>OX101752.1:56281542-57481542 GCA_944452675.1 Tachina lurida
ATTTGGACACAGTGTGTAGACCTTTGGCCGCTACAACAACAAATATATGAAAATTGGAAATTAAAGGGTGTTCCAAAACGAGCAACGAAAAATTTTAAAATCCCATGTAATATACATACAATTGTATGTATGTATGTATATACACTTGAAATTTGTAAGGTTAGTGTATTTTTATACAGACTACAAAAATTAACACTAAAATTTCAAAAAATTTAAATTAAAGGGTGTTCCATCAGTTAATGCAATTTTGACTATGCAATTTTGACAACTTGCTGTATCTTGGAAACCGTGAGAGCAAAACTCTTGAAATTTTCAAAAACGGTAAAACTAAAAAATCAAAAAATTATAAAATCGCCAAACCGAAAAAAATCGCCAAAAACAAAAAAAATCGCCAAAGCGAAAAAAAGCACCAAATTACAAAAAAAATGTCTAAGACTAAAATAAATGGCGAATAACCGGAAAAATTGCTAAAATGAAAAAAAATCGTCAAAATGAAAAAAAATCGCCAAAACGAAAAAAACCCCACAAAAACAGAAAAAAATCCAAAATGAAAAAAAAACACCAAAAACAGAAAAAAATCGCAAAATGAAAAAAAAACCCAAAAAACAGGAAAAAATTGCCAAAATGAAAAAAAATCTCCAAAATGAAAAAAAGCGCCAAAACCAGAAAAAACATCGCCAAAATGAAAAAAAAAACGCCAAAATGAAAAAAAAGTCGCCAAATTGAAAAAAAAACTCCAAAATGAAAATAAACCCCCAAAAACAGAAAAAATCGCCAAAATTAAAAAAAATCGCCAAAACGAAAAAAACCCCACAAAAACAGAAAAAATCCAAAATGAAAAAAAAGCCCCAAAATCAGAAAAAAATAGCCAAAATGAAAAAACCCCAAAACAGGCAAAAATCGCCAAAATGAAAAAAATCGCCAAAATGAAAAAAATCTCCAAAATGAAAAAAAAGCCCCAAAAACAGAAAAAAATCGCCAAAATAAAAAAAATCGCCAAAATAAAAAAAATCGCCAAAATGAAAAAAAATCGCCAAAATGAAAAAAACCGAGAAAAACAGAAAAAAATCGCCAAAATGAAAAAAAGCCCAGAACAGGAAAAAATCGCCAAAATGAAAAAAAAAAACGCCAAAATGAAAAAAAAATCGCCAAAATGAAAAAAAATCGCCAAAACGAAAAAAAACCTTAAAAAACAGAAAAAAATCTCCAAAATAAAAAAAAACCCCAAAACAGAAAAAAATCGCCAAGATGAAAAAAAATCGCCAGAATGGAAAAAAAAATCGCCAAAACGAAAAAACCCCAAACAACAGAAAAAAATCGCCAAAATGAAAAAAAAAGCCCAAAAACAGGAAAAAAATCGCCAAAATGGAAAAAAAATTTCCAAAATGAAAAAACCCCCAAAATAGGAAAAAATCGCCAAAATGGAAAAAGAATCGCCAAAATGAAAAAAATCTTCAAAATGAAAATAAGCCCCAAAAACAGAAAAAATCGCCAAAATGAAAAAAACCGAGAAAAACAGAAAAAATCGCCAAAATGAGAAAAAAGCGACAAAACTGAAAAAAACTTCAAAAAAGCAAAAAAGCCACATTAAAAAGTGCTCAGAACCGAATGTACGGAACCCTTCGTGCGCGAGTCAAAGTCGCACTTTACTGAATTTTTTAATATTAAAGGAATTAAATGAAACTAAGTTTTTTCCTATTTCGTTTTTGCTTCGTTCACTTAACATATTTTATGTATTTTTTAAAGAACTAGATTGGTACAAGGAATTAGAAAAATCCTAAATTATGATTCCAGGGTTGGAAAACTTACACTTTTTGTGTTATGTAAAATTAAATAGGTCTAAAAATTTTTTTCTTTTTCTTTATAAATTGAATATATTTATGCTTCTGAAAGAAAAGTTTGGCGTATAAAATTTGAAAAATGAAAATTACAGCTCCAAAGATGGAAACTTTAAAAAAATGATAAATTTTTTCACAAAACAAATATGTATGTATGTGTCTGTATACTATATATATGTACGTACGTTGGTAAAGGGTATATAAGATTCGGCACAGCCGAATATAGCACTCTTACTTGTTAAATTCATTTTCGGTGCTTTTTGTTTCGAGCGGTGGCACTAAACCAAAAATTCAAAGAGAAATTTCCTTGTTTTTTATATTTTTTTCATTCAGAGTTTCAGAACTCACAGTAAAATAAGCATTTCTGCCGTTAGAACTCACTTCAAGTTTTTCTGTATTTGAGGAATTCATACAAAGAATTCCTCAAGGGTTATTCGTTTATGTTTTTTTTTTATTATTTTCGGTATTTTTTGTTTTTGTTATTTATGATTGTTTGTTTGACTTTGAGGTATTCCTCAATATCACTTGTTTAAGTTTTTTTTGCGGTTTTTTTGTTTTTGTTATTTTTACTGTGTAAAAAATATTAGCAAAGCAGAAAGCTTATCTATTAAAGACAGTATGTATGTACCTATTACGAATAATATGTACTACTAATATTTTTTTTTTGTATATGTAATTTTTGTTTGTTTGGTAAGTAAATAAAATTCCGCTATTCGACTGTTCGCTATGAAGGTACCACGAGAACTGACGACATTGAAATAATAAAATGTTTTCTGCAATATTAAATTTTATTAGTGCACATCTTTTTTTTTTTGTTGCAATTTTCCATTCCTTGTTATTCACTCAGCAGTTTGATATCCTTGCTTGCATTTTACTTATAGTATGAGTGTAAGCATGAAAAATACCTACAAGAGTCTCTTGTTCTCTTTTTTTTTAACACGGAGAGGATTTCATAATATTTTGATTCTACAAAGTCGTACTACTTTGTATTACCATGTAAAGACACCTTTACTAAGTTAGTTTAACAGCACAAAAAATTTTTAAAATTATTATTTTTCATGTTTTATAGTTTAACAGACATTTCACTACGAAATTAACAGCCAGGTTTTGTAAAACGTAAGACCTTTCGTTTTTATGTTTCGTTTATAAACAATAAAGTTTAAAATTTGCTTATTTTTCATTTTAAAGGTTTCGTTTTGACATGAAAAGAGATTTTTCAGTATAACAAAAAAGAAACTCTCACAAAATTCTTACGGCAATGGAATAAAAAAAAACAAAAAGTATTTGAAATTAAATTAAAAAATACCTAAAATATGTTAAATGAACAAAGCGAAAAACGAAATAAGAAAAAACTTAGTTTCATTTAATTCCTTTAATATAAAAAAGGTTCAAAATTTTCATCTCTGCAGTTGTGGTATTCATTTTTCTAATTCTCTACGCCTAACTTTTCTTTCACAGCCATAATATATATCTAATTTATAAAGAAAAAAGAAAACAAGTAAGAGTGCTATATTCGTCTGTGCCGAATCTTATATACCCTTTACCAACATACGTACATATATATAGTATACAGACACATACATACATATTTGTTTTGTGAAAAAATTTATAATTTTTTTAAAGTTTCCATCTTTGGCGCTGTAATTTTCATTTTTCAAATTTCATACGCCAAACTTTTCTTTCAGAAGCATAAAATATATTCAATTTATAAAGAAAAAGAAAAAAAATTTAGACCTATTTATTTTACATAACACAAAAAGTGTAAGTTTTCCAAACCTGGAGTCATAATTTTGGATTTGTCTGATTATTGATACCAATCTAATTTTTTAAAAAATACATAAAATTTGTTAAGTGAACGAAACAAAAACGAAATAAGAAAAAACTTAGTTTCATTTAATTTAATATTAAAAAATTCAGTAAAGTGCGACTTTGACTCGCGCAGTTTTTTTCAGTTTTGTCGCTTTTTAATCATTTTGGCGATTTTGTTTTCTGTTTTTGGGGGTTTATTTTCATTTTGGAGATTTTTTTCCTTATGGCGATTTTTTTTAATTTTTGCGATTTTTTTTTTATTTTGGGGTTTTTTTCATTTTGGCGATGTTTTTTCATTTTTGCGATTTTTTTGGCGATTCTTTTTCCATTTTGGCGAGTTTTTCCTATTTTGGGAGTTTTTTTCATTTTTGGCGATTTTTTTTTTCATTTTGGAGATTTTTTTCTGTTTATGGGGCTTGTTTTATTTTGGAGATTTTTTTCATATTAGCAATTTTTTTTTCATTTTGGCGATTTTTTTCCTGTTTTTGGGGTTTTTTTTAATTTTGGCTATTTTTTCTGTTTTTTGGGGTTTTTTTCCTTTTGGCGATTTTTTTTTCATTTTGGCAATTTTTTTAATTTTGGCGATTTTTTTCTCTTTTTGGGGGTTTATTTTCATTTTGGAGATTTTTTTCCTTTTGGCGATTTTTTTAATTTTTGCGATTTTTTTTTATTTTGGGGTTTTTTTCATTTTGGCGATGTTTTTTCATTTTGGCGTTTTTTTTCATTTTGACGATTTTTTTTCTGTTTTTTGGGCTTTTTTTCATTTTGGAGATTTTTTTAATTTTGGCGATTTTTTTTTATTTTGGCGATTTTTTCCTGTTTTTGGGTTTTTTTTCATTTTGGCGAATTTTTTCATCTTGGCGACTTTTTCCCATTTTGGCGATTTTTTCCTGTTTTTGAGTTTTTTTATTTTGGCGATTTTTTTCTGTTTTTTGGGTTTTTTTTTCGTTTTGGCCTTTTTTATACCCTTTACCAACAAAAATGGTAAAAGGGTATATATAGGTTTGTCATTCCGTTTGTAATTTCTATAATATCAATAAGCGATCCATAAAATATATATATTCTGGATCCTTATGCATAGGGAAGACGAATAAGCGATGTCCGTCTGTCCGTCTGTCCGTCTGTCCGTCTGTCCGTCTGTCCGTCTGTCCGTCTGTCCGTCTGTCCGTCTGTCCGTCTGTCCGTCTGTCTGTACGTGAAATCGGTTTTCCGAAGCTCCCAGAAGAGCTAGAGACTTCGTTCTTGGACTGGTGTGTCAGAAATTTTCCAAAATAGATTGGTATTGAAATTCAGCAAAATCGACCAGACGATTGCAGAGCTGGAAAACGTAAACTTCATTTTGCCATATAAAAGTAACTCCCGAAAACAAATTTTTATTTTTTTTAATAAATGTACATATTTTACACTTCAGTACGACTAAAATTGGAATTTTAAATAAAAAAAATACAAAAAAATTAAAAAGACGTTTCCAGGGTTGGAAAACTTTAACTTTTTGTATTATGTAAAATTAACTATGTCTAAAACTATATTAGTATTTTCTCGAGAACCGTAAGAGCTAGAGACCTGAAATTTGGACACAGTATGTAGACCTTTGGCCGCTACAACAACAAATACATGATAATTGGAAATTAAAGGGTGTTCCAAAACGAGCAACGAAAAATTTTAAAATCCCATGTAGTATATATACAATTGTACACTTGAAATTTGTAAGGTTAGTGTATTTTTATACAGACTACAAAATTTAAAAAAATTTAAATTAAAGGGTGTTCCATCAGTTAATGCAATTTTGATTATGTAATTTTGACAATTTGCTGTATCTTGGAAACCGTAACAGCAAAACTCTTGAAATTTTCAAAAACGGTAAAACTGAAAAAATAAAAAATTATAAAATCGCCAAACCGAAAAAAATCGCCAAAAACAAGAAAAAATCGCCAAAACGAAAAAAGCACCAAATTAAAAAAAATTCTAAGACTAAAATAAATCGCAAAAAATAACGGAAAAATTGCTAAAATGAAAACAAAAATCGCCAAAATGAAAGAAAATCGCCAAAATGAAAAAAAACCTTAAAAAACAGAAAAAAATCGCCAAAAAAAAAAATCGCCAAAATGAAAAAACCCCAAAAACAGAAAAAAATCGCAAAAATGAAAAAAAACCAAAAACAGAAAAAAAAATCGCCAAAACGAAAAAAAGCACCAAATTAAAAAAAATTTCTAAAACTAAAATAAATCGCAAAAAAACGGAAAAATTGCTAAAATGAAAAAAAATCGCCAAAACGAAAAAAAAACCTAAAAAACAGAAAAAAATCGCCAAAATGAAAAAAAAATCGCCAAAAAAAGAAAAAACCTAAAAAACAGAAAAAAATCGCCAAAATGAAAAAAAATCGCCAAAATGAAAAAAATCACCAAAACGGAAAAAACCCTAAAAAACAGAAAAAAATCGCCAAAATGAAAAAAATCGCCAAAAAAAGAAAAAACCTAAATAACAGAAAAAAAATCGCCAAAACGAAAAAAAGCACCAAATTAAAAAAAAATTTCTAAGACTAAAATAAATCGCAAAAAAACGGAAAAATTCCTAAAATGAAAACAGAAATCGCCAAAATGAAAGAAAATCGCCAAAATGAAAAAAAAATCGCCAAAATGAAAAAAATCACCAAAACGAAAATAAAACCTAAAAACAGAAAAAAATCGCCAAAATGATAAAAAAATCGCCAAAATGAAAAAAAATCACCAAAACGAAAAAAACCCCAAAAAAACAGAAAAATATCGCCAAAATGAAAAAAAAACACTAAATTAAAAGAAAATTTCTAAGACTAAAATAAATCGCAAAAAAACGAAAAAATTGCTAAAATGAAAAAAACATCGCCAAAATGAAAAGTATCGCTAAAACGAAAAAAAACCTAAAAAACAGAAAAAATCGCCAAAAAAAGAAAAAAAATCGCCAAAACGAAAAAAAAAACTAAAAAACAAAAAAAATCGCCAAAATGAAAAAAAATCGCCAAAATGAAAAAAAAAAATCGCCAAAATGAAAAAAATCACCAAAACGAAAAAAACATAAAAAAAAAATAAATTGCCAAAATGAAAAAAAATCGCCAAAATGAAAAAAATCACCAAAACGAAAAAAAAAACAAAAAAATCCCGAAAAAAACCCAAAAAACAGAAAAAATCGTCAAAATGAGAAAAATCTCCAAAATGAAGAAAAGCCCAACAACAGAAAAAAATCGCCAAAATGAAAAAAACCTCCAAAAACAGACAAAATCGCCAAAACGAGAAAAAAGCGACAAAACTGAAAAAATCGTTTTAACCGAAAAAAACTTCAAAAAAGCAAAAAACCTTCCTTTCGTGCGCGATTCAAAGTCGCACTTAACTGATTTTTTTAATATTAAACGAATTAAATGAAACTAAGTTTTTGCTTATTTCGTTCTTGCTTTTTTCACTTAACATATTTTATGTATTTTTTAAAGAACTAGATTGGTATCAATAATCAGAAAAATCCAAAATTATGACTCCAGGGTTGGAAAACTTACACTTTTTGTGTTATGTAAAATTAAATAGGTCTAAAAATTTTTATCTTTTTCTTTATAAATTGAATATATTTTATGCTTCTGAAAGAAAAGTTTGGTGTATGAAATTTGAAAAATGAAAATTATAGCTCCAAAGATGGAAACTTTAAAAAAATGATAAATTTTTTCACAAAACAAATATGTATGTACGTGTCTGTATACTATACATATGTACGTACGTTGGTAAAGGGTATATAAGATTCGGCACAGCCGAATATAGCACTCTTACTTGTTTATATTTTGGCGATGTTTTTTCATTTTTGCGATTTTTTGGCGATTCTTTTTCCATTTTGGCGATTTTTTCCTATTTTGGGAGTTTTTTTCATTTTGGCGATTTTTTTTTCATTTGGAGATTTTTTTTCTGTTTATGGGGATTTTTTTTTATTTTGGAGATTTTTTTCATATTAGCGGTTTTTTTTTCATTTTGCGATTTTTTCCTGTTTTTGGGGTTTTTTTTCATTTTGGCGATTTTTTTCTGTTTTGGCGATTTTTTTTCCATTTTGGCAATTTTTTTTCATTTTGGCGATTTTTTTCTCTTTTTGGGGGCTTATTTTCATTTTGGAAATTTTTTTCCTTTTGGCGATTTTTTTTTAATTTTTGCGATTTATTTTTTATTTTGGGGTTTTTTTCATTTTGAAATTTTTTTTCATTTTGGCGATTTTTTTTACTGTTTTGGGGTTTTTTTTTAATTTTGGCGATTTTTTTCTGTTTTTGGGGCTTTTTTTAATTTTGGCGATTTTTTTAATTTTGAAGATTTTTTTTTTATTTTGGCGATTTTTTCCTGTTTTTGGGTTTTTTTCATTTTGGCGATTTTTTTCATTTTGGCGACTTTTTTCATTTTGGCGATTTTTTCCTGTTTTTGGGTTTTTTTATTTTGGCGATTTTTTTCTGTTTTTTGGGTTTTTTTTCGTTTTGGCCATTTATTTCATTTTGGCGATTTTTTTACTGTTTTGGGTTATTTTTTAATTTTTGGCGATTTTTTTCTGTTTTTGGGGTTTTTTTCATTTTGGTGATTTTATTTCATTTTAGCGATTTTTTTTTATTTTAGCTATTTTTCCGGTTATTCGCGATTTATTTTAGTCTTAGAAAATTTTTTTGTAATTTGGTGCTTTTTTTCGTTTTGGCGATTTTTTTTTGTTTTTGGCGATTTTTTTCGGTTTGGCGATTTTATAATTTTTTGTTTTTTTAGTTTTACCGTTTTTGAAAATTTCAAGAGGTTTGCTCTCACGGTTTCCAAGATACAGCAAGTTGTCAAAATTGCATAGTCAAAATTACATTAACTGATGGTACACCCTTTAATTAAATTTTTTGAAATTTTAGTGTTAATTTTTGTAGTCTGTATAAAAATACACTAACCTTACATATTTCAAGTGTATATACCATACATACATACAATTGTATGTATATTACATGGGATTTTAACATTTTTCGTTGCTCGTTTTGGAACACCCTTTAATTTCCAACTCTCATGTATTTGTTGTTGTAGCGGCCGAAGGTCTACACACTGTGTCCAAATTTCAGGCATGTAGCTCTTACGGTTCTCGAGAAAATACTAATATAGTTTTAGACATAGTTAATTTTACATAACACAAAAAGTTAAAGTTTTCCAACCCTGGAAACGTCTTTTTAATTTTTTTATATTTTTTTAATTTAAAATTCCAATTTTAGTCGTACTGAAGTGTAAAATAAGTTCATTTATTAAAAAAAAATAAAAATTTGTTGTCGGTAGTTACTTTTATATGGCAAAATGAAGTTTACGTTTTCCAGCTCTGCAATCGTCTGGTCGATTTTGCTGAATTTCAATACCAATCTATTTTGGAAAATTTCTGACACACCAGTCCAAGAACGAAGTCTCTAGCTTTTCTGTGAGCTTCGGAAAACCGATTTCACGTACAGACAGACGGACAGACGGACAGACGGACAGACGGACAGACGGACAGACGGACAGACGGACATCGCTTATTCGTCTTCCCTATGCATAAGGATCCAGAATATATATATTATATGGGTCGCTTATTGATATTATAGAAATTACAAACGGAATGACAAACCTATATATACCCTTTTACCATTTTTGTTGGTAAAGGGTATAAAAATTATTCAGACATAGTTAATTTTACATAAGACAAAAAGTGTAAGTTTCCCAACCCTGGAATCATCCCTTTTTATTTTTCTGATCTCTTACACGAAACTCTTGCTTTTAAGAATATAAGATATGTTTAATTTATAGAAAAAAAAGGAAAAATTAGTTTTAGTTAGGTAATTTTATATAACAAAACAAGTTAAAGTTTTCCAACCCTGGAAACGCCTTTTTAATTTTTTTATATTTTTTTAATTTAAAGTACCAATTTTAGTCATACTGAAGTGCGAAATAAGTTTATTTATTAAAAAAATAAAAATTTGTTTTCGGTAGTGACTTTTATATGGCAAAATAAAGTTTAAGTTTTCCAGCTCTGCAATCGTCTGCTCGATTTTGCTGAATTTCAATACCAATCCATTTTGGAACATTTCTGACACACCAGTCCAAGAACGTAGTCTCTAGCTTTTCTGGGAGCTTCGGAAAACTATATCACTTACGGACAGACGGATAGACGGACAGACGGACATCGCTTATTCGTCTTCCCTATGCATAAGGATCCAGAATATATATATCTTATGGGTCGCTTATTGATATTATAGAAATTACAAACGGAATGACAAACCTATATATACCCTTTTACCATTTTTGTTGGTAAAGGGTATAATAAAGCCCAAAGTAAATGAAATAAAGCCCAATTAAAAATTCTTTAATTTTATTGGGCCTTATTTCATTTTGTTAGTTGGGCGTTATTTCAGTGGACCTTATTTCATATTGCTAATTTTTTTAGAGTAACTACAATGTGCTTAACACGAGAAAAATAGAAAAAAATTAATTTTTATAATTGCCCAGATAAGGGTACAATAATTGTATTCTACGATGTATGCTTCCATTTGCAGTGGTTCGATTAAAATGATCTTGGCTTCAAAATTAATCGTCGAAAAATTATTCATTTACTTTGATCGATAATAAAATTTCTGAGCAGTAGGGGCTCAAAATAAAAATTTTCTGAATTTTTTTGACCAACTGATGTCAAGTGGGAAGCATAATGTTTAGAAAATGTTCAACCATTTTTTATTCTACCAAAGTACAATTATCGCTGTCTATTCACTATGTGCAAAATTTTGCTCAGAGATCTTGGTTTACACCTGTTTAAGGTATAGCTGATGCAGGAATTGAAGCAACGGGATGATAATATGTACCGCTTTTTCGCCGATGGGATTCTTGAAAAGTTGGAAGCTGATCCGATGTAATATCGCTAAACTGGTTTTATAATAAACAAAATTGTCCCGTATGTGATGAAAATAATCCTGGACAGACTGTATAGACTCTATTATTTGTAGAAAATGCACCATTGAAGATCGCTACCACACCGAGCTATTGAAATCAATATTAAGCGATAAGTTGATTTCGGCAAATGGACCTATCAAGAGCCCTTCAAGGTTATGCGATTTAGCAGTTCTCGATTATTTTCTGTGAGGCCACGTAAAGTCACTGGTTACTGCTGATAAAACAGCAACAATTGACGCCTTCGAGGTCAATATTTTTGTGTGTTGGCCTTCGTGACATACAAAAAATGTATCTATATGGTCATATGCCCGAAATCATTATCAAATTTTTTGATCTCTCGAATAAATAAGTATTTTGGATCTAAATTAAATTTGTTGTATTGCTTTTTATAATTTAAAATTCTAAAGGGGTAAAAAGGAAACCCTTTATATAAAATTTTCCCAGGATTCTTTCGATTGTTATTTCAGCTGCACTTGGCTTATATGAGGGGATTCTATTTAGATCTGTGTTTTCAGCAGAGCACGATTATATTTTGTAAAACAGCAAGAACGCGATGAACTAATGAAGACATTTGGAAGGGGAAAAGTGAAACAAAAAATTATTATAATGCAAATTAGATTACTGAAAATCAAATAAGAAGCACAGAATCTGTGAAATAATGGACCGAA
This sequence comes from Tachina lurida, assembly GCA_944452675.1. Taxonomy (NCBI): domain Eukaryota; kingdom Metazoa; phylum Arthropoda; class Insecta; order Diptera; family Tachinidae; genus Tachina; species Tachina lurida. The sequence continues at coordinate 56,292,784 of OX101752.1, forward strand.
TACAAAATTACAAAAATAAATGCTGCTGCCTGTCATCCAATAAAAAGATGCTTTGTTAAGATATATTTTATGTTATGTGTTGACATTATTTCATAAACACATACATGGGTATGTATGTATCTACACAATCACAGGTGCTAACATCTAGATATTTTTTCAGATCTCAATGTTTTACAATTGTATTTGTATATTTTTCAAATGATTATATGTCAACACTTTTCATTTCTTGCATTCGACATTTCTACTTTTCATGAATAACCACGTATATTTTAAAGCTACTATTTTTGTTTTTTGTTATCTATGTTATAATATGTTACATATGTATGTCAATTGTTTCGTTTTATCAATAACATAAATACATGCATTTTTTATTGTCCTATTAAATTAGTCAGTATTAGAGTTTTTCTCTCCTATGGTAATTTTCTTTTGTTTTGTCTCTGATGATCATTCCACAACAAATTGTTGCTTGAGTTTGGCAATTAATGTCTCTTCAAAATTTATTATTAGTAACAAAAGTAATTCAATGCCTTAATAAAATTCAAATAATATATGTATACATATGTTTGGAAAGTTGCAACAAGAAACCCGAAGCCAGTCCCACAACTACTATTAGACACTTAGAGTTTTTAGAAGAAAACATGTAAAAAGTATAAAGCTAATCTAGTAATATGCTGACTATGTACAAGAGATGGGCGCGTGTCGAATTTTTCCAAAATTACACGACACGAACCCGAATACCAAGATGCTCAACACGTACGCAAAAAATTTTGTCAACACGATACTGCACAACACGCACGAAATATTACTGGTATGGTATTTGAAAATCAGAAAATTTAATTGATTTTTTTCAAGAGTCGCTTTTCAAAATTTGGCACCAAGTTTTCACTGCCAGCTGATATGTGATATCTGCCACCACAGCTAATACTATCGGTTAACCTACAAAACTTTAAGCTTCAGAGGCTCATACAATATCAACAAATATGCTGGTGTTGTTTGTTTGACGATACAAAATATCCAATTGATTCTCTACATGATATTCATTCATACTTTACATCCAAAATCATTTCGTGTTGCTCGTATCAATTTTGCTCAACACGAAACGACCCGAATACGCAGGACATCAAATTTTTTGTCACGTACACTTTGTGTTCGTGTGTCACAAAAAAACCCAGACACGTGCCCATCTCTACTATGTACTGACAACCCAAAGTTGCCAGCACAAGCAAGATTGTGAGTTTACATGATTGTATCAAATATGTGAGAAAATTATATGACAATAACTATATTTATCTGGCAACATTGTCAATCCAGGAATTGTCACTTCACACGGTTTTCGTACGCACAGAAAAAATTACCATACATAAATTTTGATTGGAAATCATATTAAATTTATTAGAAATAATATGTGGTTTAAGTGTGTTCGTATTTATTAGCCTTGTTCGTAGCTATAATGCACTATTGTGCTCAGTTTTCCTGGTGCTAGTCTAATAGTCGAAGGATCGCATATTCCATTCCTGCCAAAAAATCTGAGTGTCTTTGATTGTTTTTTAAAACAAAAACAAAAAAAAAACCCTCGAAAGAATTTAAATATTTATTTAACAAAAATATTATATTTTATGCTATGCTATGTTATACCCCTTTTCCACACGCAAAGTTTACTTTGCAAAGTCTTAATTCAGCAGTGTGAAAAAGGTAGGAGGTAGTACTACAGTCTCTTTCTGTATTTCTCCCAGCTGAAAGTAAACTTTCCGTGTGGAAAAGGGGTGTTATGAATAATTGATGGTATTTATTTATTGTGTATCTAAGAATGTTGTTGTAGGTGCGTCGGTAATCGAGTTGGCTTCAATCAAAATATCGAATTTTCCCTTTGTTGAGATGTTTTTTAAATCAAGGTACAAGGAATAAGAAAAAAGGTCCCAACGAATTTTTATTCACAATAATAGAGAAATGTTTTAAATTGAACAGTTAAAAAATCAAAGTAACTTTTCATTACATATCAATTTTTTCCAGTAATATACTTTGTGGTATCATACAAACTTAATTCAATCTAATGGGATCTTATGTGATAAATTCTGCTCATGCTGATGATGCTTTGAAAGGTTTTCCAGTGATTAATGCTTTTTTAATCTTTCAACTTCAAAGCTAGAACTTGCTTTTCAATCTCTCTATAAAATTCTCTATAAAAAGTTACAAATTGTTATTTAGATTTTTGTTTTTGTTAGAAACTAGTGTAACTAATCAGATTGAAACTATTTTTAAACACTTATTTGTGGGTTGGTATATGAATGCAACTGAAAATATGTGAAGAAATGTGCTAAGTCATGATAATTAGCCGGAAATTCAAATTTGAAAACAGGAATTACATATTTAATATTTTAAGACGATTATTTGAAATGAGAGCACTTCAGTTGACTTACAAATGGTATATTGAATGGTGCTCCATAAGACTTTAGAAAAAATGTGCTTAAAAAAATAAAGGGTACCCCAAAACTCAGTATACACATTAATGTTGTTTAAGAAACATACTCTTTCTTCCCAGTAGGGAACAGAACATAAATCCTTTGTTTTACTTAAGACACGTTAAATATTCTGTTTATAAAAAGAAAAGACCCTAAATAGTTAAGAAAATCAAATGCCATAAGGCTTTACATTCAGAAGAGCAATAAGTAGTATAAATTGTATGAGTTGAGGGTAGTTCGGATAAATGAATATATTCATTCGATGATAAGAAAAAAAGATAACTCTATAATAACAACCATGAATGATAAAATTATTTATTATTGTTGGTAACAACCGTATAAAAAGAAAAGAAAACGTTCGGAAAACCGCCTGTTAATAATATGAAACTCATTAATTTGAATCTGTCGAATATTTGAATTGTTTTGCAGATCCCTTAAACAATATTCAGTAAAGTGAAAAGTCTATGGAAGTAAGTGCCTTCGGCAATTTTAATTATTTAAATTGCATAGTGATTGCCGACAATTTTTTCGGCTCTACGGTCTATAATATGAATTATTTTAATGTGTTATTCTTAATGCGGTATTTAAACAAATTTCGATTTGAAAACATCTGCCAGCAACCTTAACTAACTATACACCTGCATTTGTGCAAAATACGCAACATATCCCAAAGCTTCCTAAGAGTAATGAGTGCCAATGTTTATGTTCATATAAAAAGTGAGTAAAAGCCTTTCTAATATACAAATGTGTTTAATTAAAAAGAAAAAAAGTTTATTTTCTTTCTCTTACATACCAAAAAATATTTAAGTTTTCCAACCCTGGAACTATATTTTTTGGATTTTTTCTGTTTTTAACACTTATGTATTTCTTTCTTTCATATAGAAAATATTTATTTAATTAATAAAGAAAAAAACTAGTTTAATTCAGTTATTTTTATGTACCAAAAAAAGTTTAAGTTTTCCATATCTGGAGCTGTGTTTCTTAATTTTTGAATTTCGTATACTGAACTTTTCTTTTTCAAAACATCAATTATCTTTAATTTCTAAGGATAAAAAAAATAAATTTAACCTGTTACTCTTATATACAAAAACAAGAATATAAAATTTTCCAACCCTGGAATCAATCTTTTATTTCTTTCTGATTTAGTTTAGCAAAATATTTCTCTCTAAATATAAAATATGTTTAATTTAAAGAGAAAAAGGGAAAAAAATGTTTTAGTAGGCTATTTTCATATAACAAAAAAAGTTAAAGTTTCCAACCATGCAAACGTCTTTTTATTTTTATTTTTATGTATATTTCATAAAAATTTTATTCGTATTCAAATATAAAATAAGTTTATTTAACAAAAAAATAACAAAAAACTAGTGTTAGCTAGTTACTTTTGTATGGCAAAATAAAGTTTAAGCTTTCCAGCTATGAAATCGTCTGCTCGCTTTCGCTGATTTACAATGCCAATCTATTTTGGACCATTACTGATACAACAGTATAAGACCGAAGTCTCTAGCTTTTCTGGGAGCTTTGGAAAACAGATTTCACGTGCAACAGACGGACGGACAGACGGCCGGACATCGCTTATTCGTCTTCCCTATTCATAAGGACCCAGAACATATATATTTAATGGGTAGCATTAAATATTACTTGGTCAACAGAAGGGAATCACAATGGACCCAATTGGGTCTCCGAGTGAAGGTGCGTTGTAGCACCACCTTTCCTAACCTAACCTAACCTAAACTATGGGTCGCATATGAATATTATGGAAATTGCACACGGAATGACAAACCTATGAGGGTGGCGTTGGCAGGGTTCAATCCCTGTATCCGATAGTCATTAAATAACAACACTACGCATTTTTCTGATGTGCATTAGTGTCCCTTTGTGTCAGTTGTTGTAGGAAAGTTCAAGTGATGAAAGCATAGTCACTGGTCATTGAACTGCAGATTCTAATCCTAATGTAACATCAGAGCGCCCTCCTTCGTTGTGTAGCAAAATCATCGGCGAAGTAAAATAATCAATAAAATGGCTACAAGACACAGCTTCAAAAAATTAATACGCCCCATTTAACATCAGAGAGGCGCTGCAACACTGCATTATTAAAAACGTGCGAAAAGCAGAGTTGTAAAAGAATGAAGTTTTCCTCTATCTCTTTCTTCACCACCTGTCTACTCTATCACTATCCCTTTCCTAAAGAAGGTAACACCTAGTATTAGCAGTAGGCATTAATTGCCTGAGTGTTACTTCTCTTAAAAAAAAAAAAATATACACCCTTTACAATTTTGGTAAAGCGTTATAATGATGTATAGCATGAACTATAAGCTTTTATTAGCGCTCTCATGTTAAATAGAATTTGAATAAAGAAAACTATAGTTGAAAAAATTTAATATTTGACATATTGTCAGAAGTTTACATACAATAATTGAAATTAATTTGCTGTTGGTTTAGTATGTCTATATACGCATTTCATTGGCGCTTCAACCAAATCATCAGTAGACTTAAACCGCAAATTTTGAACAGTCACAAACCTCTTACTTTATGCACAGACTTTCAAAAACCATATGAGAGTTCATAAAATAATAATATTTTCGAAAATCACGAAAGAAAAAATAAGCTTCGTAGGCTTTGAAACTGATAAAAAACCCAGCAAATAATTTATATCCAGGTGAACACATTTTATTTTCTACATCCTTATACAATTAGAAATCCATCGGATAACAATAAAAGTATTTTCAAGGCTAAATGAAAAATAAAACACTAATTGAACTTTGAAGAAATTTATTATTTGACATATTGTTTGTGACTGTTCAAAATTTGTGGTTGAAGTCTACTGATGATTTGGTTGAAGCGCCAATGAAATGCGTATATAGACATGCTAAACCAACAGCAAATAAATTTCAATTATTGTATGAAAACTATAGTTATAAAATTAATAAATGTTTTCGAATTTCTTCAAATTTCGTTGTATGCTATAACGAAGTATTTTCGGATCCCCTTGAAATTCGTTGTATCGAAGTTTCACTGTAGTAGCTTTATATTGAGCTCTGGTTGATTCAACATTAGGGACTCCGCACAAGCAGAGTCTACGTGGTAATATAATGGGTCAAGACGGTCTATGTGAGTCCGGATTTCTGACTGCCTAAAGGATTGTAGTGATAGGTATTCTACCAAAAAAGAAATTAATAAAAATTTTCATCTCAGTACTTTTGGTCGAAATTTTGGATAGGAGCTTGTCCATTTTTGATATCATTTCCCGTCTAGTATTTCATAACAAATTAACGTTTGATGGCAGATTTCCGTGGCCTTAGCCCTTCAAATAGATAGAACGTCAGCGTCCTAGGTAAAGTATCATAGAAAACTAGCTGACCCCGGTCCGCGTTGCTGGCCCTAAGCAAACATTAGTGTTGCATATGGCATTGGTGGTACAATATGAAAATTGGATTTTGCCCAGGAAGAAACTAAATATTGCGCCATCTGCCGGACGAACTTCAAACTACACAGAAACGCTCCTCACGCCCCATAGAGCATGTATATAGGGTTTGGTCGAAATCGGTGCAGTAGTTCTTGAGTTACGGTGCAAAAACACAAAAAAACTAAAAATTGCGCCATCTGTCGGACGAATCACTATTTCTGAAAAGGGCGTAGCATTTACCGGACTAGAATATATATAAAAAGACGCGCCGGTCTTTTACAAATATTTTGTGGGGTGGAAGGCGAAAATCTGTTGGGGCATTGAAGAGTTCACCCTTAAAACATATAAACGTGTTTTTGATTATACCCTTTACCACAAAAATGGTAAAAGGGTATATATAGGTTTGTCATTCCGTTTGTAATTTCTATAATATCAATAAGCGACACATAAAATATATATATTCTGGATCCTTATGCATAGGGAAGACGAATAAGCGATGTCCGTCTGTCCGTCTGTCCGTCTGTCCGTCTGTCCGTCTGTCCGTCTGTCCGTCTGTCCGTCTGTCTGTACGTGAAATCGGTTTTCCGAAGCTCCCAGAAAAGCTAGAGACTTCGTTCTTGGACTGGTGTGTCAGAAATTTTCCAAAATAGATTGGTATTGAAATTCAGCAAAATCGAGCAGACGATTGCAGAGCTGGGAAACTTAAACTTAATTTTGCCATATAAAAGTAACTACCGAAAACAAATTTTTATTTTTTTTTTAATAAATGAACTTATTTTACACTTCAGTACGACTAAAATTGGAATTTTAAATTAAAAAAATAAAAAAAAAATAAAAAGACGTTTCCAGGGTTGGAAAACTTTAACTTTTTGTGTTATGTAACATTAACTATGTCTAAAACTATATTAGTATTTTCTCGAGAACCGTAAGAGCTACAGACCTGAAATTTGGACACAGTGTGTAGACCCTTGGCCGCTACAACAACAAATACATGAGAATTGGAAATTAAAGGGTGTGCCAAAACGAGCAACGAAAAATGTTAAAATCCCATGTAATATACATACAATTGTACGTATATGCACTTGAAATTTGTAAAGTTAGTGTATTTTTATACAGACTACAACAATTAACACTAAAATTTAAAAAAATTTAATTAAAGGGTGTACCATCAGTTAATGTAACTTCGACTATGTAATTTTGATAAATTGCTGTATCTTGGAAACCGTAAGAGCAAAACTCTTGAAATTTTCAAAAACGGTAAAAGTAAAAAAATAAAAAATTATAAAATCGTCAAACCAAAAAAATCGCCAAAAACAAAAAAAAAACCCCCAAAATGAAAAAAAGCACCAAATCCAAAAAAATTTCTAAGACTAAAATAAATCGCAAAAAAACGGAAAAATTGCTAAAATTAAAACAAAAATCGCCAAAATGAAAGAAAATCGCCAAAATGAAAAAAAATCGCCAAAATTAAAAAAATCACCAAAACGAAAAAAACCCTAAAAAACAGAAAAAATCGCCAAAATGAAAAAAAATCGCCAAAATGAAAAAAACGCCAAAAACGAAAAAAACCCCAAAAAAACAGAAAAAAATCGCCAAAATGAAAAAATAATCGCCAAAACGAAAAAAAGCACCAAATTAAAAAAAATATCTAAGACTAAAATAAATCGTAAAAAAACGGAAAAATTGCTAAAATGAAAACAAAACTCGCCAAAATGAAAGAAAATCACCAAAATGAAAAAAATCGACAAAATGAAAAAAAATCACCAAAACGAAAAAAAAACCTAAAAAACAGAAAAAAATCGCCAAAATTAAAACAAAAATCGCCAAAATGAAAAAAATCGCCAAAATGAAAAAAAAATCGCCAAATTGAAAAAAATCGCCAAAACGAAGAAATTCCCAAAAACAGAAAAAATTGAAAAAAACCTCCAAAAACAGAAAAAAATCGCCAAAACGAGAAAAAAGCGACAAAACTGAAAAAATCGTTTTAACTGAAAAAAACTTCAAAAAAGCAAAAAAGCCTACCTTTTGTGCGCGATTCAAAGTCGCACTTTACTGAATTTTTATACCCTTTACCACAAAAATGGTAAAAGGGTATATATAGGTTTGTCATTCCGTTTGTAATTTCTATAATATCAATAAGCGACACATAAAATATATATATTCTGGATCCTTATGCATAGGGAAGACGAATAAGCGATGTCCGTCTGTCCGTCTGTCCGTCTGTCCGTCTGTCCGTCTGTCCGTCTGTCCGTCTGTCTGTACGTGAAATCGGTTTTCCGAAGCTCCCAGAAAAGCTAGAGACTTCGTTCTTGGACTGGTGTGTCAGAAATTTTCCAAAATAGATTGGTATTGAAATTCAGCAAAATCGAGCAGACGATTGCAGAGCTGGGAAACTTAAACTTAATTTTGCCATATAAAAGTAACTACCGAAAACAAATTTTTATTTTTTTTTTAATAAATGAACTTATTTTACACTTCAGTACGACTAAAATTGGAATTTTAAATTAAAAAAATAAAAAAAAAATAAAAAGACGTTTCCAGGGTTGGAAAACTTTAACTTTTTGTGTTATGTAACATTAACTATGTCTAAAACTATATTAGTATTTTCTCGAGAACCGTAAGAGCTACAGACCTGAAATTTGGACACAGTGTGTAGACCCTTGGCCGCTACAACAACAAATACATGAGAATTGGAAATTAAAGGGTGTGCCAAAACGAGCAACGAAAAATGTTAAAATCCCATGTAATATACATACAATTGTACGTATATGCACTTGAAATTTGTAAAGTTAGTGTATTTTTATACAAACTACAACAATTAACACTAAAATTTAAAAAAATTTAATTAAAGGGTGTACCATCAGTTAATGTAACTTCGACTATGTAATTTTGATAAATTGCTGTATCTTGGAAACCGTAAGAGCAAAACTCTTGAAATTTTCAAAAACGGTAAAAGTAAAAAAATAAAAAATTATAAAATCGTCAAACCAAAAAAATCGCCAAAAACAAAAAAAAACCCCAAAATGAAAAAAAGCACCAAATCCAAAAAAATTTCTAAGACTAAAATAAATCGCAAAAAAACGGAAAAATTGCTAAAATTAAAACAAAAATCGCCAAAATGAAAGAAAATCGCCAAAATGAAAAAAAATCGCCAAAATTAAAAAAATCACCAAAACGAAAAAAACCCTAAAAAACAGAAAAAATCGCCAAAATGAAAAAAAATCGCCAAAATGAAAAAAACGCCAAAAACGAAAAAAACCCCAAAAAAACAGAAAAAAATCGCCAAAATGAAAAAATAATCGCCAAAACGAAAAAAAGCACCAAATTAAAAAAAATATCTTAGACTAAAATAAATCGTAAAAAACGGAAAAATTGCTAAAATGAAAACAAAACTCGCCAAAATGAAAGAAAATCACCAAAATGAAAAAAATCGACAAAATGAAAAAAAATCACCAAAACGAAAAAAAACCTAAAAAACAGAAAAAAATCGCCAAAATTAAAACAAAAATCGCCAAAATGAAAAAAATCGCCAAAATGAAAAAAAAATCGCCAAATTGAAAAAAATCGCCAAAACGAAGAAATTCCCAAAAACAGAAAAAATTGAAAAAAACCTCCAAAAACAGAAAAAAATCGCCAAAACGAGAAAAAAGCGACAAAACTGAAAAAATCGTTTTAACTGAAAAAAACTTCAAAAAAGCAAAAAAGCCTACCTTTTGTGCGCGATTCAAAGTCGCACTTTACTGAATTTTTTAATATTAAAGGAATTAAATGAAACTAAGTTTTTCCTTATTTCGTTTTTGCTTTGTTCACTTAACATATTTTATGTATTTTTTACAGAACTAGATTGGTATCAATAATCAGGAAAATCCAAAATTATGACTCCAGGGTTGGAAAACTCACACTTTTTGTGTTATGTAAAATTAAATAGATCTTATTTTTTTTCTTTTTCTTTATAAATTGAATATATTTTATGCTTCTTAAAGAAAAGTTTGGCGTATGAAATTTGAAAAATGAAAATTACAGCTCCAAAGATGGAAACTTTAAAAAAATGATAAATTTTTTCACAAAACAAATATGTATGTATGTGTCTGTATACTATATATATGTACATACGTTGGTAAAGGGTATATAAGATTCGGCACAGCCGAATATAGCACTCTTACTTGTTTTTATATATATTAAGATATAAGATATAGCACTTCTGCAGCTAGTCGAACTTGAATCTTCTGGTCTTTTTGAAGAAATCAAAAATTTGTTTTAATAAATTTGTTATTCTAATAAACAACTTTAAATGTGTTTATCAATATCGAACATTATGTAAAAATATTCCAATAAAATTTAAGTAAAAATATTTTTAAATACTGTTCGATAGCGTAAACTGCTCCCTGATTAAAAAATTATAGCTGATGACTTAAATTTTCTTTTACTAATTTGGTTATTAAGAAAAAGTAAGGCAATGCACGCAGATTCTAAGAAATTACTTAAGCTTTTCGTGTAAGTCATGCCATTGGGTCTTAGAAAATTATGCCTTATAATTCATATAAGATAACATATCTGTGAACAAACCCTTTTTTTTTTTGGGTTATTACTTTATTAACAGGTAAACGTTAGCGAGATTTCCAAACAATTGATATTTTTTATTTAAATTTATTTTTATTTGTTGAGTTTCTTAATCACTTTGTTGTGTAAGTTTAACGTAAATATTTTTACTGTATTTCAGTTTATTATCGCTGATATAAAATCGAAATATTTTATAATTTATTTTTAACAAGTTGTTTTGTCCGTCCGCACCTTTCTGACTTCTACTATACATATTTAACGTTTTCGTTTGTCTGTCTGCATTTGGGTTCACCTTTCTTTTCATCTGTCGAACTGTTACAACGTCTATAAAGTCGTATTTTAAGTACTTAATTGGTCACTTAAGCTTCTTTTCCTTTTGTTTAAGAATGCTCCAGATCAATCGCATTTATATGAATAAATTTTCTGTTCTCTTTTGTATACGAAATACTGGTAAAAAAATTTACTATTACTAATTTAAAAAAAGAGTTAAACAACTAGTGCAACTACTCCTCACAGAAACGAACGGACGGAAAAAGTTTGCTGGAGGGAGCGAGAGTCACTCGATTTTAGCGTCCATGGCTAGATGACTGACACCTTACCTGGACGCTTTTTCAAATCAGATTTTCATTAATAACCATAAATTTCCCAATAATTATGTCAGTTTAGGAACAATCTACAGATTTATAAGTTTACGGCCATGTGCAGTATTAGATACAAGTTTCAGATACATCTCGTTAAAGGTTTGTTTTTTTCCGTTTATTGGAACTATAAAAATTGTTTATATACTATGTATGTAGCCGCTTAAGTGATTGGGTGGAAATGGTATTGCAATGTTTTATTTGAAGTGAAACATTTCATCTAACAGGTTGTTTTGTTTTCTTTTCTTGTGTGTTTTCACAAAACAGGTGTTAAAATTAAAGAAAAAGAAAGTTGATTTTTTCCCTTTGAAATATTGTCGGAGTTGTAGAGTTTTTACGATCTTTCGATCGTAAGTATCACAAATATTTACACACATTTGGTGGCTTGTTATCTAAACAAGTTGCATTTTCGTATTTGTACTTTTTGTCTGCCTTGATTTATAGTTGGCTGCTGATAACTTTGTTATTTTGGAAGCTGAATAGACAGACATTAGAAGCAATTAAACTAATTAATGCAACGATAGTGGCATTTGTTTGCTTTTATTAGCTGTTGATTTATTGCTAAATTAAAAGCCTGTTGCTAATTATAAATGTTTATGTGCAGAGTTTTAATTTGGATCATTTATCAAGACGAAGTCATCGCATCAATTTTGATTTATTGAAAATCTAAAAGACATGTTATGAAATTAAAGAGAAAATTGCTGTTAAATACAAAATTTCTGTTAAGATTAAAGGCTCAGTTAGCCGACTGTAATGGAATGTAAAGGTACTATTAGACGTGCCATATCTATAACCAAACCAAAATTCAATTGGTTTCTATGGTAATGGCTATGGCGTTATGGCGAGTCACCCACTCGTATAATCAAATACAGTGTTGCCCATTAAATTAATGGTTCAAACCGCTATTTTCTCTGGCTATGGTTATGGCACGTCTGATTGCACCTTACACAGTGTCCACACCTGATGAATATATATCATGATGAATGTCAAATTGATATCATGATGAAAATTCAACACATATAAACTCAATTTATTAATATTATGGTAGCGTTATGATATAATCATAAGAGCTCACGGCCTGATAAATTCATCTTGCTATCAAATGATATTTTATGTGATACTGTGTATATAACGTTTATTTATTAAAAAATTATCGCTTAAAAAGAGCGGCACAACAATTATTTGTGATCAAAAAATTAAACAACACTACCCCTTTGTGCTGATATTAATGAAAAAGTTACAGTTGCTATGCCGGCGTTATATTATGAGTTATGATATAAAATCATGAGGTGTGGACACTATGTTTAACTGCAACGGCAGGGAACAGCTGATCGATATTGTTATGTGGAAAGTAATGAAAGTGATTGTAGAGATGTAACCAGAATGTAACTGTACATTACTTCGATCAGCTGCTTGCAACCGTTGCTGTTACATTCAATTACAGTCGGCTAACTGAGCCTTAATTTTTAGGCAGATTAACTATAACTATGAGGTACGAAATTGATGACAATTATCATATTTATGTCATACATAGTTAATGACTGTCGATGCATTGTTTTATTAAACTGGCTTTGCTTAACGGTTCAGAAAGCAAACATTGTAGAATTATTTATATTAAATTACCTGATCCCTTAGAAAAATAACAGGCTGAAGATTTATGTTATTATACTTAAACTCATTGTGAACATTTTTCTGAGAGCCCACACAAAAAGGAAAAGGAAGACAAAATGTTTATAAATATGTTTGCAATTGAGGGTGGCCTTGGCTGAAATAGTTAGCACATTTTTTTTTTTTTTTTTTTTAATACATGATTTTTATTTATTGTATCTTCATATATGAACTAACAGTAAGTATTCAAATCTTAAATATTAAAATATAATTAGGCCCGACCAGTGTCGGACATAATCTAGTTAGTAGTAGTTATATATAATACATAAGTATTGATAATCAAAAGGAAAAAATATAAAAAATAAAAGAATTTTCAGGTAGTCCCATCTGGAGTGCTGTGAATAAGAGCCCTTGTATCCCTCTTTTTTAGGCGGATGTGTCCAGTAAAGTTCAAAATATTACGGGCAAGCGGATTAGGATGTGACTCGAGTTTTGTTAAATATTTGCCAGCGTTTTTTGCAATTTCTTCAGTCACTAGTGGCATATTTAAGTCACGATGTATATTTTAATTTTTTATATACCATGGAGCCGATGTTATCATGCGTAAAATTTTGTTTTGCCTTCGTTGGATTCTCTCGACATTAGAAGCTGAAGCAGTACCCCATAGCTGAATTCCGTAGCACCATATAGGTTTTAAGAGCGACTTGTATATTAAAAGTTTACAATCTAGGGTGAGGATTGAGTTTCTACCAACCAGCCAATGTATCTGAGTTAGTTAAAGTTTCATTTGCGTTAGCTTGGAGTCAATGTGGTATTTCCATGTGAGCCTTCGATCAAGATGTATACCAAGGTATTTCACATGTAAGTTTTGAGGAACAATTTGATTATTGATTGTAACTGTCTTTTCTTAAGGTAAATGTTACCTGAGAACACTTCTGTTCGTTTACCTTTATTCTCCACATGTTTAACCATAGTTCTAGCTGAGTAATATGTTGCTGAAGATATCGGGAAGCCTCGTGAGGGTTTTCGTGCATACTAAGGCAGGATGTATCATCGGCAAATGTAGATGTGTGAATGTTACTGCTCAATGGCATATCACAAGTATAAATCAAATACAAAACTGGCCCCAGTAAACTCCCCTGTGGCAAACCGGATGAGATTATTTCAGGTGTACTCATAAAGTCTCCTTCCACAACAGTGAACTTCCGGGCAATAATGTAACTTTCCAGCAGATTTATAATGTTTATTGGTAGGTAATTCTTTAATTTTAAAATTAGGCCTTCATGCCACACGTTATCAAATGCCTGAGAAACGTCAATGAACAGCGCAGAGCAATACTTTTTTTCTTCAAAACTTTTTCTTATAAATTGAACCAATCTATGAGTTTGTTCAATGGTGCTATGCTGACTTCTAAATCCAAATTGATGATCCGGTATGCACTCATTATCAGTTAGAATTGGGGACAATTTTATCATTAGTAACTTTTCAAAAAGCTTTGACATTGTTGACAGTAAACTTATTGGCCTATATGACTCAGCTTTGGTAAGATCTTTGCCCGGCTTTGGAATCATTTTAACCTTGGCAAGTTTCCAGCTGTTTGGAAAATACTCCAGTCGTAAAATGGCATTAAAAATTAATAACAGGATTCTAATAGCTTTACGAGGCAACTTCATCAGCATTTGGTTACTAATTCCATCAATACCCGGAGCTTTTTTCGGGTTGAGTTCTGCAATTAGTTTTTGTACATCATGCGTCTTAAATTGTATTGGTCGAGGGGGTAGCGCAACTACATTTGGCAAATCAACAGCACCAGAACACGTGTTTGGGGTGAATACGGATTTTAAATGCTCACCAAATATTTTACCTTTTTCAGTATCGCTTCTTGCCCAACCTCCTGTAGATGTGCGCAGAGGTGGTTTAAACTCAACTGGTGTTTTAAGCTTTCTAGCAGCGCGCCACAAAGAGTAATTAGATGCTGGTGTGACATCAAGACCTTCCAAATAATTTTTAAGAGATGCAGTTTTTTCAAATGCAAGCAACTCTTGGAGTCGTTTAGTACACTCTTTAAATCTGATTTTAAGTTGGGGTGATCTGTGCTGTTGCCATTCTCTTCTAGCTCTTCTTTTTTCACTTACGAGACGTTCAATATCCGTAGAATATATTTTATTTAACCTAATCTGCGGATGGGCGGTAGTGGCAGCCTGTTCAGCAGCCTGTTTAATATTTTCATTAAGGATGGCAATGTTAGATTCAATATCATCATGTGTTCTTAGCGTAATATTTTCCGTGCAATGACTACTAAGATATTTTTTAAATCGCAGCCAATTAACACGATTTATCAAATTCGCATATGGGAGAGGTAAATCACTTCCTAATGGGCTACAAATTGTAACGATCGTGGGAGAGTGATCGGACGAGAGATCTAGAGAAGCTTCAATTTGAATTAAATCCCTAGAGATATTTTTCATAACGCCAAAATCTATTACATCCGGAATTTTACGTATGTCAGTAGGCCAATAAGTGGGCTCCCCACTCGAAATGACATCCAAGCCCATTTTGGAAATTGTATTGAACAACGCTCGACCTCTGGGTGCAATAAGACGCGAACCCCAGAACGTGTGTTTAGCATTATAGTCGCCAGCTGCTACGAAACAAGGGCCCAGAGATTTGTAAAAATCCTCGTATTGATCCTCAGTAATTGCGAATCTAGGAGGAGAGTAAATTGATGATATGACAAAATTAGTGCAAAAATTTTCGACACAAATATTCGTTGCTTGTAAATGTTCTTCACAAATGTTGTCAATAAAATAATGCTTGAGTCTTGACTTTATTAAAATTGCTGATCCACCGCATGCTCTTCCTCTCGGGTCCTTTGAATCATATAAGGTGTAGCCATAAATTTTAAAAAGGCTTCTCGAAGTAAAATGAGTCTCAGAGACCAACATTATGTCAATATTTTTTTCCGTGAGGAAGTGCTCAAGTTCATTTTTATGTTGGCGAATGCCGTTTGTGTTCCAGAAACATATTTTTAACGTGTTCATGGTTTGTTAACTAAAGCTTGAAGCAATGTATTCTGCATTCGCAGCATTTCTTGCATCATGCTAGTCATATTTGTTGTAAAATTATTTATAGTTTGCACCAGATTATCAATAGTAGCTTCAAGGCGATTGAAATTAAAGTACGAGTTTGTATTTGTTGAATTATTTGGTGGTGAAACATTTTGTATATGAATTGAATTTGTCTTAGCAGCATCGGCATACGATACACGGGAACTAACTGGTTGGCTCACTTGCGCAATAGTGGCTGATAAAGCGTTTGTTGTTTGGGCTGGGGCCAATTTAGGTGTTTGCCTCATAGTCTGTTTGACGAAAGAGTACACAGGACAACCTCTGTAGTTAGCGGTGTGATTTTCTCCACAATTACTAAATTTTTTGCCTTTTTGATGTTTTGGTTTATTGCTACTAGCAGTGCCGTGTAATTCGCCGCACACAACACAAACAGTAGGTAATTTGCAGTAAGTTTTAGTATGTCCATATTCTTGACAATTATGGTACTGTACGGGTCCTGAACTCTTGTGTGGTTCTTCAACGGTTATTTTTCGATACAAGAGATGTCTTAAATTATATATTGGATGGGTCTCATTTTTTTTTCAATTTTATATCATTTGGCTCAAGTTCAACGCGAAATAGAGGTTGAGGGATCTTTTCCCTATTTATTATGTTAGATACATTTTTTACTTTAAAACCCTGGAGCACGAGAGCATCTTTTACTTCTTCAGGAGCAACATAGGAATCTATGCCCTTCAACACAATCTGCATACCTTTAGCACTCTTGAGCTGATATGTGTAGAAATTTGTTTTAATTTTTTCAAATTCAGAAACCATATTTCGAAAATCTTTTTCTTCATAAATTTGAATTTTCGTTTCATCAATATTACCACGTTTTATTGGAACAATGTGAAATTTATTCTCACCAATGAACGAAATTAATTTTTTAATAAGAGCATTTGAGTTTTTTTCTCTTAAATAGATTGGTGGCGGCTTGGAAGTTTTGTTCGCAGATTCAGCGGGTGTGTCATTGTCATCTTGCAATATTTTAAAACGGTTTTGCCGATTAGTAGAGGATGCGCTGTTATCCCTAGACATCTTTGGAGCAGATGCAATTTTAGTAGAATTTGGGCTTCGCCCGCGCCTTAAAATTGTAATGTATCTGTCCATTCCGACTTGGACAGTTAGCACATTGACTACAAAACCGAAGGTCCTGGTTTTTTTTTCTGATGAACATTAGTGTCCTTTGTATCAGTTGTTGTGGGAAAAGATTTGTTGATGCAGGCTTAAGGCACTGGTCAATAAAACTACACCAGCTTCAGCGGATGCTAATCCTAATATAACAATCCGAGTGCGCTCCTTCGTCAGTGTAGCAGAGTCATCGGCGAAGTAAAATAACCAATAAAATGGCTACTAAGAACAGGTTAAAAATTGAATACGCCTCATTTGACACCAGAGGCGCTGCAACACTGCATTCTTACACAGTAGTAAAAGAGTGAAACTTTCCTCTATATCTTTCTTCAGCACCTGTCTGCTCTATCACTATCCCTTCCCTATCACCCTCTCTTACTATCACCTCTTCAACTCTTAGGCTGCACAAAGCAATCATTGTATTGGACCCAAGTGAGCTGGACTCTAACTTTCGCCCGTCCTTACCAGCAGCCTGCTACCCTAACATGTGTTCAGTTTCAGAAACACAGTGGTTTCAAAACCGCCGGTCTGGCAAGGATGTCAGCTGTCAAATACCTGCCCATTTATTTGTTTTCCATTTATTTGTTAACAATTTAAAGATGAATAATCCGTTATAAACTCAAAAAATACATGCTTAGAAATTTCCGAAGGTGTGAACAGTTTGTCTCAAAAAACATCATATGATTGCCAAGTAGTTTTACAATTTATAAAGAAATTTATTCAGAATGATTCATCTGTCGGAAAAAGTGGAAATATGTAAGTTTGTAATTATAATGGAATTAATGATACGAAATTAAAATAAGTGTGAACGAAAAGTTTTATTCGGAAATTTTCACATGTTGAATTCATGATATGTCTGATAATTTTTTTTATTTCAAGTCCTTTTAGTAGTAAGGTTCTTGGTCAATATAAGTGTGAATATATTAGATCAGATTTTTTTTAATATTAACCCTTTGGTTTTCAATAAATTAATTATGAAAAGTATGGTCACTGAATCTAATGATAGAAATAATTCGGTGGGAAGAGCAGATATATTTCATCATTCTTTTACCTTAATGAGCAGATGGGTATAGCATAATAGTTGTTCTTGTGATTTGAATGTTTACTTCAACATTGTCTTGTATATTAAAGGCCTTAGTCATACAAACTATTTTTAGTTTTCAAAAAAAAAAAAAACTTCATATGAACCATTTATGAAACGAATATATTTTTTATGAATAAGACAATAAATAACTAAATAAACAAATATCCTTCTTTTTGAATGTAAATGTTATTATATAAACTATTTGCTTTTATGGGAATTTCACATATGGGCACTTCCAAAAAAAAGTCCACCATGACGGACAAATTTAAAGTTCACCAACAGATTTGTTTTCTTGGGGAAAAAGATTTTTTAATCTAGAAGCTTGGAAAATAAGTGTATATCAGTCCAAGTCCTAACAAAAAAGTTTTGTATAAAAATACTTGGCCAATTCGCAGAGTTAAGCAATTTTGTTAGTCAAGTCAAACCCCACTTCTGTTTTTTGTAACGTAACGCCAGGTCATATTTTGCGAATATCTTGAAATCCTTAGGTGTGATTGTTATAATTTTTTCACTGAATATAGACCTATTTAATCACTTCTCAAATGTAAGAAAAAATTTTTTCAAACACAATTTTAAAACTTTTTTTTTCAACCTTTTGTCGTGCAAATGGCATGTAACGCCAGAATGGAATTACCCATATGTATTAGCTTTATTCACGTACATTTTCGAAACTAAATGTATGTATTGTACTAAGAATAAAATTTGCATATGTTTACTTAATTTTCACTAAGCATTTTTTTTTCATGAATATATAATTGCATTAAATTTTTTTTATTCATCAAATCAGATCACAAAAGTGGACCTAAATGCTTCAGAGACTTATGCTATGTGAGTTTTTATATAGCAATATCTTCTATAGCGCCTATTTGCCTCAAGCAAATAGAAAAAATAACTCTGCACACAGTATTATTAATATAAAAATCGTTAATAGTAAATAAAACTTTCCACGAATTTCTAGACAGAGTGACATGAGTTTCCCCGGTTGTTGGAGAAAACTCTTTGGTCACTTGGTTACCAATAGATAATTACAAGCCCAATCTATTGACATATGGTAGTTTTGTACATAGTAGGACCATCAGTACGCAATAATACTGTTTGTTTTCATTCGACTTTGCTAGAGTTTGTTGCACAGCATTTGACTACGCCATCTATGAGACAGAGACGGACATTCTAGAAGGTGTAAAAGGTAATGTAATTCTGTGTGAATCAGCCATAGGCGCATAATGGCCATCCCACCATTGTCCCGCCTAAAATTGCTGTTGTCCCCCTCCCCCCACATAAGATTATCAATAATTGCATGTAATTATTTATTTCATTATTACTCATGAAAATCACCAGTGATTATGCCCTCCTAAAAAAAAATTTATATATTTCATGTCTGAACAAAACAGTTTTTCATTAGTAATTAGTGGTTACGCTTTTTCGGGCACACGGCACAAAGATGTAAACCCGGCCTTACTAAATTAAAGAAGAAATCATGTGCAGCTTCTTTTTTCTTTTTGTATAAAAGATGCATTTGTAAAATTTCTCTTAGCACAATGAAAACGTTTTCATAAAACCTAGAAACAATAAATTGAATTCATTCAATTTCTATTATTAAACGCGAGGGCCAACTCTATAAATAAATTCATAACTTCTGTATTGGGAAAATAATTTTGTAACAAATTTGCTCTTTTAAGTGAGATTGTGGTGAAAATCTATTTATGCGACACAAAATGCCCCCAACATGTGGAAATATTTAGACTGCCAAAATATTTTCTTTCATAATATTGGATGCCTAAATGTTGCATGCAGCACAATTAGATATGTTGCACTGCATGATTATGGCAGTAAACAAATGAGCCACTTGATTGTTTTCGCATGTTAGTCACATAAAAATAAATAAGAAATGTTAAACAAACAATTTGTAATAGAATTGTAAGAAAATGCCAATTACTCGTATGTATATTCTGTTATGTGCGAATATTTATCGCTTCAGCGTTGTTGCAACGAAGAGCGAAATATTTACTTGACATAATGATTTGCTTTAATTTTTTATTTCGTTTTTGCTTTGCCTTGGATCATTTAGATACTTTAATAATAAGTACGAGTACGATGATTTCGTTACATTTGGTTTCATTTCATTAGCCAAGACGTTTAAATAAACATGACATATGCCCGACTAAATACTGAATATGACATGAACAATTCTAGCCAAATGGATAATTGACTAAAAATTGTTTAGATAATGAATTGTTGTTTGGGAAACACACAAAAAAAGGAGGAAAAATTAAATTTTTAGTATTGAAAGACTTGAATATGATTTTTAACACATTATATATATTTTGTTGTTGTAAATGAGGCTAATGTTTGAATTTTTTTTTTTAAATTTTGGCACCTGTTTGTCATTAATATTGTTGTTTTGTTAAAAGAAAAATAAATAAAATTAAGAATCTTTATGGTGTATTTGGGAAAAAGTGTATTGGAAAGTGTTTTAGAGCTTTTGAGTTTTAAACAAGTAAGAGTGCTATATTCGGCTGTGCCGAATCTTATATACCCTTTACCAACGTACGTACATATATATAGTATACAGACACGTACATACATATTTGTTTTGTGAAAAAATGTATCATTTTTTTAAACTTTCCATCTTTGGAGCTATAATTTTCATTTTTCAAATTTCATACACCAAACTTTTCTTTCAGAAGCATAAAATATATTCAATTTATAAAGAAAAAGAAAAAAATTTTTAGACCTATTTAATTTTACATAACACAAAAAGTGTAAGTTTTCCAACCCTGGAGTCATAATTTTGGATTTTTCTGATTATTGATACCAATCTAGTTCTTTAAAAAATACATAAAATATGTTAAGTGAACAAAGCAAGAACGAAATAAGCAAAAACTTAGTTTCATTTAATTCCTTTAATATTAAAAAAATCAGTTAAGTGCGACTTTGAATCGCGCACGAAAGGAAGGTTTTTTGCTTTTTTGAAGTTTTTTTCAATTAAAACGATTTTTTCAGTTTTGTCGCTTTTTTCTCGTTTTGGCGATTTTGTCTGTTTTTGGAGGTTTTTTCCATTTTGGCGATTTTTTTCTGTTGTTGGGCTTTTCTTCATTTTGGAGATTTTTCTCATTTTGACGATTTTTTCTGTTTTTTTGGGTTTTTTTCGCGATTTTTTTTGGCGATTTTTTTGTTTTTTTTCGTTTTGGTGTTTTTTTTCATTTTGGCGATTTTTTTTTCATTTTGGCAATTTTTTCTTTTTTTATGTTTTTTTTCGTTTTGGTGATTTTTTTCATTTTGGCGATTTTTTTTTCATTTTAGCAATTTTTTCTTTTTTTTCGATTTATTTTAGTCTTAGAAATTTTCTTTTAATTTAGTGCTTTTTATCATTTTGGCGATTTGTTTTTCATTTTAGCAATTTTTTCTTTTTTTTCGATTTATTTTAGTCTTAGAAATTTTCTTTTAATTTAGTGCTTCTTATCATTTTGGCGATTTTTTTCTGTTTTTAGGTTTTTTTTCGTTTTGGTGATTTTTTTCATTTTGGCGATTTTTGTTTTCATTTTAGCAATTTTTCCGTTTTTTTGCGATTTATTTTAGTCCTAGAAATTTTTTTTAATTTGGTGCTTTTTTTCGTTTTGGCGATTTTTTTTCTGTTATTTAGGTTTTTTCTTTTTTTGGCGATTTTTTTCATTTTGGCGATTTTTTTCTGTTTTTTAGGGTTTTTTTCGTTTTGGCGATTTTTTTTCATTTTGACGATTTTTTTCTGTTTTTTAGGGTTTTTTTTCGTTTTGGTGATTTTTTTAATTTTGGCGTTTTTTTTCATTTTGGCGATTTTTTTCTGTTTCTTAGGTTTTTTTTCGTTTTGGCGATTTTTTTTTCATATTAGCAATTTTTCCGTTTTTTGCGATTTATTTTAGTTTTATAATTTTTTTTTTAATTTGGTGCTTTTTTTCGTTTTGGCGATTTTTTTCATTTTGGCGATTTTTTTTTTCATTTTGGCGATTTTTTGTTTTTTGGGGTTTTTTTCGTTTTGGCGATTTTTTTCATTTTGGCGATTTTTTTTTTCATTTTGGTGATTTTTTTCTGTTTTTTAGGGTTTTTTTTTCGTTTTGGTGATTTTTTTTCATTATGGCGATTTTTGTTTTCATTTTAGCAATTTTTCCGTTTTTTTGGCGATTTATTTTAGTCTTAGAATTTTTTTTTAATTTGGTGCTTTTTTTCGTTTTGGCGATTTTTTCTTGTTTTTGGCGATTTTTTTCGGTTTGGCGATTTTACAATTTTTTATTTTTTCAGTTTTACCGTTTTTGAAAATTTCAAGAGTTTTGCTCTTACGGTTTCCAAGATACAGCAAATTGTCAAAATTACATAGTCAAAATTGCATTAACTGATGAAACACCCTTTAATTTAAATTTTTTTAAATTTTTGTGTTAATTTTTGTAGTCTGTATAAAAATACACTAACCTTACAAATTTCAAGTGTATATACATACAATTGTATATATACTACATGGGATTTTAAAATTTTTCGTTGCTCGTTTTGGAACACCCTTTAATTTCCAATTATCATGTATTTGTTGTTGTAGCGGCCAAAGGTCTACATACTATGTCCAAATTTCAGGTCTGTAGCTCTTACGGTTCTCGAGAAAATACTAATATAGTTTTAGACTTAGTTAATTTTACATAACACAAAAAGTTAAAGTTTTCCAACCCTGGAAACGTATTTTTCATTTTTTTGTATTTTTTTTAATTTAAAATTCCAATTTTAGTCGTACTGAATGTAAAATATGTACATTTATTAAAAAAAAATAAAAATTTGTTTTCGGGAGTTACTTTTATATGGCAAAATGAAGTTTAAGTTCTCCAGCTCTGCAATCGTCTGCCCGATTTTGCTGAATTTCAATACCAATCTATTTTGGAAAATTTCTGACACACCAGTCCAAGAACGAAGTCTCTAGCTCTTCTGGGAGCTTCGGAAAACCGATTTCACGTACAGACAGACGGACAGACGGACAGACGGACAGACGGACAGACGGACAGACGGACAGACGGACAGACGGACAGACGGACAGACGGACATCGCTTATTCGTCTTCCCTATGCATAAGGATCCAGAATATATATATTATATGGGTCGCTTATTGATATTATAGAAATTACAAACGGAATGACAAACCTATATATACCCTTTTACCATTTTTGTTGGTAAAGGGTATAATACATAAATATGTATGTACATTAGAGTGGCTGTTGATTATTTTCTTTGATTTCTTATATTCTCTCCCCCGAAATCAGTTCAGTTTTATGTAAAAAAAATACAAAAAAAATTTCATAGCGATAAGTTGTGTTTTAGGGGCCTCAAAGCCCATTTTCAATGTAATTTGTTTGATAACGGCCACTCTAATATACATACATACATAAATATGTATGTAAATAGTGCGTGCAGTATCACGCAGTGTACTGTTACACTTAGCAAACATTTGCCCAAAAAAGCGTAACCATTAAATACTACTGAAAAACCTTTCGATTCAAATACGGGTTTATTTAATTCAGAAATTATCATGCATAATTAATAGACAGTGCCATAAAGTTCAATATTATTGGAAACTGTATAACTTAATAAACACTTGTTTGAATTTAAAGGGTTTTCATTGATGCATATTTAGTGGTTAGAGTTTTTGTGCAAATGTTTGGCAGGTGTGATCGTACCTTTAGATTTACAGAGCTTGAAATTAAAATAGAGCAAAGACAAAAATTTTTAATACGAGTATTAATTAAGATGGCTGTAGTGAATATATAATTTTATGTAATTTTTGTTTAATTAATATACATATATCACACGTGGCTGCCACTACTGACGAGTACATAGCCCAATCTGGAAATAAAATGTTCACAAATCTTTTTGCAGCATATGCGGCCGTATCTCACCAACAACTCGTCAAATATTGATACTCATATGGAAACATAATTGTCAAATTTAAACTGGATATGAATAACTTAAAACAACGAACGACTATGTTCAAACGCATTCCATAAATTATGCAGCACAAATTACTAAAGTTTATACAGTGTAGCAGCTACAATCATTCGCATAAGTATAAGAATACTCTGAGTATTTATTCAGCTACACATGAGCATATTGAAATATATATATGATTACACACTTTGCTAAAAACGTTTCCAATTAAAAAATTACAGTTCATTGCGATTTTGGTATGCAAGTCTTACGAAAAAAAACCATAAATATTATCAGTTGCTTTAAGGTTATATTTATTCTAATTTTTACCTCCTAATTATCTGATTAATAATTGCAAACAGTCAGAGCACATTTTCCATTCCATGTCAAGCAAGCAAATGCATACGGTAGCGTTTGATACACAAATACTCTGCGTATTATGCCTTTACTTAGTATTAGCATACTCCGATTAAAAGTATGACAGACACTCAATACCCATATTCATTTCTCTTTTAGTTTTGGAGTATTAAAGTATTTCGCATAAATGAAGTAGAAATACTTTTGTGTGTTAGAATTGGTTGAAAGCGAATAGTTGAATTACATTTGAATACATGTTTGGGAATTAATATTTTTATCTTTTATTTTATAGTTTTTTTTAAACAAAATTTTGGCTTTAGGCAGCATTTAAATATATAGCATATATATATATATATATATAATATATATATGCTATAATCAGCAAGTCTTGGAAACATTTGTCCAGAAGTTCTTTCTGAAAAAATAGCTGATTGCTTGAGGTTTATTGAGTTTTGAACTAATTGAAGCAGTAAGTAAATAAGGGAATTTGTTGTGCTGCTAATGAAATATTACTAGAGTTTTTTTTCACTTAACCTGGGGCGCATTCGTTAAGGCAGCGGCAACGTCTTTATTTTTTTATTCATTAAATTAATTATTCTTCCTTTTTGCAAATTCACCGACGTACGTATTGATTGTATGTACAAATACATACATACATATTAGTTTTGTGAAAAACTTGGATTATGTTTTTTTGGTTCTAGTGCAATTTATAGTGATTTGGTTCATAGATATTATTTCCTAAAAAAATCTTAATATTGTACGTTCATACCCATCTAAGCTAACCTATTTCTTATTTTCCGGTATTTAATAAAACTTAATACACACAGAAAAAATACCAATGTAAAATCAACATGCAAAAAGTTTGATTCAACTTCATTCAAATCACATTAAATTTACAAGAAATAATATGTTGTTTGAGTGTGTTGGTGTTTATTTGCTTTGTTCATAGCTGCAATACACTTTTGTGCTTAGTTGTGTAGGTTGTTTTCGTATTGTTGTTGTTTTTTTATGTTTGTAAACTGCCGATAAACTGCTGCTGGCTGGTAGGCAGTGCACAGTGGGGACTTTTGCAAAATAAATGGTAATAAATCTGGAACTTCTAAACTACTGATTGGATTTATATGAAACTTCGAACATCCGTAGAGGAGGACTCAGGCTTTATAACAAATGTCTTGGAAGCCGTCTGGCTTAAGCTGGACAGGAGTTACAGTGGGCCTAAGTTGACAACATGGGACTCAAAAAAAATTCTGAGGCTTGTAACTTTTAGAAAAATTATCCGATTTTTATGAGATAAAGCGTTTTGATCTAAGCTTAACATTTTTATACCCTTTACCAAAAATGGAAAAGGGTATATATAGGTTTGTCATTCCGTGTGTAATTTCCATAATTTTAATTTGCGACCAAAAATATATATATATTCTGGGTCCTTATGAATAGCGATGACGAATAAGCGATGTCCGTCTGTCCGTCCGTCCGTCCGTCCGTCCGTCTGTCCGTCCGGTGTACGTGAAATCGGTTTTCCGAAGCTCCCAGAAAAGCTAGAGACTTCGTTCTTGGACTGATGTATCAGAAATGGTCCAACTTAGATTGGTATTGAAATTCAGCAAAATCGGGCAGACGATTGCAGAGCTGGAAAACGTAAACTATATTTTGCCATATAAAAGTAACTACCGAAAACAAATTTTTATTTTTTTTTAATAAATAAATTTATTTTACACTTCAGTAAGACTAAAATTGGTATTTTAAATAAAAAAAATATAAAAAAAATTAAAAAGACGTTTCCAGGGTTGGAAAACTTTAACTTTTTGTGTTATGTAAAATTAACTATGTCTAAAACTATATTAGTATTTTCTCGAGAACCGGAAGAGCTACAGACCTGAAATTTGGACACAGTGTGTAGACTTTTGGCCGCTACAACAACAAATACATGAGAATTGGAAATTAAAGGGTGTTCCAAAACGAGCAACGAAAAATTCTAAAATCCCATGTAATATACATACAATTATATGTATATACTCTTGAAATTTGTAAGGTTAGTGTATTTTTATACAGACTACAAAAATTAACACTAAAATTTCAAAAAATTTAAATTAAAGGGTGTTCCATCAGTTAATGCAATTTTGACTATGCAATTTTGACAACTTGCTGTATCTTGGAAACCGTAAAAGCAAAACTCTTGAAATTTTCAAAAACGTTAAAACTAAAAAAACAAGGAATTATAAAATCGCCAAACCGAAAAAAATCGCCAAAACCAAAAAAATTGCCAAAACGAAAAATACCCCAAAAAAACATGAAAAAATCGCCAAAATGAAAAAAAAACCCAAAACAGGAAAAAAACGACAAAATGAAAAAAAAATCGCCAAGATGAAAAAACCCCAAAAAAGAGAAAAAAATCGCTTAAATAAAAAAACCCCAAAGCAGGAAAGAACGCCATAATGAAAAAAAAACCCAAAAACAGAAAAAAATCGCCATATTAAAAAAAATTTCTAGGACTAAAATAAATCGCGAAAAACCGGAAAAATTGCTTTTAATAAAAAAAATCGCCAAAATGAAAGAAAATCGCCAAAATGAAAAAAAATCGCCAAAATGAAAAAAATCGCCAAAACGAAAAAAAACCCACATAACAGAAAAAAGTCGCCAAAATGAAAAAAAAAGAAAAAAAACTCCTCAATAGAAAAAACCCAAAAACAGAAAAAATCGCAAAAATGAAAAAAAATCGTGAAAATAAGAAAAATCTACAAAATGAAAAAAATCCCAATAACAGAAAAAAATCACCAAAATAAAAAAACCTCCAAAAACAGAAAAAAATCGCCAAAACGAGAAAAACGCGACAAAACTGAAAAAATCGTTTAAACTGAAGAAAAAACTTCAAAAAAGCCGTGCGCGATTCAAAGTCGCACTTTACTGAAGTTTTTAATATTAAAGGAATTAAATGAAACTAATAAGCAGATTTTGTAAAAAATTTTGTTTCTAAACGTTTCAAATTTGTATGAAAAATAACGAAAATTCTTTTCAAAAAATATTTTTTCCATACAAATTTCAAAACGAAAAAATCGTTTGAATTTACAAAATCTGACCTTAAGTTTTTCCTTATTTCGTTTTTGCTTTTTTCACTTAACATATTTTATGTATTTTTTAAAGAACTAGATTGGTATCAATAATCAAACAAATCCAAAATTATGACTCCAAGGTTGGAAAACTCACACTTTTTGTGTTATGTAAAATTAAATAGGTCTAACAATTTTTTTCTTTTTCTTTATAAATTGAATATATTTTATGCTTCTGAAAGAAAATTACACCTCCAAAGATGGAAACTTTAAAAAAATGATAAATTTTTTCACAAAACAAATATGTATGTATGTGTCTGTATACTATATATGTACGTACGTTGGTAAAGGGTATATAAGATTCGGCACAGCCGAATATAGCACTCTTACTTGTTAATAAATAATGTTCTAAGATGTGTTTTCGTATCTCTCATAACTTAGAAGATATTTGACTTTTAACAAAAAAAAAATTTGTTTTTTGCCTTGACTTTTTTTAGTATTTTACCTACAACTTTTTAGTCAACTGTTGGATTTTAAATTAAGAAACAGCATTAAATTTCTGATCAAATTTTAAATAAAAAAAAGTAAAAAACTTATTAATATTTGCAGTCGTGAAAACGGGAAAAGGCAAAGAATTCAAAGTTTTAAAATTTTTCTGAAAAAGCCACGTTTTTTTAAGAAAAAGTATCTTCATTATTTTCAATTTTGTGAAAAACTTTGTTTAGCACATGCACTTTTAAACCACATAGCGCTAAAAACAATATATTCAGAATATGCTAAGAGCCAATTATTTTGTATTTTGGGCATGCACCCTACACTCAGCAGTGTCCGAAAATGACCAATTAAAAAATTTTTTTTTGTGCTTATGTGCTTATAAAAAGTTGTGACGGTATATTTTGAAAGTTTTAGCTATATCATTTAATTGTTAGGATAGTTGGCAACATGTTGAACTTAAATTTTTAACAGCCTTTTCATAAATGCGAACATGCGCGGAAATTTTCTGAAAAAAGTCAAAATTTTGGAAACATTTTGTTTGTACCATAAAAAATATATATATAAATAATTTTCTTTTCTTATGTTGGCATTTTTAGCTTTCATGTAAGCCTTTTTACTTTGCCTGAAAAAATTATTCCAATATCATTAAGTGATCTCGAGATATTCCGATTGTAGGGTGCAATTAAAAAAATATGTAGAATGCGCTTAACTTTTTTCCCTTTATTCACACATCAGCTGTTTAAAACTTTTATGAATTCTGAAATTCAACCTAAATAGAAAAACAAAAATAAATTTGGAATGTTATGCAATAAGTCTATGTATATTTTTCGCAATAAAAAATATTTATGGTAATTATACCATATGTTTTTCCATGTACATAAGTGTAGTTAATGTTAATAACAGGTGAGCATTTAACGAATAACAACACACATTTTTAATGGATTAAAAAAAGGTTTTCGCGGATTTTATTACAGCAACATCGGGAGGTGCTAACTGATTATGCTACTACTACTTAATAACACTTCACAGTACTAGGTAATTAGACAAAATTAGCTAAGGTGCTTATAAATTATGCTGTATTGCATAAAAAATTGGAAAAGTTTTATATGTGTGTATTGTTTTTTTATTATTAGTTACCAATAGATAATATATTTAATATTAGGCTATAACTAAGAAAAATTTTTTAACACTAAATAATTTATTTATTTTTAAATTACATGTTTGAGCTATGTTAATTACCATAATTTTACAATTTATTTATTTCAATTATTTTTAAGAAAATAATCCGAAATATCGAAGCTTAAGAGGTTATTTATTTGAACTGCTTCACTGTCGTCTTTCTCTATTTCTTTAGTTATCTTTGGTAACCATTTCAATCGTATTGCTTGTAAAACTGGATCTGAGGATAACAACCCAGTAAAAAAAGACACTCCAAAAAAGTCATGAAAATGTAGAGTTTGCGATCTGGAAGTAGTGCAAATTTCGATCCGATCTAATGATTTTTACATAGGGTTGTCATTGCAAGAAGTTCTCTTTTTCGATGCCTGTTCACCGAATTGGAAGCGATTTTAAGAAAAATTTACTTTTTTGTGTTCTATGATAATATTTTCATCTAGGAAAAATGGTTAATAGTTACTTATTTTAACAATTAGTTTCTTTTTATAGGAATTTAAACGTGAAACAGTATTTTCATGTAAATTTAAGCAAAAAACTTCAAAATTTTAGACCAAAATTAGTTCATAAGTTTCTTCAAACAAATCGATTTTTTAAAAATTCTGGTTTGTAATTTCTAAAACTATAGAGGAATTACAAGGTTTTCTATAATTAAAATAAATTTCTACTTGGTTTTCTGCTAACTATCGGCAGATTAAAAATATCGATTTTTTGGAAGCAATGAAAATGTAGTTCCTTTAGAATGACTTCCAATTTTTTTTACTGGGAATAAGTGAAGCATTAAATCATAATTTTCTGCTAATTTTGAACACTTTCGACTATTAAATAATCTGTACTGCTTTACATCTTTGTTCCTTGCTTCTTGAGCTTCTTCTGTAAGTTCTCCCAGAGGTAGGATGTTGGTTTCAATGATTTCTTTTCCATGAGATAATACCTTATGTACAGTTGGCGTCATCAATCTCCATGGATATAAATTTTTTATCAATACTTTTGTTTCATTAGCAAAAGCATCAAATTTTTCTGCATTGATTTGCTTTTTACTGTTAATAGTTGCAGTATTATTTTGAAGTTCCTTATTAGTTTTTTATCCAAGCCGGTTATCAAGGATGTAGTCTCAGGATCCTCAAAAAAGCGTCTAGCAGTATTTCCATTATTCGTGCTACCATAACCGTTAGTTGGCTTATCAATTATAAGCCCATGCATTCTAAATTCATCTTGTATCCTTTTCTTCTCAGTTCTTCGTGTATCTGCTAAGTCTTTGTTGTTTCGTGAGGAGACAGTTTCATTACCTTTAATATTTCTATATTTTATATCATATGATAGATGCAAGCAATACTCCATAAATCTAATGTGAGCATGAAGTGGGGAAATTCCAAATTTAAGGGCTTCCTCTTTTATAGTTTCATCAGATTTATCTTCAAACTCAGAGCTTTTTTTCCCACATATATTGCATTTCCAGTATGACTTGGTATCCGTTAGGGCATTGGCAACTTTTCCATCTATCATAGTCAATTGTAGATCAAATGTGACATTTATAATGCAGTCAGAAATTTTTATTGCAATGCTTGGTAAGTTCTTTATTTCTTCTAATATAGTAACCACAATATTTTGAGTTTCATCTCTATTTTCTTTCATATATTCAAATTTTATTGGTCGACATAATAACTTTGATGCAGGCGTCCTATTTATCCATACGTCTTCAAATGCAGGTACAGTGGATGATGATGATGAACTTGTATATAAACGCATTCTAAGAGGTACCAACGTAGACATAAATATCGATGAAAAAGATATATTATCTTCGCTTTGTTGTCTATATTCAGAAAATCCAGTAGTCCCACAACAACCCCATTTACAAATTAATACTAGCTCGGACTTGTGGCATTTACTTATGTCTTCTTTGCTAAAGGTTGAAATTATCCTAGAAGCAGTATTTTCGAGGAGACTGCATAACTCAATAGTGGCGCCCGTGCTACTAACGTTCGAAACCGATGGCAAAATTACATCCTTTGTTGCCTTCAATGACTTTGTAGATGGCAAATTTCCCCATTTCTTTTCAGTCATAGCTTTTCTTAATATTTCATATTTATTCCTTGTTATACCCAAGTTTAGAATAAGGGCTAATGCATCTTCATTAGTAAAATCTGTTTTAGATTTAGGCGTTGGTATGCTTTCCACCATACGTTGTATTCTCTTTGGAGATGCTTTTGGAAGAGCATCTACAATTTGGCCAACTTCCTTCTGTTTGTTTTTGGTTAAGGCACTTCTAAAGGCATCCTTTATAAGGCCAAAAGAGTGATTTTCAATGAGGTCTTCTTGCTTTCTTTTCTGACTTCTTGGTTGGAGTTCCTCGTATAATTTATTAGGCCTTCCCAATTGTTTCATACCAATCTGTGTAACTATCTCGGTTTTTAGCCATTATTCATTTTGTTTTTGGAACTTAGTTTTGTTATAATTTAATTCTTTCATTTTTCTTTCGTACGCTACCAAAAAGTTCTCTATTTTTTTAGTAGCATCTTCATTTAGTTTTAATCCAAATGAGTTGTCAATTATATCTATGATTTTAGAACATTTTTCTTGGCGCAATAAACTAACAGGAACGTATTCCCATAAAAGTTTACATACCGCGTTATATTTAATACTAATCTCCATAACAGTTCAATATAGAGTGAATATTCTTATAAAAGAACCTTGCGTTTTTATGCAATACAGCATAATTTATAAGCACCTTAGCTAATTTTGTCTAATTACCTAGTACTGTGAAGTGTTATTAAGTAGTAGTAGCATAATCAGTTAGCACCTCCCGATGTTGCTGTAATAAAATCCGCGAAAACCTTTTTTTAATCCATTAAAAATGTGTGTTGTTATTCGTTAAATGCTTACCTGTTATTAACATTAACTACACTTATGTACATGGAAAAACATATGGTATAATTACCATAAATATTTTTTATTGCGAAAAATATTCATAGACTTATTGGATAACATTCCAAATTTATTTTTGTTTTTCTATTTAGGTTGAATTTCAGAATTCATAAAAGTTTTAAACAGCTGATGTGTGAATAAAGGGAAAAAAGTTAAGCGCATTCTACATATTTTTTTAATTGCACCCTACAATCGGAATATCTCGAGATCACTTAATGATATTGGAATAATTTTTTCAGGCAAAGTAAAAAGACTTACATGAAAGCTAAAACTGCCAACATAAGAAAAGAAAATTATTTATATATATATTTTTTATGGTACAAACAAAATGTTTCCAAAATTTTGACTTTTTTCAGAAAATTTCCGCGCATGTTCGCATTTATGAAAAGGCTGTTAAAAATTTAAGTTCAACATGTTGCTAACTATCCTAACAATTAAATGATATAGCTAAAACTTTCAAAATATACCGTCACAACTTTTTATAAGCACATAAGCACAAAAAAAAATTTTTTAATTGGTCATTTTCGGACACTGCTGAGTGTAGGGTGCATGCCCAAAATACAAAATAATTGGCTCTTAGCATATTCTGAATATATTGTTTTTAGCGCTATGTGGTTTAAAAGTGCATGTGCTAAACAAAGTTTTTCACAAAATTGAAAATAATGAAGATACTTTTTCTTAAAAAAACGTGGCTTTTTCAGAAAAATTTTAAAACTTTGAATTCTTTGCCTTTTCCCGTTTTCACGACTGCAAATATTAATAAGTTTTTTACTTTTTTTTATTTAAAATTTGATCAGAAATTTAATGCTGTCTTTTAATTTAAAATCCAACTGTTGACTAAAAAGTTGTAGGTAAAATACTAAAAAAAGTCAAGGCAAAAAACAAATTTTTTTTGTTAAAAGTCAAATATCTTCTAAGTTATGAGAGATACGAAAACACATCTTAGGACATTATTTATTAAAAATGTTAAGCTTAGATCAAAACGCTTTATCTCATAAAAATCGGATAATTTTTCTAAAAGTTACAAGCCTCAGAATTTTTTTTGAGTCCCATGTTGTCAACTTAGGCCCACTGTAACTCCTGTCCAGCTTAAGCCAGATGGCTGCCAAGACATTTGTTATAAAGCCTGAGTCCTCCTCTACGGATGTTCGAAGTTTCATATAAATCCAATCAGTAGTTTCATATAAATCCAATCAGTAGTTTAGAAGTTCCAGATTTATTACCATTTATTTTGCAAAAGTCCCCACTGTGCAGTGTACTAGTCTTGCAGTCGGTGGATCTCAGGTTCGAATCCTGGAGTTAAGTCAAAGTTTTTTGTATTCCCGTAAGTGTTTTAATTATATTTCCCGGTTTGATGAAAACGAAGTATAAATACGGAATTAGTGAAATGCCTGATAGTTTAAAATCCTATCAATAGTCGTATGTGCTACAAAATTTCATTTGAAGTTTATCATGTGATATTGACTTTTCAAATAATGACGGTTTGAATTAAAGTGAGAACATGATTTAATTTTATGACGCCGTACAGTGACGCTTCAAAAAAAAAAAAACCATCACGATTTTTTTTGTTTTTAGCCACTAAAATCCACATCCAGTCATTCATCCATCTACTCACTATTGCATCTAGGTAGGGTTTGGGAAACTGGAATTCCCGGGCGGGAAATCCCGGGAAATGTCTGCCTAACATTCCCGGGAAATTTTTTAGATTTTCCCGGGAAAACGGGAAATTAATAGTACACGTTATTTCATAAATATATACCCCATATGCAAAAAAAAAATAGCATGTGCTTCAAGTGTGCGTTAAAACCGGGTTTTGTTTGGATATTTTGTTTTAGCGAACGCTTTTTTTGCCATATGGGGGATAGACTTTTGTGACACACATATTTATAAAATGGCGTAAGTGACAGTAGAATTTATTGAATTATTGAAACCGTGAAGGAAATATTTTAGGAGAAATAAAATGAAAAATGAAAGGCATTTAGACAAACTCTGTCTGATGTTATGTAAAATTTGGCTCAGCTGAGTATAGTACTGTAACTTGATTCTACATGACGGTAAGAATCCTCCTGGAAACTTTTCAAGAATACTGAGAAACAAGCAAGGCAAATTCTTAATAAAATTATTTGGAAGAGTCATCAATAGCTATATTCTATTTGTTGGAATGCACTTAAAAATTTTTTGTCTTAGAACTGCTTTTGTATTAACTTTTATTTAAAAAGAATGCTTACATTAATAAAACAATCGAAATTTCGATAACTTTCATTTAATAAATATACTTTATTTAGAAAATTAGCTTTTCCTGGGAACGCGCTTTTTTCATTCCCGTTTCCCGGAAAGTGCAAAAGTCCGGGGAATCCCAAACCCTATATCTAGCAGAAACAAGCCCATGTATCTGTTAAAGAAATAGAAAAGTGTTATTTTTTGTTATTTGTAATATATTTAAGGTAGTATTTTATATTCGTGTCCCGTTGTTGTTGGTTGTGTTTTATTTGATTTTTTGTTAAAAATTTATGTCGTGTGTTCTTCAAATATATTGTGGCCTGCAGCTAAAAATGACGCAAAGAAAAAAAATTAATAATCTAATAATAATTTATTTCTCACAATATTGTTTTTTTATTTGTAAAAACAACCGATGATGAACAAACAAAAAAAATATATACATATGTATGAGTATTACATTTTAATATATGTACAGTTTGTCAAAAAAAATTTTTCTAAACTAAAAAATTCTAGTAATCTTACATTCAAAAATGAATTACAACAACAAATAAACTCCTTTTTGTTTTTTTTTTGCGCATACCGTTATCACTGCACACGAATATAAGTACTCAAGACAAAAACAACAACAACGTAAAGTAAACCATTTCTTGTACGCGGTGTCAAAAAAATTGATTTCAAGTTAACAGCATATAACACAATTTTGCTATTTCATTGACATTTTTATACCCTTTACCAAAAAAATGGTAAAAGGCTATATATAGGTTTGTCATTCTGTTTGTAATTTCTATAATATCAACAACCGACCCATAAAATATATATATTCTGGATCCTTCTGCATAGGGAAGACGAATAAGCGATGTCCGTCTGTCCTTATGTCCATCTGTCCGTATGTCTGTACGTGAAATCGGTTTTACGAAGCTCCCACAATAGCTAGAGACTTCCTTCTAGACTGGTAGATTGGTGTGTCAGAAATTTTCCAAAATAGATTGGTATTGAAACTCAGCAAAATCGAGGAGACGATTGCAGAGCTGGAAAACTTAAACTTTATTTTGCCGTATAAAAGTAACTACCGAAAAAAAATTTTTATTTTTTTTTAAATAAACTTATTTTACACTTCAGTACGACTAAACTTGGTATTTTAAATTAAAAATATATAAAAAAATTAAAAAGACGTTTCCAGGGTTGGAAAACTTTAACTTTTTGTGTTATGTAAAAGTAACAATGTCTAAAACTATGCAGGGTATTTTCTCGAGAACCGTAAGAGCTATATACCTGAAATTTGGACAAGTGTGTAGACCTTTGGCCGCTATAACCACAAATACATGAGAATTGGAAATTAAGGGTATTCCAAAACTAGCAACGAAAAATTTTAAAATCCCATGTAATATACACACAATTGTATGTATGTATGTATGTATATACACTTGAAATTTGTAAGGTTAGTGTATTTTTATACAGACTACAAAAATTAACACTAAAATTTCAAAAAATTTTAATTAAAGGGTGTTCCATCAGTTAATGCACTTTTGACTATGCAATTTTGACAACTTGCTGTATCTTGGAAACCGTAAGAGCAAAACTCTTGAAATTTTCAAAAACGGTAAAGCTAAAAAATCAAAAAAATATAAAATCACCAAACCGAAGAAAAATCGCCAAAAACAAAAAAAATCGCCAAAACGAAAAAAAGCACCAAACTAAAAAAAAATGTCTTAGACTAAAATAAATCGCGAAAAGCCGGAAAAATTGCTAAAATGAAAAAAATCGCCAAAATAACTCCAGGGTTCGCAAACTTACGCTTTTCGTGTTATGTAAAATTAAATAGTTCTAAAATTTTTTTCTTTTCCTTTATAAATAGAATATATTTTATGCTTCTGAAAGAAAAGTTTGGCGTATAAAATTTGTAAAATAAATTACAGCTCCAAAGATGGAAACCTTAAATTTTTTTTTTATATTAAAGTATAATATTTATTTTATTTTATTTCTTTGTTCACTTGGCACACTTTATTAATTTTTTAAATCAGAAAAATCTAAAAGGTTGAGTCCAGGGTTGGTAAATTTATTCTTTTTTTACAAATGTAAATAGGTTAAGTTAGTTTTTCCTTTTTGTTACAAGTTTTATATACTTTATGACTTAGAATGAAACAGTTTGGCATAGAAATTAATATTATAAAAGACATAGATCCAGAGCTGGAAAACTTCAATTTTTTCTGGTATATAAAACTAATTATTTCTTTGGTAATTAAATATATTCTATATTTTATAAAGAAATAAATTAGTATTAAGAAACTCAGAAATATGGTTCCAGAGTTGGAGATTGAAAAAAGTTTCGGTAAAAAAAAATAACCAAAAATATTTTTTTTCCATTTAAACATATATTTTGTTTTTGGAAAATCATTACTTAAGATTTTTTATACAGGTTTAATTTTTTTATGGATATCTAAACTAATTGAAGTATAAACGAAGGTTTGTTCTTATTGTGCTCTCAGCGCAATAACTATTAATTTTTAGTAAATGGAGATAAAACTAAAATTTATCGCTAAAGACATAAAGCACATGTTCCGTTTCATTTTCTTGATAATTTTCCCTTCTACTGAACAAATTTCAAACAAATCCTGTAGGAATACAACGTTTACATAATACCACGATGTATACCACTTGCAATGGGAACTTTAAATCAAGACACTAAGCAGTTTTGCAACATCAATGATTATTAAATACGGGAAAATATAAAACATGTTAGTTTACTTGGTATGGAGGTGCAATACTAAGAATATTTTCGAGTTATTAAATAGCAGCACAATTTTTGAACATCTCGAGGGCGAGTAAACAAGCTTCAATTTTTTGAAATTGTATTGCCGTGACGTCGATGTTGACTGAAATAAGAGTGAATGTAAAATATATCTTAACCACAGAGTGTAGAGTAAAATATTCAACTATTGCTAATATCGAAAATAAAATAATTGAATCAAATTCTTTAATCGAAAAATACTGAAAGGTCACTTACTATTAATTGCTTTAGAGAAAAAAAATGATAAATTTTTTCACAAAACAAATATGTATGTATGTGTCTGTATACTATATACGTATATGAACGTACGTTGGTAAAGGGTATATAAGATTCGGCACAGCCGAATATAGCACTCTTACTTGTTTTCGTCTACATTTTTTTAAAATATGGTATTGTTTGTAAAATACTTTTTTAGGGTTCATTCATAAAATATTTGTCTTACCTACAACAAGTGGCGCTCGAAATTCGTTGTAAAAAGTGCCCCCAAAGTAGGTTAACAATAATATTATTCAATTACTTTATATCAATTATTACGAGGGCGGATCAATAAGTCCGTGACTTTTTGAAATTCCCTCATAGATATATGAAATGAAACACTGTTCCAATCAAGTACCACCTGTTAATGGACTACTGTCAAATTTTGAGTAAGTGTCGTCATTTACTTGGCTTTTAACAGCTGTTGAAAACATACGACCTCGTGTATTTTTCTAAAAATGGAAAAAAAAATTTAAGTTTAAAATTTTAAACGCACTAGTAATCCCAAATTATTATTTTACTTATTAAGTAAAATATTTTTTATTAAAAATACATTGAAATTGGTTATTGAGGGGTTTAGCTGGATCCTATGCGCATTTCACTGTTGCTAATGCAGATCATCAGGGAACCTTTACCCAAATTTCTTAGAACAACTAGAGTTATTATGTTATAAACTTTCATTCAAACAAATGAGAAGCCTAACAACAAATAACAAAGTTGAAACAAGAACTCAATAATCAACATGTTTTTTTATTTTCTTACTTTACCATTGCTACATTGGCTGACTTTTTTTCAGCTTCAAATTGTAGTTGTAAGAGTATGTAAAAGAAAATAAATGTAAATAACAACAACAGCTATTAAAGAATAGAGTGTTGCCACACAAGTATTTTTGACCGCGTGCAGTCAAGTTAATAATTAGTGTTTTTATGGGAATTGTTAAAATTTAAGTTTAAAATTTTAAACAGTCGTAATTTAACTCTGGGTGGGAGAACACCTTTTTCGCGTCGTCGTAGTTATTATACCCTTTACCACAAAAATGGTAAAAGGGTATATATAGGTTTGTCATTCCGTTTGTAATTTCTATAATATCAATAAGCGACACATAAAATATATATATTCTGGATCCTTATGCATAGGGAAGACGAATAAGCGATGTCCGTCTGTCCGTCTGTCCGTCTGTCCGTCTGTCCGTCTGTCCGTCTGTCCGTCTGTCCGTCTGTCCGTCTGTCCGTCTGTCTGTACGTGAAATCGGTTTTCCGAAGCTCCCAGAAAAGCTAGAGACTTCGTTCTTGGACTGGTGTGTCAGAAATTTTCCAAAATAGATTGGTATTGAAATTCAGCAAAATCGAGCAGACGATTGCAGAGCTGGGAAACTTAAACTTAATTTTGCCATATAAAAGTAACTACCGAAAACAAATTTTTATTTTTTTTTTAATAAATGAACTTATTTTACACTTCAGTACGACTAAAATTGGAATTTTAAATTAAAAAAATAAAAAAAAAAATAAAAAGACGTTTCCAGGGTTGGAAAACTTTAACTTTTTGTGTTATGTAACATTAACTATGTCTAAAACTATATTAGTATTTTCTCGAGAACCGTAAGAGCTACAGACCTGAAATTTGGACACAGTGTGTAGACCCTTGGCCGCTACAACAACAAATACATGAGAATTGGAAATTAAAGGGTGTGCCAAAACGAGCAACGAAAAATGTTAAAATCCCATGTAATATACATACAATTGTACGTATATGCACTTGAAATTTGTAAAGTTAGTGTATTTTTATACAGACTACAACAATTAACACTAAAATTTAAAAAAATTTAATTAAAGGGTGTACCATCAGTTAATGTAACTTCGACTATGTAATTTTGATAAATTGCTGTATCTTGGAAACCGTAAGAGCAAAACTCTTGAAATTTTCAAAAACGGTAAAAGTAAAAAAATAAAAAATTATAAAATCGTCAAACCAAAAAAATCGCCAAAAACAAAAAAAAAACCCCAAAATGAAAAAAAAGCACCAAATCCAAAAAAATTTCTAAGACTAAAATAAATCGCAAAAAAACGGAAAAATTGCTAAAATTAAAACAAAAATCGCCAAAATGAAAGAAAATCGCCAAAATGAAAAAAAATCGCCAAAATTAAAAAAATCACCAAAACGAAAAAAACCCTAAAAAACAGAAAAAATCGCCAAAATGAAAAAAAATCGCCAAAATGAAAAAAACGCCAAAAACGAAAAAAACCCCAAAAAAACAGAAAAAAATCGCCAAAATGAAAAAATAATCGCCAAAACGAAAAAAAGCACCAAATTAAAAAAAATATCTAAGACTAAAATAAATCGTAAAAAAACGGAAAAATTGCTAAAATGAAAACAAAACTCGCCAAAATGAAAGAAAATCACCAAAATGAAAAAAATCGACAAAATGAAAAAAAATCACCAAAACGAAAAAAAAACCTAAAAAACAGAAAAAAATCGCCAAAATTAAAACAAAAATCGCCAAAATGAAAAAAATCGCCAAAATGAAAAAAAAAATCGCCAAATTGAAAAAAATCGCCAAAACGAAGAAATTCCCAAAAACAGAAAAAATTGAAAAAAACCTCCAAAAACAGAAAAAAATCGCCAAAACGAGAAAAAAGCGACAAAACTGAAAAAATCGTTTTAACTGAAAAAAACTTCAAAAAAGCAAAAAAGCCTACCTTTTGTGCGCGATTCAAAGTCGCACTTTACTGAATTTTTATACCCTTTACCACAAAAATGGTAAAAGGGTATATATAGGTTTGTCATTCCGTTTGTAATTTCTATAATATCAATAAGCGACACATAAAATATATATATTCTGGATCCTTATGCATAGGGAAGACGAATAAGCGATGTCCGTCTGTCCGTCTGTCCGTCTGTCCGTCTGTCCGTCTGTCCGTCTGTCCGTCTGTCTGTACGTGAAATCGGTTTTCCGAAGCTCCCAGAAAAGCTAGAGACTTCGTTCTTGGACTGGTGTGTCAGAAATTTTCCAAAATAGATTGGTATTGAAATTCAGCAAAATCGAGCAGACGATTGCAGAGCTGGGAAACTTAAACTTAATTTTGCCATATAAAAGTAACTACCGAAAACAAATTTTTATTTTTTTTTTAATAAATGAACTTATTTTACACTTCAGTACGACTAAAATTGGAATTTTAAATTAAAAAAATAAAAAAAAAAATAAAAAGACGTTTCCAGGGTTGGAAAACTTTAACTTTTTGTGTTATGTAACATTAACTATGTCTAAAACTATATTAGTATTTTCTCGAGAACCGTAAGAGCTACAGACCTGAAATTTGGACACAGTATGTAGACCCTTGGCCGCTACAACAACAAATACATGAGAATTGGAAATTAAAGGGTGTGCCAAAACGAGCAACGAAAAATGTTAAAATCCCATGTAATATACATACAATTGTACGTATATGCACTTGAAATTTGTAAAGTTAGTGTATTTTTATACAGACTACAACAATTAACACTAAAATTTAAAAAAATTTAATTAAAGGGTGTACCATCAGTTAATGTAACTTCGACTATGTAATTTTGATAAATTGCTGTATCTTGGAAACCGTAAGAGCAAAACTCTTGAAATTTTCAAAAACGGTAAAAGTAAAAAAATAAAAAATTATAAAATCGTCAAACCAAAAAAATCGCCAAAAACAAAAAAAAAAACCCCAAAATGAAAAAAAGCACCAAATCCAAAAAAATTTCTAAGACTAAAATAAATCGCAAAAAAACGGAAAAATTGCTAAAATTAAAACAAAAATCGCCAAAATGAAAGAAAATCGCCAAAATGAAAAAAAATCGCCAAAATTAAAAAAATCACCAAAACGAAAAAAACCCTAAAAAACAGAAAAAATCGCCAAAATGAAAAAAAATCGCCAAAATGAAAAAAAAGCCAAAAACGAAAAAAACCCCAAAAAAACAGAAAAAAATCGCCAAAATGAAAAAATAATCGCCAAAACGAAAAAAAGCACCAAATTAAAAAAAATATCTAAGACTAAAATAAATCGTAAAAAAACGGAAAAATTGCTAAAATGAAAACAAAACTCGCCAAAATGAAAGAAAATCACCAAAATGAAAAAAATCGACAAAATGAAAAAAAGTCACCAAAACGAAAAAAAAAACCTAAAAAACAGAAAAAAATCGCCAAAATTAAAACAAAAATCGCCAAAATGAAAAAAATCGCCAAAATGAAAAAAAAATCGCCAAATTGAAAAAAATCGCCAAAACGAAGAAATTCCCAAAAACAGAAAAAATTGAAAAAAACCTCCAAAAACAGAAAAAAATCGCCAAAACGAGAAAAAAGCGACAAAACTGAAAAAATCGTTTTAACTGAAAAAAACTTCAAAAAAGCAAAAAAGCCTACCTTTTGTGCGCGATTCAAAGTCGCACTTTACTGAATTTTTATACCCTTTACCACAAAAATGGTAAAAGGGTATATATAGGTTTGTCATTCCGTTTGTAATTTCTATAATATCAATAAGCGACACATAAAATATATATATTCTGGATCCTTATGCATAGGGAAGACGAATAAGCGATGTCCGTCTGTCCGTCTGTCCGTCTGTCCGTCTGTCCGTCTGTCCGTCTGTCCGTCTGTCCGTCTGTCTGTACGTGAAATCGGTTTTCCGAAGCTCCCAGAAAAGCTAGAGACTTCGTTCTTGGACTGGTGTGTCAGAAATTTTCCAAAATAGATTGGTATTGAAATTCAGCAAAATCGAGCAGACGATTGCAGAGCTGGGAAACTTAAACTTAATTTTGCCATATAAAAGTAACTACCGAAAACAAATTTTTATTTTTTTTTTAATAAATGAACTTATTTTACACTTCAGTACGACTAAAATTGGAATTTTAAATTAAAAAAATAAAAAAAAAAATAAAAAGACGTTTCCAGGGTTGGAAAACTTTAACTTTTTGTGTTATGTAACATTAACTATGTCTAAAACTATATTAGTATTTTCTCGAGAACCGTAAGAGCTACAGACCTGAAATTTGGACACAGTGTGTAGACCCTTGGCCGCTACAACAACAAATACATGAGAATTGGAAATTAAAGGGTGTGCCAAAACGAGCAACGAAAAATGTTAAAATCCCATGTAATATACATACAATTGTACGTATATGCACTTGAAATTTGTAAAGTTAGTGTATTTTTATACAGACTACAACAATTAACACTAAAATTTAAAAAAATTTAATTAAAGGGTGTACCATCAGTTAATGTAACTTCGACTATGTAATTTTGATAAATTGCTGTATCTTGGAAACCGTAAGAGCAAAACTCTTGAAATTTTCAAAAACGGTAAAAGTAAAAAAATAAAAAATTATAAAATCGTCAAACCAAAAAAATCGCCAAAAACAAAAAAAAAACCCCAAAATGAAAAAAAGCACCAAATCCAAAAAAATTTCTAAGACTAAAATAAATCGCAAAAAAACGGAAAAATTGCTAAAATTAAAACAAAAATCGCCAAAATGAAAGAAAATCGCCAAAATGAAAAAAAATCGCCAAAATTAAAAAAATCACCAAAACGAAAAAAACCCTAAAAAACAGAAAAAATCGCCAAAATGAAAAAAAATCGCCAAAATGAAAAAAACGCCAAAAACGAAAAAAACCCCAAAAAAACAGAAAAAAATCGCCAAAATGAAAAAATAATCGCCAAAACGAAAAAAAGCACCAAATTAAAAAAAATATCTAAGACTAAAATAAATCGTAAAAAAACGGAAAAATTGCTAAAATGAAAACAAAACTCGCCAAAATGAAAGAAAATCACCAAAATGAAAAAAATCGACAAAATGAAAAAAAATCACCAAAACGAAAAAAAACCTAAAAAACAGAAAAAAATCGCCAAAATTAAAACAAAAATCGCCAAAATGAAAAAAATCGCCAAAATGAAAAAAAAATCGCCAAATTGAAAAAAATCGCCAAAACGAAGAAATTCCCAAAAACAGAAAAAATTGAAAAAAACCTCCAAAAACAGAAAAAAATCGCCA
Organism: Tachina lurida; assembly: GCA_944452675.1. Taxonomy (NCBI): domain Eukaryota; kingdom Metazoa; phylum Arthropoda; class Insecta; order Diptera; family Tachinidae; genus Tachina; species Tachina lurida. Next base: position 56,335,982 of record OX101752.1, read on the forward strand.
AAACGAGAAAAAAGCGACAAAACTGAAAAAATCGTTTTAACTGAAAAAAACTTCAAAAAAGCAAAAAAGCCTACCTTTTGTGCGCGATTCAAAGTCGCACTTTACTGAATTTTTTAATATTAAAGGAATTAAATGAAACTAAGTTTTTCCTTATTTCGTTTTTGCTTTGTTAACTTAACATATTTTATGTATTTTTTACAGAACTAGATTGGTATCAATAATCAGGAAAATCCAAAATTATGACTCCAGGGTTGGAAAACTCACACTTTTTGTGTTATGTAAAATTAAATAGATCTTATTTTTTTTCTTTTTCTTTATAAATTGAATATATTTTATGCTCCTTAAAGAAAAGTTTGGCGTATGAAATTTGAAAAATGAAAATTACAGCTCCAAAGATGGAAACTTTAAAAAAATGATAAATTTTTTCACAAAACAAATATGTATGTATGTGTCTGTATACTATATATATGTACATACGTTGGTAAAGGGTATATAAGATTCGGCACAGCCGAATATAGCACTCTTACTTGTTTTTTAAATGCGGCCAGGCATTTTGTTGTTGTCTTGCCTTCGAGAATTTTGCGGCTGTCGCATCGTTAATGTTTTTTCCTTGATTAACCGTAATTAATTGCGGCTCTTTTTGGAATTTTTCATTGGCATATGCAATCGCTTTGTTGTGTATTATGTATACATATGTATTATGTATAACTGTTCGTGATTTGTTACACTTTTGATGTTTTTTTCTACGGCTTTTACTGCGACTTATATATAATCAAACTTTTTGATGGCTTTCGTGACACTACAAGAAATTTAATGAAACTTAACCAATTGTTGAAGACTCTGGTGGAGACCAAATAGAATACTCAATTTTAGAGCAATTTGTTGGAGAACCTGGTGGAGACCAAATAGAACACTCAAATGTGCCGTTCTTATCTGACAAAAGGGATTTGATATAACTTTTTAATACTTGGAGACTGACATTTCATATTGGAAGGAACTGGTGGAGACTGATTTAAAAGCATTTTGTTGAAGAACCTGGTGGAGTACCATATATAACTCAAATGTGAAGAATACTAACTGGTGGAGACCATTTTTTGTTGAAGAACCTGGTGGAGTACCATATATAACTCAAACTTGAAGAATACTAACTGGTGGGGACCATTTTTTGTTGAAGAACCTGGTGGAGTACCATATATAACTCAAACTCGAAGAAGACTAACTGGTGGAGACCATTTATACTCTAGGAGTGGACTCTTGGATTCTCTACTTCCTACGTGAAGGCGTGGGTCGAATGGGGCCTTGAGAAAGCTTCTATTTGTTGTAGAACCTGGCACTTTGCTCTAAGTAGCTAGCCAAATTATACTAAACTCCAAAAAAAAAAAAAAAAAAAAATTTAAACGCACTAATAATCCCAAATTATTATTTTACTTATTAAGTAAAATATTTTTTATTAAAAATACAATGAAATTGATTATTGAGGGGTTTAGCTGGATCCTATGCGCATTTCACTGTTGCTAATGCAGATCATCAGGGAACCTTTACCCAAATTTCTTAGAACAACTAGAGTTATTATGTTATAAACTTTCATTTAAACAAATGAGAAGCCTAACAACAAATAACAAAGTTGAAACAAGAACTCAATAATCAACATGTTTTTTTATTTTCTTACTTTACCATTGCTACATTGGCTGACTTTTTTTCAGCTTCAAATTGTAGTTGTAAGAGTATGTAAAAGAAAATAAATGTAAATAACAACAACAGCTATTAAAGAATAGAGTGTTGCCACACAAGTATTTTTGACCGGGTGCAGTCAAGTTAATAATTAGTGTTTTTATGGGAATTGTTAAAATTTAAGTTTAAAATTTTAAACGCACTAATAATCCCAAATTATTATTTTACTTATTAAGTAAAATATTTTTTATTAAAAATACATTGAAATTGATTATTGAGGGGTTTAGCTGGATCCTATGCGCATTTCACTGTTGCTAATGCAGATCATCAGGGAACCTTTACCCAAATTTCTTAGAACAACTTGAGTTATTATGTTATAAACTTTAATTTAAACAAATGAGAAGCCTAACAACAAATAACAAAGTTGAAACAAGAACTCAATAATCAAAAAAAAAATTAATTTCGAGTTCTCATTAAACATAATTTTCGCGAAAAAAAAGCCAATAAAACCAAGGAAAAGCTCGGGGACTCTGCACCATTGATTTCAATTGTAAAAAAATTGTTTACTGACTTTCTTTGTGGTCGCACAAGTACAAATAACACTAAACGTTCTGGACGGCCAATTGAGGTCAGTACACCCGAAAATCTCAAAAAAAAAATCCACGATATGGTGTTGGCCGATCGAAAAATAAAAGTGCGTGAGATTGTTGATGCCATAGGCATTTCCTTTCATTTCAACTGGGTTTAAGAAAGTTGTCTGCAAGATGGGTGCCGCGTTTGCTCTCAATTGACCATAAATGTAAACCCGTGACAACTGCAAAGGATTGTTTGGAGTTGTTTAACCGCAATCCGAATGAGTTTTTGTGGCGTTTTGTAACTGTCGATGAAACATATATCCAGTACTGTACTCCGCAGTCCAAGCAGCAGTCTAAACAATGGGTTTCTCCGAGTGAACCTGCTCCGAAGAAGGCCAAGGTGAGCTTGTCGCCCAATAAGGTGATGTCAACATCGATTACCTTCAAAAGATTTAATGGGGATTTAAAAAGAAGACGACCCCATATGGCTAAGACAAAATTTCTTTTTTATCAAGATAATGCACGAGTGTACACGTGTGCAGTCTCAATGGCAACACTTTATGAGTTGGAATACGAATTGGTACCCCATCCGCCATATTCTCCGGATTTAGCCCCTAGTGACAACTTCCTATTTCCAAACCTAAAGACGACATGCGAAGTTGATATAGTCCCTATCCAAGAACCCTGTATTAGTGGAGGCAGGGTTTGCGGACTGAGCACCAAAGATGTTAAGATGCTAGCCATCAAGAATGAAGGTAACAATAGAACCTGCATCTTGCCAAGGAACCACCTTAATATATTTTTATTATCTAAGCAGCAGAGACATAACGGCGGTTAGCGTGGAAGTGGGAAGTACATGCTACTGGCTGGCGTCGGTATACTATGCTCATGACGATCAAGGCCCTCTACAGTTGGTAGTGGTGAGGACCTTTGTGGCTACGGCGGTGAACGCTGGATACCATATTATCCTGTGCTGTGATGCCAACGCACATCATACTATTTGGGAAAGTACGGACACTAATGAAAGAGGTGAGGAACTCTTAGAATTTGTAGTCAATACTAACCTTAATCTTTGTAATAGAGATCAAGAACCTACGTTTATAACAAGGAACAAACAGGAAGTCCTGGATGTTACCTTCTCTTCTGATTCGGTAGCCGATAGGATCATGAACTGGCGTGTACTTCAGGAACATTCCTTTTCTGATCATGAGTTTATTGAGTTTAGTATTAGGGAGCGGGCACCAGAGCTAGAAACCTCCCGAAATATTAGGCAGACTAATTGGTGTCTGTATAGGTCTATTTTTTCTAGACAATTAAGATTGATTGGAATGATCTTGCCCTTAAAATAGGCCAAGGGGAAGAAGAAACCGCATTGGTGGAACAGAGAGTTATAATTGTGTAGGTATACATGCAGAAAATAGGGCTAAATCATCCAGAAATGAACTGGACTGGATAGCTTATAAAAGTAAACTAAAGGTGTATAAAAAGCAGATAACAATTGCTAAAAATACAGCATGGAAGGGGTTTTGTGAAAATATTGAAAATATTTCAAAAGCCTCTCGCATGAGAAAATTTTTATCTGCTACTGCCTGCACTCTGGGGTATTTGAAGAATTCCAATGGGACGTGGACTACATTCAGCTAGGATTCGTTAAGAGCCCTGCTGGACACTAACTTTTCGGGTAACTCAATGTCTGAGATGCAGACATCTGATCTTTACCCAATGCCTACGGAAAATATATCTGACATTGTTAATATGCAGACATTGGATTGGGCTCTGAGAACTTTCAAGCCGTCGGGTCTCCAGGACCTGACGGTATCATACCGGCCGAGATATGGAAGGTATCGAATCTCATAGCTCCTAGGCTACTGAGAATTTACACGAGTTGTCTAAGACTGAGTCATATTCCTAATAAGTGGAGGGAAGCTAGAGTGATTTTCATACCGAAGGCAAAAAAAAGCTCTCACACCACAGCGAAGGAATTCAGACCAGACTTATCATCATTTCTTCTGAAAACATTAGAAAGGATGGTTGATTATTATATTCGTAAAACCATCAATGGAAAACTACTTTCCTCGCATCAGCATGAATATCAAAGGGGAAAGTCGACCGAATCGGCTTTACGCGAGCTCGTTGGCACGATAGAGAAATCTCTCTCTGTGGGTGAATACACCCTTGTGGCCTTCTTCGATATTTAGGGGGCTTTTAATAATATTTCTCCAGATGCAATAATTGATGCATTGTCGAATTCAAAATATACTAACTCACAGCAGGATAGCCTCGGCGCTAGGAGCTTCTAGGCAGACCCGCTTTCTAAATAGGGGTACACCACAGGGAGGATTTCTTTCGCCACTATTGTGGAATCTAGCTCTAAGTCCTGTGCTGCTATCTCTAGAATCGCGGGGGTGCAGGACAGTGGCTTATGCTGATAATGTGGCCATAGCTGTGAGAAGAAAATTCCTCACTGCTCTAAGAGGTATCCTACAGGATGGTCTTTCACACTTAACAAGATGGGCGGAGAAACGAGGGCTCGCCGTTAATCCTAGTAAAACGGAGCTAGTTTTCTTCTCCAGGAAGTATAAGATACCTGATTTCTGACCTATTACTCTCAATAATACCGAGATAAAAGTGTCCAACACTGCAAAATATCTTGGTGTTATTCTTGATTCAAGGCTGAGTTTCAAAACTAATATTCAAGAGAGAGTGAAGAAAGCAACAATTTTACTCTATCTATGCAAAAAGTCCAGTAGAAAAAATTGGGGTCTTACCCCAAAAATCGTTCACTGGAACTATACTGCAATAGTACGTCCAATTCTCATGTATGGCATCATCGTATGGTGGCCGTCCCTAAAGAAAAAGACGTATTTACATATCTTACACAAGGTGCAAAGACTTGCATCCTTGTATATAACCAGTACTCTTCGCACTACTCCTACGGATGCACTGGGAATGGTCCTTCATCTACTACCATTGGACCTAGTAGGAAAGGAGATGGCAACGTCCTTAGCAATCCGTCTTCGATGAAGCTCTCTCTGGGACGGAAATGGAACCGGCCACTGTAGAATACTACACGAACGTCTTTATAAAACCTGGATACCATCCACACAATTGTGGATGAATGGAACTCCTGGTAAAAGAAAAAGTGTTGATTTTTATACGGACGGTTCCAAAACACATGAAGGTGTGGGATATGGAGTATTCTCGAGGGCTTTGAGTCTTCGTATCGCTAGGCGACTTCCGGATCACTGCAGTGTCTTTCAGGCAGAGATCCTTGCTATAATTGGTTCAGAGTGAATATCACTTTAACAACTTTGATTAACATATACACCGATAGTCGAGCATCTATTATGGCCCTCGAATCCCCGCTTCTAAGAACAACAACAGCCATCGACTGCTGATCATCTCTAAATGAGATAGCAGAGCATTTTGATAATAGGATCATCTAGATTCTGGGGCATAGAGGCTTTCAGGGGAACTCTAGGGTTGATGAGCTTGCTAGAATTGGGACATCCTTACAGGTTCCACAGGATTTGGAATGCGTGGGTTTACCCCTACTCTCTTGCAAACTCAGACTTATGCGCAAGACAGAGGATGAAACAAATAGAAGGTGGGTCACAAGAAATGATTGCGTGATCACAAGGCAGTTATGGACTTACGTAAATAAGGAAGGTACGGATTAATTAATTTTGAAGAATAGGAAACAAATGTCGATTCTAGTGCCCGTGTTAACCAGACACTGTCTCATAGGTGGGTATGCACAAAGGCTAAGCGTTAAACACAATGATTTTTGCCGTACCTGCCAGGATATCGATGAAAAGGAAAGCATAGAGCACTTTCTTTGTCACTGTCCTGGACTTGCAGGGAAGAGAATGGCTACAATGGGCGCTCTCGAGTTCATTGAACTTTCTGACGTTGGTAGTGTTGAACTTCGACGTATTAGTAGCTTTATATTGAGCTTTGTTTGGTTTGACGGTGGGGACTTCACATAAACAATCACAATGGACCAAAACGGTCTGAGTGAGTCCGGGTTTCTGACTGCCACCCCTACCTTACCTAACCTAACGGGTTATAAAGAAAGAGTGGGAGAAAATACCTGAAGAATATAGAATATAAGCTAATTCATTCGACGTCCAGATGTTTACAAACGGTAATTGATGCTCAATGAGGTCACACATTTTAGAGAAATTTTAAAACATTTATTTGACAGTACGAAACCTGAACTATTTTGTTTTTAGCTATCATTAGAAATTTCTTCTTGAAGTGATATTAATTTTTTTAAAGTAATATAGTTAAAAACAACTTTGAGAAGGTACAAATAAAAAAAATATTAAAAATTTTTGTAATTCACTTCAAAACAAGCGTTTTTTTTAGGAATGAATGAATTTGATTTTTTACACCAAGGAAAACTTTTATTTGACACACTGCATATGTAAGCTATTTTATATTTGGTTGTGTTTCCAAACGAATTGAACAAACTTTACTACAAAATATTTTCATCAGCATTTAACATTTTCTCGAAATCTAGTACACCGTGTTGGAATATTTGAAAACAATTTGAAATCACTGAAATTGACTTGATTTTTGACTGCCAGCATAACAACGTAAGGTGCTGATTTTAAATGGTGAATGGCAACCGCTATTGTTGCTTTTGTTGTCTAAACGATTGCAGTGTATCTGTAAATAATAATGCTGCAACAATAACAATAAAACAAAATAATGTTAAGTGATTTTAACGTGTGCCGCCTTTTCTTGTAGTGATCGATCATAATTTTTATGAATTTTTTGTTTGTTTTGTTTTTGTTTAATGTGTCTTAGATAGATGTGGCGTGAATGTTTTGTTGTTTTATATTTAATAAAAAAATAAACGTGTATGTATGTTACATATGTTGTTGTTAAAGAGTGACCAAGTTAATGAACTACATACTTGATTTTGGTGACAAAAGTGAATTAAGAAATAGTTATAGCAACAAAGACTTGGTTCTTATTCACACTACTTTTAGGTGCCGAAATTTTTGGATGAAAACATGGGCTTACTGCTTCCAAATGAAAAAAAAATAGGGAAATCGTTTCACATTGCAGGTTATTCCTGAATATTCCTGATTGCCGCTTCAAATTTGCAGTATCCGATACACTTTTTGAGCCCAGAAAACATTCAGTGCATATCTTAAATCGATTTGAAAAAAAAAATTTAAAGAAAAGATAAATAATTTCTTCGAAGTGTTTTATCAGCGATATCTCTCGAATTCGACGCTAGTCAAATTACCAGCAATCAACATGTCTTTTTGAATCGTAGAATCTTGTAGCATATATAAATCTGCTTTGTCCTTAGTCAAATTATGATGTTATCGCTTTTAAGCAAATCGAGCCTAATTTTCGATTTTATCGCAAGCGGCAAAAATTTAAGTTTTCGGGAGAAGTTTTTTTTAACATATTCAAATATGTTTTTGTACGTAAAATGTCGCTTACGATAAAATTTTACAGCCTGTATCATAAAAATTATCAACAATTTTGGCATTTTGATAATTCTGAACTACAGATAGGCCCATAAAATTTTAATTTCAATAAAAAAGTATATTTTCGATAACATGTCGCTTACGATAAAATCGAAAATAAGGCTCGATATACTTTTTTTATTGAAATTAAAATTGTATGGTCCTACCAATAGTTTAGAATTATCAAAATGCATGAACTGTTGATAACTTTTAATATAAAGGCTGTAAAATTTTGTTGTAAGCCATAACTTAAGTATAAAAACATCGAGCCTTATTTTCGATTTTATCGCAAGCGACAAAAATTCAAGTTTTCAGGAGAAGTTTTTTTTTAAATATCCAAATATGTTTTTTTATGTAAATTGTCGCTTACGATAAAATTGTACAGTATGTATCATAAAAATTATCAACAATTTTCTCATTTTGGTTATTCTAAATAATTCTTATATGGGCCCACACAATTTTTATTTTAATAAAAAAGTATATTTTCGATAACATGTCGCTTACGATAAAATTGAAAATAAGGCCCGATATTTGAATACATATACATAAAAAAAAACCTTCTCCTGAAAAATTAAGTTTTTGTCGCTTACGATTAAATCTAAAACAAGGCTCGAAGTGTTACGACCCAATTATGCCATTACAACACATACATCCATACGGAAGTCATCACAATAATAGTGAGAATGGGTTTCCAGGACCTCAAAATGCCAAAATATGATAAAAACTCGATATCTGAAAAAAAAATTTAAGAAATTTCATTATACACCGAAAGAATTTTGCTTCATAAGTCCAATGAAACAATTTCATCTAATGATAATTTCACAAATCCAATGAAAATTTCATGAATATTGTGAAAGAATTGCATTAAAATTGCTTCGTTGGTATTCTGGTTTCGTAAGAATATTTTATTGGATTTATGACAACAATATTTTCTAATCATTAAGAAATCCCTTTATATTTAAGTTATTTCATTCTTTTCATGAAATTATTTTATTGTTTCGATGAAGTTATAGCACTGCATTAATTACACTGTCAAACAAATTTGATGAAGTTTTCAATGAAATAATTTTGACGAAACTGGTTTCATTAATCCAACGAAGCGTGACGTTGGTTGAATTTTAATGAATTTTTCATTAGATTAAAGTCGAAATTCATAGAATTTAGGCCGAAAATTCTTTCAGTGTAAGAAACTCAAAAATTTTGTGTACAATTTACATTGAAAATTTTGTATGCATTTAAATTAAAGTTTATAATATTTGGTCACCCTATTGAGGCATGACTTAAACTTCGCATATGTCACGACATATTTATGCATCAATTGAGAATCAAAATTAAAAAAAAATCAAAAGCCAAGATTAATGTTACAAAGATCTTTCTATGGCAAAAATAGAAAACAACTAAATGCAAGATGAAAAGATAAAAGGAAATTTGCTATTTGTAATTTGCCATAAATTTTTACTAGAAAATCAAAAAGTAATGAAAAAATAATATTCCAAACTAAAATTTACGATGAGAATGCGTTTTAATGGCATTAAATGGTAAATTGCCATGATTTATTAAACAAAAAAAAAAAATGCGAAAAAAAGGCAAAAAACCAAAAACTAACGTGTTAGAGCACATGTCTATGGCTTAAAGTATGATTAAGGCGAAGGTGGGTCTCTCCCAAAATATAGAATAGAAGTAAATTTAAGTATATTTCGACTTTAATATCAAGTAAGGCAAGATTTGTGCAAGCTTTCATTTAGGTACGTAAAAGAATAAATCTGTGGCAATATGGATTTTTAGCTTAAGTAGACTTAAGCAAATTTAGTTTTCTTATTATACTGTATTGTACTCTAGTTGGAATTTGCAGTGGTTAAAATACTACACATGGAAAAAAAAGGATCACACGAAACTAGCATTATGCTTTAGAGCCTTTTGAGCCCTTAGCAGTAGCGTCAAAAGCTTTCGAAAAACACTGCTTTGCTTAAGTCGTTTAAGCTATTATTCCATATTGCCACTGAAATGAAACAAATTTAATTTTTTTAAATCATAACACTATACCGCGCCTCTCGACATGAAAATTTATTTCCTTTTCCTGAGATAATTCTTGTTTGGCTATTGCTTGTCTTATTTAAAGACATTGGCGCGTAGTCATAGTCAAAACAAAGTACACTTTAAGAAGTTAAAACCAATATTACCATACCAAATACTGGTTTTAATTTCCTAAAGTGCACCTTGTTTTGACTATGACTACGCGCCAATGTCTTTAAATAAGACAAGCAATAGCCAAACAAGAATTATCTCAGGAAAAGGAAACAAATTTTCATGTCGAGAGGCGCGTTATAGTGTTAAATTTTACACACATAGGTTCTTCGCAAAATTTTCTTAGAATTATAATGTAGATTTCGTTTTTACTATACGATTTTCATCCAAACAAATTGAACCGGCCTAGTATACAAGTTAGAAAGTTCATTTTGATTTGTACAATTTTTCGAATATAAAATGACGATTATTTTATAGTTTATCGGGATTTCGACGATTTTTCGTTAATTTTATCTGGCAGCCCTGGCCACAGCAAAGGCAAAATTACTCTTTTAAAAAAGGAAGATATTGTGCTATTTATTCTAAACAAAAATGGTTATTAAAATTTTTTCCGAAAATTGCCGCATTTAAAAGTTATGGTGTCAAAAGTGTTTATAGTGAAGATAAATTTTTTTTGTTTGCTATCAGTGCAATAGTGTTTTTGGCAGACAAGCAAGCAAACAATGGTTTCTAGGATTTAGATTGTGTGTAAAAAAACATTGTCAACATAGCAATTCGCATTGTTAATATAACAATAACTTTGGTTGAAATAATTTTGAAATCTAAGATAAATAAATGTTGAAAGAATGAATAAATTTTAACAAACTGCTATTAATTATTTAATTGATATAACAAAAAAATTAATCGTATTTACAAATCATTTTTTCCTGTGTACGTCGTGTGTTGTTCAAAAATATTAAAAGGTTTTTGGGAATTGGTTGCCTTATAAAGCATATATGTAATCCAAAATATATAACTACGAGTACTAAGTTGATGTTAGTGTAAACATAATCATAAATACATATATTTGCAGTATTTTTAATACAATTTTATTGTTTTTATTATATTAACAAACATAAATGTGTGTTAAATTTAAAGAGTTGCGAAAATGTACTCGCAACGTACTTAAAAGCAGTCTGTCGGAATTACTCACTCCACATGTTCAAATGTGATATACCCAGCGGTAAAACTCAGAAGACCTCTTGGGTGCAGGCCTTATTAAAGGACTCTTTCCCATAAAAGATACGATACACATTCCACACTCCCTTCTATGAGAAGGGAAAACAGAAGGAGTAACATGTTTTGTTTTGTTTTTTTTACTAAAGCAAAAGCAAAATCCATTAATTTGAAGGCCTTCCAGAATCTCTGGCGAAAGAAGCAAGAATAGAAGGCCTGGCTCTGCAATAACAACGCGTGTAAAAAAGATATGACTATGGAATGGAGCGAGCAGGCCTTCTACATCCAAAAGAAGTCATACAGAGGCCTTCTAGAAGGCATCCCTACTTCCCGCTGGGTATGTTTCTACATACATACATACATATACGGATGTGTTCGAGATGGTGTTATTATTATTTTAGCTTGAGGCCAATTGCAAACATACGAATTTGTTTGAATGTATGATTAAACAGGCAACACGCATGAATTATGTGATTTATGCCGTCAGAAATGTAATAATCTTTTTTTTGACGGTCTTAAATAGAGAAACAACGCCTGTTTAGTTTTGCTTTTGTGTTATTTGAATTCGAATTAAATAAACGTTTTAAATATATGATTATTATTTATGACAATAAATAACGGTGTAAGTTTTTAACACAGTTTAGCACACCTTTTAAAATGCATAACTAGCCGTCGTAAGGAGTTGTTTAGAAGGAGATTTTTTTTATTTTTTTGCAATAATGTCTTTTTGTTATATATTTTTTACTATAGTGTACAATTAATTCTATATCATGTCCAACTAAGCGAAAATCATAAAGAATAATAAACAAATTCAGTAAAGTGTGACATTCACTCGCGCACGAAGGGTTCCGTACGAACACTAGATATATGTATAGTAATTAGAGTTTTTCTTTCTCGGACTTTTTAATTTCCTGGGAAAGCCGGAACGATTTTTAGGTTTCCCGAGAATTCCCGTTCAATGCAAAACAATACAAAATATTTTTTAACTTAATCTATTTCAACGAAAAACAAATTATAATTCATGAGTTCGATTCAATAATCACGTTTTATAAACACATTAGTCAAAAATATAATACGATTTCAGTTCTGTATATAATAATAATGCATACATACCAATAGTATATGTAAATGCAAAGCCAAATGCAAAAAGAAACAAATTGTATTATTACGAAAATATTTCTTTTGAAATTGTTCCTTTTACTAAAGATAATCTGTAACTATTTTGTATTTAACCGACTTCAAAAAAAGAAGGAGATTAACAATTCGTCTCAATTTTTTTTTAGGTGTGTAGGTTCATAACTCGGTGCATTTTAGACCGATTGTAAAAATTTTTTTGTTGTCTGAGGGGGTATAGCTTCCCATTGGTTCCATTTGAAAAAAATGGGCGGGGTCACACCCACAATTTTTTAAATTTGATTTTGTCATCTTCTATTCATTTGAAACCTAGCAAACATCTTTAATTCTTGTAATTAAAAAGTTTTTAAGTTAAAAAAATGGGCGGGGCTACGCCCATTAAAATGTATTATAACATTACACGTGGTTCTACTTAACGGATTTTTACGAAACTTAGCACACACCCTAAGCTTTAATAAAGGCACAAAATTACGTTCAAAAAACTGGGTGGGGCACGCCTATTAAATTTTAGTGTAATATTTCATGTGCTTGTACTTAACCAATATTTACGAAACTTGGCACACACCTTGAACTCTTAAAAATACACTATTTTGTTTTAAAAAAAGGGGCGTAGCCCTATAAAATTTAATACTTAATTTCACGTGCTTTTACTTTATCGATCTGTACGAAATTTAGCACACTCCTTGAACTCTTGAAAATACACAATCTTGTTTTAAAAATGTAGGCGTAGCCACGCCCAATAAAATTTACTATATTTCACGTGTTTCTACTTAATAGATTTTTACGAAACTGGACCATATTTCTAAATAAAAAAGATACTTACAAATAAAACTTTTTTGAATTGACCAGAGCTCAAAAGTATGCACTAAAAAGGTAAAAATAAAACTTAAAAAAAAAATTAAACCGACTTCAAAAATAAGCACTAAAAAGCTACAAATAATATAGATCTAGTTAAATAAAGGATTTTAATATATGTTACCTACAGTGCCGTTTGAAGTTGGTGCCAGTAATACTGGTACTAAGAATATAGGAACATGTCCGGTAAAAAAACTGCTGGCACCAACTTTAAACGGCACTGTAGGTAACATATATAAAAATCTTTTATTTAAGTAGATCTATATTATTTGTAGCTTTTTAGTGCTTATTTTTGAAGTCGGTTTAATTTTTTTTTAAGTTTTATTTCTTGTTTGTTTGCAATACATATTTTTAGTTTTAGCGATTTTTATAGCTTTGGAGCTTTTCTTGGTTTTGGCAATTTTTGGCGATAAAGTAAAAAACTTTTTGATTTTTTGCATTTAAGCGATTTATTTTATTTTTGGTGATATTTTTCATTTTAGCGCTTTTTCATTTTGGCTATTTTTCGTTTCGGCATTTTTTAGAGTTCCGTACACCAAAGGTGAAAAGGAACTCTATTGTTTTCGCTACGCTGTCCGTAGCGAAAAAAAACCAAAAGTAAGAAAACGCCAAAAGCCTAAAAAAAATCCCAAAAGCAAAAAAGCGCTAAAAATAAGGAAAAGCGCCAAAACTAGAAAAATTTGTAAATTTCGTATAGTATTACATAAATATGTAGTGTGCGTACGGAACCCTTCGTATGCGAGTCACGGCCGCACTTTACTCAATTTATTTGCCATTTGCAACAGAAAAATCTGTTTTCTGTATATTTCTACACGAGCAGTGCTACCACCAAACATCACATAACATATATTGTATGTGGTACGTTTTTTGTCAACTGGTACGCAACTTGACGATACGATTTTTCTAATTCTACCTTAACTGTAATGTAAAGTAACTGCAACAGTAGGAAACAGTTAATGGATATTGTTATGTGAAAAGTAATGAAAATGAATATAGAAATGTAATGTAACGTAATCTACTTTTCGTATAAAAATATCGATCAGCTGTTTTCTAGGTTGCAGTTACTTTATATTACATTCGGATAACTGAGCCTTTACTCTCTTTCATTAATCTGTAACTCTTCTTTCTATATTTTGTTGTTTTTACGTTTCATATACGTACATATGTATATATACATATGTACATCTTTTGCAATGCTTTTTTAAAACAACAAACAACAGCTGACACTATACAACGTAAGAGTTAATAAAAACCGGAATGTTAAATCAATTTCGCCTTAAGAGTATATCGCATGAATGAATAATTTGTAATTAGTTCTGTTGAAATTTCCTTCCCGTGCGGAATCAGCCATTATTTCATATTCCTTTAATATTTTTTACTACCGTTTGTAACTCTCTTTATTTTTTTTTCGCCATATATGTTCATTTTAGTTAAAATAATCTACAAGTTTATTATTTTTTACTTGGTCCCCTTCACACACGTCGGGTTTACCGGAGCAGTTTTTGTTCAATTTTCTTTTGAACCTGTATTTGCGTTCATACACACCGTCAAGTTTGTTTCAACCAGCTTCATCAGTTTGCGTTGTCCTAGAGTATTACGAATGACAAAACAAAACGAAAAAGCAAACTTGACTGGTACGGTCAAGTCTGTACCCCTCTCTCTCTCTCTCTCTCTCTCTCTCTCTCTCTCTCTCTCCTAAAAACTCAAGACTTGACGAGTCAGAGCTGACGTGTACGAAAAGGGACTTGTTTCGCACTTGAAATGTCGCACGTGACCAACTTCTCGAAGAACGTTAGCTTTTTGCGTGTACTTTCGATGTATTGATAACATAATTTATTTTTCCATATCGTACGTGACATCGTAATATGAGTGTTTGCAAAAAACAAATTTACAGTTTTTCCAAATCGCATAGTTTCTTATGATAATGCTTATCTTTAAGAACGTGTTTTCAAGAAGTTTTAATATTTTGGTGTCGATGGATCTTTCGGTGAAAAAGTATGTACATAGCGCATTTTCATTGTACCAATATGTACATTGTACACATTGTTGACAGAGAAAATAACATAATCAAAGTGATGAGAAAGGAATTTGAAATTTCATTAGAATTCAATAAAAAAATTTCGTTAAATTAAACAAACTCAGAGCTTTTAAAGCTTTTACAGGGTTTATGTTAGAACTTCAAATAAAAATCACTGTTTGAACCTTTATTCAAAACTTATTTACCATGGACCACCTTGGGTATTTTATTCATTAGTTTTTCTTTTGACAAATATTGATGATCTTCAAATATTTGTGCTTCTTTTACAAATTTTACGATAATGAGGAAACACAATTTAAAGCATATGGGACTTGAATTTCCATAATTGTGTGATATTTCACTGCAGGAGTTCTCTCTTCAAAATTTTTATGAATTTGTTAAAATATCACACTGATTACAACACCCCGCAAATAAGATAATAACAAATACCAAAATAATACCTGATATTAAGTATTTTATTGTAGAAAATTATGTAATTTATGACTTGTACGCATCACAAGCATGACATATGCCATCTAAGACAGTAACACTGTGCAGCCGCAGGAAATTAAAGAGCCACCATTAGCAAGGCCATAATAGCCAGTGGTGACACTTGACATAAGCACACACACACACACACACATACACACAGACGCACGCACACACATTCAACATTCTACAACAAAAGCAAACATATCATAAGCACTAAAACAAAAAATGTATACATTAATTTAGTAAGAAAACGGTTAAAACAAGGAACTTAATAAAGCCAGACTTGCAACAGAAAAGAAATGGTCTTTAAAATATATAATTTGTGTATGAATATAAATTAATAAAGCTATAAAACGAAATCACTTGGAGGGGTTTTGAATGTTAATGGCTTGCCATAAAATCAAACAGGAGATGCAACTGCAAACAAACACACACACACACGCTAGCGCTCTATTGGAAAAAGGTACATGTTCCACCAATCAGCTAATAATCATTAATTAAATATTGACGTCTTGTTAGGAACAACAAACTTCCAACTGTAAAATCTTCGGGTGCTTTATTATTAAAAGAAAAAAAAAAGTAAAATAATCATAAAAAACAATGGCAAGAAAATAATAAAATTAAAAAAAAAAAAATATTTAAATTGTACAACCATAAAAGCCATTAGAAAAATGTTGAAATTGTTTGTTAAACATGAAAACTAATGAAAATATTTGGATGTTTTTAAGCTGCTCCAAAGTGTTTGTCTTTTAGCTTGTGTCAATCTGTGTCTAGTTTGTTTGTATGTATGTTTGATTGTTACCAAATGGCTTCTCTCGAGGGTTAAAAACAAGTGTTAAGTCCATTTTTTTTTTTTGTTTTACATATTCTTCCAATTAAGTCGTACTAGTACATACATATTTTAAATTCAAAAGTTGGAAATAACTCCACTTGTTTTGTGGCAAATTAAAACTACTCCACATGCTTGGAGGGCTGCGTGAGAAGTGAGCCGTCAAAATTATGTCAGCATGTTCATCGCACAATGGGAGAAAAGCCAATCTAGGAGCGGAAAAAATCATTAATTTTTAAAAAGAAATTCAATGTATTTAAAAAGGAAATTTATTCATCACTAAATTGCATTATTGAGAATATTATGTCCTTTTAAATGTTGAGAAAAAATTGGCATGAAATTCTTCATTTAATTTTTATCGGACAAAATAAATTTTTTAGCCGACTTCAAATAAGGAGAAAGGTATTTTTGATGTTCCTTACTTTGTAACTCAGCAACTTTTTCACCCATTTAAAATTTTTTTCTGAGATAATAAATCTTCCATTTAGTATGAATGCTTACTACTATTAGTATGTGTTACCTTATTTAGTGATAGAGAAGACAGCTGGTGAAGGAATAGATAGATGAAAGCCTAATTATTTTACAACTCTGCTTTTTTTACGTTTTTAATAATGCAGAGTAGTATTAAGTTTTCGAAGCTGTGTTAAGTAGCCATTTTTATTTGTTATTTTACTTCGACGATGATTTTGCTACACACTGCCGACAAAAAAGGGCTCTCTTATCTTACATTAGGATTATTATCTGCTGAAGATGCAAAGGGAGTCTAATGCATCTAAGAAAAAGGCTTGGTGTTGCTATTTTTTTTAATAACTGTCGGATACTGGGTTCTAACCCAGGACCTTCTGTTTTGTAGTCAACATGCTAACTACTTGAACTACTACTACTTCCCAGTAAAAAAAATTGGAAGTCATTCTAAAGGAACTACATTTTCATTGCTTCCAAAAAATCGATATTTTTAATTTGCCGATAGTTAGCAGAAAACCAAGTAGAAGTTTATTTTAGTTATACATAACCTTGTAATTCCTCAATAGTTTTAGAAATTACTCACCAGAATTTTTAAAAAATCGATTTTTTTGAAGAAACTTATGAACTAATTTTGGTCTAAAATTTTTAAGTTATTTGCTTAAATTTACTAGAAAATACTGTTTCGCGTTTAATTTCCTATAAAAAGAAACTAATTGTTAAAATAGGTAACTATTAACCATTTTTCCTAGATGAAAATATTATCACAGAACACAAAAAAGGACATTTTTCTTAAAATCGCTTCCAATTCGGTGACCAGGCATCGAAAAAGAGAACTTCTTGCAATGACAACCCTATGTAAAAATCATTAGATCGGATCGAAATTTGCACTACTTCCAGATCGCAAACTCTACATTTTCATGACTTTTTTGGAGTGTCTTTTTTTACTGGGTTGTTTATTTATCCTAATAGTGCAAAACCAAGCACAAACTTTAAGCTATTGCAATGATACAATCTGCATGTTGATAATTAGGAAGGAGCCAAGCCCATTAAAATTTTATATTATATTTCACGTGATTCTGCTTAACTGATTTTTACGAAAGTTTGGATTTAAAAAAGTGTTTAGGGCCACGCCTATAAAAGGTTAGTAATAAATTGTATGTACTTTTCTTATAAAATTCTTACGAAACTTGGAAAAAGGTTTCGACTTTTATAATTTTTTTTTCATATATATATTTATTTATTGTATCTTCAATTACGAACTAACAATAAGTAATCAAATCTTAAATTTAAATATAATTATTAGGCCCGACCAGTATCGGACATAAACTTAGTGATAGTTATAAATAATACATAAGTAGTGATAATCAAAAAGGAAAAAAAAGAAGTATTTTCAAGCAATCCCATCTGGAGTGTTGAGTATAAGAGCCCTTGTGTCCCTATTTTTTAGGCGGATGTGTCCAGTAAAGTGCAAAATATTACGGTCAAGCGGATTAGGATGTGACTCAAGTTTATTTAAATATTTGCCTACGTATTTTGCCATTTCAAAATACTTTTAGAATGATATAATTTTGTCATTTGGGCGGGGCTATGCCCATTGAAGCTAAATATTTCTACTTGACCGAATTTTGCCGATTTCAAAAATAAGTATCTACTAAAAGTTTTACTGCCAGTTTATAGAAGCCATGTAAAAATTCTCGTCTGCCTATTTATATTGAAAACAAAAACAAAGCAGTCAAATTTGTTTTTGTTTTCAATATAAATAGCCACACGAGGATTTTTTTTATTTTTACATGGCTTCTATAAACTGTTAGTTAAAATAATAAACAAAATAAAACCAAATGACTTTTCAATATAAATAGGCACCCGATAGTTTTTGCTTGTCTTCTATAAATTGGATATTAGGTTCATATATATAAAACATGTTGATATATGTTGCCTATTATGTTATTTAAAATTGCTGACAACAACAACGATAAAATAAGTAAATATAAACTTATTGACAACGATTTCGATTAGCACGATTTTCTATTATGACATTTTTACCCTTTAAAACGCTTTTCCGTGAACTCGAAGATTTGCAAATGAACAAAAGACCCCAGTGTTCTAATTAGGGTTAAAAATTACACTTTATTTACTAATAAATACAAATAGGTTACTTAAATATACCACAACTGGTTACCACTACGTCTACCCTGCTGTTGTATATACATGTCACACACCACTGAATGCACTGGTCTTGTAGCAAAACACCCTCTCGGCTGTTTGTCACAAACAAGACTTATTCTGCTGATGGTCACTGTTTATACAACACTACAGAGTCAAGGCTCAGTTACCCGATTGTAATGTAAAGTAACTGCAACAGTAGGAAACAGCTGATCGATATTGTTTTGTGAAAAGTAATGCAAATGGTTATAGGGATGTAATGTAACGTAACCTACTTTTGATATAAATGTATCGATCTGCTGTTTCCTACGTTGCAGTTACTTTACATTACAGTCGGGTAACTGAGCCTTCATTGTCTTTACTTAGTTATTTCTAATCGTTATTATCGACCGCACGATGTCGTCATTTTCAGCGATATTGTCTCCACTATTATCTGATTCACACTGACTGCCTCTTACACAAGGTACCTACTTTTATACTACAGGAAGCGGTGGCAGAATGTTCGACATTGTGTTTATAGGTGGCGTAATGAAATGTATACACTTGATAAAGCCAAGTGGAAGCAACTGTATTACGGCATAAAGATGTTGCTGCTTTGCACGTTACCATCTGCATTGTCGTTTATTATTGGTATCCAAGTAATCAATCAGTCTTCTTACACAATCTGGAAAATTCATGTTATTGTTTCCACGCGTTTGTAGATAATTCTATTGGCCGTTATATTGAATTTTAGAGTTACTGTGTAACGACTTTTATGATGGCAATACCGTGTGTTGTTGCTAATACAGAGTTGTTTCTGTACGTTTAGTTCTTTAGGTAAATACTTCTAGATCAGCTACGTCCACACACGCTGAGGTAAACAGCTTTAAAAGCTTTTAAATTTGTTCTTGTTTGCTTGGAAAGTAAGAGGAAACCATTAATCAAGAAAGCAAGATTGCGCATTGCGCAGGTACAGTATTTTAATTTCTGCTTGTGACGTAGGCATAGCATTTTGTTGTTAGCATAGTAGGCACATTTGTTTGTGTAATGTGCTCTCTCTCTCTCTCTCTCTCAACCAAAATTTTTACAACAAACATATGTGTGTATTATATACTGATCAGCGTTGTCAACTTTCAAATTTTAAAAAGCACTGAAATCAGGAAAAAAGCGCGTAATTTAAGTAAAAAAGCACTAAATTTAAAATTTTTTTATTTTATTAAAAAAAATATGTTATTCATAAATACATATCGCACACTAAATCATAAAGAGTCACAATTCAAAAAAATTGTATATGCTAAGTAGCTGCAAACAACTGTTGATAACAAGCACAACGGTATTTTATATTCTTCAAGAAGACTGTATTGCAAAAGAATTTGTTGGGGTCGTTATAGATTTCTTCAATTAACTGGTTTATAGAAAAGCAAAAGAACTTTTATAATTTTGAGTTGTGACTCTTTATGATTTAGTGTGCGATATGTTCGTATATAAAAAATAAAGGAATCGGTTGCATTTCGTTCCTAAAACGTTAAATTAGAGGTATCCGACTCACATTTTAATTCTATAGGAATCAGTGTATTCTAAAATCAGTTATTATAAAAAAAATTTAATTTTTTTTTCGTTAAGCATGGTACTCTGTTCGAAGTTGTGAAAAATTTTCAGTGCCATTCGTTATTTCGCGTGAAAAATTTGACATGTACTAAATATAGCCCAACTCGCGGTTTTTAAATAAATTTCTCGCTTTTATTTCTTGAAGTTGGCAGTAATCGACAAGTATATATACATACATATATAAGTTTTATATTTTGAACTCGATGGGCTTAATAGTTTATTTTTTTTAAATCAAGGCTTACCAAATTTGGTTGTTAATAAATTATGCTGTAAAAAAATTCTTTCGGCTGCAGCTGAACTATGTGACAAAGGCAATAAATTTTGAACGAAATAAAAAAGGTGTCAAAAGTATTGTGCAGCAAACTCATATAATAACAAGTTAAATACAAAAAAAGTGATTTGAAAATTTATCAAGCTATATACAAAAATATTTATAGCAAAAAAGTAATCGAAATGAAAAAAATATTAAACATTGAGAAACATTTTTTTTTAATTTTGGTTATAATTAACCAAAAATGGCAGCTCTATTCACGACAAAATTGTCTCGTTTCAGGTCGATTTTTATATAAAACAAAGTGTTAACCAAGTGTACTACAGCCGTAGAGGTAAAAGCGCGTTCAACTTCTTCATCTAAATATGGAAGTGACAGAAGTTTGATGCTAATGCAATTTTTGATAATGCCTCAAACGAGTTCATTTTAACTGAATCGCTATTAGATTTTACTTCTGCCCAAAACTCGACAGTGGACTCAATATGTATGTCTTCCTTGTTGTGTGGGAAAACACTGCTTACATTAATTATACTTAAAATGTTTGAGGGTTTTATGGTGCTTATTTCTTCAACCAAGTCTTGTACAATCTTATTAGAATTTTTTTAAATGCTCTATTTAACTTCAGAGCTTATGTTTTTTCATTGATAGACTTCCTCGAAAAACAAATAGACAAGGAAATTTCTCTTTGAATTTTTGGTTTAGTGCCACCGCTCGAAACAAAAAGCACCGAAAATGAATTTAAAAAAGCACTGAGCACTAACTTCAAAATTTTTCGCGTCGAAAAATTCCAAAAGCACTAAAAACGGTGCGAAAAGCACCGAGTTGACAACGCTGATATTGATGTAGATGAGCAGCGTTGCCGTTGTAATTATAAAGTATCACTTTTGACCCTTTTTCGTGCCAATGACACTTCTTATAACCCTTTTTTAATTTATCCCTTTTTATCATTTTAACACAATGTATGCCACTTTTTTAAAACGAGTTACAGTTCTAATATTCCTTACGAAATTTTAAGTACACTTTTATGCATGTATGTATGTTCCCAGCAAAAAACTTTGCTTACTAGAATGCAAAAAAGTGTATGTACTCTTCAGTCGTAAGTACTTACCATTTGACTGAATAACCCATTATTTTTGTTTGAGAAGTTCAAAAAGTATGCGGTACCCTATACTTTTGGCCTTCAAATATCCAAAAGTTAATAGATTACTGATTGCTTAAAAGTATTCAAAATTTAATGGGTTATTTTGTGGATAACTTTTTGCCTAAAATTGTTCAAAAATAATTTTTTGCTAAAAAAAAAGATAAATAGAATTTTTTAAAAATCATAATCTTGCAAAGAAAATATATGAATATGTATATTGAATAATATGCAAAAATACTTAAATTTTGTAATAAATTTTTCTCTATTATACTTCATTATTAACTGGAAAGTACTACAATAAGTACTTTCACGTAATGATATTAATAAGTACCACTCATTACCTTGTAAACCATTAAAAGAGCACTACCCATTACTAAATCTTGAAAATTTTTTGCTGGGTTGTATACATATTTCCATACATGAAATAGTTTGACACGGTTAATGTAAATTCCAAACAAGACATAAATTATTTTGAAATTGTTTCTGAGTTCAAAGACATAATTGTCGAACCAGAAACTTTCGTCCATAAGTTTAAATTGCTAGAAAGCAATATAAACAGCAAAACGTATGCAGATTTAAGTAAGATAACTAACGCAGAAAAGTTTTGGTTCGAGGTAGGAAATTTTAAAAACAGATTTTATGAAAATATATACTCATATTTATATGAATTCGTTACATATATGTATATTTACTTTGCCTCATAGTAGTGCCTCCCTGAAAGAATTTTTTCAAAACTATCACTGAATAAATATGTACTTACAACTAAACTTAAAATAGAAACTTGTCAGTCCATACTTTCCTCTCTTAATTTGCCCATTTTCATAATTAAGGGCACATATGTACATATATGCTCGAGTGCCCGGCATTGCACACATCGTCCCTACCACGTCACAGTATCCAATATGCGAAATTAATTTTTTAGAAGCGTTATCTTGGTATCTTAATTTACACGATATGCCTCGTTCCGAAATGCTGAAATTCTCATGGGCGATAGTTAACTCAATAAGAAATGTTTTAGGCCTGGCACTTTTAGGAATACGCCGTCTTTAAATTCACAGTTGACGGGTCTTCCCGCTCTTCTGAAAATTACAAATTTGCATATTGGATAGTTTGACATGGTAGGGACGACGTATACTAGACGGCCAGTCGGAGGAATCACAGATTAGTATAGCATACCCTTTGCGGTATCTCAAATCTACAGAGTGGATATAGTACGATTAATAACTGGATATAGCATTGGATCCAGACTTTTTTCATAGGTTAGGATTGGAACGAGTAGAGTGGTGTATATCAAAATTAAATATCATGATTCTACTTGCTTGCTTGTAGGTAGCAAGCAGCCACGTAACCCAACCGAACAACCAATGTAATTTCTTAGAACACGTACTGAAACAACGGCACCGTGGGGCTGAAATCATATAAATTGATTCTGTTCACGACGCCAAAGCAAAATTTTGCAACTGGCACAAAACGCAGAATGCTTAAAATAAAATTATAGGGAAGCAATGAGCAGTATTGTTTTCAAATCTCACATCCCTCGCTGTTTAAATAAAGTTTAAAGTTTTTATTCAAATTTCATCTCATTAGCAAACTTGTTAAATTTTCTTTATTTCAACGATTAAACATTTAATTGCTTGTTGTTTTGTCATCACCGTCAACAGCATCAAATATGTGTTTTTTGTTTATTTGCCGATGTTTTCCATAAATAGAACATGATTATTGTAATTAAATACATATGTATGTATGTACATCTCTTCCATTTTGTGTTTGTTTAAGATTTTTTTAGGAAGAATTTTACAAAATAAATTGTTAAATTTGACCTGATTGCTTATTATCATTTTGTAAAATTAATACAATAATATCAACAATAAAATAAATATTTAAATTTGTATGACAAGATGAACATAAATTCATTGGAAAAATTCAATAAAGTTGTTGTTCATCATTAACGCTTATTCATGCAACTGTTTCAAATTGTTCAAATGCGGCCTTGTCAGGTGCTTTACCAAACATAAGTTAACTGCCAGTTTATAGAAGCCATGTAAAAATTCTCGTCTGCCTATTTATGCATATTGAAAACAAAAACAAAGCATTTAGATTTTTAACAGTTTTTTTCGAATTATAAACTTGGCGATTATGCTGCTTTTAGCAAGTTTTTCCGAATTTTAACCATTTTCGCAATTTTTGAAGAATTATTGGCATTCCTTAGATTTTTAGAGATTTTTAATAAAAATTATGGTTTGTTAAAAAATTTTTAATTTTTTTTCGCGAATTTCTGTTATTTTTGCAAGTGAATATTTGCATAATTTAGTATACGCGGATTACAAAAATATCCATAGCAAGGCAGAGATTTAAGCTGTTAATGGTATTGCAAAAGACGAATTAACGTAACGAATTCTTAAAGGCAAGTTCATCGAACTTTAGTTGTAAAGTAAAATTGGGGGCATTGAGGAAGGAGAGTCATATGAGATTTCGTGCTAAAATTCGGGGGTGCGCTTCGCTGGGCATTACAGGTGCCCAGAGGTAACCTTCTACGTCGACAGTTAGGCAGCACTAAAAACTGTGACGGGACACACTTTACACTTTTTTTATTTTGTTACAAATTCCTTGATGTATTATTTATTTTGTACATATTATACAATTTTGTAAAATAAACTACTAAAGAATCTGCTGTTAATATTTTCGGAAAATTTTTTAATAATAATAAATGGCACGAAAAATTGCAAAACTGGCAAAAAATAAAATTGTTGACATTCCACTGTGATTAATCCATAAATGGTTCAAGGTGCTGAATGCCTAGTACGCATGCAGGAACTCCATAGCAAGGAACGGGGGTCTTCAACCGAAGGTAGTAAGCTAGATTTACTCATCTGTTGTCAGACAGGTTATTTCCTTTGGTTGTAAAGTAAAATTGGGGGCATTGAGGAAGGAGAGTCATATGAGATTTCGTGCTAAAATTCGGGGGTGCGCTACGCTGGGCATTACAGGTGCCCAGAGGTAACCTTCTACGTCGGCAGTTAGGCAGCACTAAAAACTGTGAAGGGACACACTTTCCACTTTGTTTATTTTGTTACAAATTCCTTGATGGACGCATTATTTATTTTGTACATTTTATACAATTTTGTAAAATAAACTACTAAAGAATCTCCTGTCAATATTTTCGGAAAATTTTTTAATAATCGTAAAACAAATTCCTTTACCGTTAGATACTTTTTTTATTTTAAATACATATACATATGTATATGTATGTGCAAATGAACAAAATTATGACTTATAAGGGCTAGGATTCACTCTCCTGCACAATCGCATGACCCTGGTTGAAAGAGTTTGTGAACATTTTCAAAAGACAACAAGAATCTATTAGATCAGGGTTATATGTTTTCAAAAGTGGTACTATTTTGTACAATAGTGAGTCTCAAGCCATTATGTAAAAGTCATACTATTTTGTAGGATAGTGAGTCTCCCCGCCCCACAGTGGTCCAAATGCGCCGTTATGTGCATTCCTTTTTTGTTGTTTTTTGTTTGTAATATAACGTTACTTTCATGGAGTTCTATTGTAAATTTTATAAGCGAAAAATATATCAACCACCAGCTTTTAACCACGGCTCCGCTCGCGTTGATCTGATATTTTTGAAACTATAATTGAAATATATGAATTTTTGATATTAGTTACTCAATGTTAATGTTAAAAAAAACCGACAAAATTGCGATAAAAAATTAAAAAGCAGAATAAATCAAACCCAAAACGAAAATTGCTCTAACCAGCCCAAAAATGTGTTTTTCCGGTTCCTAGTCGGATAATAAATGGGCGATGTTTGCCACCTTGTAATGTAGCTTTCCATTTCCAAATCGATCTTCAAGTTCTGATGTACTTAATATAAAAACCCGCTTCCGATCCTGATCCTAATGGGTTATGTTTGACGATGGCAATGTATCTCTGTATTGGTGAAAGAACTTTCAACATAGATTAAGTAATTTGTGCGTGAAAGCGTGGCAAACAAACAAACAAACTCACTTTTACAGTTATAATATTAGTAAAGATAAATCGGTTACAGGGAAAGAGATAAATATACTGTTAATACAACAGCTTGACTAAAAAGTTTATGATTTATTCCGGTAAAATAAAAAACTATCACATATAAATATATCTTCTAGGTTGCAAAAAGGTTTTTAATGCCAAGGTGAATTAAAAATGGCTTTCAATGTCAATAATTGAAGAAATGGCAAAAATGGAAAAAAAAACAGCATGTTCCATAAGAAACGTGCCTTGGTCGTAATCAATATGTATGTATTTAATATATCAACGGCAATATTTTATTTAAATGAAAAGATCTCAAAAACTAGAAGTGATAGAATCTGTCTTTGAACCTATTTGTATTGAGTACATTAAAGTCAATTAAAGTCACAAAACGAAGTTCTTGTTACCGATTTTTTTTTCGGCGACCACTGTTTTCATTGATGTCACACAAATCAAAAATTAATAGCTCGATTCATCTAATTTGTGTTATTCTGTTTTTGCTTTGCTCAGTGAAAATAAAAAAATAAACCGAAATTAAACATTTCCATCTGCTTGTTTTCCTACTCTTAAGGCTTAACGATAGGCGAAACTCTTAATTTAATATATCCTAAGATTTCAGATTAAACTAGAAAACTTATCGCCATCTTTGATCTAAATTACTTTTGATATTTACAGTTAGGATCAAGGCTGGCTACGACCAGAGATAGTTTAGAAATATTACAGAGGCTAGCATGCTTTTGTGGGACAGGGGGTATGAGGACGTGGAAATCTTCATTCAACTCACACCTCTGACAATTGTGAAAGAGGCTGCTGCCAGACAAAAAGTATTTAGCTTCGTGGGGAAAAGCACAGATAGGGACTGTCTATTTAGCCATCCTTGGCAAAACGATTTCCCCTACTTGCGCAACTCTCTGACGTGATGAATAAAGTGTATGAATTCGACAAGAGGTTTGGAACTGTTCTGGCTAATAGAAGGGAATGGGTGGAAATATAACCTCGGTATTTCCTTGGAACTGGCACCCTTAGGTGGTACACTGATGGATCCAGAACGCCGGCAGATTCTGGTGTGGGAGTTGTAGGACCAAGGACTTCCACGAGCCGTTGGGAAAATCTCCTACCATTTTTCCATCGGAAGTATATGCCATTGAGAGATTCGCACAATTCAATCTTGATAGGTGCTACCAAGGGAAAGAAAGAGACATTTGCTCGGATAGTCAGGCTGCCATCAAAGCGCTCAGTTCGTATGAGTGTGGGAATGCCGCATTAAGCTAAATCAGCTGAGCAGCATGAATAAGGTCACACTCTGCTAGCTTCCTTGATACGCCTGGGTGTTAGAAAATGGCCAGAAGGCGGGCTAGTAAACCCATGGTTCGACTAGAACAGTTTTCTGGACTCGGATTGGACAAACTCCTTAAAGATATATCGACGGATATCAAAAGTAATAGGGAACACCTCAGGCTCAATCTCCCAGGATTCAGGCAAAGCTAATGATTGGAACGTTGAACCGAAACTGTTTCATAGCTTTCATTTCCTTGAGTAAAATCAATCTAAGAATGCCTACAGGCTAACAGACCATTGTAGACTGAGAAAACACCTCAACATACTTGTCATTGAGAGTAACAGCCTGTGCAGATCCTATTATTACGCAGATGAAACTCCAGAGCATATTCTGAAGGACTGTGAAGCCTTATGCCACAGAAGATATAGCCAATTGAGCAAGCACCTATTGAAGGATTGGGAACTGCCAACTCTAGACCCACTGGCAATCCTGAGATTCATAAGAGAGTAGGTCTAGATAAGGTGCTCTAGCCAGACCCAAGCATTGAAAAATCTTGACATTCAAGGAAAGAATTCTTGATTTGCAAAAAAAAGGTTGACAATAATTTAAAATATTTTTACATAACTGAATGGTTTTCAACAAAAATTATATTTAATTAAAAAAAAACAGTTGCCAAACCATACATCGATGGCTTAATAGTTAAAAGAAAGGAGGAACTCGATTTTTCGATATTTTATAGGAGAAGCAAAAAACTGAAAAAAACTAAAGCATTTACATGCAGAAATAATTTTTTAAGTGGCCATAAGTCCTTGATTTTTAACTGTAACGTACTAAGATCTTCAAGGAGGATGCAATTATACATTGTCTCCCAGAAAACTTAAAAAACGCGATTTTGAAAAAAATTTTGATACGCCCTTTTTATATTAAGCCATCGATAGGTATATCTGTAAAGTATGATATACGAAGGCGGATCAATAAGTCCGTGACTTTTTATATGAAACACAGTTTTTTTTTGCAAAACAAAAATTTATTTTTCAACATAATCTGCTTTTAACTCAATACACTTAGTCCAACGTTTCTCCAGTTTTGTGTCCCTTCCAAAAAAATTGGAGGTCCTTAAAATAGGCATTTGGTTGTTCTAAATCTCTTGGGCTAAATCTGTTTCCACCTAGCCATTTCTTTAGGCTTGGAAAAAGGAAGTTGTCACTAGGGGCTAAGTATGGAGAATATGGAGGATGGTGTACCAATTCGTAGCCCAATTCATAGAGTTTTGCCATTGAGAGTGCACACGTGTGCACTCGTGCATAATCTTGATGAAAAAGTACTTTTTTCTTGGCTATATGGGGGCGTTTTCTTTTTAAATCCTCATTAAATCGGTCTAATAAGTTGGCATAATATTCGCCGTTTATTGTTTTCCCCTTTTAAAGGTAATCAATCACCTTATTGGCCGACAAACTCAAAATTTGACAGTAGTCTATTAACAGGTGGTACTTGATGGGAACAGTGTTGCATTTCATACAACTACGTATTTAAATTAATTCTTAGCTTGACAAATAGCTTTTAAGCTTGAATCTTATAATGTTTTGTGGCAGAAACTACTGAAGTTATTAACTAAATATCAAAAACTTGCTTGAATAGGCACAAAGCTTAATCCTATGAATGAAAGAATGAATGAATTTGAGCAATTCTTAAGGCTCAGTTAGCCGACTGCAATGGAATGTAACTGCAGCAGTAGGAAACAGCTGATCGATATTGTTATGTGAAAAGTAATGTGAATGGTTACAAAGATTTAACCGGAATGCAAAGGCTTAGTTACCCGACTGTAACGTAATGTAACTGCAACGTAGGAAGCAGCTGATTGTATTTGTATGTTTAAATTTAAATTATTTTTCACATAACAATATCGATCAGCTGTTTCCTACTGTTGGAGTTACATTACATTACAGTCGGCTAACTGAGCCTTAAGAATCTGTACATTACTTTTCAGTTAAATTTCATTACAGTCGGCTAACTGAGCCTTTAACTAACAATTTACTATTTGAATGTCTAAACTGGCAACTCTGATCATTACGCTCAAGATGTGGCATCAAGTTGGCTTTCAACAATAAGTAATTGAGCCGATTATTAAAGACTTTCGGCATGGTTATTTTAATTGTTATTGAAAAATGTTATCGCACTTTTTTAGTCTGTCAGCAGAAGAAACATTTCGCTTCGTTCGAGCTTTGTGTTTCAGTGAAGCCAATCCAAAAAAATTTTGCAACGGTCATAATTTTGCATACTTGTTATTAAATTAATTTACTTTTTATTACAGAGATAAAAGACAATTCCATAAATATAAAACCCCTTATTCTGTTACTTATGTACCTTTTTGATTTACATGTGTATTAATACTTTTTTCTCTCTTCATTTTTTGATAAGTTTTCTTTGATTTTTTTATGAATCTTCATTATTTATAACATCAATTTAATTAGTCGGAAAAATATGTCTGCAACCAAATAAGGTGATACTCATATTTCATGTCAATTTGATTGCCAACACTTCAAGTTTAATCACAACACAACCTCATTCCCTCAAATATTGACAAACGGATTGGTACATACATGCATTCCCATGTACATATGTATGTATGTATGTATACCCTCTAGCCAGCCTAGAACCATATTTCTCTATGTCAACACTCTTTTCTCTAGCGACAATTGCACTAGTTGGAATGTCGACAACTTTCTTTTTATGCGCGAGTAGAGAGAGGTACGTTAGAGACAACACTTCTAGTGTATTTCTGGAGACATTGCCAATGAACGCGTCTATACTTGGGTTTTCTGTTTTATTATAATGTGCAAACCCAGCTAGCATTTGGCTGATAATTTCTTGCATAAATCTCTTTTTGATTCTCCTGAGATCACTTTTGATGATTAAAAACTGATTTATCACTTAGGCGATTGAAAAAGGATTCACTTATGATTCATCTATATGATCAAACAATGATTTCTTGAAAATAGAGGAACAAAATGGTAGTATTAAATCATGAAAGGTTATTTCATGATTTAATACTACCAGAAAATTGTTCAAAAATTAATCAGCAAATCGTATCATAAATGATTCTTTAGTATGATTCATCTGTAGGGTACCATTTTCTCACAACGGGAGTATCATTTATGATCGAAAAATGAGCTCATATGCGGTTATTTTTCCCGTCAAGCTGATTCGGAAAAGATTCGGTTATGATACAAAATGCTAGCTGGGAAAATGTAAAAAAAATACATGCATATGTATGTATGTATGTATGTATGGTCACTAAAATGTACTAGTGAATCTTTAGTTCAAAAGTCTCCATATGGTCGTAAAAGAATAGTGCTAAAGTCTATCGGTAGATTTTGAATAACAACCCTATGTTATATGTCAATAGGCGATTACATAGGCTGATGTACACCTGATCAGTAGTCACTAGTAAATCACTACAATTTTACTATTGACATCCATGTGGTCCCAAAAGATCTACTTAATCAGCAGTGTTACAGTCTAGCGGTGGATTTTCAATGACAAGCTAATGTCAAATGTCAATAGACGATTACATTGTCTGGAGTACACCTGGTCAGTAGTACTACTGACAATGTCACTAGTAAATCACTACAATTTCATTATTCGAATTTCCTGCAGGGTATGCAAACAAACCGTCAGGTGGACAGACGTGATTAATAATAAATACGCGTACGTACGTGCCACATGGCCACAAGTGTTTGTTAACATTGTTGTTGCTGTTGTTGACACTTAATACACCGATGATGGTTGGTGTGGCGGTAATGAGAATGCGGTTACAATAAGAACAAGAAAACAGATCCTTACTCTTTTTTTCTGTTTTAGTTATTAATGTGCATGTCCACATGATGTGTGTCCGTCTGTTGGCCTACCTGCCAGCCTGTTGCCTTGCCTTGCCTTGCCTTGCCTTGCCTTGCCTTCCTGCTTGTTTGCCAGCAGTTTTGTACTGTCTTCATTTAACATGCATTGGAATTATGACAAAGAACAAAAAAAAACCAAGGAAGGAACAAAAAAAATTGATTCGAATCGAATGAAATGTTTTGGACAAACAGCACAAACAATTCAATTTTTAAAACAGCTACTTTAACAACATTTTATTAATAACTACACAAAATGCCAGTCACTTAATGAAAGAATTTTAGAAACAAAATACCAACAAAATATCTGAACAAACGGTCCAAGCATCCAGTTCATCCAGAGACCAATAGCCATTAAATCAGTTGGCAACACCTTTGCTGCAAGACACGCACTGATAACGAAATCCTGGTACACTAGTAAAAGATACTCGTCGTATGAGCCAGAATTTTATTGCCAGAGCCAGGATGGCTGGACAGTTACTTCATTTGGTTCATTGGCAACTTTCATCTCATCAATAATGACTGACTGACTGACTGACTGACTAGCTGCGTTATATTGATGTGGACTTGAGAAGAAGCTTGTGCGGATTATTAGTTTTATTATAGTATGTCGCTTTTTGTTTGCCTTTTCGCTTGTTTGTTTGTTAATTTGTGGTTTTCAGTTGTTGCTAAAATGTCTCGCAGCGAATGCCATTTGTGGTAGTACATGCGATTATTTATATTTTAAGCACAACATGTTCACATTTTGTAAAATGAGATTTTAAATGTGAATTTTATCTGGGCTGTTTTTATTTCCTTTTAATTTCCCTACAAACTCATTTCTTTTCGCCGTCTCAATACATTTAACTATAACTTAAAAATGGTGATGGGACAGTCGAAGGAGATATTCCGGATGCAATATTAATAGTGACTGCAATTAATGAAAGTGATACAGTGAGCCACTTAGTACATTGACTATGAGGACGTAGGTCCTGGGTTCCAGCCCAGTCTTCTGACAAAGTCATTAAATAACAACATCACGCATTTTTCTGATATGTGCTAATATACTTCAGTTGTTGTTGTTGTTGGAAGGCTCAAGTGACAAGGGTATGTCCAGTTGGCACTGAACAGTACCAGCTTGAGCGGATACTAAGCCTAATCAAACTTCAGAGCTGCTCTACTTGCTCGGTTTTGTGTAGCAGAATCATCGGCTAAGTGAAATTATAAATGAAATCGTTATGATAGACAGCTCCACCTTTTAACATTGCCCTCTAAAGAAAATCTGAAAGTATGAAATTGGAGATATCAATAATAATAGGGATTAACTCTGAAACTGTAAAGGAACACGGACAAATAAAAAATTGGAAACCGATCGGTTAGCGGATTTCACGACATGATTCGTAATATACGGAAATTCTTTCGCTTGCCGAATCATAATACAGACTTTTGAATTGAGATCACGTCTACAACCGAAGGCTTCAAATATCTAATGAAATTGACAACGAACTATCAATTCGAATCTTTATGGATAGTACAAAGTTCAATCCCCAAGCGTCCTTCAATGCAAACATTAGATAAACTCGTACAGGTATTGTGGAGAAATCGAGATAATATGGATTCCAGGACCTCTGGGTGATTCTGAAAACAAAGAGGCAGATAAACTTGCAAAGATGGGATACTGAATAACATCACACCAAAAAATGCCAAATCTTTGCAAGAATTCAAAAATTTATTGAAACAATAGGCTACTGAACAACACTCCAGAGACTGGCATAACTGTACTGTTGGAATAGTGACCGAAATTCTCTGGAAAAACCTAAATAGTAAAAAGACTATAGAAATTTGAAGTTTAAGAACGATGATGAAACTCTCTAACACTACTTGTGTCACTGTCTGCCATCAAGTTAAATTAATTTTAATAGGCTTTCGTGGTATTTAATGGTTATCTTCCCAATATTGCTTATTAAGAGAGAACAATATACTACAAAAGCGTAAGTGTAATCCGAAATGGATAGGGTCAGTATTAATTGTTTCTCTTCTCAGCCCAACCTAACCTAACTTAAGCAAAATCGTGCAAAAAATAGATTTGCAATTCTTTCTCATTCAGCAATAGACCACACCTGTCGGAGGTTGAGGCCATGCGGCGAAATATGAATTATACATTGAATTATGATTTAACAAAAATTAATGAATGGCAATAGGGTGGATTTTAACGCTCGTAAGACCCAATTTTGTATGATTACTCATAGACACATGACCGAAAATGCTGCTCCCTCTGCAACTATGGGGGTATAAATATTAAGGAGTCAGAAGCTCTTGATTTCTCGGCATGAAAATCCAGTGTAGTATTCGATGGACTGAACACATTCTTCAAGTCTCAAAACAAGCATTCAAGTATCTAGGATTTTCCCAACGGTGCAAGTGATACTTCACCCCATTTGATCACCTTGCTATTTATATCACTTACATCCGACCGAAAATGGAATACATTTCTCATATATGGGCCAGCGCTTCAAGTCTATTTTGGTGCTACTTGACCGCGTACGGGATGAAGAAGCTCACCGATGACAGTAGGGGATCCAACTCTATTGATTCATTAGAGCATCGACGCAGTTTGGGGTGTATTTCTTTGTTCTATCACTATTAAAACGGAATGTGTTCTATTGAAATTAGAAAACTTGTGCCTGAAACCCGCACATATTTACGCACATCACTTGCATCGTTCAGAGCACAATTATCCGAAAAACATACAGAGAAAAAACTGCCTCATAGAATCAAGCAGATTTTCTCTACGAACCGTCTTTAGGCTAAGGGGTATCCCAGCAGAAAGAAGCGAAGATTTTTTCATAGAGATTCCTTATGTTTTATGTGGTAAATCTTATTAATTTTGTCAAGAAGAAAACCACATAAAATCAAGAAGAAATCTTATTATTCACAACTTTTTTTACTGAATTTCCGTTGGCACCAAAAAAACAATCCATAGAGAAAAACTTCTTGATTCTATTAGGTTTTCTTATAAATTGTAAATTATAGGGATTTCTTATTGATTTTATTAGGTTGCCTTCTTGATTTTTTCAATAAGGTTTTCTTCTTGATTTTAGTGGGTTCCTATATGATTATGTGTAAAGCATCTTATTGATTTATTTAATAAGGAAATCTTCTTGATTTTATGAGGTGTCTTGTTATTTCATATCTATAAATAGACATAGAGAAAATTTTTTCCATTATCTTTTCCATTTTGGTATAAAAATGTTTGCACAATAATTTCAATGGTTATTCAGGCTGCTTGTTAGCATATTGGGTAGAGTGCTTGTCTATCAGGTAGAAGTTTGCTGGTTCAATTATTGGTGAGTAAGTTAGTTAAGAATATAACCTAATGTGTATTTATGTATAAATAAATAACATCTACAACATACTACATATATACATACATATGTATATAGTATAGAATTTAAATGAAAATACATAAGTACAGAGAATAAAGACGCAATTTTTTTTATTTTTTTATTGAAAAAATCAATAAGATAACCTCATAAAAACTACAAGATTTCTTCTTGATTTTTTCAAAAAGGCTTTCTCTATGAAATTAATAAGATTTTCTTATTGAAAAAAAACCATAGGGATTTCTTATTAATTTTGTTCTATTTTATGAGGTATTTAGTAGGCACTGTTTTCTCTGTGCGGGGATTATTTTTAGCAAATGGGGAAAGGAAAATTGATTTGGGGATTGGCGGATGCTTACAAAATATATTCTATATTTTAGAATTTTTTAATGCACTATTCTGGTATATCTTGGGAACAAATTGCGGTATTCGATATGGACATTGCAGGGACATTTCAATTGATATCGACTGCCGTAATTAGCGCCTTTAGTTTGTATGAAATCAAAACATTCGTCATTGTCGTGCCATTGTTTTATACATCTGAGACTTTAGCTTTTGAACTCGTACGCAATTCTGCATGTGTAATTGGTGCATTAGAAGAGTTCAGAGTTTCTTTCTGCTCTTTGGAAAATATATACACGCAATGGGAAACATGACGTCTAACTATATATAACAAATATGAAATATGAAAGTACCCGACTACCATAATTTCAATTACTCTTCTTATTTGTAATATAAGACTTTTATGGTCTTTATATGTCCTGGGACTGGCCCTTCGTAAATATTGCCGTTGCATTACTGACAATCTGAAGGGCTGTTGTGTTTTTATTAAACATTAATCAATTAAACTTATTAGTTGTTCTGCCGTATTACAAGGTGTATTTACATAGTAATACAAAGTATTACAACTTTGTTGAATAAAAATATTTTGAAATTTTCTCCGTGCTTAAAAAAAAGAGAACAAAAATCTGTTGTAGGTAGTTTTAATGTTTACATTAAATGTACTATAAGCAAAATCAAAACAAAGATATTAAACTGCTGAGTAATTAGCAAAAAATTTAAAATTTGCATATAAAAACATGATTATTTATAAAACTAAATATTGGCGAAAACGTTTTATCATTTCAATGCAATTTTACTATAAAATGTAATTTTTATGCAGGTTTGTTTATCATTGGTTTGGTTTTGTTGAAAAAATGGGCGGGGTTACGCCCAATAAAATCTATTATAATATTTCACGCAGTCTTACTTAACCGATTTTTACGAAACTTACCATACACCTTGAGCTCTAAAATAGACACAATCATCCATTAAAAAAAATTGGCAGAGTCACGCTCCTTAAAATTTAATATTATAGCTTTGCTATTTATTGGGCAATATCGGAGTTAGGAACAAAAATAATCGACGCTATTAATCTGGATTCACCCATTGTTAAGGAACAAAATATTTGTCCGGACAAAATTTTATTTATATGGAGTTTAACGTTTCTCTTTTTGAGAGAGAGCTCTCTCAATGAAGAGATCAAATTTTATTCGAAACATTTTCTTCTTGAATTGGTTTAATTTGAATTTTTGTCCGGACTAAATTGAACTGAGCTGCCAACTAGTTCAATTTTTCAGCCCAAGTTGAACTGAGCTGCCACATCATGTTATATGAATAATAAAAGCACAGAGTATTCTTGTATTTATTACAATAGAAATAAAGGAAAATTAAGAACAAGTAAGAGTGCTATATTCGGCTGTGTCGAATCTTATATACCCTTTACCAACGTACATATATGTAGTATACAGATACACACATTAGTACATACATACATATTTGTTTTCTGATAAAATTTATAACTTTTTGTTATAGTGCAATATTTAGTAAGTGACCTCTCGGTTTTTTTTCGACTAAAGAATTTGCTTGAGTAAAGATCTTCCTAAAATAGTATAAAATATTTTTAACTGAAAAAAAAATATTTTTGGTTATTTTTTAGCCAATTTTTTTCAACTTCCAACCCTGGAACTATTTAAATTTTTCTGGTTTTAATACGAGAACAAATTTATTTCTTTCTAAATTTTAAGAAATTTATTATTCGACATATTGTCATAAGTTTATTTTAATTTTAAATTTATTTGTTGGTGGTTCAGCGATGCCTATATGCATTTCATTGTTGCTGTAACAAATCGTCAGTAGACTTCAACCACACATTTTGACAGGGGTTAAAATAATGCTTTCTGAACTAAATTGAATTTTCAGTAGAAGCCATGCATTAACTATTTCTTTTGCATGTCTTTTTTGCTGGGTATGTACATATCTATGTATATACCCAGCAAAAAAAAAACGTGACAAATCATGTGTTGAATCATGGGTTCAAGTCATGACGCATTGGTTCGATTTAGGTGAAACATGCATGATTTTTACATTTTTTTTTTTTTTTTTAAACACAACCCGCAAAGCGATTAGCTTGTCTGCGGAAAACACCCAGGGTCTATGGTGGGAATCGAACCCACGACCTCTGGACTGAGAGGCTAGCATCGCTGCCACTCAGCCACAGGGGCACCCATTAATTTGTCAATACAAAAAAAAAAATAAATAAATAAAAACTTTTGTCGCAGGATACGAACCGTGCTTTTCTCACTCTCAAGGCACACTCTCTACCACTGAGCTACTGTACTCTGGTTATTTCTTGGCGATAAAACATACTTTATGAAAATGTGTCAAGTAAATACAAAACAAAAAAATAAATAAAAACTTTTGTTGCAGCATACGAACCGTGCGGTTCTCAACATCAAGCCATACTCTACCACCACTGGGCTGCTGTACCCTTGCCATTCATTGGAGATAAGACTTGTTATATGAAAATGTGATGATTTAATTCCGTTTTTGCATCCGTTTTTAATGAGTTCAAAAACTATAGCATTATTTATGATTTGCAGTGATATTCATTCAGAATGCATTCGAAGAAACAAATTAGAGATCGACCGAAGGCGTTTTTTTTGGCCGAAGCCGAACTTCGGCTAAAATCCTAAACTTCGGCCAAAACCGAAGCCGAAGCCGAATGTTTTAAATTTTAAGAATGATACTTGTTTTATGTGAATTAAGAAAATAGTTTGCTTTTTTGAGATCACTGAAATAGCTGTAATATCTATTGGATACATAACAAGAAAAATAAAACTATTTTGCAATTTCTAGATTGCTTTTTCATATGATCACTCACAAGAACGTCCAAGTAAAAGAAAATAGAAAGCAACAGGGTTGTATTTCAAAGCAACCCTTTCAAAACGTTAAACACAGTAGAAACTGTCGGCGAGCAACGACCAAAAATAATGTTATTTTTCAAGCTTGGAATGAAAAATATTCGGCTTCGGCTAATCGGCCGATTTTTGCCATAGACCGAATGTTGGCCGATTACCAATTTTTGGCCGAAGGCCGAAGCCGAAGCCGATTAATCGGTCGAACTCTAAAACAAATGCTCAAGAAAGCTGAAACAGTATTTCATTTTGAACGCGTTCATTTATTTTTTGCTGGGTATGTATGTATGTGCAATGTCAATTCTTACGAAACTTAAAAAAACGATTATGTTTTTCACGTAAAAAAAATACCCACGCAGCCAGGATACAAACCGT
Organism: Tachina lurida; assembly: GCA_944452675.1. NCBI lineage: Eukaryota > Metazoa > Arthropoda > Insecta > Diptera > Tachinidae > Tachina > Tachina lurida. The sequence goes on from OX101752.1 coordinate 56,374,077, forward strand.
GCTTTTCTGACTGTTGAGGCATACTCTCCTCCACCTGACGTATTAATTCTTATTAATAGTTAGAGATAAAATTTGTTTTATGAAAATGTATCAATATGATAATTTAATTCCGTTTTTCCATGCCTTTTTCGTTGGATATTATTTCAACATATTACCCACCCAGCAAAAAAAAAAAGATAAATCATGTGTTGAATCATGGGTTCAAGTGATGACGCATTGGTTCGATTTATGTGAACTATGATACATGATTTTTACATTAGCTTGTCGTTGGAGATCATGTGTTTGTGCGAGAATTTAAATACTTTGATATCCATTAAAATTAATGAATTGAAACCCTTGCAAGTTCCCTATCCGATCGTGTCACTAAATAATACAAAACAAAAAAATAAATAAAACATTTTGTCGCAGGATACGAACCGCGCTGTTCTCACTCTCAAGGCACACTCTCTACCACTGAGCTACCGTACACTTGTTATTCTTTAGAGATAAAACTTATTTAATGAAAATATTTCACGTAAATACAAAACAAAAAATAAATAAAATTTCTGTCGGAGGATACGAACCACACTGTTCTCAATCTTAAGCACAGTCTCTACCACTGTACTACTGTAGTCCTGCTATGTATTGGAAATAAAACTTATTATATGAAAATGTAGCAATGTGATGATAATTTAATTCCGTTTTTACATCCCCTTTTTACTGGGTATTTATTTCAATATACATATGTACATTAGGTATGGCGTTGTTTGCGATTTTTCAATTTCGACTTGTAAGAACCCCTCATTTTGTGAAGTTTCAAAAAAAAATATTCGAGCCAAAAAATGGTGGCGGTCAGATTGGGGCAAAGGGCTCCGCATCGTGCTCAAAGATGAGGGTAAAAGCAAAAAAAAACTACAAAAAATCATATAACTTTCCCGGGGTCACCGCTACCAGGGTTAAATGTTTGACGAGCACCCATTAATTTTCTCCGCCCAACATCTTTTTTAAGCACACCGGCCACCTAGCTCCTCTTCTTAAGGGGGCTCCCATACAAAGGGGAAATTTTTATAAAATTTACTCGCAGGGCTCTAACTGCCCCTAGGACGTACCTATCGATGTCAGATGTATGACTGACCTCCAATATTTTTTCATTACAAAGATTTTTTCTGAACATACTTGCCGTCTATCTTCAACCCTTAAGGTGGTCCCCATACAAAAAAATAGTTTTTTGAATAATTTTTTTTAAGAAATCCGCTTTTTCCGCTTTTATGTTGCCTTCTAGGGGGGTAAAATGTAAGACCGGCCCATAGTAATTTTTTATTTTCAACATTTCCTCCGAACATACCTATATCCTATCTCGACTCATTAAGGGGGCTCCCATACAAAGGCGGAATTTGTACAAAATTTACTCGCAGGGCTCTAATTGTCCCTGGCACGTTCCTATCGAAGTCAAATATATACTAAACTCCAATATTTTTTCATCATACATTTGACCCTTGTAGAGGTGACCCCCGGAAAGTTATATGATTTTTTGTACGTTTTTTTTTTTTTTTTGGCTCGAATATTTTTTTGCCAAACCTCACAAAATGAGGGGTTTTTGGAAGTCGAAATCTCCTTACTAAGAATTCCCATATAAACTATGCCATAGCTAATGTACATATGTACATACATACATATATCATGAACAAGTGCATTCTTTAATACAAAACTTTATAAGTATATGCATACATTCATATGTAGCTATGTATGTATGTATGTATATAAAATAATTCTCAGTTTTTACAACAAAAAACTGAATATTATTCTTTCAATACAATTGGTAGCATATTGTTGTTGTTGTAGTTGTTCAATTCAACACAGAATACAAAAACTCTTATGGAAGCGTATATTTATGCATAAGTATGTATGTATGTATGTATGTACGAATGCTTATAGCATACCTACAGTTTTTTTTCATAACACTACAAATTCTATGCAAACACATTCGTTTTAATTTCCAGGAATAAGAATGTGCCAAGCAAAATTATCATTGAATAAAAAAAATGGAAAAGAACAATGTCTATGCAGAGCTGACAAAAAGGGGTTTAATATGAAATAAAGCATATTAGAAAAAATGTTTAATTACAGCAAATAAATACTAAAAGTAAGCAAGCCTCGGTAAGCGAGTAGCTAGTGGGGTTAATTAGAAATTTGATTATTCTTGGTTCAATGCACGGCAATTTTTTCATCCAATTTTCAAAACGTATGATAAAATTATATATATAGAACTGCGGGAGAACCGATTATTAGTTTTTGCTGATTTATATAAGGAATTGTGCTAAGACAAGCGCGGTCGTTTTAGTCCAACTCCGAGCTCTCTAACTTGCTTGGGAGCTTCAAAAAACGCATTTCAAGCCTCCCATACAAAATCCGTACAGACAGACCGACAGACGGACAGACGGACAGACGGACATGTCTTTTTTTTATCTCCTAGTCATAAGGATCCATAATAACTAACTTTTTTTGTCCGCAAATGAATATTGTAGAAATTACAAAAATCTGGACAAACCTATATATACCCTTTTCCATTTTTGGTAAAGGGTATAAAAACATATCCATATGTATGGAGTTGAACGAAACCATTGCAGTAAACAATTAAAAAGATGAGTGTGACACAGCAAATTGTAATCATATGCCACTGTGCTGCCACTTGTAAAATTAATATGCATCGTTTACACACGTATTTAATATGGTAGCTTTGATTTTCCACAAAAAATGTTCGAAATGGATGAATCGTCTTGCAAAAAACTCTCAGTAAAAAAATTTTCTCCAGACAAAAATTTTGTTCCGAAAGAATGTACTTAAACGCATAGTACGAAAATAAACGAAACAAATTGTTTGATTTTGTTGACTGACCAAATTTATTGTTAATTGTTTAACATAAAAAAGTGAACTAAAGCTGATATCTTAAACTGAAATTGAAAAAATATATATTTACTTATACATAAACATATGTATAGAAAGATTACACAATTACATATTTATTATTATATTTTTATGTTCCCCCCAAACAAAATGTTTCGACTTTTTCTGAAGTCAGACTTGTCGTACCGAATTCATTAAGACATTTCGGTAGTTTGTCTGAACTCACCCTTTTCGTACCGAATTAGTTAAGAAATTTCGGTAGTTTTTCTGAAAAATTTTTGAGTAAAAGTCTGTAAACAATTTTTTAATACATATGTATGTAGTATATGCTGATGAAAAATAAGGATTGAACAAATATTAAAAAACGTGAGTATGTGCAAATTATTTCGACAATAGCAGCAACATAACGGTGAAGCGGTACTCTGCTATAAAAGCAAAAAGACATCGTACCTACATGTCGTTACGAATTCGTACCGACATATCGTTACGAAGTCGTGTCAACCATTTCATACAAAAATCTTTACGATTTCGGTAATATTTCGGCTCCGAAATCGGAAGATTTTGTCGACCAGTCGTTACGAATTCTTTACGAATTCGGAGCATTCTTTTTGATGGGTTCATACAAAATTATGTATGTACGAGTATGTATATGTGTAAAATCGTCTTGATAGAGTGTAGTTACATTTGTTCTTTGAATAAACATTTTGATTAAATATTTTGTTTAACTTAAGTGTGAGCCCACAGAAAATATTTTTCCCATGTTTTCACATGATACTATTTGATGGCTGTTTGAACAAACAAAAATGGTAAAAAAATGCGCTTAGCTTATGGCGGACATACACTACACAAGTTCACTGCACAAGTCTGGCACTGTACAGGGCGCTTGTGTAGTGTATGGGGGTGGTTGTGCTATTTACGCAGTGCACTGATTTTGATATTTGCTCAAGTTTGAAAACTGTACAGTGAACTTTTGTAGTTTATGTTGCAAACGCTTAGTTTTTTCGTGATTTTTTAAGAATTCACAACAAGAAATGAGCGCAGAACAAATATTCTGGACAAAGTTCCTAGAAAAATACAAATAATCACCAGCATTATGGCGAATTAAAATAAAAAACGCACAGTTTACTTGTATAGTGCGTGTCACAAGCTTAGTTTACACAGCACTGAACTTGTGTAGTGTATGGCCGACATTAGTGTGATCACCAAAGAAACTCTAGTTTTGAAATCATTTTATGGAAATGTGAGTTAAAATTTTTCATGCAAATGTTTTCCCAATGTGACCGTACCTTAATTCAGTGTATTACCATTTGAAGACACCCTTAGCATTTTTGTAAGCACGTCTGTACGTATGCTTTTGTACTTTCCATCACTGTTACTACGTTTATACGCGCCCTATTTTCAAAAAAAATATACTCACTGCTTATGGCACAGCAAAAGTACAAAAACTTGGTTGCACTTCTATAGAAAAGTTACTTACATATCTTCGGTTGGTTCTGCTTTGCTGCAGACACAATGAATTTTGCAAACCAGAAACCAACCGACGATATATCGAATAATTATTTGTTTTAATTATCATTTTTTTGCTTATATCAATGATTTTTGTGCAATATTTAGTCATTTTTGGTTTTTTGTTATCAAACATTTGTAAGCGTGGCAATTTCAAGCATAGTGCGTTAATCAGGAATTGTTCTTATGAGTTAGCTTAGAAATTAATTCGCCGTTTATGCGGCAAAATTATCTATTTGCGTATAAACGTAGTATGTAAGAACTTTTTATTAGTTATAGAAGTTTTTGTTTTATATACATACATATTTTTATATGTAAACTCTTTAGGTTAATTTAATCTGTATTTATAAAAAAAAGACAACCTAAATAAAAAAAGTCAAAAAGTCTTAGACATCTTTGTCCCCAGCTCTATTTAAATGCGGCATTTGTTCGTTTATTTCACTTTAGAGTTTTTTGCTTGATTTTTGCACAATTTTTTTTTTCATTTTCATTGCGTTGTCTTATCTTTTTTACAGTGTAGTTGAACGTTGAAATTGTTGTCAGGAATATGTTGGATTCGTTCAATATTTTTGTATTTTAAAAGTTTTTAATGTCCTGTTTTCCGATAAGGTGGCTTTTTTTACCCTTGTTGTTGCGGTTGTTGATTTTGTTTGAAGAAAGAAAAAAGAAAATGAAATGATTACATGAACCTGTATGTTAAAGCGTCTCCCATAAAGATTTCATTTATTTGAATGGCCAAACAAACGGCCGGACAGTGAAAGAGGCAACAATGTATAGTACGAGTATCCGAATGTGGTGCATATAGATATTAATGTATGTATTAAGTACATATGTATGGATATGTGCGTGTGTAATTGGTGCCCCTTGCTGTTGTGGCAGCATGTTATTGTTGTTAAAGTAGTGTATTCCTATCGCTCTGGCGACATATTTAGAGTTTCTCTGTTGTTTTCAAGTTGATTTTCATGTTTTTACTTTGCAATCGTTCATGTTTTGGTAATACCTATTTGACAGAAGTATCGTGTGACATATCGAGTGTGAAATGTCAATTTGAATTTATTGATAACATTATGAAATGTAACACGTTACCACATACAAACATACATACATACATACATACGTTCATATGTACAAAAATTAAATACTTTTTGATGATTGGAAAAATTTTCAATGCATTCACGCATTCGTACATAATCATAGAACACATGCACACTTACATATTTACATAAGTATGTATGTAATGTATGTCTTTTTGTGCATCTTAACCCAGATAACCCAAACATTAGTAAATAACATCGCACTCGAATGTTGCGTAAACATTTCACGGACAAAACACTCGAGAACGGCTATCGTAAACGGAAAGATAAAGTAATGCTAGAGCTCACTCGTCGCTCAGCTTGTGGCAGCAAATCTTTCGATTTCGTTGCTTCGCTAATGAATCAATAGCGAACCTTCAGCAATATCATTATGTAATCACAAAGACAGAAAAATTTCAACGTAAAATCTACTTAAACCAGGTAAATCTAATAATTTTCGGCAGTGATTTTGCTTCATATATGCTTCATGTTAATCTAACATAATTTATAGTAATTGTCAAAGAAAGTTTTTCCTTTTGCAATAACTTCATTTCATGTCGATTTAGCATTTACGTATTGTTAAAATCAAAGTGAAGAGTCATGTTGAATCAAAGTTATTTCAAGTTGGAACAACATGAACTTAATTTAATGTAGTAATTGTACTTTATTAGTTATTTAACTTACGTGTGATTGACATAGACATAAGAAAAATGTGTGTATATGAATTAGATTAACTTCCCCGGTCAATATTTGAACTCGGAACTCATCGCGTGGTAGTCAACGTAATTACCCCTGCAGCCACAACAATTATATATAACAACGAAATGCTTTCACTTCAAAAGTTTTAGTTAAAAACAAGTAAAAGTGATATATTCGGCTGAATCGAATTTTATATACCCTTTACCAACGTACATACATATACATATATAGTGTACAGACACATATATAATTATTTATTTTGTGAAAAAATTTATAATTTTTTCTCTAAAGCAATTAATAGTAAGTGACTTTTCAGTATTTTTCGATTAAGGAATTTGATTTAATTATTTTATTTTCGATATTAGCAATAGTTGAATATTTTACTCTACACTCAGTGGTTAAGAAATAGTTTACATTCACTCTTATTCCAGTCAAAATCGACGTCACGTCAATACATTACCAAAAAATTTGGGGCTTGTTTACTCGCTCTCGAGATGTTCAAAAACCGTGCTGCTATTTAATAACTCTAAAATATGCTTAGTATTGCCCTTCCATACCAAGTAAACTAACTTGTTTTATATTTTCCCGTATTTAATAATCATTGATGTTGCAAAACTGCTTAGTGTCTTGATTTATAGTTCCCATTGCAAATGGTATACATGATGGTATTATAAACGTTTTATTCCTACAGGATTTTTTTTTGAAATTTGTTCAGCAGAAAGGAAAGGTATCAGGAAAATTAAACTGAACATGTCCTTTAATTTATCTTTAGCGATAAATTTTAGTTTTATCTCCATTTACTAAAAATTAAAAGTTATTATGCTCAGAGCACAATAAGCACAAACCTTCGTTTATACTTCAATTAGATTAGATATCCATAAAAAATTAACCAATTAATTAATTAACCAAGTATAAAAAATCTTGAGTAATGATTTTCCTAAAACATGAAATCTGTTTAACTGAAAACAAAATATTTTTGGTTATTTTTTTTTACCGAAACTTTTTTCAATCTCCAACCCTGGAACCATATTTCTGAGTTTCTTAATACTAATTTATTTCTTTATAAAATATAGAATATATTTAATTACCAAAGAAATAATTAGTTTTAAGTACCAGAAAAAATTTAAGTTTTCCAGCTCTGGAGCTATGTCTTTTATTTTTCTAATTTCTATGCCAAACTTTTTCATTCTAAGTCATAAAGTAATAAAACTTGTAAACAAAAAGAAAAAACTAACTTGACCTAGTTACTTTTGTAAAAAACACAATAAATTTACCAACCCTGGAATCAACCTTTTAGATTTTTCTGATTTAAAAAATTAATAAAGTGTGTTAAATGAACAACGAAATAAAATAAATTAATTGTATACTTTAATATCAAAAAAAAATTCAAAGTTTCCATCCTTGGAGCTGTAATTTTCATTTTTCAAATTTTATACGCCAAACTTTTCTTTCAGAAGCATAAAATATATTCCATTTATAAAGGAAAAGAACAAAATTTTTAAACCTATTTAATTTTACATAACACAACGGGTGTAAGTTTTCCAACCCTGGAGTCATAATTTTGGATTTTTCTGATTATTGATACCAATCTAGTTCTTTAAAAAATACATAAAATATGTTAAGTGAACAAAGCAAAAACGAAATAAGAAAAAACTTATTTTCATTTAATTCCTTTAATATTAAAAAATTTAGTAAAGTGCGACTTTGGCTCGCGCACGATGGGTTCCCTACATTTGGTTCTGAACATTTTTTAATGTGGCTTTTTTGAAGTTTTTTTCAGTTTAAAAGATTTTTTCAGTTTTGTCGCTTTTTTCTCGTTTTGGCGATTTTTTTCTGTTTTTTGGAGGTTGCCGTTTTTTCTGTTTTTGGGGTTTTTTCATTTTGGAGATTTTTTTCATTTTGGGAAATTTTTTTTTTCATTTTGGCGATTTTTTCCTGTTTTGGGGTTTTTTTTATTTTGGCGATTTTTTTCTGTATTTTGGGGTTTTTTTCGTTTTGGCGATTTTTGTTTATTTTGTCGATTTTTTTTTTCATTTTAGCAAAATTTCCGGTTTTTCGCGATTTATTTTAGTCTTAGAAATTTTTTTTTAATTTGGTGCTGTTTTTACTATTTGGCGATCTTTGTTTTGTTTTTGGCGATTTTTTTCGGTTTGGCGATTTTATACTTTTTTGATTTTTTAGGTTTACCGTTTTTGAAAATTTCAAGAGTTTTGCTCTTACGGTTTCCAAGATACAGCAAATTGTCAAAATTGCATAGTCAAAATTGCATTAACTGATGGAACACCCTTTAATTTAAATTTTTTTAAATTTTAGTGTTAATTTTTGTAGTCTGTATAAAAATACACTAACCTTACAAATTTCAAATGTATATACATACATACATACAATTGTATGTATATTACATGGGATTTTAACATCTTTCGTTGCTCGTTTTGGAACACCCTTTAATTTCCAATTTTCATGTATTTGTTGTTGTAGCGGCCAAAGGTCTACACACTGTGTCCAAATTTCAGGTCTGTAGCTATTACGGTTCTGGAGAAAATACCCTGTGACAGACATAGTCTTAGACATAGTTAATTTTACATAACATAAAAAGTTAAAGTTTTCCAACCCTGGAAACGTCTTTCTAATTTTTTTATATTTTTGTAATTTAAAATACCAATTTTGGTCGTATTGAAGTGTAAAATAAGTTTATTTATTAAAAATAAATAAAAATTTGTTTTCGGTAGTTACTTTTATATGGCAAAATAAAGTTTAGGTTTTCCAGCTCTGCAATCGTCTGCTCGATTTTGCTGAATTTCAATACCAACCTATTTTGAAAAAATTTTTTACACACCAGTCCAAGAACAAAGTCTGTAGCTTTTCTGGGAGCTGCGTAAAACCGATTTCACGTACAGACAGACGTATAGACGGACATCGCTTATTCGTCTTCCCTCTGCATAAGGATCCAGAATATATATATATTTTATGGGTCGCTTATTGATATTATAGAAATTACAAAGTGAATGGTAAAGGGTATAAAAATTAAAATAAAAGTGAAAAATATATGAACCTATTCAAGTGAGCGGCAGTGTATAGGGATATTACGGCGCTTAGTTCCGCTTAGAAATGTTACCTTTTACCTTTTACCTGGAGGGTCTCTTGGGAATCGCAAGTATATGTATTTTTATTAACAACAATTCTAGTTACTGTAGCTGCTTGCACACTTGCAGACTGTCTCTTTTTTATTTTTCTATCCGCTATTTATACAAAATATACTTTAATATATTTTTTCAATATTTTACTTACAATTAATTTTCTTATGCTAACTAGACAATAACTTATTTCATAAATATTATTTAGCTTTCGATCCAATTACAAAATATCGATATTGCACAATTTGCCAGCGCCAACAAAATAAGAAGTAACTGAGTCAATGAACTAGTTTCTGCTGCGTCAACCAATTAGCGCAATGTTTGAATACGAGGGTTGTCGTGTATAGTATTGATGATAGCAACGGAACCAGTATCATCCCACTTCGTGTGGATGGATAGAGAAATGTCAATGCGGTATAGTTGATTTCAAAGGGTTGTAATCTGTACAATAATTCATCTCAATGTACTACACTCGTTAGATAATAGTATTACTTGATGTTTCAGCTGCTGTTTTTTATGGTGTGTGTTGCAGGCTTTTGATTTAGAAATTCATCGGTTATGTTGTTATTGCTGAGGTGAAGTTATCGCTTCAGATATTACTGGGCTTTTGGCTGCAAGAGACTATACGCCTTGTGTTGTTAAATTTAGATGATGGTTGCAATTTCTCTTGTTGTTTTGATGTTGTTGTTACGTTTGTTGTCTTCACTGCATGTCAACTTTCTAGTTCTGGGGATTGTAGTTGAGCCGCGGTTGCACTTATCTTGGTTTAGTATTAGCATACAATAAAATTACTTATTTATTTAATTTATATTAATTTACTGGCTGCCAAGGCCATCGGCTAACAATACAATTAATTTGCGTGTTTATGTTTCAAATACAAACAATTTATTTAGTTTTGTTTTCTATTCATAATCATTATTTATTTACTATTAATTTAAATTTTCACTTTCCAAAGCTGTGTTTGAGTACTCGTTAATTGTGACAATTTGTGCACTTGTTAAGGTATTGCGTTTGATTTCAAAATGTTAACCAATTATTCCAAGTTTACTGAATAATTATTATTGGAAGGATACTCAAACACATCTTTAAATAATAAGTAGAATATTACTATTTACGCATTTCTTGTTATTATTATTATTATTATTGTTTCTCTTTCTTGCAAATATATTACTTGTTTAAACCAAGGCGAATTCATAACAGGTGACCCTAACAGTCCTGATGATTATCAGGTGTTCGAAGACTGCTTAAAACCCAACTGTCAACATCTCTTCTTCTATCTAATGTTTGTTTACATTTAAAGTGAAAAAATTATATCGTTCTTTATGTTTAAACAAGTAAGAGTGCTATATTCGGCTGTGCCGAATCTTATATACCCTTTACCAACGTACGTACATATATATAGTATACAGACACATACATACATATTTGTTTTGTGAAAAAATTTATCATTTTTTTAAAGTTTCCATCTTTGGAGCTGTAATTTTCATTTTTCAAATTTTATACGCCAAACTTTTCTTTCAGAAGCATAAATATATTCAATTTATAAAGAAAAAGAAAAAAATTTTTAGACCTATTTAATTTTACATAACACAAAAAGTGTAAGTTTTCCAACCCTGGAATCATAATTTAGGATTTTTCTAATTCCTTGTACCAATATAGTTCTTTAAAAAATACATAAAATATGTTAAGTGAACGAAGCAAAAACGAAATAAGAAAAAACTTAGTTTCATTTAATTCCTTTAATATTAAAAAATTCAGTAAAGTGCGACTTTGACTCGCGCACGAAGGGTTCCGTACATTCGGTTCTGAGCACTTTTTAATGTGGCTTTTTTGCTTTTTTGAAGTTTTTTTCAGTTTAAAAGATTTTTTCAGTTTTGTCGCTTTTTTCTCATTTTGGCGATTTTTTCTGTTTTTCTCGGTTTTTTTCATTTTGGCGAGTTTTTCTGTTTTTGGGGCTTATTTTCATTTTGAAGATTTTTTTCAATTTGGCGATTCTTTTTCCATTTTGGCGATTTTTTCCTATTTTGGGGGTTTTTTCATTTTGGCGATTTTTTTTTCATTTTGGCGATTTTTTTTCCTGTTTTTGGGCTTTTTTTTTATTTTGGCGATTTTTTTCTGTTGTTTGGGGTTTTTTTCGTTTTGGCGATTTTTTTTTCCATTCTGGCGATTTTTTTTCATCTTGGCGATTTTTTTCTGTTTTGGGGTTTTTTTTATTTTGGAGATTTTTTTCTGTTTTTTAAGGTTTTTTTTCGTTTGGCGATTTTTTTCATTTTGGCGATTTTTTTTTCATTTTGGCGTTTTTTTTTCATTTTGGCGATTTTTTCCTGTTCTGGGCTTTTTTTCATTTTGGCGATTTTTTTCTGTTTTTCTCGGTTTTTTTCATTTTGGCGATTTTCTTTCATTTTGGCGATTTTTTTTTATTTTGGCGATTTTTTTTATTTTGGCGATTTTTTTCTGTTTTTGGGGCTTTTTTTTTCATTTTGGAGATTTTTTTCATTTTGGCGATTTTTTTCATTTTGGCGATTTTTGCCTGTTTTGGGGTTTTTTCATTTTGGCTATTTTTTTCTGATTTTGGGGCTTTTTTTTTCATTTTGGATTTTTTCTGTTTTTGTGGGGTTTTTTTCGTTTTGGCGATTTTTTTTAATTTTGGCGATTTTTTTCTGTTTTTGGGGGTTTATTTTCATTTTGGAGTTTTTTTTTCAATTTGGCGACTTTTTTTTCATTTTGGCGTTTTTTTTTCATTTTGGCGATTTTTTTTCTGGTTTTGGCGCTTTTTTTCATTTTGGAGATTTTTTTTCATTTTGGCAATTTTTTCCTGTTTTTTGGGTTTTTTTTCATTTTGCGATTTTTTTCTGTTTTTGGTGTTTTTTTTTCATTTTGGATTTTTTTCTGTTTTTGTGGGGTTTTTTTCGTTTTGGCGATTTTTTTTCATTTTGACGATTTTTTTTCATTTTAGCAATTTTTCCGGTTATTCGCCATTTATTTTAGTCTTAGACATTTTTTTTGTAATTTGGTGCTTTTTTTCGCTTTGGCGATTTTTTTTGTTTTTGGCGATTTTTTTCGGTTTGGCGATTTTATAATTTTTTGATTTTTTAGTTTTACCGTTTTTGAAAATTTCAAGAGTTTTGCTCTCACGGTTTCCAAGATACAGCAAGTTGTCAAAATTGCATAGTCAAAATTGCATTAACTGATGGAACACCCTTTAATTTAAATTTTTTGAAATTTTAGTGTTAATTTTTGTAGTCTGTATAAAAATACACTAACCTTACAAATTTCAAGTGTATATACATACATACATACAACTGTATGTATATTACATTAGATTTTAAAATTTTTCGTTGCTCGTTTTGGAACACCCTTTAATTTCCAATTTTCATATATTTGTTGTTGTAGCGGCCAAAGGTCTACACACTGTGTCCAAATTTCAGGTCTGTACCTCTTACGGTTCTCGAGAAAATACTAATATAGTTTTAGACATAGTTAATTTTACATAACACAAAAAGTTAAAGTTTTCCAACCCTGGAAACGTTTTTTTAATTTTTTTATATTTTTTTAATTTCAAATACCAGTTGTAATCGTACTGATGTGTAAAATAAGCTCATTTATTAAAAAAAATAAAAATTTGTTTTTGGTAGTTACTTTTATATGGCAAAATGAAGTTTAAGTTTTCCAGCTCTGCAATCGTCTGCCCGATTTTGCTGAATTTCAATACCAATCTATTTTGGAAAATTTCTGACACACCAGTCCAAGAACGAAGTCTCTAGCTTTTCTGGGAGCTTCGGAAAACCGATTTCACGTACAGACAGACGGACAGACGGACAGACGGACATCGCTTATTCGTCTTCCCTATGCATAAGGATCCAGAATATATATATTTTATGGGTCGCTTATTGATATTATACAAATTACAAACGGAATGACAAACCTATATATACCCTTTTACCATTTTTGTTGGTAAAGGGTATAAAAATATATTTTAAAGTAAAAAGAATTATATTGTATGAATACTTATCACAATGGAACCAATTGGATCTCCGAGTGGTAGTGCCGTAGAGCACCACCCTTCTTAACCTATGCATTCTCAATTAACTCCTGCAAAATGATTAATTGCATTAGTTTATTGATGATTTTAAAAAAATTGTATCTAATACAAAACATTTCTACCAATGTGTCTCGCCTATTATGCATGATAGTCTTTGGTACAGAATATTGCACGGATTTTCGCACAATATAGAAATAAGATTTTATCAAACGTTCCGCATTACTTGAGGCAAAGAGTATTTGCCTGTTCCATCATGTCAGCTTTTAGTGAAAATCTGGATGTGTAGTATTTATATACAAAGCCCAATTCAATGGCTCCCAAATTCTCAACCATGAAATTGGTGGCTGGTAAACGACGATGCAATAGCGTTGTCACCACATCAACAATTTTTCCGTGCAATTTGGAAAACCTTAAACAGATACATATATTACAAATTAAGTTTATAGAAATAAATATTCAAGCATACCTTAACATTTCCTATGGCATTTAATTGCCACAATGCGCTGCATTTCTTCATGTATCAACTCAACACAATGCGAATTCTTAATTGTGGGGTTAAGACAACTTTTGCCGGGCCCAGCTAGTACTAGCTGACTTCTTATATATGTATGTATGTATAAATAAGACGCACGTTTATTTGTTGTACACTTTTAAGTAACTTTGTCCATTTTTGTGAACAATTTCATGCATTTAAGCATAATATTTATTTTATTTATTTATATTCAAACATTATTACGGCCATGATGAGCCAGTAAAACACATTTTATACCACTGATTTCGCGTCCAAAAAACCATCGGAGGGACTGCAATAAGGCAGCAAATAAGGTTTCTTCACGTTGTCCAAAAATATCAAGATCATCTAACCTGAACCGTCTTTCAACATTTTAATTACATTTATTTTACAAATATTGTTTCTGTGTTGTTGATGATAGATGCACATGGATAGTAAAATATGTTTTTATAAATGTGAATGTATTGGTATTTGAGTCAACTGTTTTTGACAGATGGGGTTTTGTGAAGCCAGACGAATTGCATGTTGTTTTTATTATTATTGTTGTATTTTTGTAGCGATAAGGCCACCTGTTATGAATTCGCCTTGGTTTAAACAACTTTTATTTATAATATAATGTTCTGAATTTTTTTTTTATATTTTTTTTTTTGCTATTGTTATATATACTTATACTACCTGCACATACACATGTAAATACATATGTATTTATATTTTCCCGAAGATGACTGACTGTTTCACCATTGAATTCTTTTTCGTAATTGCTTCCTTGCAGTGTAAAATTTACTGACCTAGCCTAAGGTTTTCCAACCTTGAAAACTCAAATTATTTAATAATATTTACAATTAATTTGCTTTGAAAAAAAAAAATTAATTCAAAACACATAAGCATGTATCTTATGATTACTCAGCAACCGTTTAATATGTTGGTTTATTATACCCTTTACCAACAAAAATGGTAAAAGGGTATATATAGGTTTGTCATTCCGTTTGTAATTTCTATAATATCAATAAGCGACCCATAAAATATATATATTCTGGATCCTTATGCATAGGGAAGACGAATAAGCGATGTCCGTCTGTCCGTCTGTCCGTCTGTCCGTCTGCCTGTACGTGAAATCGGTTTTCCGAAGCTCCCAGAAAAGCTAGAGACTTCGTTCTTGGACTGGTGTGTCAGAAATTTTCCAAAATAGATTGGTATTGAAATTCAGCAAAATCGGGCAGACGATTGCAGAGCTGGAAAACTTAAACTTCATTTTGCCATATAAAAGTAACTACCATAAACAAATTTTTATTTTTTTTAATAAATGAACTTATTTTACACATCAGTACGATTACAACTGGTATTTTAAATTAAAAAAATATAAAAAAATTAAAAAAACGTTTCCAGGGTTGGAAAACTTTAACTTTTTGTGTTATGTAAAATTAACTATGTCTAAAACTATATTAGTATTTTCTCGAGAACCGTAAGAGGTACAGACCTGAAATTTGGACACAGTGTGTAGACCTTTGGCCGCTACAACAACAAATATATGAAAATTGGAAATTAAAGGGTGTTCCAAAACGAGCAACGAAAAATTTTAAAATCTAATGTAATATACATACAATTGTATGTATGTATGTATATACACTTGAAATTTGTAAGGTTAGTGTATTTTTATACAGACTACAAAAATTAACACTAAAATTTCAAAAAATTTAAATTAAAGGGTGTTCCATCAGTTAATGCAATTTTGACTATGCAATTTTGACAACTTGCTTGGAAACCGTGAGAGCAAAACTCTTGAAATTTTCAAAAACGGTAAAACTAAAAAATCAAAAAATTATAAAATCGCCAAACCGAAAAAAATCGCCAAAAACAAAAAAAATCGCCAAAGCGAAAAAAAGCACCAAATTACAAAAAAAATGTCTAAGACTAAAATAAATGGCGAATAACCGGAAAAATTGCTAAAATGAAAAAAAATCGTCAAAATGAAAAAAAATCGCCAAAACGAAAAAAACCCCACAAAAACAGAAAAAAATCCAAAATGAAAAAAAAACACCAAAAACAGAAAAAAATCGCAAAATGAAAAAAAACCCAAAAAACAGGAAAAAATTGCCAAAATGAAAAAAATCTCCAAAATGAAAAAAAGCGCCAAAACCAGAAAAAAAATCGCCAAAATGAAAAAAAAACGCCAAAATGAAAAAAAAGTCGCCAAATTGAAAAAAAACTCCAAAATGAAAATAAACCCCCAAAAACAGAAAAAAATCGCCAAAATTAAAAAAAATCGCCAAAACGAAAAAAACCCCACAAAAACAGAAAAAATCCAAAATGAAAAAAAAGCCCCAAAATCAGAAAAAAATAGCCAAAATGAAAAAACCCCAAAACAGGCAAAAATCGCCAAAATGAAAAAAATCGCCAAAATGAAAAAAATCGCCAAAATGAAAAAAATCTCCAAAATAAAAAAAAATCGCCAAAATGAAAAAAAAATCGCCAAAATGAAAAAAAATCGCCAAAATGAAAAAAACCGAGAAAAACAGAAAAAAATCGCCAAAATGAAAAAAAGCCCAGAACAGGAAAAAATCGCCAAAATGAAAAAAAAACGCCAAAATGAAAAAAAAATCGCCAAAATGAAAAAAAATCGCCAAAACGAAAAAAAACCTTAAAAAACAGAAAAAAATCTCCAAAATAAAAAAAACCCCAAAACAGAAAAAAATCGCCAAGATGAAAAAAAATCGCCAAAACGAAAAAAACCCCACAAAAACAGAAAAAATCCAAAATGAAAAAAAAGCCCCAAAATCAGAAAAAATAGCCAAAATGAAAAAACCCCAAAACAGGCAAAAATCGCCAAAATGAAAAAAATCGCCAAAATGAAAAAAATCTCCAAAATGAAAAAAAAAGCCCCAAAAACAGAAAAAAATCGCCAAAATAAAAAAAATCGCCAAAATAAAAAAAAATCGCCAAAATGAAAGAAAATCGCCAAAATGAAAAAAACCGAGAAAAACAGAAAAAAATCGCCAAAATGAAAAAAAGCCCAGAACAGGAAAAAATCGCCAAAATGAAAAAAAAAAACGCCAAAATGAAAAAAAAATCGCCAAAATGAAAAAAAATCGCCAAACGAAAAAAAACCTTAAAAAACAGAAAAAAATCTCCAAAATAAAAAAAACCCCAAAACAGAAAAAAATCGCCAAGATGAAAAAAAATCGCCAGAATGGAAAAAAAAATCGCCAAAACGAAAAAAACCCCAAACAACAGAAAAAAATCGCCAAAATAAAAAAAAAGCCCAAAAACAGGAAAAAAAATCGCCAAAATGAAAAAAAAATCGCCAAAATGAAAAAACCCCCAAAATAGGAAAAAATCGCCAAAATGGAAAAAGAATCGCCAAATTGAAAAAAATCTTCAAAATGAAAATAAGCCCCAAAAACAGAAAAACTCGCCAAAATGAAAAAAACCGAGAAAAACAGAAAAAATCGCCAAAATGAGAAAAAAGCGACAAAACTGAAAAAATCTTTTAAACTGAAAAAAACTTCAAAAAAGCAAAAAAGCCACATTAAAAAGTGCTCAGAACCGAATGTACGGAACCCTTCGTGCGCGAGTCAAAGTCGCACTTTACTGAATTTTTTAATATTAAAGGAATTAAATGAAACTAAGTTTTTTCTTATTTCGTTTTTGCTTCGTTCACTTAACATATTTTATGTATTTTTTAAAGAACTAGATTGGTACAAGGAATTAGAAAAATCCTAAATTATGATTCCAGGGTTGGAAAACTTACACTTTTTGTGTTATGTAAAATTAAATAGGTCTAAAAATTTTTTTCTTTTTCTTTATAAATTGAATATATTTATGCTTCTGAAAGAAAAGTTTGGCGTATAAAATTTGAAAAATGAAAATTACAGCTCCAAAGATGGAAACTTTAAAAAAATTATAAATTTTTTCACAAAACAAATATGTATGTATGTGTCTGTATACTATATATATGTACGTACGTTGGTAAAGGGTATATAAGATTCGGCACAGCCGAATATAGCACTCTTACTTGTTTTTGTCTTTCTTTTTATACCCTTTACCAAAAAAATGGTAAAAGGGTATATATAGGTTTGTCATTCCGTTTGTAATTTCTATAATATCAATAAGCGATCCATAAAATATATATATTCTGGATCCTTATGCATAGGGAAGACGAATAAGCGATGTCCGTCTGTCCGTCTGTCCGTCTGTCTGTACGTGAAATCGGTTTTCCGAAGCTCCCAGAAGAGCTAGAGACTTCGTTCTTGGACTGGTGTGTCAGAAATTTTCCAAAATAGATTGGTATTGAAATTCAGCAAAATCGGGCAGACGATTGCAGAGCTGGAAAACTTAAACTCTATTTTGCCATATAGAAAACAAATTTTTATTTTTTTTTAATAAATAAACTTATTTTACACTTCAGTACGACTAAAATTGGAATTTTAAATTAAGAAAATATAAAAAAATTAAAAAGACGTTTCCAGGGTTGGAAAACTTTAACTTTTTGTGTTATGTAAAATTAACTATGTCTAAAACTATATTAGTATTTTCTCGAGAACCGTAAGAGCTAGAGACCTGAAATTTGGACACAGTATGTAGACCTTTGGCCGCTACAACAACAAATACATGATAATTGGAAATTAAAGGGTGTTCCAAAACGAGCAACGAAAAATTTTAAAATCCCATGTAGTATATATACAATTGTATGTATATACACTTGAAATTTGTAAGGTTAGTGTATTTTTATACAGACTACAAAAATTAACACAAAAATTTAAAAAAATTTAAATTAAAGGGTGTTCCATCAGTTAATGCAATTTTGACTATGTAATTTCGACAATTTGCTGTATCTTGGAAACCGTAAGAGCAAAACTCTTGAAATTTTCAAAAACGGTAAAATTGAAAAAATAAAAAATTATAAAATCGCCAAACCGAAAAAAATCGCCAAAAACAAGAAAAAATCGCCAAAACGAAAAAAAGCACCAAATTAAAAAAAAATTCTAGGACTAAAATAAATCCCAAAAAAAACGGAAAAATTGCTAAAATGAAACAAAAATCGCCAAAATGAAAGAAAATCGCCAAAATGAAAATCGCTATAATGAAAAAAATCACCAAAACGAAAAAAAACCCTAAAAAACAGTAAAAAATCGCCAAAATGAAAAAAAAATCGCCAAAATGAAAAAAATCACCAAAACGAAAAAAACCCGAAAACACAGAAAAAAATCGCCAAAATGAAAAAATCGTCAAAAAAAGAAAAAACCTAAATAACAGAAAAAAAATCGCCAAAAAGAAAAAAGCACCAAATTAAAAAAAAATTCTAAGACTAAAATAAATCGCAAAAAAACGGAAAAATTGCTAAATTGATAAAAAAATCGCCAAAATTAAAAAAATCACCAAAACGAAAAAAACCCCAAAAAACAGAAAAAAATCGCCAAAATGAAAAAAAGCACTAAATTAAAAGAAAATTTCTAATACTAAAATAAATCGCAAAAAAACGAAAAAAATGCTAAAATGGAAAAAAAATCGCCAAAATCAAAAATATCGCTAAAACGAAAAAAAAACCTAAAAAACAGAAAAAAATCGCCAAAATGAAAAAAAATCGCCAAAATAAGAAAAAAAATCGCCAAAACGAAAAAAAAAAACTAAACAACAGAAAAAAATCGCCAAAATGAAAAAAAATCGCCAAAATAAAAAAAAAAAAAACGCCAAAATGAAAAAAATCACCAAAACGAAAAAAAAACATAAAAAATAGAAAAAAATTGCCAAAATGAAAAAAAATCGCCAAAATGAAAAAAATCACCAAAACGAAAAAAAACAAAAAAATCGCAAAAAAAAAACCCAAAAAAACAGAAAAAATCGTCAAAATGAGAAAAATCTCCAAAATGAAGAAAAGCCCAACAACAGAAAAAAATCGCCAAAATGAAAAAAACCTCCAAAAACTGACAAAATCGCCAAAACGAGAAAAAAGCGACAAAACTGAAAAAATCGTTTTAACTGAAAAAAACTTCAAAAAAGCAATAAACCTTCCTTTCGTGCGCGATTCAAAGTCGCACTTAACTGATTTTTTAATATTAAAGGAATTAAATGAAACTAAGTTTTTGCTTATTTCGTTCTTGCTTTTTTCACTTAACATATTTTATGTATTTTTTAAAGAACTAGATTGGTATCAATAATCAGAAAAATCCAAAATTATGACTCCAGGGTTGGAAAACTTACACTTTTTGTGTTATGTAAAATTAAATAGGTCTAAAAATTTTTATCTTTTTCTTTATAAATTGAATATATTTTATGCTTCTGAAAGAAAAGTTTGGTGTATAAAATTTGAAAAATGAAAATTATAGCTCCAAAGATGGAAACTTTAAAAAAATTATAAATTTTTTCACAAAACAAATATGTATGTACGTGTCTGTATACTATATATATGTACGTACGTTGGTAAAGGGTATATAAGATTCGGCACAGCCGAATATAGCACTCTTACTTGTTTTTTTTTTATTTTATTTATTTTTTATTTTACTGCTTGTAATTTTGTTGTAGTTGCAAAATACTGTTCTACTTTTGAATATGACGAAAGACAATATTCTTTTTATTTTAACACATAAAGCAAAACACAAAAATTAAATTGAATTTCAAATATGAAGCCATGAACGTTTAATGATCTCTATGAAAATCATTTAAACCCCTTTTTTATAATGAAAGTTTAATGGTATGCATTTAAATCATTATGACCTCTTTTCCATAATAATGCACGATGCTCATTAACGTATTACCGTGAACACCAACCTACTAAAAAAAAAAAATATTTTGTTTCATCTTCCTACAGTGTTTGCATTCCTCTTCCCTTGCTGTAAACCAGTGATCATGATTTTTCCTCCTTGTTTCTCTTATATGCGCCTGCATATGTGTGATTTATATTTTAATTTTCTTCTTTCTTGTTAATTTCTTATAACGCCTTGTACTTCCATTTCGCCTTGAACATTTGGTTTCGAGCCAAAGTTCACTAAGGTTGGAAATGGAATAAAAGGTCTTCCTTGGAGCTTGAATATCCTCCATATTTATTTATTTTCTTATCTTCTTCTCTTTTTCTTCTTATATGCGCCTGCATATGTATATTTTGCAACTTTAAATTTCTGCTTTTCTTCATTATTATTGTTACATTGCCTTGCACTTCTATTTCGCCTTGAACATTTGGTTTCGAGACAAAGTTCACTAAGGTTGGAAATAAAGTGATAGGTCTTCTTTTGAACTAGATCTAAGCTATTCCTTAGTAGCTACTATCCTTAGTTCTTTAAGTTTTAGAGTTTTCATTTTCTTTTAGCATTTCTTTTTTATTATATTCAGTTTGGAAGAGGTTGCTTGTTAATGTATTCTATCTACATCTGTTGTTGTTTTGTGTTCTGTTTCATAACTTGTACTGTGTCTTGTCAAATGTCGTCCCTTTTGTTTTCTCCTTATTTTGGAATCTTTTGTTTTTCCATCTACATTCATGTCATCTTTCCTGGAGTGGCAGGTCTTTCTGCGGGTTTACCACTATTAAGACACCTAAATAATTAACCTACACATGGTTTTACCAAATTGTTATGGTAAACCTTCTCGGAATTTCTAATTTTTAACTTAACATTTACAGGTGTTGGAACTTGTAAAACTTCATAAGGTCCTAACCAAATGGGTGAAAATTTGTTCTTCCGTGCTTGGTTTTTCAGCCATACTTGTTGTCCTACCTTGAATGTCCTTGTCTTTGTCCCCTTGTCGTAATGTTTCTTGGAGTTGGCCTTGGCTTGATCTTGATTTTGTTTTACTAGTTGATAGCTTCGTTGTATCTGGTATTTTAGGATCTTACTAAAATTATCTGCATTATATACTGGTGACGGTTTTTCTTTTAGTTTAATAGGTACTTCAAACTCGAATCCATATAGGATTCTATTCGGTGTTTGTTTGGTAGACATATGCCTCGTATTATTGTGTACATGCATAGCATGATGTAACCATTCATCCCAATTAGTGCCATCCATCTTAACGAAACTTCTCAAATACTCTGCCAAAGGTCTATGAGTTCTTTCCAATGATCCATTGGATTGGGGGTGATAGGGGGTAGTGTTAATATTTTTTGTTCCCAACTGCTTACAAACTTCTCTAAATAGTTTCGAAGTAAAATTTGTACCATTATCAGTCACCAAAACCTTGGGTATGAAAAAACGGGAAATTATTTCATTGAAGAACTCTTTTGCCCCTAGCAGATTCTGGCAACGGCCCAACAATATCCACATAAAGTCTTTCAAATGGTCTACTCGGTGTTTTTTTTTTAAATCATCGGCATTCTTTCTACTTTTGAACTTCTGTTTCGTTGGCAAAGTTTACAGGTAGCAACATAGTTTTTAATTCGTCGCTGCATACCATACCACTTATACTGATTTCTAGTGCGATGGTATGTTTTCAGTGGCCCTTGGTGTCCTCCCAAAGGTGTATCGTGGAATGCCTTTATTACTCTCTTAATATCTTCTTTATTAGTTAAATACGCTGCGGTGTCTTCCTGTTCCATATCTTCGTTCTCATCCATCTCATCGGTTTGTGATTCACTTCTCTTATTCGAGTTTACTTGTAGCTCTCTTGCTTTTGCTCTAGTTACTGCTCCTATGTTTACTTCTTCTAGCGTTCTGATTGCTTTTCCCCGGCTTATAACGTATTTCAAAGTCGTATTCCAGTAGTTTAAGTCTTAGGCGGCCTAATCTGCCTTCCTGATTCTTTAGATTCGCAATGCCTTTTAAGGGCTTGTGGTCTGTGAAGACCGTAAAGGGTCGGCCTAGCAAATAAGGTCTAAACGGCTTTACTGCCCATACGATGGCAAGTAGTTCCTTCTCTATTGTTGAATATCGCTTTTCTGTGGCGCTTAGTACTCTGCTCGCGAAGTAAATTGGTAAATCACTACTTGGCTCTCCTTGAGAAAGAACAGCTCCTAAGGCTTCATTACTAGCATCAGTGGTAAGAATGAATGGTTTTGTAAAATCAGGGTATTGTAGTAGAGGGGGATTTGCAACTGCTGCCTTCAGTTTGTCCATGGCTTGTTGGCACTGCTGAGTCCATTCCAATTTCACGTCCTTTCTTAATAATTTGTTAAGTGGTAGTGCTATGTCTGAGGAGTTTGGTATAAACTTCCTATAATAGTTAACCAGTCCCAGAAATGCTTGTAGTTCTTTGATATTTTTGGGCGGTGGTATGTCCTTCACTGCTCTTGTCTTACTGGGATCTGGTAATACTCCCTTTTCTGAACATTGGTGACCTAGATAAACTACCTCCCTTTGGAGAAACTGACACTTTTCGGGGTGTAACTTGAGATTATACCTTCTTAAGACATCTAGTACTCGCTTTAATCGTATCTGGTGGTCCTCTAGATTTCTTCCGTATATTACTATATCGTCCAAATATACAAAACAGTCGATACCCTGTAGAGCGGTTAATATTGAATTCATGATTCTCTGGAAAGTGGCTGGTGCTCCTGTTAAACCAAAAGGCATACGATTGAACTCGAAATGGCCCAAATTCGTACTGAATGCCGTTTTCTGTCTATCGCTTGGGTCCACTAAAACTTGATGGTACCCGCTTGCTAGATCAAGAGTCGAAAAGTATCTACTGTATCCCAGCTGGTCCAGGATCTCGTCAATCCGTGGTATGGGAAAAACTTGTTTTATAGTAGCGTCATTTAATTTTCTGAAGTCGACCACCAAACGCCATTTTTTCTTCCCATCCATTCCCGCCTGTTTGGGTACTAGAAGGATTGGTGAATTCCAAGGGGAAGAGCTGGAAGATATTATTCCATCTTTGATCATCTGGCCCACTTGACTATTAATCTCATTTCGATGGATCTCAGGTAGCCTATACTGCTTAGTATTTATTGGGGGTTGACAGGGATCAGTTGGTATTTTGTGTTTAAGTACACTGGTGTACGTAAGACTGTCTCCGGGAAGTTGAAACACATCGTCGTATGAGTTCAAAATATTTTCGATCGAAGCCCGTTCTTCCGGGTTCAAATCTGAGCTCAACGGTACTGATTTAATAAGTAACTTACTTCTTACTGCTTTATCAGTAGTTCCTATTGTATTTATGACTGATGTCGCTTTTAGTGTGTAGTTTTTCGGGTTCTCATAGCTCAAACCTATTATTTCATTGATATTTATTGTAGAGTCATTGGTGTTTAAAATGGGCACAAATGCGGTGCCCTTCTTGACAGTTGTTAGAGTTTCACCCACAAAAACCCCTGGCAAAATTTCCAATTTATTTACTATAATTTCTCCTTTAGCAGTTGTAACTACGACCGATATTATTGCCTGGGAACGCGCCTTGATAGATAAATTTTCGGCTATATACACCCGGGGGTTTTTTCCTTCTGTAGTAAGGGGTAAGGAAGCTATTTCTTCCTTATTATCAAAAAATTTAATATTTTTGTTAATTGTATTGGTAACAGTCCTATTCCATAATACATCTGCTGGAAGTCGGCTACCTTCTGGTGCTACATGCATCTGTACTGCAAGTGTTTTCACGCATGCATGTTGTGCAGTTATAGTTCCTTTCGTTGTAATATTTCCCCCAAATGCGCCTGACAAGTCCTTTTGATTGCTTGAGTCTATCTCCACGTGGGGTGCTAAAGATTCAGCTTTTACTAATGTGGTGTCTGCTCCTGTATCTACCAGTAAGGATAAGTTTTGTCCCAGTGCTTCACTGCATGGAAAATCAATAAATGCGTCATTTTTCTCTTTTCCATTGTTACCACCTTGCAGATTCTGTTCTTTTTTCGACTCAGACCTGCAGTTAGAATAATTTCTTTCTGTATAATTTTCCGGTATATACGTATGGATGTTTTTATGCCAATGTATTTTCTTGTCAGTCCTTTTAGTTGCTACCCTCACTCGGTTTAATAAAGTTTCGTTTGCTGATTTCCTTTCAATTGTTTCGTGTATCCATGAATTGTCGGCATCCCAGTCCAATAGTTTTGGCTGGGCCGCCGCGAGTTTCCCGAATTTCGTGCTGGGCAGTTAGTTCTTAGATGTCCCGTTTCATTACAATTATAGCATTTCGGTGGTTCATTTCTCCCACGGCCATGGTATACTTGATTCATGTTGGCATTGATGGATCTTTGTGTTGTAGGCTGTTGACCATTTTGCGTGCTATTGTGTTGTTGCCTTTGGTCATTGTCATTTCTTCTGAAGTAATTACCGTTAGGTGGTTGCCAGTTTGTGTTTAGCGGTGTGCTTGGGTTGCCTGAATATCTTTGCTGTGGTTTTCTACAGAACTGATTTTCTGCGTGTCCGGACGTTCTGCATATCCTGCAGAATAATGCTCTTAAACGTTTTCTGCATTCTACTTCCTTATGTCCCTTATTATTGCAGTAATCACACTTGTCAACTCTAGTGTCTCGGTTTGATTCACATTCTGGCCCAATTTCATGCCCATATTCTCCACATTTAATGCAATATGGAGTGTTAAGCCTCTGTTCACAATTTGTTCTGTTGTGACCTTGTTGCATTGAGTAGTCAGGGTAATATTGTTTATTGCGATGCGGTTTTCTCCAAAAAGTTGCTCAGCTTCCTCTACTATTTGAGTTAGTTTCTGTAAGCCCTCACTTTCTTGGCCAATAAACCTAGTCCTTAATGCCTGGTCCCTAAGACCTTTGATAAAGCTCCTTACTGCTATTCTTTTGAACTCTTCCAGTATCGTTTTTCTGCTACCTTCTTCACTCCATTCATTTGTTACTAGACTCCCGGCTTCATTTAGTAGAGTTTCAACTCGATTACCAAATCTGCTTGCTGACTCTTGATTTCCTTGCTTGCACGAAACTATGAGTTCTCTTATTTGATCTAAAGTTTCCCTCTTCAAATACACCTTTTTTATTGAATCACATAATGCGTCTATCGTGCCGAATGTTTGTGGTGCTGTTTGAACGTAAGCAGTTAATCGCAGTTTCAGGCATTCTATAATATCTTGTGCTGGTACTCCATTTTCTTCAGAGGACAGCTCTCGGTCTACTAGCTTACATCCTTGAATTAATCGAAACACTTCCGATGTTAAATCTGGTCCTTCGGTGCCGAAAAATGTGGGGACTATATTGCTTACTATTTTGGTAATTGTCGATATTGCAGGCATCTTGTATGCTTTTGTATTTATACTACTGGAATCTTCTTCGGTGATTATAGGGGATAGTGGGTACTTCTTTAGTGAATTCCTAGCTTCTTGCAGGTACTTATAAAATTCTTTTTTAAGCTGGACTTCGTCTAGCCTCAGTTCTTTAAATTCCTTCTCGTATTCTGCTAACTCTGCTAGTTTTCTTTTTATAGTATCTGTTGAGTATCCTCTGTTGACAGTTTTTCTCGAGTTTGAGAGTAAACTTTTTACTTTATTCAATAAGTTATTTCCTTCTCCCTCCTTGAGAAAGTTTTTATTATGTTCTATTGTATTCGTGTCTTCTCTAATTTCTTGTTGTGTATGAATTACTACTGATGGAAGTCTTTGGGTAGTATGTGATAAGTCCGTGATAGTGGATTTTTCTGGCAAACCAATTGAAGGAGTTGGTGAACGAGATCTGTAGGCAATATTTAGTTCTCTCTTTGCGTTTGACAATGCTACCGATAATCTTTGTATCGAGTTGTCCTTTTCGCTAATCAAGTATTTTAATTTTAAGTGTTTTTCAATCTCGTTCGCACTCAGTCCTTTCTGTCGTAACTGTAGTCTTAGTTCTTCGTTCTCTTTTACCTGCTATTCTAACAACTCATTTGTATAATCTATATCACTTTTTTGTTGTTTGCTAAATTTCTCCAAACCTAATTTCAACTTTTCTAACTCTTCGATACGTTTTCCGAGTTCCTTTGACTTATTTCCGTTTAATTCACTTATCACTCCAAGTATATACCCTACTTCTTCTAACTTAGTCAATTTGTTATTCTTAACAATTTATTTATGAGCATTTAGGAATATTCCATCAGAATTAAAGGCTTTTAATTCCGACCATACATGCACTTGAAGACTATCAACGTTAATGTTGTAGTCGTTTAATTGTAGTATTAGTTTGTCCATTTGTTTTTGTGGACTGTCCATTTAATTAAAATCGCAAAAATGAAAAAAAACCCCAAATTAAAAAAATCGCCAAAATGAAAAAGCCCCCAAAATAGGAAAAAAATCGCAAATATGAAAAAAAATCGCCAAAATGAAAAAAAATTGCCAAAACGAAAAAAACCCCAAAAAACAGAAAAAGTCAAATTGAAAAAAACCCAAAAACAGGAAAAAATCGCCAAAATGAAAAAAAAATCGAAAACAAATGAAAAACCCCCTAAATAGGAAAAAATCGCCAAAATGAAAAAAATCTTCAAAATGAAAATAAACCCCCAAAAACAGAAAATAATCGCCAAAATGAATAAACCGTAAAAAATAGAAAAAAATCGCCAAAAAGCGACAAAACTGAAAAAATCGTTTTAACTGAAAAAAACTTCAAAAAAGCCGAAAAAAGCGAATGTACGGAACTCTTCCTGCGCGAGTCTAACTCGCACTTTACTGAATTTTTTAAAATTTAAGGAATTAAATTAAACTAAGTTTTTTTTTTGTTAACTTAACATATTTTATGTAATTTTTTAAAGAATTAGATTGGTATAAGGAATTAGAAAAATCCTAAATTATGATTCTAGGGTTGGAAAACTTACACTTTTTGTGTTATATAAAATTAAATAGGTCTAAAAATTTTTTTCTTTTCCTTTATAAATTGAATATATTTTATGCTTCTGAAGGAAAAGTTTGGCGAATAAAATTGGAAAATGAAAATTACAGCTCTAAGATGGAAACTTTGAATTTTTTTTGATATTAAAGTATAAAATTAATTTTTTTTATATCTTTGTTCACTTAACACACTTTACTAATTTTTTAAATCAGAAAAATTGAATCAAACACTTTAATCGAAAAATACTGAAAGGTCACTTACTATTAATTCCTTTAGAGAAAAAAATTAAAATTTTTTACAAAACAAATACATATGTATGTATGTGTCTACTAGTACTGTGTATACTATATATATGTATATGTAGATACGTACGTTGGTTAAGGGTATATAAGATTCGGCACAGCCGAATATAGCACTTTTACTTGTTATTTAACTGAATTTTAACTGTTACTTAGTGTTATTTTTGAAGTAGATGAAATTTTTCTTAAAATTGTTTTATTTCTTCTTAAAAGACAAGAAATACTCCCATTTATAATATTATGTTTTATGTAAGTGTTATGTATGTCTATACATAAGTATATTAAAGTAAGAAATGTATTTTACGCGCTCTTTTCAAGTTTGTGTAGAAAAAGCATTTACATTGACATGCAACAATTTCTTTGAAGCAAACTAATATTTTCAATAAATACGAATATCATGAATTATAAACTTGATTACTTAATATGTACTAATTAATGTTGATTATTATTGGAATTTTTCAATAAATCATAATATTACATTTATTTTGTTTTAATTCTGAATAATCACAACTATGATGACGGTAACACAATATGACTTGTTCTGCTTTTTTCTCAGCTTGCAAAATAGTACTCGTACGACAGTAATTTAGCACTGCATACTACATACTCACTCGTATGTATGTATGTATGTAGTATTTGTGCACTAATTAAAGTGGCACACAATAATCGCATGCAACATAATCAAACACAATTATAATGTAAATATTTAATCTATCTCAATTTTTTAATCCAATCGTATTAAATATCAAATATTTTGCAATTTATTTTATATGAAAAATATTAAATAATTAAAAAAAAATCATATTAACGTTCGTGATAAACATGCTGATTATGATTTTTATAGACATTAAATACATTTAATTTATGTTCATAGTATGTTATGTCATAGAAAAGAGATATATGTATGTATGTACATAAATAACGCTAAACAACTAATATAGAGTTTTAACCCTCCAAAAAACCAAAATTTTAAAAAGAGAAATATATATGAACATACATACATATATCTTTTCAACATGCAACATGCATCAGGGAAACAACAACATATTTGATGGCGCCATTAAATGTCATAAATACCAGCCTGTTTATGAACGATCTAAACAATTGCCAATACAAAATTATGCCTTAATCAGTTTTTGAAAGAATTGAAAGTTCACTGAAAGTTTAAAAAGATTAAAGGCAAATTAGCATTAGATTACAAAATATGCAATAAATTAGGCATCTTCCCAAACAAAACTCACATTTTCTTTCCAGTTCTCAACTTTATTTACAAATTCCTGTGAGTTTCGTTTTGAAGGTGGCTGCGAACATATCTAGCTGGATATCTGCAATTGAGACTGTGGTTATAGTTTTGAACATCACTCTCAAGGCACATCAATCAGGTACCCTCATTTCTACAACAAATATTACAACAGCAATAACCACATGTACTTTGTTGCTATATATTATCATCTTACTTTTCAAAACAGGGTAGCATCGTTAGATTGTATGTTTATTATAGGAAATGTCAAACACCATACAAAACTGAATATTCGTTAGGTGTTTATGGATACCTAAATAAAAACATGCTTTTAGGCTTATACCTACACAATCCAGATTTGACAATTAGGTTGGTATAATGACATTAGACACATGGTGTAGTGCTGCCACCTAATAAATGCGCCTTGATCACTCTTCACCTTTAACAAGAAAATGGGCAGGATGCCAGACTTAGGTAATTGCTGTATGGCCCAACAAAAGTGGTTATGTATACAACTCTAAATTTTGTATCTAATGCTGAGATTAAATGGCACGATATATTCAAAACAGACAAAGACGTTAATTCTGTGTTTTTTTACGCTTGTTAACCCAGAACTGTGTCACTAGCCTACCAAATTTTACTTTTATTTTTCTGATTGGTCCCACTGTCAAAAAAGAGTGACCATTAAATCAATATATTTTCTGCAGTTAAAACCGAACTCTTGCTTCGAAGAATTGCGGGCCTTAGTTGGGCCCAAAGAAGTTTATCATTATATTTCTAGTACTTTCAGTAAATCAATAAATACGACACTGTGTAATCTGATAACACAAAATTCTATTTATGAGAGTGCACTGAGCCTCATTTCCTTGAAATTTAAAATTATATATCACATATAACACTTCATTCATTCCGACCAATATTGGACAACATGGTCTGCTGATGTTATAAAAAGAAATGGATATTTTGTAATCTTAAAATAAGATTCAAAGTTTCACCTTTTGTAAAAATTTATTTATCCAGTTTCGCAGTTGCAAACAAATCTAAAAGTCACACGTCTGCAGTTTTAATTTAATAATAATACTGTTGTTTACATATTTTGAAAAGCAACAATCTTATTTGGCAATCTCAATAAATTTCTAGAAATCCATTATTCGACATATTCTCAGAAGTTTATTTTAATTTGCATTTAATATGCATTTCATTGTTGCTGTAACAAATCATCAGTAGACTTCAACCACACATTTTGAATAGTCACAAACCTCTTATCCTATGCACAGACTTTCAAAAACTATTTGAGAATTCACAAACAATAATATTTTTGAAGAAGAAAAATAAGCGTAATAGGCTTAGAAACTTAAACAAACCTCAGCAAATAATTTATATTCGATATGATTCTATTCTATTTTTCTACACCGCGAAATACATCATAGAGGTAGTTTTTTAACAAAAATTCTTCTAATAAAATGTTTAATAACTCAGTCAAATTCAATGGAATTTTTTGAAACAAACCTGCGAATTACTCTTAATCAATTATGCTTTATAAATAAAGTTATAAACAGTACGGTCCCAACACAAAAATACTGCCTAAGAACGAGTCCAAAGTAAACAAGTAAGAGTGCTATATTCGGCTGTGCCGAATCTTATATACCCTTTACCAACATACGTACATATATATAGTATACAGACACGTACATACATATTTGTTTTGTGAAAAAATTTATCATTTTTTTAAAGTTTCCATCTTTGGAGCTATAATTTTCATTTTTCAAATTTCATACACCAAACTTTTCTTTCAGAAGCACAAAATATATTCAATTTATAAAGAAAAAGAAAAAAATTTTTAGACCTATTTAATTTTACATAACACAAAAAGTGTAAGTTTTCCAACCCTGGAGTCATAATTTTGGATTTTTCTGATTATTGATACCAATCTAGTTCTTTAAAAAATACATAAAATATGTTAAGTGAACAAAGCAAGAACGAAATAAGCAAAAACTTAGTTTCATTTAATTCCTTTAATATTAAAAAAATCAGTTAAGTGCGACTTTGAATCGCGCACGAAAGGAAGGTTTTTTGCTTTTCTGAAGTTTTTTTCAGTTAAAACGATTGTTTCAGTTTTGTCGCTTTTTTCTCGTTTTGGCGATTTTGTCTGTTTTTGGAGGTTTTTTACATTTTGGCGATTTTTTTCTGTTGTTGGGCTTTTCTTCATTTTGGAGATTTTTCTCATTTTGACGATTTTTTCTGTTTTTTTTTGGGTTTTTTTCGCGATTTTTTTGGCGATTTTTTTGTTTTTTTTTCGTTTTGGTGATTTTTTCATTTTGGCGATTTTTTTTTAATTTTGGCAATTTTTTTCTTTTTTTATGTTTTTTTTTCGTTTTGGTGATTTTTTTCATTTTGGCGATTTTTTTCCATTTTGGCGATTTTTTTCCATTTTGGCGATTTTTTTTCATTTTGGCGATTTTTTTCTGTTTTTTAGTTTTTTTTCGTTTTGGCGATTTTTTTTCATTTTGGCGATTTTTTTCTTTTTTTTTTAGGTTTTTTTTTCGTCTTAGCGATATTTCATTTTGGCGATTTTTTTTATAATTTTGGCGATTTTTTTCTGTTTTTAGGTTTTTTTTCGTTTTGGCGATTTTTTTTTCATTTTAGCAATTTTTCCGTTTTTTTGCGATTTATTTTAGTTTTATAATTTTTTTTTTAATTTGGTGCTTTTTTTCGTTTTGGCAATTTTTTTTCTGTTTTTGGCTTTTTTTCATTTTGGCGATTTTTTTATTTTTTGGGGTTTTTTTCGTTTTAGCGATTTTTTTCATTTTGGCGATTTTTTTTTCATTTTGGCGATTTTTTTCTGTTTTTTAGGGTTTTTTTTCGTTTTGGTGATTTTTTTCATTATGGCGATTTTCATTTTGGCAATTTTTTTCTGTTTTTAGGTTTTTTTTTCGTTTTGGTGATTTTTTTCATTTTGGCGATTTTTTTTTCATTTTGGCGATTTTCTTTCATTTTGGCGATTTTTGTTTTCATTTTTTCCGTTTTTTTTTGCGATTTATTTTAGTCTTAGAATTTTTTTTAATTTGGTGCTTTTTTTTCGTTTTGACGATTTTTTCTTGTTTTTTGGCGATTTTTTTCGGTTTGGCGATTTTATAATTATTTATTTTTTCAGTTTTACCGTTTTTGAAAATTTCAAGAGTTTTGCTCTTACGGTTTCCAAGATACAGCAAATTGTCAAAATTACATAGTCAAAATTGCATTAACTGATGGAACACCCTTTAATTTAAATTTTTTTAAGTTTTTGTGTTAATTTTTGTAGTCTGTATAAAAATACACTAACCTTACAAATTTCAAGTGTATATACATACAATTGTATATATACTACATGGGATTTTAAAATTTTTCGTTGCTCGTTTTGGAACACCCTTTAATTTCCAATTATCATGTATTTGTTGTTGTAGCGGCCAAAGGTCTACATACTGTGTCCAAATTTCAGGTCTGTAGCTCTTACGGTTCTCGAGAAAATACTAATATAGTTTTAGACCTAGTTAATTTTACATAACACAAAAAGTTAAAGTTTTCCAACCCTGGAAACGTCTTTTTAATTTTTTTGTATTTTTTTAATTTAAAATTCCAATTTTAGTCGTACTGAAGTGTAAAATATGTACATTTATTAAAAAAAAATAAAAATTTGTTTTCGGGAGTTACTTTTATATGGCAAAATGAAGTTTAAGTTTTCCAGCTCTGCAATCGGGTGCCCGATTTTGCTGAATTTCAATACCAATCTATTTTGGAAAATTTCTGACACACCAGTCCAAGAACGAAGTCTCTAGCTTTTCTGGGAGCTTCGGAAAACCGATTTCACGTACAGACAGACGGACAGACGGACAGACGGACATCGCTTATTCGTCTTCCCTATGCATAAGGATCCAGAATATATATATTATATGGGTCGCTTATTGATATTATAGAAATTACAAACGGAATGACAAACCTATATATACCCTTTTACCATTTTTTTGGTAAAGGGTATAAAAAGTGTCGAAAAAAAACCGAAAGTATTATAGTTGGTAAAAAAATACAGACATATATCTGAAATTCACTGAAACAATATATATATCTACATATATAAGTATATATTGTTCGAAAGGTCTTAATCTGTTCTTTCTATATCCGTTTATAAATTTAAAATCGGTTGATATTTAACTTAGGTAGAGGTTCATAAGTGCCTATGGGTACGAAAAACCGGTTTTTTATCCCGTCACTCAAGATTTTGGAGGTGTTTGTTTTTATACTCGACAATACCTACCAGAAAAATAGTAACACTTCGCAGGTATTTTTTTTTTGTCACACTGTGCTACCTCCCATTTCCCTAGGCTGCATCGTCAAAGGCTTAGATGGCTGAGAAGGCATTCCCCTGAGAGCATTATTGATATCGCAAAGTGCAAACCAGAGGATATCAGGGCTTCATCGTGGGAATTGAGTGGATTAATGGCAGATAATTGCAGTTTTTCTTTGTGCAGCTCTGTTTAATTTCATTAACGAGTACAAGTGAAAGAGTATAGCAATGAATCCAATTGGTTCTCCGAGTGGATGTGCCTTAGAGTACGACACTGCTTAGCATATACCTAACTTATGGCATTTGCTATCCTATCATACCCTTTATCAAAAATGGAAAAGGGTATATATAGGTTTGTCATTCCGTGTGCAATTTCCATAATATTAATATGCGACACACAAAATATATAAACGCTGAATCCTTATGCATACGGAAGACGAATAAGCGATGTCCATCTGTCCGTCCGTCTGATGCACGTGAAATCGGTTTTGCGAAGCTCCCAGAAAAGCTAGGGACTCCGGTCCTTAACTGGTATGTCAGAAATGGTTCAACATATATTAGTATTGAAAATCTGCAAAATGGAGCAGACGGTTTCATAGCTGGAAGGCTTAAGCTTGATTTTGCCTTATAAAAGTAACTAGCTAAAACTAATTTTTAGGTTTTTTGTTCAATAGACTTATCTTATATTTCATTACCAATAAAACTAGTATTAAAAATATAAAAAAATATAATTAAAAAAATCAAAAAGACGTTTCCTGGGTTGGAAAACTTTAACTTGTTTTGTTATATAAAAATAACCTACTCTTACCTTTTTCTCTATAAATTAAAGATAACTTACATTCTTTAAAGAAATCCCCGGAAATTTGTGCGGGCAACTTTAGTTTGTACAAATTTACACATTCCTCGATGAATGTCGTTATTCACTTTATGAATGCGATAGTAGAACTATAGCTAAAACTTTACAACAATTGCAGCCGGGAACTGAAATTGTATACTTTTTTTGACATGTGCTTATAAAACATTATTATTTATGTGTAGTTTCCACAATACAAGCAAACGACTTGTCTAGAAAAAATATATGAATAGCACTAAAATTTTTGAGTGATTCCTATACAAATTTCCTAGACTAGTCACTTGCTTGCACTGTGGAAACTACACATTAATCGATATCATGAATTAAAATTTGTTTTTTGTTGAAATAAATAAATTAAAATTAAATAAAAAA
This sequence comes from Tachina lurida, assembly GCA_944452675.1. Lineage (NCBI taxonomy): Eukaryota > Metazoa > Arthropoda > Insecta > Diptera > Tachinidae > Tachina > Tachina lurida. The sequence goes on from OX101752.1 coordinate 56,408,688, forward strand.
AATATTTTGTATTGTTTTGCACAGGGCGGGAATTCCCGGGAAAACGAAAAGTTGTTCCCGCTTTCCCGGCAAATGAAAAAGTCCGGAAAAAGAAAAACTAATAACAATGGACTATGCAATACTCATCACTTTAGTGGAAAACTGTGACCGTTCTGGTCCGAAACAGTTGATAATTTATTACAGAAAAAGTAACTATTAACATTTAGAAACAGAACGGCACAGCAAAGAGCAGCAACGGATAGTAAAGACTCATGAAGTCTTAAGGAGCTACAGTCACTAGTGGCATATATGTATGTAAATCACGATGTAAACTGTTATCAAACGTAAACGATGTTATCAAACGTAAAATTTTGTTTTGCCTACGTTGCATTCTCTCGACATTAGAAGCTGAAGCAGTGCCCCATAACTGAATTCCGTAGCATCATATTGGCTTCAAAAGCGACTTGTATAGTAAAAGTTTGCAGTCTAGGCTGAGTGATGAATTTCTACCAATCAGCCAATGTATCTGAGTTAATTTAAGTTTCATTTGTGTTAGCTTTGAGTCAATATGGAGTTTCCATGTAAGTCGTCGATCAAGGTGTATACCAAGGTATTTTACGTGTGAATGTTGAGGAACAACTTGATTGTTGATTCGAATTGGAGAACAAGTATCTCTTCGCAGGGTAAAAGTTACCTGAACACACTTTTGCTCGTTTACTTTAATTCTCCATAAATTTAACCATAGCTCCAGTTGTGAAATATGTTCTTGTACATATCGGGAAGCCCCGTTAGGGTTGTCGTGCATACTTAGGCAGTCTGTATCAGCGGCAAACGTAGATGTATGGATATTAATGCTCAAAGGCATATCACAAGTATAAATCAAATACAAAATTGGCCCCAGTGTGATCCCCTGTGGCATACCGGATGATATAGATTTGGGCACACTCATGAATTCTCCTTCCATAAGCGTGAACTTCCAGGTAGTAATGTAGCTTTCTAATAAATTCAGAAAATTTATTGGTAGATATGATTTCAATTTTAAACTAAGGCCTTTATCAAATGCCTGCGAAACGTCAATAAACACAGCAGAACAGTACATCTTTTCTTCAAAAGTTCTACTTATAAATTGAACCAATCCATGCGTTTGTTCAATAGTGCTATGCTGACTTGATTGATTGAAATTGATAGTCTGGGATGCATCCACTACTAACTAGAATTGGGGACAATTTTGACATGAACAGTTTTTCGAAGAGTTTTGACTTGTTGGCCTGTATGATGCAGCCTTGGTAAGACCTTTGCCCGGCTTTGGAATCATTTTAACTTTGGCAAGCTTCCAGCTATTTGTATAATACTCCAGGATTCTAATTTTAATACGAGGCAACTTAATCAGCATCTGGTTACTAATTCCATCAATACTTGGAGCTTTCTTCGGGTTAAGTTCAGCAATTAGTTTTTGTGCATCACACGTCTTAAATTTTATGGGTCGAGGGGTAGCGCAACTACACTCGGCAAATCAACAACACCAGTAGATGTGTTTGGGGTAAATACGGATTTTAAATGCTTTGTAAACAAGTTACCTTTTTAAATTAATGCAGCAAAAAATATCGATATATCGAAATATCGATGTTTTCAAAAAATATATATCGATACTGTTCAAAAATATCGATACGATATATATCGACAGTTTTTTTTTTCATTTGCCCATCCCTACTACATATACATACGTTGTTGAATGGTATATAAGATTCGGCACATCCGAATATAGCACTCTTACTTGTTTTTTGCAAAAATTTAGGAACAAAAGTTGTTTCACTTTTTTCAGAATACCTCACAGGGAATCCTCAATTTTCAATAGCAATATTTGGCAAAGTTAAAGCTACGGTAAAGCTGGACAACTTTTACGAACACATCAATACAATCTGAACGTGTCTGGGTACCTAATAGCTCATACATATCGTTTTTTAGGTAATGAAATTTGAGTCTCAAAGTTAGTACGCAATAAACTTAGGTTTAACAAAACTTTATTCCAAACTCTAAATAATATATTCTTTAAAGTTTCTGCATTGAACCAAATATGCGATATTTTACATTTTCGGTGTTTTTAAGGCTAAAACAACAAACTGAAAATAAGTAATAAAAAAATTAAGCAATTTCGTTTATTAATGTAGTCACTTCAGCACCTGAAACCATAACGCTTGAATATGCATTAACAAGTACCTAGATGCGGCTTTCATGACTACAAACAGCCATATTTACATGCATACATTTGTACATATGTATGTATGTTTATATGTTTTGTACACATACATACATATGTATGTATGACTATATGTATACGTCAGTATAGGAATACTCGTATGCAAGCGTATGATCCCATATGACTATAGTAATATTTCAAGTCGATAATAGCGGGTGTATGCAACATTCAAGTCAGATTCCGTTCATCAGTTAGTCCGTCAGTGGTTCCGTTGTTTACTCTTGTTTCCATGAATAATTTTTTTCTTTCAAAATTTCATTCAATAATATATTTTTCGAGGTAAAATGAAATTGCACATGCATAACTTTGTCTTGGAAGGAACATAACCCAAATAGATGGAATACAAGCAAATGCCCGACACTCCTTCTCCGTTTTACAAGAACATGATTAAAAATTTTAGTAAGACATTAAATCCAAATACAGTCGCACAGATCACATGCAAAATATGCTGCAAAGTGAAATACTTAAAAGCTTAAAACAAACAATCCATTGTAACCCAGCAAAAAATTATACATTTCAATGAGAACTATTTGCATGGCTTAATTCTCTTGGATAGAAAATAATCTACTTGCAAAAAGTCCTTTTTATCAGATCAAAAACACTAGCTTGGTACAGGTTTCCATTTATTTTAACCCGGGGTGGTCAGTTTGTGGTCTTGTGCCTCCGCGCCCGGCTTAAGCTATAAAATTCAAACTGCAGTCATAGTAAGTTCAGTAACACCTCCTCTAATGATATTTTATAACAATCGGATGGCCGGTTCAGAAAATGTAGAGCTATTTCCATTTTTATCACCACTGTGATAAAATTATACGAGTACCTATTATTAAAAAAAATATTACAAAATATACCCCTTATGAAAAAATCATTGTTAAACTTAAATTTGGTTTAACAAACGAATTTTGTATGGCAACACCAGTTTTAACGCATGCTTTAACTTTAACAATTGTTTTTGCATAAGGGCATATTTCTTTGGAAATAGGACTTTAGTACAGAATAAACTGTTAATGCTGTTAACCGCACTATTTATCAATTAGAATCTGTAGTTATTTGAATTTTTTTTATTTCCTTGCTCATTTCTGTTTTTTACTTATATGAATTGTTGTAATTAGAATTAAATTTTGAACGTCGCGTTCTGCTTTTTACAAATAAATGCATCTAAATCTCAGAGCGCATGCGTGCCAGATGTAAGCTCGGCCTTAGTTGTTGTGAAGCTTTAGCTATTGTGATATTGCCATCACCTTATTATTGCACCATCGCATACATAAAGTGAAGAACGACACTCATCAAGGAATGTGTAAATACATACATATTAAGTTGCCATAACAAAATCAAAAAATCCCGGGAACTCCCGCATAAATTTCCCGGGATTTCTTTCCCGGGAAAATTTTCCCGGGAAATCCCGTATGAAAAACACTAGTCATGACTTATAATTTCTTGTACTTAAGCTTAAATTAGACGTGACATAGCCATAATGCCATAGCCATAACCAAAACAAAATTCAATTGGTTTCTATGGTGAGAGTTATGGCGAGTCACCTATAATCAAATACAGTGTAGCCCGTTAGTTTAGTTCGTACGGCTGTTTTCTATGGCTATGGTTATATTGCAGGGTAAGAAAATACGCGGAGCAGCTCCGCTCTTTTCAGCTCTTTTGGCGCTTTTACGCAAAGAGCGGAGTGTCAATGTTATTGCTCTTGCTCTGCGCCACTATGTCGACGCTGCGCATTACAAAATCGGAGCAAGAAGAGCAGTACCATGGTTGGCTCTTTGCATGCTCCGCTCCTGTTGTTTGCGCAATGTGTAAAAGAGCTGCAATGAGCAAAAAATGCGCATTGCTCCTTTACTGTGGTACAAAATACATATTTTCTTTTAAAAGATTATGTTGCGTTGTAATGATTATTATGATAAAATAAGAAAATGTAAATGGATGACATTTTGTAAAAACCTTAATAATTTTTAGTTTTAATTAATGTAGTAGTAATGTAGTATTTATTTTATTAGGGTTTTTAAATTATCTGAAAAATCGACTGATTTCAAGTTCTTTAATTGGACCTTTTTATACCCTTTACCAAAAAAATGGTATAAAGGTATATATAGGTTTGTCATTCCGTTTGTAATTTCTATAATATCAATAAGCGAATAAAGTATATATATTCTGGATCCTTATGGATAGGGAAGACGAATAAGCGATGTCCGTCTGTCTGTACGTGAAATCGGTTTTCCGAAGCTCCCAGTAAAGTTAGAGACTTCGTTCTTGGACTGGTGTGTCAGAAAATACAAACTAGATTGGTATTGAAACTCAGCAAAATCGAGCAGACGATTGCAGAGCTGGAAATCTTAAACTTTATTTTGCCATATAAAAGTAACTAGATAACACAAATTTTTTGTTTTTTTTTTTTGTTAAATAAACTTATTTTACACTTCAGTACGACTAAAATTGGTATTTCAAATTTTAAAAAATAAAAAAATTAAAAAGACGTTTCCAGGGTTGGAAAACTTTTTGTGTTATGTAAAATTAACTATGTATGTCTAAAACTATATTAGTATTTTCTCGAGAAGCGTAAGAGCTAGAGACCTGAAATTTGGAAAGAGTGTGTAGACCCTTGGCCGCTACAACAACAAATACATGAGAGTTGGAAATTAAAGGGTGTGCCAAAACGAGCAACGAAAAATGTTAAAATCCCATGTAATATACATACAATTGTATGTATACGCACTAGAAATTTGTAAAGTTAGTGTATTTTTATACAGACTACAACAATTAACACTAAATTTTAGAAAATTTTAATTAGAGGGTGTTCCATCAGCTTATGCAATTTTGACTATGTAATTTTGACAACTTGCTCTATCTTGGAAACCGTAAGAGCTAAGGACCTGAAATTTGGACAGAGTGTGTAGACCCTTGGCCGCTACAACAACAAATACATGAGAGTTGGAAATTAAAGGGTGTGCCAAAACGAGCAACGAAAAATGTTAAAATCCCATGTAATATACATACAATTGTATGTATACGCACTAGAAATTTGTAAAGTTAGTGTATTTTTATACAGACTACAACAATTAACACTAAAATTTCAAAAAATTAAAATAAAGGGTGTTCCATCAGTTTATGCAATTTTGACTATGTAATTTTGACAACTTGCTGTATCTTGGAAACCGTAAGAGCTAAGGACCTGAAATTTGGAAAGAGTGTGTAGACCCTTGGCCGCTACAACAACAAATACATGAGAGTTGGAAATTAAAGGGTGTGCCAAAACGAGCAACGAAAAATGTTAAAATCCCATGTAATATACATACAATTGTATGTATACGCACTAGAAATTTGTAAAGTTAGTGTATTTTTATACAGACTACAACAATTTACACTAAATTTTAGAAAATTTTAATTAGAGGGTGTTCCATCAGCTTATGCAATTTTGACTATGTAATTTTGAAAACTTGCTTTATCTTGGAAACCGTAAGAGCAAAATTCTTGAAATTTTCAAAATCGGTAAAACTAAAAAATCTCAAAATTATAAAATCGCCAAACCGAAAAAAATCGCCAAAATCAAAAAAAAATCGCCAAAACAAAAAAAAAGCACCAAATTAAAAAAAATTTCTAAATCGAAAATAAATCGCCAAAATTAAAAAATCGCCAAAATTAAAAAAATCGCCAAAATTAAAAAATCGCCAAAATTAAAAAATCGCCAAAATAAAAAAATCGCCAAAACAAAAAAATCGCAAAAATTAAAAAATCGTAAAAATTAAAAAATCACCAAAATTAAAAAAATCGCCAAAATTAAAAAAAGCGAAAAAAATTATTTTAACTGAAAAAAACGTAAAAAAACAAAAAAAAAACATATTAATGCTCGTTAAGAAATTTCGGTAGTTTCTCTTAACCTTTTTAAAGACATTAAAACTTTGATTTTTGAGTACATAAGTCAAAGTCTGTGAACATTTTGTTTTAAATAAATTTGTATATGTTGATAAAAAAGGATTGCAACAAATATTAAAAAATGTGAGTATGTGCAAATTATTTCGGCAATACCAGCAACATAACTGTGAAGCGGTACTCTGCTATGAAAGCAAAAACAACTCGTATGCAGGTACGAACTCGTACTGACATATTTTTCTTGTTTGTTTGAAAATTTATTTTTTATGAGGAATGCAAACCAAATTGGTTTTTATGATGTGATGTGTACCTGCTTACACATATGTACGTGCTACATACATACGTATGTATGTATGTATGTGTTGAAACGGATATATTTTTGGTTGAAAAGTAATTTTTTTTGTATTTTGTTATTGCAGAAATAAATGTAGGTGGTAGGTATGTATGTATGTATGTATGCATGTACATATGTATACACATTGATATCAACGTAAATACGCATGTATAACACATATGTATGTACTATGTATTTAGGGACGCATGATGACTTTATGAAAACAAAAAATTGTTTTAAAATTCAATATTTTGCTTAAACTCCTAATATAAAATACACTTATAATACTTACTTATTGATAAGAATAAATTTACATATGAGTTTATCTATTTTTTTTTTAAATTCACACAGTTGAATTTGATTTATTTAATTTAATTAACATATCCATATTAGTCATTTATCCTTCTCTTAAACATACTTACATATGTACCGGTATCGTTTTATTGAACTAAATTATTTATTTTTTATGTAATTATCTTGTTTTGTTTTTTTAATAAAAATATACAAAAATAAAACAACTTTAACGTACCTTTGTACAATTTGTGGTTTAAAGATAACAGAGACTTTAAGTGCAAGTTTTGTATGAAGAACTGTGAGTTAAAGTTCACGTTAACTCTTAACCATACATTGTGAAAAGGGTCGTAAATTGTTTTAATTTTAGAAACAAACTCAGTAAAGTGCGACTTTGACTCGCGCACGAAGGGTTCCGTACATTCGGTTTTGAACATTTTTCCATTTTGGAGATTTTTTTATTTTGGCGATTTTTTAATTTTGGCGATTTTTCCGTTTTTTCCCGATTTCTTTTCGATTAAGAATTTTTTTTAATTTAGTGCTTTTTACATTTTGGCGATTTTTTTAATTTTGGCGATTTTTTTAATTTTGGCGATTTTTTAATTTTGGCGATTTTTTTATTTTGACGATTTTTAAATTTTGGCGATTTTTTTAATTTTGGCGATTTTTTTAATTTTGGCGATTTTTTTATTTTGACGATTTTTTAATTTTGGCGATTTTTTAATTTTGGCGATTTATTTTCGATTTAGAATTTTTTTTTTAATTTGGTGCTTTTTTTTCGTTTTGGCGATTTTTTTTTTGTTTTTGGCGATTTTTTTCGGTTTGGTGATTTTATAATTTTTTGTTTTTTTAGTTTTACCGATTTTGAAAATTTCAAGAATTTTGCTCTTACGGTTTCCAAGATAAAGCAAGTTGTCAAAATTACATAGTCAAAATTGCATAAGCTGATGGAACACCCTCTAATTAAAATTTTCTAAAATTTAGTGTTAATTGTTGTAGTCTGTATAAAAATACACTAACTTTACAAATTTCTAGTGCGTATACATACAATTGTATGTATATTACATGGGATTTTAACATTTTTCGTTGCTCGTTTTGGCACACCCTTTAATTTCCAACTCTCATGTATTTGTTGTTGTAGCGGCCAAGGGTCTACATACTCTTTCCAAATTTCAGGTCCTTAGCTCTTACGGTTTCCAAGATACAGCAAGTTGTCAAAATTACATAGTCAAAATTGCATAAGCTGATGGAACACCCTATAATTAAAATTTTCTAAAATTTAGTGTAAATTGTTGTAGTCTGTATAAAAATACACTAACTTTACAAATTTCTAGTGCGTATACATACAATTGTATGTATATTACATGGGATTTTAACATTTTTCGTTGCTCGTTTTGGCACACCCTTTAATTTCCAACTCTCATGTATTTGTTGTTGTAGCGGCCAAGGGTCTACACACTCTTTCCAAATTTCAGGTCCTTAGCTCTTACGGTTTCCAAGATACAGCAAGTTGTCAAAATTACATAGTCAAAATTGCATAAACTGATGGAACACCCTTTATTTTAATTTTTTGAAATTTTAGTGTTAATTGTTGTAGTCTGTATAAAAATACACTAACCTTACAAATTTCAAGTGTATATACATACAATTGTATGTATATAACATGGGACTTTAACATTTTTCGTTGCTCGTTTTGGAACACCCTTTAATTTCCAACTCTCATGTATTTGTTGTTGTAGCGGCCAAGGGTCTACACACTCTTTCCAAATTTCAGGTCCTTAGCTTTTACGGTTCTCGAGGAAATAAGACTTAGGCCATTATTATTTATTGCCACAGATATGTATGTATATAATATATGTATATAATATATATAATATATGTACATCTACATACATTAATATGTACATACATATGTAAATACAAAAAATTTAATGGCGAGAAAATCGATATTATTTATTTTAATACTTTGTATTATTTAATTTAACCCAAAGTAACCACTGTTAATGTCAAAAAGAGCAAGCGTAATGCGCCACTCAATGTACGCAATACGCGGAGCAAAAGCGGAAAAGAGTAACATCGTTGCTACTTGCTCAAAGAGTTTGCTCCTACATGTGAGGAGCAAACGCAAAGCGCAAACAGTGGTTGCGCTTTTTTTGTACTCCGCTCTTTGCGCATGCTCTACATTTTAAGGCGCAAGACAACAGTACGCAATGAGCAAAAGAGCAAAAGAGTGCGCATTTACCTACCCTGTTATATTGTCTATGAATCATATTCGCTAGAAAGTTAGAAGTGCGCATCGAACTCATACTTACCAACATTTATGACGTTGTTAATTTCGACTCTCCTTAACTCAATGCCTATGGACGATGCAAAATAAGTATGATTCACAATGCGAACTTTGCATACGAAAATTAAAGTTCTCATTATGAGATTATGTGTTTCTCTGGTGCCTTTTTTTGCAGGAATTGAAAAACAATCCTATTTACTACTTGCAAACTGTTTAATGACTAAACTTTTAAATAAACATACATGCATGAGTTGACTTAGCTGAATCAATGTGAATAGTATAAGTATTTTCCAGAAATTAGAAATCAAACTAATGTGATTTATGAGTGCGAGTGTCGTATGACTATGATTCATATTTATCTTAACCTATACATATAAATCAATGTCATCGTGAGTATGCGTACATCAGAGTAGTTGAGTTTAAATGATGTCTACTCACTTATATTTAAAATTTCATGAGTCAGTATGAATAGCGAAAAAACGATTCATTGTCGATCACTGCTAAGGACGAAAAATAGCCGCAGTTGTGATTCTTTTAAACAATAATTATTTATTGTCTATGCTAGACGGTTCGTGTAGTTGCTTTATGATTTTGTTCCAAATATTATATCCAACACATATTTTCTTCATAATCCTAATCTTCTTACTGAATTAGGACAAAAATATATTTAAAATTCATTTTGAGAAAAGTTTCTACAACAATTTTGAACTAAAATACATTTCAAACTCATTTTAAAATTCATTAAAAAGGGGGTAAAAATAGCCTTTAATATTTATTTCTTTATTTAGAAAAATAAAACAAAATATAATGAGTAGCGACTTGTGGATCTAGGGTACCGAAAAACATGCTTAGAACTAAGTTTTAAATTATTCAAAACTTTAACAGCTTCAATGCACACGTATAGAAAAATTTTCATACGAATTTTCATTATTGATGCCTGGCAATCAATGTTTTGTATCAGTTTTTAGGGTGCCGTACACCAAAGGATTCACAGGCTGTTTGAAACCTACGGACCAGGGAATGACAAAAGTATCGTTTTGAGTACTCTTTGAGTGTTGGCCCTCAAACAATTATGAATGCGTATAGCTAAAAATAAAAAATACCCAAGATGTAAACACACATAAGCCTCTAACAACTCTGTTTATACACATTATTTAAATTACGCAGCACAATCTACAGCAACTAAAATTTATAGACTGTGCATACAGAGCTATTTTATATACACACACACATAAGGCAGGTCTTCAAACAGTCACACACACCTTCACACATTTTCCATTCCATTTTATCTAGGCAAATGATTGTATACGGTGGCGGATGATTAATAAATATTCCGAGTATGGCTTTTTTTTTTGTTTTTGACTGACTAAACATTCATAATCTTGGTATAAACATACTCACACTGAAAGTATGAGAGAGAGTCAATTAGTTTGATACACATATGTATTTTTATTTTCATAAGTATCGCTATACAAACTTGCTCTAAGAGGCAAACTCTCGAAATTTTCAAATATCCTAGAACTAAAAAATCCCAACATTGAAATATGCAAAACGAAAAATCGCAAAAATGGAAAAACCGTTTAAATGAAAAATATCACCAAAAATAAATGAAATCACTGTGGTACAAAATATCACCCAAAGTAAAAAGGTCGAAAAAATACCAAAACAAATCGTCAGAAACCGAAAAATGCGTCAAAGTTTAAAAAAAATCACCAAAAAACTAAAAATCGACAATACGAAACAAAGTGCTAAAACTAAAAAAAATGTCATAGCAAAACAAGTTTTAAAAAAATGTCTACAACAGTACCTTTTAACGACATTGTACATCTGTGCTTCACTCAACATTTGATTTTATATCTTGTGGCATACAAAATATTAAAATAAGCGAAGAGCAAAAAAAGTCAAAATTAAAGAAAAACTATTGTTACTTTAACCGATAGCGAATATTGTTAAAATATATTACTGAAAAGCAAAGCCGATAAAATTTCGTTATATGTGACCTTCTCCGAGAAAAGGGACCTAGTGTGTCAAAAAACGGGTTTGGACTCAAGAGTGGATTTTGGTACCTAAAAGGGTGTAGAATAAGATGAAATGAGTTAGATTTCTGACTTCATAACTAACCATACCAAATCGCATCTCCCAACTGAAGGTGTGTTCAAATTGATTGCGTTATGAAATTTTAATTGCGTTTTTCTCAAAACTTCATTTTCACAAACTAGGTTCCTTTTCTCGGAGAAGGTCGCATATTTATTACAGTGATACGATTATAGTAATAAAAGTTACTGAATACAGGTACAAGTAAGATTTTCGATTGTACAGCCTGAAGTTCGTATATACTGTGAGCGCCAAAAGAAAGTAAACAGTTATTTCATCTGTATAAAACCGTTTGTTACAGTACAGTAATTATTGAAAATTATAAAGTTTAATTGTAGTTTAAGAGGCTTATACACGAGTAATAAGACTTTAATTCTGTATAAATAGTAAATGAAAAATATAATTGACCTTATCTTAATACCACTGTTCTGCACGAAAATTGGCCCTGAGACCACTTCAACTAATTCTTATGTAAAATGATCTCCTGAAACTGAATATGACCTCCGTTTCACCCCATCACCCATCATTTTCGTGGTAGATATTACTCATGCTCCCCATTTTTTTTTTATTTACTTAGGTAATTTAAAAATTATATGTTTATTGAACAGTACTTTTTATAAATTTTTCACAAATTCGTTTTCTTTTTTCAAAACATTTCAGATCCAAAGTTTTCATATTTACCTTCATTTGGTGCTTGCTTTTCTCCTGTAGTCTAAAGTTGAAGTTTCTCTTACAATAGACCAGCAGTATACGGGCAACATGCTAGCATTCAACTTTCTGGAAAATCTTTTCTCAAACTGAGCGATGTCTTGATGAAATCATTTCCCTTGTTCATCAGAATCTGCTCCTAAATTTGCAGGAAAAAGTTCAGAAATGCAGGAAGTGCAAGAAGTGCACTCACACCTGAGAAATGTTACACTTATAGGCTGACAGCAACTCCTGAACATGTTACCAACTTTTGTTACCCAAAAGTTCAAACACACATTTTGAAATGCATTACAAGTACATTTTTTTAGATTTAAGAGTTCAACTAACGTTGAGTCTTGGAAAACTACTTCTTTGATTTTAGCGACACTAAGACAGGGAAATTTAGTTTTTAAAAATTTAAATCTATTACCTGCCTTGTCCATTGCTTTCACGAACTGCATTACCAAACCGAGTTTAATGTTGAGAGATGGCAAATAAATATTTTCCTTCGGTACTAGTGGATCGTGGGCAACATTTTTGTGGTCGGGAGTTAAATTTTCTGGCAGTGGCCAGTTTCACATAATGTAATGTTTGTCTCGGCCTCGGATGTCACACTCACATAAGGAGCAGAACATTTTTGTGAATCTGGATTGTAATTCCATAAGTAGAGCAACAACTTTTAAGTCAGCATAAATTTTCCAATTATAATCACAATAATTTAAATACTTTATCCAGAATTGGTTTGATGTTTTCGAAGCTCTCTTTCATATCTACAGAATTTGCAACTGGGACTGATGATAACTGATTTCCATTGACCAAGAGTACAACGTTCTAACAGTCTCTACTTGTCAGAGTAACAAGATACCTTCAGTTCTGTCATAAATTCATTTGAATCAGGACAGAACACTTACTTTCGTCCTCCGAAATAAATAATTTCAAGGTTGACTGTCTGGTCCTTTGAGAAGAGATTTTTACTCCATTTTCTAGGAGATTCCACTGCTGAAATCGAGACCGAAACAGCTGAGATTTACTCTTAGACAATTTCAAATCCCTAAAGAGAGCATTCAATTCCGACTGAGTGACGAAATGATGTTGTCTATGGGCTAAATCAACTTGAAAATCCTCATAATCCTTGCACGTTTCATTTGATGGTCCAGGCTAAGTCTCAGTCTTTGAAATCTGTTTCTGGTTCTAGCTTTTTGGGGGGAATTGGCAAAGATTCGTTGTGAGCAACTGGTCGTAGAGCTGAAGGAATATTCGAATGTTCAATAGTGTGCTTACTTCTTCCAGAGAACCCGTTGATAGAATAGTAGCAATCCGTGAGATGACACATAGGCACAGCAAATGATAATGATTTACGGGTCCCTTTAAGCCATTCAGTAGATTTTATAAGCAGGTTTAAGAAGCTGGAAAGGCATAGTTCAATAGTAAAACAAATTTTTTGCTAAATTTCAATTCACAGTGAAAAAAATTACAACCGTTTTACCCAATTTAGATAATATAAGAGCACCGAATCCTCGTGCACAACACCGAGATATTGATTTTACGCTCACTAGAAATGGATTTCAGTGGACTGAAGCTAGATAAAAGTGGTATTGCAGAGCTATAGAAAAATTTAAAAGGAAAAACTATTTTTTATACATTCTAAATTGAATTCACGGCCGTAAAATCATCGAAATCAGTGCGGGGTGAACCCTCGAAAATGGTGGGTGATGGGGAAAAACGGAGATCATATTCGGATTTAGGTCAATTTACATAAGAATCAGCTGAAACGGTGTTAGGGCTCCTGCCTTTTTTATTTTTTGCAGAACAGTATACTTAGTATATCTTAATACTCACAGTAAACTATAGTATTACATACGTAGTGTATTGGTATTGGTGTTTCTTATATTGATTGTCATAAGTTATTTTTCCTATATATAAAACATGTTCTTGTACTAGATAATACTCCACATACTTAGGCTCCAAAAAAATTTAAACCATTACAAAGCTAATTTGCATTAGTTGCACTTTTTGGACTTCATTCAAATAAATCTAAGTTCAATGGAAACATTTTTATAATGCCCATGCACGGTAGTGAAATTTGGATGCATAGTAGGAAATTTTTAAATAGTTGCATGTGATTGCAGCTTCTTAAATTCCGTAAATATCAGCATCGTTTGAAGGACCATAAATGTAACTTCAACTACTGACTCTGTTTGTGTTATAAGTAAATTCCATCAGCATAGAATATGTGCGTATTCCTTGTGGTATCTTTTCTATCTCATCAAAACCCAGATAAAGAATGAGATGCGCCCATTGGTTTTTTATAAGATATTCATTCACTTGTGCAAATTTACAGTTGCATAATATATTTTTCTCCTTTTCTCTCCCAATTTCTTTGTATAGTGATCTTTAAATCGCATACTATAGTGTCATAGGCGTAGATATGTATATTATTTTGATAGGGTTATTATCTCTTAAGATGTTTTTGTCACTCAAGGTTTTTTTGTGCCATCATCATGTTTTCTAAAGTTACATTGCATACTTTCTTTAGATTCTAAAGTTTGGAAGGACCAAAATTAATATTTTTTACCCTCTTCAAAAAATTTTTGCTACGCGAAATACGCCACATAGTATATTCGCATATGATTTTATGTTTAAATCCTCAAAGTATGTACTCACTTACAGCCACGGTGCATGACTGCCAGTCGAAGCTTTTAGTAACATGCTTTGTAATACTTTATGCTCCATCATGTTTGATTAATGATTGGGGTGTTTCGCGATAGCACACAAATTACCATTCTGTTGCGACAGGCTCATGTCAGTTGGTTTTGAGCTTTTTGTTTTGTTTTTTTTCTTTTATTTATTTATTTATTTATTTACATTTTGAATTGAAATTCATTTTTGAGTTGTGGTCAAACATTTGCTTCATGGCCGGTTGCATTTTAATGGTTGTCATGGAGATCAGAAGATGTGTTCTTTTTCCATAAATTTGGTGATTCTCCCGGTACTCTATTACATAAAATTGGACTTTTATGAGTTATATCCCATCTCACAGTATTAATTTTGATGTTGCTCGTGTTTATTTTAAGTGCTCGCTCTCTCTCCCTCTCTCTCTCTCTTTATCTTTGGTTTGTTGAATGATGCACGTTTTCAATTTTTTTCCAATATAACGTTCTTCCTTTTAAACTATTATTGAAATACAGTAGCTCTTTGACACATTATCTAATCTAAAGGTACGGTCACACTTGACAAACATTTTGCCAAAAAAGCATAACCACTAAATACTAATGAAAAACCTTTTTATTCAGATACGTTATTATAAACCCTGCAGGAAAGTTAACTGATACAAGACTAGTCACGTAATCGGTCCCCAAGTCATGGGGTAACAGTGCCAGTTCTAATACTTCCTATGAAGCGCACCAGCCACTTTTAAATGGGGATGATCCAAGGTGGAGTTAATTGATACTTCGTATGCACCTACTGACTGTTCACTGAACTTTCTCATAGGGACCTAATCGGTGTATAATAATACAAATGATTTAAAAATTTCATTCCGACACTTAACAGTAACAATGAAAACTTATGATTTTTTTATTGTTACAAATGTAATTATATTTTATTTTTAAGCAAATACGTTTTGGGATTCGAACTGACAACCTTCGGCATGACAGATTTGTACACTATCCACTTGACCACAGGGTCACTCATATTTCAAAAGCATAAGTACCACTTAAGCTTAGATTAATATCTACGTATAGTTACGGGACTGGTTCCAGAGTATCATTGGACGGAACAATTAATATTATATATATATATACTATTTGGTAGGTCTTGGAGCCAACCGACCGATAAAAAAAACCGATTGACAAAATATCAATACGATACATCACGACAATGGTGAATATGCAACCATTTATGTATATGTATTTTTTTCACCATACACTACTCCCTGCTTTTGGTAACACCCCAATTTTCTCTAGTCATGCGAGTACGTTGGGATAAATTGGCACCAAATTTGGTGCAGGGAAGTTAGGCATTGTCTATTAGTTATGTATGAAACTGAGGGTGGCGTTTGCTGAAGTAGTTCGCACGTTGATTATAAGACCGTAGGTCCTTTCTTCGAATCCTCTCTCCAACAGTCATCAAATAACAACACCACATATTTTTCTGATGTGCATTAGTGTTCTTTGTATCAGTTGAGGTGGGAGAAGTTTCAGTGATTCAGGCATAAGGCACTGGTCACTAAAACTACACCGGCTTCAACGGATGCTGATCCAATAAAATAAAATGGCTGCTAAGCACAGCTTCAAAATTTAATACGCCTCATATAGCACCAGAGGCGCTGCAACACTGCAAATAAATGTGCAAATCAGAGTTGTAAGAAAATGGAGCTTTCCTCTATCTCTTCTTTTACAACTTGTCTTCTTTATCACTATCCCTTCCCTATAGAACTCTCTCACTATCTTATCTTCCTTCACTGGTAACACAAAGGGACCCAAGTGAGCTGGACTCTAAATTTCAGCCTTCCTTACCAGCAGCGTTCTAATCTAAGATAACCTATGTGTGAAACTGTTGGAAATTAGTAATCACGTATCTGAATCAAAATGTTTTTCATTAGTATTGATTGGTTACGTTTTTTTTTAATATACACACATTTGCCAAGTTTGACCGTACCTTAAGTTCCACTAAGTACCTTAAGTTCCACTATCACTAGTATGATAAATATTTGTATGGTTAATTTTGTTAATTAATGTGATATTAATTTGCTACTTTTAAACATAAAATGTCTTTTTTATTGAATTAACGCCACATTAGTGTTTACTTTTGGTTGCCGTTCTGTGCCGTTCTCTTCTGTAAAAAAATATTTTGCAATTAGATTTTCTGTCAAAGGAATCAGCTGGTAACTTTTAAAATTCACTTAAGTTATTATAAAAATTTTATTCATCATTACGTTTTCAGATAGCTTAAGATCTCAGAAGATCAATGGTACTCATGCGATAATCTATCAGAATTATCTATCTTCGCTGCGATAAGGTAATATAAGATAATATTTGGTCCAAAGACCGGTACCGCGACACCTGATGTATTTTTTTGTGCTCAAAGCAATAAGTTGTCCAATTTATGTGTGAATTTCTTTAGTCAAGATGGACGATGATGAAAAAGGACTTCATTTATGTATGTCTTCTGAACACAGAACCTCAGATTAAAAAATATGTTTTCTACTATTACACAAATCAAAAGACTCATATAGAACATAATAGAAGGCGTGCCTTTTCTTTCTGTTCCAGCCCCAAGCGACCCAAATGGGAGTGAACCTGATTAAATTTTTACAGAAGGTACTTCCAGGGCTATCAGATATGGCGATTTCTCGCCAAACGTGGCGATTTTGCAACTTGTTTGGCGTCCAAATATTTGGTTTGGCGACATGTCGATTTTTCTGGCGATAAATAAATTTGCTGGCGATTTTTATGGCTATTTTTCAACAAAATTTAACTTGAAAATTTTTGTAATTCAGGAAATAAATCCTACCAAAACTCGTCTGCTAGAAATTAAAACATTTTGATTTTGATGATTTTTCTTATATTAATTAAAGTAATTAATGCGTTTTGAATTTGGATGAGAAAAATTTACCAGAAATAATTTTTGGCGATTTTATAAAAATTTATATTAAAAAAGTGTTATATAAAAACAAATACATATATTTATCAAATATATATTTTAAATACTACATAAAACAGATTTTGGCGACTTTTGGCGATTTTTAAAATCAATTTGGCGAAATAGGTCGAAAAAAATCTGACAACCCTGGGTACTTCAGCCTGTGAAGTGTCCAGCCGCTCTTCATTTCTGTCGAAACCTATAGTACCACTATTAGGAAAAGTACTGCAATAACGTGTTACCCTTCTTTCCTGAGTAATTAAGCCTAATTTTGCTAGCAGTGAAGATATCATTCGCCTTAAGTACGGAAGTGATCGTCGAACAACTGATGCCACTAAAAGGTTAAAAGGTTCTGGTCCCAAAAGAGAAACCACAGTGGCCCTCTTAGACTGTTCATCTGCTTCTTCATTACCCAAAGCTATCCAATCAATGGGACAGTGCTTTTGAATTTAGAAATCGCACAAATCCAAACTGCGCGTTTTCCTAGGCACTTCCGAAAATTGTACAAGATCGTTAATTAAGAAAAAGTAAAAATTGTGAGCGCGTATCTCTAGTATGTATACATGCATTTCGTGAAGAACCTGCTCTGTCCCAGTCCGCACTGTTGCAAAAACAGTCTACTTCATCGTATTCGCCGAAATGCTTTGATCTCTTTTAAAGTTGTCAAAAATTGTGAAACCATTAAACTGATGTTCCTTAAGCACACAGTTGTAATTCTTTTCGTTAGTTTAGACAAGAGCAGCAAAAACAATAAATAAAACAAGCAGAAAGAAAATGAAACTGGTAAACAATTTGTTTATATATTGCGATAGTGCAAAAAATATCTTTAATCATACCTGCTTGTTGCAAAAAGCACTGTAACATACATGGATACATCCTTTCAACCGCATGAACTTGCAGCAAACAGTTGCAACTTTAGATTGTACTTAAAGCAAAGTGCCAGTTGTGTTTAAACATTAAGTAAAGAAATTGCAATAGAGGCTTTTAAAACTGCATATTCAAAATAATAACATGAGGGAAGAAAAAGATATTTACGAGTGTGTCGGGTGGGTAATCTTGCCGTTTTTCATATCTTTGTAAATACGAATGTGTTTGTTGCAACATCATACTCGTTGGTAGTGTGTTACTATTTCAAAGTCAAATTTGTTAGTGAATAAAAACTTACCTCTTATGACGTTTCTGATGATTATGCACGAAATTTATCGTGCAACATGTGCATTTATAAATTGCATCCAACAACAAACTGTTTAACAAAATAGAAAGAAAAATAAAAATCATTTTGACATTTGAGGTTGTTTCTTGGATGGATCGCTGCTCCATATGGTTGGATGGATGTAAAAGTGTATTTATTGTTCTTCCTAAAAAAAAAAATAAACAAAACTAAAATCCGTTATTAAAATTATGATTTGTGTTAGAGTTGCTATAAAAATGTTAAAAGGCCAATAAATGACATTTTGATAGAAATTTGACACTAACCTCAATGGCTAATGTTATAATATAATATTAATAATAAAAGTACTCATAATAAAATTCCTCACAATATGTACAGTGTAATTTGATTACAGCGGACTCCAAAGTAGCGTACAATTTTGTTCGTTATAGGCGAATTTCTTGATAACTGGAGTAACTAATTTCTACATTTCAAAAACCACAATCAATCACAAATAAAAAATTGCATTTTATTAATATTGTAACGTGACGTTGCAAATACTTACACTTTCATTCACAAAGAACTACAAATGCACTTACCTTTCACCGTATTACGAAACAAAGCACGGCATACACACACACACACATGCAAACACCACCACTGATTTAAACCAAGCCACAACATGCCAAAGCAAAGTATGATTCTCACTTAGATCATATTTTAGTTGGCATAAGTAATCAACGTTTGTAAACAATGGACAGCAAGTGCCGATACCGTACGAACGACAATTATAAGCAACCCACTTAAAAGTGCCGTCTGAAGAACTTTACCGATTCTTTTTCTTAGCTCCGTAATTTCTACAAGTACATATCTATTGTTGCCTAGATATCTATCGTGTAAGTAGAATTTTATAAGGCAAACTCGTGGTTAAATTACCTGTGTGTAGAAATTACGGGCATTAGTAGTTAACCCGTAGGTAAACCGTATTATCCCTTTTAGACACGTAAAGTTTAATTTGCAAAGTCTTAATTCAGTTGTGTGAAATACAGAGGGAGGTATTCTCGGTGGAAACACTTTGAAGTGATTTACTTAAACCTATTTGATTTATAGTCGGTGGAAACATACTATTAAACTGCTTTCGCATTTTAGCAGAAGCATTGAATTTGTCACAACAAATTGAATTATTTTTAAAGTGTGTATTTATTCTAAGAAGACTTGTTGGAAAGTCATATTACATTTTGCTACGTATTTTTGTTTTGGTAGTGTTCATAATTGGTCAATCTGCCTTCATATTTCTTTTTATTAGAAACCATTCACTATGAATAGTAACATACATGTTTATAGTGTTCCTCGTTGTACCTTCATAGTGAACAGACGTAATAGCGGAATTTTTCTTATATACATACAAACTAAACAAAAATAAATTCAGTAAAGTGCGACTTTGACTCGCGCACGAAGGGTTCCGTACGTTGGGCCTTGAGCATTTTTTTAATAGTGTTTTTTACGTTTTTTCAGCTGAAATAATTTTTTTTTTGATTATTTTTCGCTTTTTCCTCGTTTTGGCGATTTCTTAAATTTTGGCAATTTTTTTCATTTTGGTGATTTTTTTTCATTTTGGCGATTTTTTTCATTTTGGCGATTTTTTTTCATTTTGGCGATTTTTTTATTTTGGCGATTTTTCCGGTTTTCCGCGATTTATTTTCGATTTAGAAATTTTTTTTAATTTGGTGCTTTTTTTCGTTTTGGCGATTTTTTTTTTGATTTTGGCGATTTTTTTTCGGTTGGCGATTTTATAATTTTTAGATTTTTTTGTTTTAGCGGTTTTAAAAATTTCAAGAAGTTTGCTCTTACGGTTTCCAAGATACAGCAAGTTATCAAAATTACATAGTCAAAATTACATTAACTGATGGTACACCCTCTAATAAAATTTTTTTAAATTTTAGTGTTAGTTGTTGTAGTCTGTATAAAAATACACGAACTTTACAAATTTCAAGTGCATATACATCCAATTGTGTGTATATTAGATGAAATTTTAAAATTTTTCGTTGCTCGTTTTGGCACACCCTTTAATTTCCAACTCTCATGTATTTGTTGTTGTAGCGGCCAAGGGTCCCATGTAATATACATACATACATACAATTGTATGTATATTACATGGGATTTTAAAATTTTTCGTTGCTCGTTTTGGCACACCCTTTAATTTCCAACTCTCATGTATTTGTTGTTGTAGCGGCCAAGGGTCTACACACTCTGTCCAAATTTCAGGTCCGTAGCTCTTACGGTTCTCGAGAAAATACCCTGTGACGGACAGACGGACAGACGGACAGACGGACAGACGGACAGACGGACAGATGGCCAGACGGACAGACGGACAGACGGACAGACGGACAGACGGACAGACGGACAGACGGCCAGACGGCCAGACGGACAGACGGACAGCGTAGCGAAAACAATAGGGTTCCTTTTTCACCTTTGGTGAACCCTAAAAAAGTGCTACGTATGGAAGCCAATGGCCAATACTCTAAAAGTTTTTGTTCCATTACTATAATTTGCATTTTAATTTATATCTCTATCTATCTGAACAACAATTGCAAATTGAACTACACATACGACATATGTATTTAAAAATTAAAATTTTTTATATGTATTTTGTAAACGCCTAATGCTTATATGTATTCAAAATTTTGTTTTAGTATTTTCCCGGTTTTTTTCTTTCTAAATAGTTTAAGGAAAGACTAACTGGATATGGAATTCATTCGTTTTTAAAAGCCAAAGTTTTAGAATGTATCAGAATGCAAAGGTGCTTAAAACCAAAAAAAAATAAATTCAGTAAAGTGCGACTTTGACTCGCGCACGAAGGGTTCCGTACGTTGGACTTTGAGCATTTTTTTAATACAGTGTTTTTTTAGGTTTTTTTGATTAATTTTCGCTTTTTTCTCGTTTTGGCGATTTTTTCATTTTGGCGATTTTTTTCAATTTGGCGATTTTTTTTTCATTTTGGCGATTTTTTTTTTCATTTTGGCAATTTTTTTCATTATGGCGATTTTTTTAATTTTGGCGATTTTTTCATTTTGGCGATTTTTTTCATTTTGGTGATTTTTTTATTTTGGCGATTTTTTTTGGGTTTGGCGATTTTATAATTTTGAGATTTTTTTGTTTTACCGTTTTTGAAAATTTCAAGAAGTTTGCTCTTACGGTTTCCAAGATACAGCAAGTTATCAAAATTACATAGTCGAAATTACATTAACTGATGGTACACCCTTTAATTAAAATTTTTTAAATTTTAGTGTTAATTGTTGTAGTCTATATAAAAATACACTAACTTTACAAATTTCAAGTGCATATACATACAATTGTATGTATATTACATGGGATTTTAACATTTTTCGTTGCTCGTTTTGGCACTCCCTTTAATTTCCAACTCTCATGTATTTGTTGTTGTAGCGGCCAAGGGTCTACACACTGTGTCCAAATTTCAGGTCCGTAGCTCTTACGGTTCTCGAGAAAATACCCTGTGACGGACAGACGGACAGACGGACAGACGGACAGACGGACAGACGGCCAGAAGGACAGACGGACAGACGGACAGGCGGACAGACGGACAGACGGACAGACGGACAGACGGACAGACGGACAGACGGACAGACGGCCAGACGGACAGACGGACAGACGGACAGCGTAGCGAAAACAATAGGGTTCCTTTTTCACCTTTGGTGTACGGAACCCTAAAAAAGCATACAAAAAATATTCGTAGTACATATTAACTTTGATAAATAAGCTTTTTTTGCTTTGATAATATTTTTACATATAGAAATAACAAAAACAAAAAAAAACCGTAAACAAAAAAACATACAAGGTACCCTTGAGGAATACTCTATATGAGTACCCCAAAGGAAAAAAATAGTGAAGTGAGTTCTAACGGCAGAAATGCCTATTTTACTGTGAGTTTTGATGCTCATAATGATAACAATAAAAATAAAAAATCTGATAATAGACTTGCTGTGAGTTCTGAAGCTCTTAATAAAAATCAAAAATCTGATAATAGACTTTTTCTAACGGCAAAACCACAGTTTCGTCAGCGATCAACTTCGCTTTGTCCAATGCCAACTAGTGAATCGTTGACATTATTGCCTAGTACTTCTACATTTAACTCAGCGATATCATCCGCTTCGGGCTCGTGGTCAACAATTAAACAAGTTGTTACTGAAGACAACAGTAGTACAAAACCAAAGGTACAAGTAGGAATGGACAGATATATAACCATTTTAAAGCGCGGGCGAAGCCCAAATTCTACTAAAATTGTATCCGCCCCAAAGATGTCTAGGGATAACAGCACATCTTCTATCAATCGTCAAAATCGTTTTTCATTATTGCAAGACAAAAACGACAAGCCCGCTGCATCATCGCAAAAGTCTTTTAAGCCACCACCTATTTATCTGAGAGAAAAAAATTCAAACTCGCTTCTGAAAAATCTACTGTCGACCATTGGTGAAAATACTTTTCACATCATTCCAATTAAACGAGGTAATATTGATGAAACTAAAATCCAAATATATGATGAAAAAGATTTCCGAAAAATTGTTAGTGAGTTTGAAAAAAATAAAACAAATTTTTATACATATCAACTTAAGAGTGCTAAAGGCCTACAAATAGTATTAAAGGGCATAGATTCATATGTTGAGCCTGAAGAAGTAAAATGTGCACTTATCGAACAAGGATTTAAGGTAAAAAATGTTACCAATATAATCAATAGAGAGAAGATTCCCCAGCCTCTATTTCGTGTTGAACTGGAGCCGAATGATATACAGTTAAAGAAAAATGAGACGCACCCAATTTATAGTCTAAAATACCTTTTACACCGAAAAATCACAGTTGAAGAGCCACGTAAGCGTTCAGGTCCCGTACAGTACTGCTAACTGTACCAAGCCAAAAGTACAAGCAGAAAAGAAATGCAGTAATTGTGGACGTAATCACACTGCTAACTACAGAGGATGCCTTGTATATTCTTTCGTTAAACAGGCTATGGGTCAAAAATCTAAATTAGCCCCAGTTCAATCAGCAAATGCTTACTCCGCCACTCTTCCTCAAACTAACCAACTAGTTACTTCACGTGTATCGTATGCCGATGCTGCTAAGACTAATTCTATTCCCACACAAAATGTTCCACCGCCAAGTAATTCAACGAATGCAAACTCTACTTTTAACTTTAGTCGTCTTGAAGCTACTATTGAGAATCTGGTGCTAACTATAAACAACTTTACTACAAATATGACTAGCATGATGCAAGAAATGCTGAGAATGCAGAATACTCTGCTTCAAGCATTAGTCAACAAACCATGAACACGTTAAAACTATGTTTCTGGCATTCGCCAACATAAAAATGAACTTGAGCACTTCCTCACGGAAAAAAATATTGATATAATGATGGTCTCTGAAACTCACTTGACTTCGAGAAGCTGCTTTAAAATAAATGGTTACACTCTATATGATTCAAAGGACCCGAGAGGGAGAGCATGCGGTGGATCAGCAATTCTAATTAAGTCAAGACTCAAGCACTATATCCTTGAGAACGTTAGTGAAGAATATATGCAAGCTACGAATATTTTCGTAGAAAATTTTTGTGCGAACTTCGTGATATCATCAATTTACTCACCTCCCAGGTTTTCAGTTATCGAAGATCAGTATGAGAAGTTCTACAAATCGCTTGGATCTTGTTTCGTGGCAGCTGGTGACTACAATGCAAAACATACTTACTGGGGCTCGCGTCTTGTTACACCTAGAGGTAGAGCGTTGTTTAATACAATTTCAAAAATGGGCTTAGATGTCATTTCGAGTGGGGAGCCTACTTACTGGCCTACTGACGTAAGAAAAATTCCAGATGTTATAGATTTTGGCGTCACGAAAAATATCCATAAGGACTTAATTCACGTAGAGGGCTCTCTAGATCTGTCCTCCGATCACTCTCCCACAATAGTTACAATTTTCAACTCACTAAGGAGTGATTTAACTAACTCATATGCGAAAACGATTAATAGGGTCAACTGGCTAGGATTCAAAAAATATATTAGTAGTCACTGCGTAGAAAACATTCAGCTAAGATCACCTGATGATATTGAATTTAATATTGCCAATCTTAACGAATATATTAAACAGGCTGCTGAACATGCCACTACTTCCTATCCGCAGACTGGCTTTAATAGAATTTATTCTACTGAAATTGAACGTCTTGTATGTGAAAAAAGGAGAGCTAGAAGAGAATGGCAACAACACCGATCACCCCTAAATAAAATCAGACTTAAAGAATGTACTAAACGACTCAAAGAGCTGCTATCGTCGGAAAAGACTGCATTACTGGAAAAGTATTTAGAAGGTCTTGATGTAACGTCAACATCTAATTACTCTTTATGGCGCGCTACTAGAAATCTTAAAAGACCCGTTGATCTCAAATCACCATTGCATACTTCGACTGGAGGCTGGGCAAGAAGCGATAGTGAGAAAGGTAACTTATTTTCTGAGCATTTAAAATCTGTATTCACTCCCAATTCATGTACGGGTGCTGCCGATTTACCGAG
Source organism: Tachina lurida (assembly GCA_944452675.1). NCBI lineage: Eukaryota > Metazoa > Arthropoda > Insecta > Diptera > Tachinidae > Tachina > Tachina lurida. The sequence continues at coordinate 56,433,852 of OX101752.1, forward strand.
TGTAGTCTCTCTACCCCCTCGTCCCTTAAGGTTTAAGATGCGTGAACTACAAAAAATAGTTGCTGAACTCGACCCTAAGAAAGCTCCAGGTATTGATGGCATTAGTAACAAGATGCTGATGAACTTGCCTCATATTGCAATAAGAATTTTGCTATTTATTTTTAATGCAATTTTACGAATGCAGTATTTTCCACATAACTGGAAACTTGCCAAGATTAAAATGATTCCAAAGCCAGGCAAAGATCTTACCAAGGCTCAGTCATATAGGCCTAAGCTTACCTTCAACAATTTCAAAGCTTTTCGAAAAGCTGCTCATGACTAAATTGTCCACAATTTTAGCTGATACTGGGTGCATCCCGGACCATCAATTTGGCTTTAGAAGTCAGCATAGCACTATTGAGCAAACGCATAGATTGTTTCAAATTATAAGGAGGACTTTTGAAGAAAAGAAGTATTGTTCTGCCCTTTTTATTGATGTTTTTCAGGCATTTGACAAAGTATGGCACAAAGGCCTAGTTTTATAATTGAAGACATACCTACCAATAAATATACAAAAGCTTTTGGAAAGTTATATTCTTGATAGAAAGTTTACTGTTGTGGAAGGAGACTTCATGAGTGTACCCGAATCTATATCTTCTGGTGTGCCACAGGGTAGTATTCTGGGGCCAGTCTTGTATCTAATATATACTTGTGATATGCCTGTGAGCAATAACATCCACACTTCTACATTTGCCGATGATACAGCCTGTTTGAGTATTCACAAAAATCCTGATGAGGCATCCCGCAATCTCCAAGCACACATTACCCAGCTTGAAATATGGTTGAACTTATGGAGAATTAAAGTCAATGAACAAAAGTGTGTTCATATAACGTTTACCCTAAGAAAAGATACCTGTTCCCCCATTCGAATCAACAATCAAAATATTCCTCAACATTCTCAAGTCAAATACCTTGGCATACATCTTGATCGAAGGCTTACATGGAAATATCATATTGACTCTAAGTTAACCCAAATGAAACTTAAATTGACTCAAATATATTGGTTAATTGGCAGAAATTCAACACTCAGCCTAGACTGCAAACTTTTGATATACAAGTCGCTTTTGAAGCCAATATGGTGCTATGGAATTCAGCTGTGGGGCACTGCTTCAGCTTCAAATGTCGAGAGAATCCAACGAAGGCAAAACAAAATTTTACGTTTGATAACATCTGCTCCATGGTACGTTAAAAATTCAAATATTCATCGTGATTTAAATATGCCACTAGTGAGTGAAGAAATTGCAAAATACGCAGGCAAATATTTAACTAAACTCGAGTCACATCCTAATCCGCTTGTCCGTAATATTTTGAGCTTTACTGGACACATCCGCTTAAAAAAGAGGAACACAAGGGCTCTTATACCCAACACTCCAGATGGGACTGCTTAAAAATACTTCTTTTTGATTATCACTACTTATGTATTATTTATAACTATCACTAAGCTTATGTCCGATATTGGTCGGGCCTAATAATTATATTTAGATTTAGGATTTGATTACTTATTGTTAGTTCATTTTTGAAGATACAATAAATAAATATGTATATGAAAAAAAAAAAAAAAATGTTTATAGCATGTTCACACGGACAGCAATTGTCGAAGTTCGCTCTCTCATTCACAGTTCGCGGTCGAATCTTGATTGAATCAACATGGTTCGCCATACAAATTTTTGAGAGCGAACCAACTCGGTTCATTTTGAACCTTGCTGCGAACCATGAAGAAATTGCTATCATCGCTAGTTTTGATAACAGTATGCAGGACTTTATTACCCATTACAAGATCTCGAAGAGAAAAGAACATATGAAGTTTGTTAACATATTAAAAAAATGTTTGGCTTGAAGTCCACTGATCAGTTCCATAAGCAGGAACGAAAAGTGAAATTCCTTATAAATAAATATCTTGTATCAGAGTAAAGGGTCGTTTAAATTCTTAGATTTGCTACCATTCCCTACTGGGGGCGAACTTTCGTTAAAAGTTTATATTATCCCATATTTTTAACTTAAGTTTTAAGCACGTAATTAGCTAATGTTTATTTATATTTAAATTGTATTTAAATACGATTTAATTTTTTCAGTGGTTAATTAAAGTTCTTATTAAATTACGTTGAAATATTAGGTCTGTTCCAGATGCATAACAAAACAGTTCGAACTTGTACAATGTTATATAAAAGCGTTCCAGATAGCAGCTTTTGATAGCGAATGAGAGAGTAATTTTTTTTTAATTTCCTGTACAAAATAGTACGAACTTTTTCTTCTGGGTAAGTTCGCACAAGAATTAAATAATCAGCTCTTTTTTGTTTATATATGAAACTGAAAAATCAGAAAATTTGCAAATAAAGCAAAAAGCTTTTAACATAAAACTTTATTAAAATGCATTTACTTTTTGAAGTGAATCCGTAAATTGTTATTCCATGTAAAACTATAGCTGTGGTTAAGGAGCGACAAATACCTAGAGCAGTTTCCAAGTGCAGTCCTTTATTATGACAACATATTAACTTCAATAAGTTGTTTATTTTGCTTAACTTATTCCGTAAAAAATTCACATGTGAGTTCCAAAGAAAATTTTTAGTATATAAAATTCTTAAAATTCTAATTTCTTGATTAACGGGAAGATTAACATTTCTTATACACATGGTGTTGCAGTTGCAACCTCTTCTCCTGCATACGTGGAGAAGTTCAGTTTTTTCAGCAGTAATAACAGCGCCAGTTTTCTTAGCCCAAACGCAAATTTTAGAATCAAAATTGTTCAAATATTGATTTATTTCTGTCTCAAAACCAGAAGAAATCAATAAATTTTTGGAAGATTTTGTATGGCTTTGGCTAGCGAATTCGCATAAATTGCATGGGGAACTACTGACAATTGAGAGCCCTGTGGGACACCATCACAAAACAAACAGAAGTCTCACGAGACGGAAGATAAGGGTAATTTTATGTTTTCCTCATTTTACCTCAAATTTTGTCGTCGTTTTTGTTTTGATTCTTCTTTTTATTAGCTGTGTCAATTGGTAAGTAGTAATACACTAAAGTATCAAATACACTATACTTTTCTATTTTTTCCACAAATTTTTAAAAATCTGATTGGAGCTTTTTTTACCTGTCACTTTCTTCACTTCTGTGTATTCTGTGACACCATTGTCAAGTGAGTAATGCACAGAACAATGATCGTCCAGATTTTAATAGTCTGAGAATCTGTCGAGGGATACCTCATTCGTTGAGTTCAATGATACCGAAGGATGAAACCACTCGATCAAGAGCTTTTTACGCTTTTTGAGATTATGCCGCAAAGTCTTTTGGTGACATAGGGTATGAAACCCATGTTTCGGAATAAAGGCATGTTGTATATCAGAAATTTTATGTCGGGTGTATTTCCAAAATCGTTTCGCCAATTTTTTTTTCAAATATTTTAGAAAGTGTTGGTAAAAGAGAAATTGGACGGTAGCTGCTTATTCGATTAGGGTATTTTCCGGGCTCAGGGATGGGAGACATGATGGCGATTTTCCAATCAGGAGATAATATACCCCCTAGACAAAATGTTGCTGTATAGGTCACAAAGTCGTGTTTTCAAAGCTACCGGTGCATTCTTGAGCATGGAGTACGTTATTTTGTCACCTGCCGGTGTGTAACCTTTTAATGTTTTAATAGTATAGATAAGCCCATTAATATCTACATTTCCAGTCAAGTTGCCATATATATTTCATTTCCCTGTGGTAACTCGTCTTTATTGAGCCTATTTTTTTGTAAATACAATACTGGCATCCAAGGCGTCATTTGAACTAATTGAGCTCAAAAATTGATCAAATTTCTCAGCTATAACTTGGGGATGACAAAAACAATTTTCATTTATATAGATGGGAGGAAAATTTTCGTTTCTTTTGGACCTCAGATTGTTTACTTTGCTCCATAAAAATCGTACATTCATCTGCGGGCTTAGGGAATTTCAAAAGCGATCCCACGTTTCACGTTTAGCGATTCTGCATTCCTGCTTAACTTTTGCACAGGATCTCCTGTACTCTATACAATTCAATGCAAGTGCGATGGCGTTTAAGTTTTTTCCATGCGTCATTTTTTATTTTAATCAAGCTAGCTATGAAAGTATTGAACCATGTTGGATTGTGTTTGGCCTTGGATTCTCTGGTGAGAGGAATGGTTTCATTGGCTGATTTTCTTAAAGTTCGCGTAATCTGAGCTGCTTCTCTATTAATATATAAAGACTCTGTAAATTTCTCATTTACTAATGTTGCCCTCTTTCCATAAAGAAAAGAGACCATTTAGCATGATCAACACGAAAGCGTGGTGAAAATATTTTCTTTACTGTTGCGTTATTATTAGAAATTATAATTGGAAAGTGATCGCCAACCTCTGGCAAAGACAAACGGGACCACGACAATTCTGATGCAATGTCTACACCGGCCATGGAGACATCAAAAGACGTCAGGTTATGTCTCATGCTAAGAAGAGTTGGAGAACCGTCATTTAAAATTACAAAACCTTTATCGTCTGCGAACCAAACTCCTGCCAAACAATTCCACTCGGTGAATTTGTTGTGGATCCCCAAAGCGTGTTTTGTGAGTTCAAATCTCCTATCAAAACGTGATGATCATTATGAGGGTACGACAGACAATCAAGCATAGAAGAAGTCATTCTCAGCTCACATTCTTTTTATATATTGGTAATGAAAAGTTCTTTGTTGCACTGTAAGATTACTGTCTGGAAAAGCAAATCACTAGAGGATAACAAATGTTGATTGGCATTGATACCATTCTTAACAAAAAGAGCTGCGCGCGATTTGGCATAGGAATGACAATGATTGTGATGGAAAACGTTGTATCCCGGTATGTGTAAAAGATGACGGTCTCTATCAGTTATGTGTGTTTCTTGTAATGCAATGACGTTTGGTTTATGTTTTGCTACAAGAAGTTCTAGGGCAAATTTGTGACATCGAAATCCTTGAATGTTCCACCGAAGCAGGGTGATATTCAATCTAAAATCCATGATGAAAAAAATATATAAAGTTTATTTTAATTTCTTAGAAGAGGAAGTTTTTGTTATTAAAACATTAAGTTCAGGAAATTTGCTGTATAACTGCGTGTATGGTGTTGAGGCATTATCCGAATACTCTTTATGTGGTCTACTGGGAGAATTTAATTCCAAACCAGCACATATATCCATTGATAAATCATATTCACTTACATTCTTATCTACGGTTAAATCTTTATGGAGGTTATTCCGTTCGGGATTATCATTGGAAAGGCTAGGTCCCATATTGAGCATTCTTTTGTTGAAGTCTACACCGTACACAATTACGTTTTCTTTCAAGATTTGTGTTTTTGGCAGAGAAAAATCGTTACTCAAACTCAGTTCATTTACTTGATCTTGGTCTGTTAAAAATATTTCGCTGTTGTTGCTTTTGTCGCTGTTGTCGTTTTTGTTGTTGATGCTGTTGTTTGTTGTTTTGTAATTAAAAGAAAAAGAAATTTTTTGAAGTTGCTTTATCATGTAACGGTTCATTAAATGAAGTGATATTTTGCGAAGATGTTGCTGTTTGGTTAATTGCAGATTGGGCTATGACTTCATTTAATTACGATAATTCTTTGGTAGTTTTAATGGTAGAAGGAGATGTAGTTCTTGTTGTTTTGATAGAGTCGGTAGAAGTAGAGGGAGGATTTGATGTGTTATCTGTAGAGATTTTGTTGGTTAGAATTTCTAAGAATGAGGATTTATTAGTTGTATATCTTTTTGTTGGAGGTTTGAGCGTGTTTAGAGTTGGATTGTCGTTCAACATTTTCCAAGCTTCACGAAAAGTGCATCTTTTTGAGATACAAATATTATAGCTCACAGACTTATGTTTCCAAAAAACTTGGACAAAGGAGATCGTGTGAGGGATGTTGTAACACAATATTTCCTTGAGCAATGTTCATGAGGTATAAAAAATACGCATTCCTTACATACTTCTATGGACTTACGCCTGTTTTTGGTGTGATCAAGTTTCTGACAAAGTATTTTGGTATATATTTTTCTACTGCTACGCTTTCCCATCCAAGTTTTAAATTGCTAGGAAGATGAACAAGGTAAAACGTGATTATTAACGCGCCAGTCGATATAAGTTTGTCGCCATCTTTCTTCATTAGTTTTCGTGCTTCTATCACTTTTTGGTTTCTTAGGGATTCAATTACTTCTTCTTGTGGGATTTCAATATATTTTATCGAAAAGATGCGCCCTTGGGTTGTGTTTAATGAATTATGCAAAGTTATCTTTACAGGAATACAGTCTATATATTTTGCTTTTAAGAATTTAGCCGCAGTGCATGTTTTCAATAAACACAAACATGCGCAAAAGCATATGAAACGTTCATAAAACTTAATTGAAATTTAAATGCACAAGGTTAGGCATTTAAGTATTATTTAAATAGGCACTGTAAAACACAATCTCGTGTTTAAATAAAACGAAAAATATTTAGAATTTGATAACCAAGTGAAAAATTGGCCCTTAGTCCAAGTTGTTTAATAAAGAAAAGATGGGGCTTGCTGAATTATTATCCCAATTTGTTCTCTAAACATATTAATTTTGTTCTAGACTTAGGTGGTTTTAAAAATTAATTTAAATGTTTGTATAATTTTTCATCTGTATATATGTATTTACATTACCCATTGAAACCTTCTTTTTTTTAAATGCATAACCTCCAGTGTAAGTAAATTCGTCTAACTAAATCCTCTTTCCACAAATAAGTATGACATTTCAGCATTCTAAATTAAATCGAAAAGAATTTTGTGTTATCAAACAAATTTGTGTTGTTAAAATGTTCAAATATCTCAAGCAACAGTTCAATTCTAATGTACAATTTATTAGACTATCATTTTGTACTCGTATGAAAAAGCAAAAAAAAAAAAAAAAAAGAAAAAATTGATCTTGTAATAATTTTGCCTTACACGTGTATTAAAAGCTTCCGAGATTTCCTCCAATAAATAAATTTACTTACGAATACGAACAGTTGTTCAGATGCATAAAAAAGATTTCATAAGTATTACAACCCAAGACAAACAAAAATTGTTTTTGAAAGAAACCAGGCAAATAAAAAAAAAATTAACAAAAAATGCATTCATATCTTTTAGTAACATTGAAATTTATTTGGTGGATCAGCCAGAGCAGTAGGCAAAAACCACAAAAAAAAATTTAGTGCAGAAAAGCAAAAAGATGGTAACAAATTCAATGGCCAAAAGTGGGCATTCATAAATTTGTATTTCTCACTTGGCGTGACAATTGCTACACAAAATGAATAACAGCAACAATACTATAATGGAACGCAACGTGTTACAATATACGATGAGTACAACACTTTCCTACATCTCCAAGTGTGCTTTGCAGCTTACAAGGCAGCCAAATATTTGCTGCTTTGCCAAGACGACAACAAACAGCAACAAACACTTTTGGTTCATTAAAAGCGAATTAGTTATAAACTACAGACAGTGAAATAAGTTAGTAACTCCCGACATCTTAATATTGTTTTATGTTTAGAAAAATTGCATATTCAGAGGTTTTAAGATATTAGGAGCGCCGTTAAGAATTTTTATCATCCTTGAATACATATCATAAACTATTTCATTCCGGGAGGTGAGTTTCTTAATCGATTTGTACTAAAGCCATTATACATAATATATTATATTGAACCATATAAATATGTATAACCTTGGTTTACGAGAATTTAAGGTCATACACTTCAAAAAATTACTCCTTAGAATAATTTAACTGAATTTCGCCATGTCGGTATTTCTCGTCGAATATGCAACAAACTACAACATTCAGTAATTTAAATGGATTTGATCATAGGTTTGTGTCAAAAATGACCTAATGAATGAGTTCGATTTAGGGTTTGCAAATAATCGCAGATTTTCAAAATCGCGCTTGAGTTTAAATAATAATAAGAAAAATTTAAAATTTAAAAAACCGCCGATATACTGACCAAACGCCTAAGCCGATTTCCTTCAAAGATAGACTATAAGATAAAGCAGTAATAATGGTCTCAGGGATGTTCACGGACGTTATATGTAAGTCATATCATGTCCAACGCTATGGGCACACTTAGTCTTAATCTGTAGCCCAGTACTGTGGACTAGGAGTGAAGCCAAACAAAACCAGGGGTACATAGAAGTACCACAAAAACCAGGGTACAGAGTTTTAGGCTTCCTTAGTTGAATAATCATGAATTGCCGTTAGCAGACAACGCAAAATATCTAGGAGTTATACTGGACCAAAAACTTTAATGCGAACTGAATATTCAACACATTGTTAGAAAGGCCGGTAGCATACTACTCCTGTCGTAGGATATTTGGATCTAAATGGGGCCTAAATGCTTAAATGCATGTATACAGCAATAGTGTGTCCAATACTGACTTACGGCTCTGTAGTATGATGGCCTGCTACAAGTAACAAATACGTGGTAGATCAACCTTATAGAATACAGAGATCCATGTGTGAAGGAATAACAGGATCGACCTTCATATATTGCCGGTATCTCCAAGTAGTGTGGCAAGATGAGTGGCATCTGGGCGGTGGATATCAAGGTCCTATGGCCATGCCAGAATCCTGAATCAACTATCCACTTCGCTGAAGAAATCTACTGATTACATCGTGCCTTATCTGGACTTTGTCAAGGTATTTAAAGTTCTATTTCCATCGATTGGAAGAGAGGCAAAATGGTAAGAGAATATGACGTTGGAATTTGCGCTGATAGATCAAGAATGGTCTGCGGTCTCGGCTCTGGAGTAGTTTCAGGTGATCTTGGTATATAATGCTCCTCTAACGAAGCCACTGTATTTCAGGCTGAAATTTTGGCAGTAAGGGAATTGGCTAGACTGCTAATTGATAGGAAGGTACGGGGCAAAGTTGGTATCTTTATCGAAAGCCAGGCGGCGCTTTTATCCCTAAGATCATATATCACTTCGTCTATTCTAGTGGGACTGTTTAAGAGTTTGCTATCTAGGCTGGATGGTCAGGCTGATCTCACCCTCATCTGGGTTCCAGCACAGAGCAACTTTTTAGGTAACGAACGGGAGGTTGAGCTAGCCAGAGCTGCCTCTGCTATGAATGTCTCCGATTACAAATCGCTAGCAATGCCATTTGATGCTATTAGAAACGGTATGTTCAAGCACAATCTCTATAAGGGTGAATGCAGGTGGCGCAATATAGTCACGTGCAAGGTTGCTAAGAAATTGTGGCCTTGCTACAATGATAGACGCTCCATACAATTAAAAACTAAGGACCGCAGAGACATCTCGAGGCTTGTTGCAGTCATGATGGGGCACTGGATGGTCGGTAGACCTGCTATGTGGAATATGTCTGTTCTATAATGAGTTCTTCCGAAGTTGTTGGGAAGAACGCAAAGAAGAAACAATCTTCCACTTTCTTTGCGAATGTCCAGCTTTGCATCTCTCGAGACACAAGTTTGTAGACAGAAATGTACCAGACGACCTTTCAGATTTATCTGAGATTGGGTTGAGTGACCTTATCAGATATCTCAACGTGACGAGGTGGATCTAGTACCTATCACCGTATCCGTATATTTAAATATGGTTCTACATAGGTTGACACCAACGAGTAGAGTGGTGTTTCAAAAAGAAATCATCTAGATTCTACTTGACTGCCTACGTATAGAAGGCAGCCACGTAAACCAACCCACCAACCATGAGATCAAGACACCTTTCGAACGAATAAAAAAAAAAAAAATCAGTCCAGAAGTTTAGAAAACAGCACATATTTTCTAGATATATTCTGTTAAATCTTTGTGTCTTTGAATCCGTAGGTCTCACACTGATCTTAAAGTCTATCTTTGAAGAAAAAGATTTTGCTTGGCCTTAAAGTGAGTGAAAGTTATGGATAGAAAGAATCTAATTGAATTTTATAAGTATTAATTGGTAGCTTAGACTCTAAGCAGAGGCCGAATTCCGGTGTTCGATATCGAATGAAATTTCTAGAAATTTCAGCAGAATTTAAAAGGAAATATTTTTAAACTTTGTTCGATATCGAATTCCGTAATTTGACCCCAGTTTAATTTAACTGCAATATGCTCTGAACGTATTTTATATATTTTACATTTAAACTTTAAATTTAAAATTTTTATGAGTTAAGCTTCGCCTGTATGAAAATTTAAACAGTGTAAATGAATCTTAGGTTAGACAAAAGTTCATTGGTGAAGGCTTTGGTCATAAATTCTTTGCTTGCAAAAGGGTCAAAGTCTTAGTCGTAATCGAGCGATTAATGCCTTCGATTACGAACGATTACGTTTAAGAGGTGCGTTTAATCGTGATTTCGATTACGATTATAATTGCAGTGTGAACGCTAGTCCGCTAGAAGTCTACAACAAACCAATATCCTCGTCAGCTCGTGCGGCCACAGCCAAAGTTCCTGTAGGGTGCTTGGAATAAAAATAAAATTATAGGACTTTACTGTTGTTGTAGCTGTTGCTCCGTAGCATATTTTCGCTGCTCTTGTCCGTATTTTATTGTATATTAAACACTTGAAGAAGGGCCAGCCAAAAATTATAGTTTCATTGTAGAAAATAGACATCTCATTGTCGCCTTTTGGGGCGTCAAGCATGTCTAAAATCACTGTTGTTCTTGTCGTCGTTGTTGTTCTTGGCTTTTCTTTCCTTCTTTTTATTTTTAGTTATTGTACGGACCCAAACAAAGTAAAATTCTAAAGCACGTAATCAATTTTATGTTAAGTTTTTTTCTTTTTTGGTACATTGACGACAAAAACAAAAAGTGGACACAAACAAATACCAGAAAAAAGGTACGAGTATCTTGTAAAAATGTGGCCTTTCTTGTATATAGACACTGCGATAAGCCACAAGCCGTTTTCTGGCAAAAAAAAAACAACAAAAAATAAGAAATACTACGATGGTCTTGTCTTTGCGATTTAGTTTTTTTTTTATTTGTTTTCTTCTTTTTTCTTAAACAAAAATTTAAAACATGTATTATTGCTAGTTTTACAAGATGTTTCCTGTCTCCAAATCGAACTGTTGTCAATATCCGGCCCTTTCCATTCTGCCTTTGTTTGTATGCAATTTGAAATACTTTTAAATTTTTATTCGCCACAACAACGTGTGTGTGCTGTGCTGAGCTGAGTTGTGTTGCAGAAATAATCTGTCAAAAGGTTTGATATAATAAAGATCAAGTGAAATATTTATTATGGGTTCATGTTGGTTACATTTTATTTTCTTGTTAAAGTGAAAAAAGAAAGAAAATTCAAGAGCTTTTTCACAAGACTGCAAATTCTTGTTTCAGTTCTTTGTATGAAAACGACACTTGGAATTGTCCAAGTTGAATCGTTAATTTAAAGAAATGCTACATAATTGAGGAATCAAGAAACTTTGATACAAAAGACCAATTGTAATGCCTTCTTCTTCCACATAACTAAAACGTAATGTAACTAATTTCAGATTTAAATACATGAATACGCAATCCATAACTTCTCTGTGTCAACTTGTAGTGTTAACACAACTACTCGTAATTAACTTTTATTTCCTTTTCCCCCAGAACATACAAAAGTACTTAGCATTAAGCATGCTGTGGTAGTATAGCCTTTAACATGTTGACCCATATTTTGAACTGCAAATTTTTTTCTATTTTTTACCACAATTACACGATCATAAAAAAAGAAACATTTGAGCTATTTTAGCAAAATTATTTTGCCCAAAATCATGAATGCAACTTTAGCAATAAAATCTCCATACGTAACCCCAAAGAAAAAAATAAATTGTAAAAAAACGAATAAAAAAAGCAAGAGTTTTAAAATAATGTTATCAATGAAATAGATCTAATTTTGCATTAATGTAGTTTAACATCAAAGACTACTTAAACCGCCACTGCAATCCAAGCTCACCAGAACACGATAACTGATTGTAATAGTTTGAGGTACCCACAAGTACCTCTTAGATCCTAGACAAGCATAAAGAGTTGTAGACCAACAATAATAATAAAGAGAAGAAAAACAAAATAAGTTACAAAAACCAGTTACTTTTATTAAATCTAAAGTCATCTAATCTATTACAATTGTTGTATTTTAGGCAAATATTTGCACAAACACTTGATACTTGCTTTGCGGGGGCAAATTGTTTCTTTGCTTCAACCAGATATCAACTGTTGGCGAATACACTCACTCTTATTGTATAAGAGGAAGAAATGCAAATATTTAGACTATATAAACTTTTTATGTATGAACGCCTAATCATAAGTATAAACTTCATACATTAATGTAATTTCAGATACTTTGCGAAAGCATATTTATGTGATGCACACCACAGAGGATATCAGAGTTGAATAAAGTGACTTCTGAAATAGCATAAAATCAGCTGATTTACGCACTCTTAAAAAGGAACAAATACAGTGGGTTTGTTACTAAGTTTTTAGCACAATAATTTCTAGTGTTGCATTAAAAAATTATTGTGAAGATGACTGACTATTTATCTACATAACAAAGTGCAACACGAAAAAATATAAGCAAATAGCGGACACCACTACGTGATAAAATACCAAAAAGGAAAAAAAAGAATCGTGGCTCCCAGTGTCATGCACTTTTTGGCGCAAAGGTTTGGGGCCTCGGTGCCATTTTTGCATATCTTGCAAAACGTTTCGAATTTAGATTTTGTTTCTGTAGGTCTTGTCATAAAAAACCAAAATTGTGAACAAATTAAATCAAAATAACTTCATCTTCAATATCAAAATCGCAAAAAATTTAAAAAAATTATATTTTTTTTACCTTTTTTCCCTTGTTGAGGTCCATAGGCAGCAAACCGTTCCAAATTGAAGGAAACAATGCACTACAAACATGTACCTAATATTTCAATAAACAACTTCCCAGTAATGATTCTTAACACCGTTTAGGTAGCGCTTAGGTAGCCGCAAAAGTGAAAAAATTCCAAACAAATGAAACTAAAAAATTTTCGGGTATCGATGTTGACAACTGGAATAGGGCTTAATGCAAAATATTTATTAAATACAAAGTGTGGAATAAAATACTCAACATATATCGATATAGCATATATCGAAAAAATATATTTGAATCAACTTCTTTAATCGAAAAATCCGGGAGTTCACTTACTAAAAATTGCACTAGATTAAAAAATTATAAATTTTTTCACAAAACAAATATGTATGTATGTATTTTTATACCACATGTACGTACATCTCTGCAGGGTATACAAGATTTGGCACAGCCGAATATAGCACTCTTACTTTTTTAATATATCTAAGTACCCAGCAAAAAATTGCACATTACCATCAGAACTACTTGCCATATAATGACTTGCTTTTATGATTACCGAATTTCATTACTCACTTACAAGTCACATTACCTAAAATTTAAAAAAATTATGTACAAGTTGCTAAATCAGGAGAATAATATTTTTGGATTAAATAGATTACGTGAACAAGTTGCCAAATAAAAAAAGTAAGTACTTCTCAAGAATCGATTATTTTAGTCTCACGCCTTCTTAAAATCATTAAGTTGGTAATCCAGTAAGGAACAGCTTCCACCAAAAATGCTTAATTCCAAACCCGATTACCTTTTTTGAAATTGTTTGCTGGGTATATTAAAACAAACTACATCATTGGTTTTTTCCCATCACGTCACGTTTTTTTAATTAGAATACCTAATATTTTCACGAGATATGCCAGTATAATTCACCGGACGTTTTAGGGCCACGCACATAAAAAGTTAAGATAATATAATACGGTACAGAGCTAAAATTTTGCACACAAATAGTCTTAGGAAAGTTACCAACTAGAAAAATCGCTACTCTATTGAAACTTTGCATGCACATTGCACATTGCATTTCGTCGAAGTATACTTTAAAAAAGTAGGCGGGGTAACTTCCATTATAATTTACGCTATATCAGCTATACTCAGATGACTCTTAAAAAACTTTGTACATAATTGGGTCCTTGTAATGACCCAATACTGCACCCATCCAACCCATTATTTTATGTAACTCAGCTGTTTTCAACTGGCGCAGTTATCACAAATAGAAATATGGCAGACTAGAAATTTTAAGTCTCAAAAGCTTTATTAAAGAAAGCTCTTCAATAAGTAGTCAGACCCTTCCAAAATTTCGGTCATCAAATCTAGTGAGATATAAATTTTGACCATTTTCTTATTTGGCACAATATCACAGAAAAAAGTATTCACCAATTAATATTTTCAATTAATAATTTAATTGATTCAATTAAATTTTTAATTGTATTTATTAATTTGAGTGGAAAAACTTATTAATCTTATCAAATTGTTTATAGATGAAAATTTAATTAATTTTTTAATTGATATTACAAATATTTTAATTAATACTACAAAATCATTCATATTACTTTTTTGTGTGATATATCACTAAAATATGCAATGCATCATATAAATTTGTAATCGTCAGGGTGTCATATCATTTCTAGGGAATCTGCTTACTTGACAACATTGCTTTCCATATAATGAAATGAACAAATAGAAAGGTAAAACTATTGCCAAATTAGGAGATTGCCTAGAAATGATTTGATACACTGACGATTACAAATTTATATTATGCATTGCCTATTTTAGTGTTAGATATTGTGCCAAATAAGAACTTGGTCAAAATTTATATCTCACTACACTTGATGGGCGAAATTTTGGTAAGGAACTTGGCCTTTGTTTACATTGCACTGTGGTTCAAATCACCACTTTTTCTGTGCGAAATTAAATTTGGTAGGCGAAATCATGGTATTTAAACCAATTTCTGAAAAAATTTCTGCAAAATTTAATTTAACCCATTATCGAGCAAAAATTAACCCTTTAATAACAACATTACATTGGCTAATTGATAAAATTGAGTTCATTTAGTAAATTTAAATTAAAAAAATCTTTTTCATATTCGTTAATTCCATCAACAGTTCAGTTGTTTTCATACAAATGTTACCTACCAAAAAGAGGCACTTTGAAATAAATTGCAAATAACTCAATGCTTATTACTAAATTTATATTTTAAATTTGAAAGGGTTCATATGGGCTCAAAATTTTGAGGGCCTATATAAAATTAGTGCTTTTGACAAATTATACCGTTTAGGTTTTAGCTCATTATAATGAATTATTTTAAAGCATAGCGGTATAAATATAAAGCACTTTGCATGAAAAACAGCAAAACTTACTTGTCGCTTTATTTTCATTTTTACAGCAATGGGTTAATACAAACGCGATTCGAGAAAAACGCACTTAAAGTTGACCGATTTCTACTGAACTCACAAGCATATTTTCAAAAAAAAATTAAATCTATTTACTTTGATGCAGAAAAATATACGATGGTGCTTAATATTTTTCGAAATTTAAAATATTATGTCTTTATTTTAAAGTGTTGAAAATTGAAAACAATGACAAACAATTAAAAGGTCACATTTGTTTTTATCACTTTTGCACAGAAAAAGTGGTAATTTGACCTAATGTGCATTGGAATAATTTTAAGGTGACAATTTTGAAATTCTCAAGTATTTAACCAAGAAACTGGCAGATCCATTATTACGACTTAAGGTTAGACAAAAGTACGATTTTATAACATATAAATAGTTGACGCAGTAATGCGACACCTATTTATTGACTGAGATAAGCTTTCATATAAAGCTTCCAGTTTTAATATTTAAGCGTTGATACAGTTCTCGGTTTACACATTTCACACAGTGCAACAAATAATTGCCGGTTATTTGTGTATATATGTACAAATTTACATTTGACTAACTTTTACATTTGTTTGTTGGAGTTGCATGTTTAAAGAGCAGAGAAAATATACAAATCTTATGGAAAAAAATTTAATGCATAGATAGTCAGAGAATTTTTTTTTTTATTGCAGCAACGCATTAAATACCAGACAACAGTACACTATTCATTCAGTACAACAAAAAAAAAAAGGCTGTAAGGATATCTATAAACTAGATCAAAACAAAAGTTGAACGCGTGCCAAAATATTGTATTCGTGTTTCTATTCGTACATATACAACACATTCATATTAATAGTATGCATTTGATGTTTAAAGCAGGCAGAGATGGCATTGTGATGTATGTTTGCAAGTATGTAACTATTTATATATGAGTTTTTTAAATCCTTTTTAACTACTAAGTGTTAGTTAAATATGCAAGTTGCTGCTTTTAATTTAAAATTTGGCATTTCGTGGGACCAAGGTTGGAAACCGAAAAAAATAACGGTATCGGTATTGATACCGGTACAATTATTTTTTAAATTTCGGTATCGGTAGCGGTATCGGTATTTTTTTATTTCGGTATCGGTATTACCGGTACATACCGTTATCGAGTTTATAATACTGGTATACAGATATTACTGATAAATTTATTATTTCAGGCAGTGGACATTACAAAAAATCTTTTTTTATTAAATTACTTCAAAAAGGGAGTATTTTTACATTAACATACATATGTACTCGTATAAAAGCATATAAACTTATTTGTTTCTATATACATATGTATGTTTTTATACTATTATTAAAAAATAATTTATTAAAAAAGTGAAACAAGGAGACTGCAGTTCAAACTTTACATATGTATATAAAGTATACATTTTGGTTAATTAAACAAAATAGTAAAAATAAAAGTTTTGTCTATACTGTGTGACAAATTTTGATGAAATCGAAATACCTTGGACGTGTTACTATATTTCTGCTAGGTATCGTGGAGTATAGCAATACAAATTGTATTTGAAATTTTCCAGACACCTCCAAAATCTTGAGTTACGGGTAAAAACCGGTTTTTCGTACCCGTAAACACTTATCAACCTCCAACTAAGTTAAATATCAACCGATTTTAAATTTATAAACGGATACAGAAAGAAGAGACTAAGACTTTTTGAATCATATAGTTATATCTTGTTTCAGTAAATTTCAAATATGTCTTTATTTTTTCACCAAATATGATTTTTTCTTTTCTACTTTGGACACGTTCTAAGGCAATATTTTTGTACTGGATCTATATTATATTGTTTATAACTTTGTTTATAAAATATAATTGAATAAGAGTAATTCACAGGACTGTTTTAAATATTTTGTTAGAAAACTTTTTTTTTAAACTACCTGTATGATGTATTTCGCGTTCTATTTATACGCTTTCGGGGTAATTAAACTTCCAGGATGATGAAAGTACAATTTAATAGATGTATATAAACACAGAGTACAAAATTGGTACAACAGTGGTCGCCAACATTTTTTCCTTCATTTTAAAAGTACTTTTCTTCACCTCAAGAGAGGAATCTTTAACTTCAAACATAAAAGTTTAGAAGTTTTTTCTCTACCAACCTTATATATTACGTTGAAGTGTGTAAACAAGACCAAGACGAAAGAAAGAAAGTTAATTGAAATATATCTTTGCAATTTTTGCACATATTGCTCAACTAAGTTGGATTGAAACTGAAACAACTTAACTTTTAAACAACTGTTTTTTGGTATTCTGGTATTCTCAATAACAACTAATTTTAGTTGGCTTCGAAACAATGCACGAAAAACAAAGGTTCTTATCTATGATATATGTTTTGAAACCATAGTATCCATTACAAAACATTTTAAATATTTGTAGTTTTGGCCTTGCTATTTTTTCTTGGGATTCTATGTTTTATGAACATTGCAATAATATTGGTTGACAAATGGGATTGGTTGGCGTCTGGAATAGTAAAGCAAATCGAACACAATGATCGAAATAAAAACCAAAATACAACTGATAAAAAGCAGTTTTCTCATGGTGAAAAAATTTGTAATACATAATAAAAATTTGGCAACTACAACTCAACTATCATTGATTTTTTGGCCGGAATCGGTATACCGGTAAGTACCGGTATAGTCGTAAACGGTAGTCTGGATACCGGTATTTTCTAACCGAAATGGATTTCGGTATCGGTAACGATACCGGTATCTAATTTTAGCGTTATTTGAATCGGTATCGGTATTTTTACGATACCGTTTGCCAACCTTGCGTGGGACATAAACCGCTAGACTTCAGGTTCTCGATTTGTCACATCGCTACTATTAGCTGCTCTAATACCACGGTATGACCATATTTCCGCAATTTTCGGTTACATTACTAGACACGTGTTGTTTTGACAGTTGCACATTATTTATGCTTTAGCCGAATTTTTCTTTAGGAGTTTATCAATTATTTATCATGATTCTGTAAATGATTTTCAGTAAATTTAATTTACAAAATTTGATCTATGACAGCTCATTTCGGAAATATTTTATAAAAATTTTAGGAATATCTCAGATAAATATTAATATCACGTTAAATTTTACTATCCCGTTGTTACTGAAAAAAGTAAATTTTAAGTAAATAAATACGAGCAACTGACATTTCGAAAACGAAACTTCGTTTTCAGTGAAGTTTACTTTATGTATTTTACATTTAAAACAAGTAAGAGTGCTATATTCGGCTGTGCCGAATCTTATATACCCTTTACCAACGTACGTACATATATATATTTTTTGTAAAAAAATTTATAATTTTTTTAAAGTTTCCATCTATGGAGCTATAATTTTCATTTTTCAAATTTCATACGCCAAACTTTTCTTTGAGAAGCATAAAATATATTCAATTTATAAAGAAAAAGAAAAAAAATTTTAGACCTATTTAATTTTACATAACCCAAAAAGTGTGAGTTTTCCAACCCTGGAGTCCTAATTTTGGATTTTTCTGATTATTGATACCAATCTAGATCTTTAAAAAATACATACAAAAACATAAGAAAGAACCTAGTTTCATTTAATTCCTTTAATATTAAAAAATTCAGTAAAGTGCGACTTTGAATCGCGCACGAAAGGTAGGCTTTTTTGTTTTTTTGAATTTTTTTTCAGCTTAAACGATTTTTTCAGTTTTGTCGCTTTTTTCTCGTTTTGGCGATTTTTTCTGTTTTTGGAGGTTTTTTTCATTTTGGCGATATATTTCTGTTTTTGGGCTTTTCTTCATTTTGGAGATTTTTCCCATTTTGACGATTTCTTTTCATTTTGGCGATTTTTTTTTTGTTTTTGGGTTGATCGCCTGAATAGGCGATTTTTTTCTTTTTTTTTTGTTTTTTTTTCATTTTGGCGATTTTTTTGGGGTTATTTTCGTTTTGGCGATTTTTTTCATTTTGGCGATTTTTTTCCTTTTGGTGATTTTTGTCTGTTTTTAGGTTTTTTTTTTTCGTTTTGGCGATTTTTTTCATTTTGGCGATTTTTTTTTCATTTTGGCGATTTTCTTTCATTTAGGCGATTTTTTTTGTTTTTATTTTTATTTAGGCGATTTTTTTGTTTTTTTTTTCATTTTGGCGATTTTTCTTTCATTTTGGCGATTTTTGTCTGTTTTTTAGGTTTTTTTTCGTTTTGGCGATTTTTTTCATTTTGGCGATTTTTTTTTTCGTTTTGGCAATTTTTTTTTTGTTGTTGGCGATTTTTTCCTGTTTTGGGTTTTTTTTCATTTTGGCGACTTTTTTCTGTTTTTTTGGGTTTTTTTCGTTTTGGCGATTTTTTTTCATCTTGGCGATTTTTTCATTTTAGCGATTTTCTTTCATTTTGGCGATTTTTTTTTACATTTTAGCAATTCTTCCGTTTTATGCGATTTATTTTAGCTTTAGAAATTTTTTTTAATTTGGTGCTTTTTTTCGTTTTGGCGATTTTTTTTTTGTTTTTGGCGATTTTTTTCGTTTTGGCGATTTTATAATTTTTTGTTTTTTTAGTTTTACCGTTTTTGAAAATTTCAAGAGTTTTGCTCTTACGGTTTCCAAGATACAGCAAGTTGTAAAAATTGCATAGTCAAAATTGCATTAACTAATGGAACACCCTTTAATTTAAATTTTTGGAAATTTTAGTGTTAATTTTTGTAGTCTGTATAAAAAGTGTATATACATATAATTGTATGTATATTACATGGGATTTTAACATTTTTCGTTGCTCGTTTTGGAACACCCTTTAATTTCCATTTCTCATGTATTTGTTGTTGTAGCGGCTAAAGGTCTACACACTGTGTCCAAATTTCAGGTCAGTAGCTCTTACGGTTCTCGAGAAAATACTAATATAGTTTTAGACATAGTTAATTTTACATAACACAAAAAGTTAAAGTTTTCCAACCCTGGAAACGTCTTTTTAATTTTTTTCATATTTTTTTAATTTAAAATTCCAATTTTAGTCGTACTGAAGTGTAAAATAAATTTATTTATTAAAAAAAATAAAAATTTGTTTTCGGTAGTTACTTTTATATGGCAAAATAAAGTTTAAGTTTTCCAGCTCTGCAATGGTCTGCTCGATTTTGCTGAATTTCAATACCAATCTATTTTGGAAAATTTCTGACACACCAGTCCAAGAACGAAGTCTCTAGCTTTTCTGGGAGCTTCGGAAAACCGATTTCACGTACAGACAGACGGACAGACGGACAGACGGACAGACGGACAGACGGACAGACGGACAGACGGACAGACGGACAGACGGACAGACGGACAGACGGACATCGCTTATTCGTCTTCCCTATGCATAAGGATCCAGAATATATATATTTTATGTGTCGCTTATTGATATTATAGAAATTACAAACGGAATGACAAACCTATATATACCCTTTTACCATTTTTGTTGGTAAAGGGTATAAAAATGCACCAGTCACGTGTAATCATACTTTACTCACGCATTAAGGCGTTAATATTGCCTTAAATGTTTATATATTGCAAAGTGATTAAATAAGATATTGAAAAAAAGCAAATCCCACAAATACTAAACACCATTATCAGCATCATCATCATCAGCAGCAGCAGCAGCAAGATCAGGTGTAACAGAATCATCTTTTCTCCTTTCTGCATTCTTACACCTGCACCGAAACACAGTTTGCCAAAAAAAAAATTACTAAGAACAAAAATAAACGCATATTTAGCTTAGAAGAAATATTCAGAGGAAAGGTAAATTAAAGAATATCTGTATGTATATTCAAAACAATACGGAATTGAATTGAACAGTGCAGAACAGGCATCCCATCTAGATTTATAACAAAGATAACATTTAAATTCTGTTCAAATTGATATTGTACGAACTAGTTATTTGGCATGGATGAGGGTGATTGAGCTAAAAAGTAAAAAAAAAAATTTTGTATCCAGAGTTATGCTTAAGATTCGATGTTTTTAAAACCATAACAAATACTACATTAATTGCCATCAAACCATACATTTGCAGCAAGTCACTATTATTACGAATACCAAATGAATTTCCACACTGGTTCTAGAGACTAAAATGCTAATAAAATTTACTTGATGGGGTTTTCTTTTCTAAAATTAAGGGAAGGAATTAAATTTCCAGTTTCATAAGGCCATACAATTTCTTAAACTCTACTGATAAAGAAGAAAAAATATTTGTTAGCTCGTTTCAAAAAAGAAACCAGCATTATATTCGCAGCATATTATTCGATGACAATCATAATTACAGACGCAGAAAAAGTCTGGTATTTCTTTCAAATTTAAATACCTCAAAAGGATAGAAAATTAATCAGAAATAATTTTTTAATCAGGCTTAAGTTCAGTAATTGCAATTGTGCAGCCACGCACTTCATTAGCACCCTAGTGTATCCTTTTGGTTAGAGATTTTTATAAGCATCAGCTATTTAACCAAAATTTTTAATAAAACGGATTACGAGAAATGATTATTATTTTCTATTTAAGTTAGCACAAAGCTATATCACGCTACGTAAGTATCCCTGTAGAAAATTTGGTGACAATTGATCCAAACGTACTCGTCCTATGACTTGAGAAAACGAAAAAAAAAAACATATCCTGTAAATGGTTTTACATATTCACCATTCTCAGATCTATCGTCTTGATCTTTTGTCAATTTAGTTGGAATTCGGTCTAGCATTATAGTAAACGGCACCAAACTAGTTCGATGTGGTTGGATCCAGAACCTGTCAAATAGTATAAATGTAATGCAAATTGTTCCCTCCAATAATACCACCAAGCCACTCTCGAACCAGTCCCGCAACTATAGTTAAATATTAACCTAAGCTTAACAAGTGCTTATGCTTTTAAAACATTAGTGCCCCTGCGATCGAGTGGATAGTGTGCAAGCTTGTCATGAAGGAGATTATCGGTTCGAATCCTAAAGTAAAATAGCTGCTTTAAAAAAAATATAATTGCATTTGTAACAATAAATAAATATATTTTCATTGTTACAGTTAAGTGTCAAAATATAATTTTTAAATTATTTATACTATTCTACACCGATTAGGTCTCCATGAGGTAGTTCAGTGCAAAGTCACAAGGTGCACACGAAGTATCAATTAACCCGCTCCTAGGCCATCCTCATGTAGAAGTGGCTGGTCGGCTTCATAGGAAGTGTTAGAACTCGAACTGGTACCTATCACTTGGGACCGATCACGTGACTAGTCTTGTGTCAATTCCATTTCCTGCAGAGATGTTTAACTATTATTGTTTATTTTTTACGATCATCACATTAATTATTTTTACATATTCAATGTACCGTCGGAAATTAATTTACATTTTACGTTTAAAAAATAACTACTTTTTACAAAGGTACTTTTTGTAAATGATCTTTTATCAAATCTATTTTGAAAAAGATTATTTATTACAAATGTACTTTTTACAAAACAGTTCTTTTTAAAATAGGATAATTTTCATATAAAATGTGTTTTTTTAAATGTACTTTTTACATAAAGGTACTCGTTAAAAAAAGAAAAAGTACTTTTAGGAAAAAGATAATTTTTACAAATAGTTATTTTCTACAAAAAGGAACTTATTGCAAAAAATTACTTGTTAAAAAGAAAAAGTACTTTTTACAAAAACGTACTTTTTACAAAAAGTTACTTTTTAAAAAGAAAAAGTAGTTTTCACAAAAAAGGTACCTCTAAGAAAAAGGTACTTTTTACATAAAGGTACTTGTTCCAAAAAGGAAAAGTACTTTTTACATGAAGAAAATTTTTACAACAAGGTACTTTTTAAAAGGTACTTTTTAAAAGCAGGATATTTCTACAAAAAGTCGCTTTCTTCAATAGTACTTCTTACAAAAAGTTATTTTTTTAAAAAGGGGTACTTCTTTCAAAAAAGTACTTTGTATAGAAAATTTTTTATTTTCAAGTGTACTTTTCATAAAATAGACTACATAAAGTATATAAATAGACTATATAAAGTATATAAAGTAGAAGGTATTTTTATACAAATTAGTTTTAACAAGTAAGAGTGCTATATTCGTCTGTGCCGAATCTTATATACCCTTTACCAACGTACGTACATATATATAGTATGCAGACACATACATACATATTTGTTTTGTGAAAAAATTTATAATTTTTTTAAAGTTTCCATCTTTGGAGCTGTAATTATAATTTTTCAAATTTCATACGCCAAACTTTTCTTTCAGAAGCATAAAATATATTCAATTTATAAAGAAAAAGAAAAAAATTTAGACCTATTTAATTTTACATAACACAAAAGCGTGAGTTTTCCAACCAACCCTGGAGTCATAATTTTGGATTTTTCTGATTATTGATACCGATCTAGTTTTTTAAAAAATACATAAAATATGTAAAGTAAACGAAGCAAAAACGAAATAAGAAAAAACTTAGTTTAATTTAATTCCTTTAATATTAAAAAATTCAGTAAAGTGCGACTTTGACTCGCGCAGTTTTTTTCAGTTTAAACGATTTGTTCAGTTTTGTCGCTTTTTTCTCATTTTGGCCATTTTTTTCTGTTTTTTTTTTCATTTTGGCGATTTTTTTTCTGTTTTTTGGGGGTTTATTTTAATTTTGGCGACTTTTTTTTCATTTTGGCGATTTTTTTGGCAATTCTTTTTCCATTTTGGCGATTTTTTCCTATTTTGGGATTTTTTTTCATTTTGGCGATTTTTTTTTCATTTTGGAGATTTTTTTTCTGTTTATGGGGCTTTTTTTATTTTGGAGATTTTTTTCATATTAGCGATTTTTTTTCATTTTGGCGATTTTTTTCCGTTATTTGGGTTTTTTTTTGTTTTGGCGATTTTTTTTTTCATTTTGGCAATTTTTTTTATTTTGGCGATTTTTTTCTCTTTTTGGGGGTTTATTTTCATTTTGGAGATTTTTTTTCCTTTTGGCGATTTTTTTAATATTTCGATTTTTTTTATTTTGGCGTTTTTTTCATTTTGGCGATTTTTTTTCATTTTGGCGTTTTTTTTCATTTTGGCGATTTTTTTTCTGTTTTTTGGGTTTTTTTTTTATTTTGGCGATTTTTTCCTGTTTTTGGGTTTTTTTCATTTTGGCGATTTTTTTCATCTTGGCGACTTTTTTCATTTTAACGATTTTTTCCTATTTTTTGGGGTTTTTTTTCGTTTTGGCCATATTTTTCGTTTTGGCGATTTTTTTTTCATTTTGGGGTTTTTTTCATTTTGGCGATTTTCTTTCATTTTAGCGATTTTTTTTACTGTTTTGGGGTTTTTTTTTAATTTTGGCGATTTTTTTCTGTTTTTTGGGCTTTTTTCATTTTGGAGATTTTTTTAATTTTGGCGATTTTTTTTTATTTTGGCGATTTTTTCCTGTTTTTGGGTTTTTTTCATTTTGGCGATTTTTTTCATCTTGGCGACTTTTTTTAATTTTAAATTTTTTTCTTTTTTTGGGGTTTTTTTTCGTTTTGGCCATTTTTTTCGTTTTGGCGATTTTTTTCATTTTGGGGTTTTTTTCATTTTGGCGATTTTCTTTCATTTTAGCGATTTTTTTACTGTTTTGGGGTTTTTTTTAATTTTGGCGATTTTTTTCTGTTTTTGGGGCTTTTTTTCATTTTGGAGATTTTTTTAATTTTGGCGATTTTTTTTTATTTTGACGATTTTTTCCTGTTTTTGGGATTTTTTCATTTTGGCGATTTTTTTCATCTTGGCGACTTTTTTTCATTTAAAATTTTTTTTTCTTTTTTTGGGGTTTTTTTCGTTTTGGCCATTTTTTTCGTTTTGGCGATTTTTTTTTCATTTTGGGGTTTTTTTTCATTTTGGCGATTTTCTTTCATTTTAGCGATTTTTTTTTATTTTAGCAATTTTTCCGGTTATTCGCGATTTATTTTAGTCTTAGAAATTTTTTTTGTAATTTGGTGCTTTTTTTCGTTTTAGCGATTTTTTTTTTGTTTTTTGCGATTTTTTTCGGTTTGGCGATTTTATAATTTTTTGTTTTTTTAGTTTTACCGTTTTTGAAAATTTCAAGAGTTTTGCTCTTACGGTTTCCAAGATACAGCAAGTTGTCAAAATTGCATAGTCAAAATTGCATTAACTGATGGAACACCCTTTAATTTAAATTTTTGGAAATTTTAGTGTTAATTTTTGTAGTATGTATAAAAATATACTAACCTTACAAATTTCAAGTGTATATACATACAATTGTATGTATATTACATGGGATTTTAACATTTTTCGTTGCTCGTTTTGCAACACCCTTTAATTTCCAGCTCTCACGCATTTGTTGTTGTAGCGGCCAAAGGGTTACACACTGTGTCCAAATTTCAGGTCTCTAGCTCTTACGGTTCTCGAGAAAATACTAATATAGTTTTAGACATAGTTAATTTTACATGACACAAAAAGTTAAAGTTTTCCAACCCTGGAAACGTCTTTTTAAATTTTTTATATTTTTTCAATTCAAAATTCCAATTTTAGTCGTACTGAAGTGTAAAATAAGTTTTTTTATTAAAAAAAAATAAAAATTTGTTTTCGGTAGTTACTTTTATATGGCAAAATAAAGTTTAAGTTTTCCAGCTCTGCAATGGTCTGCTCGATTATGCTGAATTTCAATACCAATCTATTTTGGAAAATTTCTGACACACCAGTCCAAGAACGAAGTCTCTAGCTCTTCTGGGAGCTTCGGAAAACCGATTTCACGTACAGACAGACGGACAGACGGACAGACGGACAGACGGACATCGCTTATTCGTCTTCCCTATGCATAAGGATCCAGAATATATATATTTTATGTGTCGCTTATTGATATTATAGAAATTACAAACGGAATGACAAACCTATATATACCCTTTTACCATTTTTGTTGGTAAAGGGTATAAAAATTAATTTGTGAGAAAAGGTATTTCACTTTTTACAATAGGTTCTTTTTAAAAAAATTAAATTTTTCTGCAAAGTTTCATGGCCTAATTTAAACGTGTAGGGGTTTGAGGTACGTTACGCATATAAAGAAGTTCGCATAACTCTTAAACTTTTGGAGATCCCATTGTCAAACTCTTACATTATAATAAAACACCATTGGCTCATTTATTCAAAAACAAAATTAAGTAGACGTGTTTGAGTTATAGAAACTTTCCGGCTTCCACACTTCAAAAAAAGCAGTAATTTATCAATTCGTCTGTATTTATTTTAGATCACTTTTAAAAATTCTACCTTTGTCGGAGAGAATTTGAAGCTATACAATTGGACCCATTGTAAAAAAGTGGGCTGAAACACACCCAAAAGTTTTTTTATTTAATTTTATGATATTCTACTTATTTCATTGCTACAAAACCTAGCAGTCACCTGTAGTTCTTGTAATTTTACAGCCTTAAAGTTGAAAAAATGGGAAGAACTATGCCCATTAAAATATTTGATTATGTTTCACCTGATTCTGCTTAACCGATTATTACGAAACGTGCCAAACGCCTTAAGCTCTAAAAAAAACACAATTTTTTGTTACAAAAAAACAAGCGGAGGCACACCCATTAAAACTTTATATTTTATTTTAAGTGGTTCTACTTTACCGATTTTTACATAACTTCACACACACACAGTCTAGAATTTAAAAAAATTGGTGGATGCACGCCCATTAAAATTAATTTTTATATTTCACGTACTTTCAAGGCCACACTTTAGCGCACCCATTACATTAATGTCTACTAGAACTATAGTTATGTAAATGAAATACGGGTAGGTTTAAAATTTGTTAAGACTGTTCGCTTCACGAAATATGTCTCGAAATATGTTTACCACACGTAATACAATTTCCAATTAAGTTTTATCAGTTAAAAACCACTGTTTCTTGGCATTCAAATGAATTAATAAAATTTGTGATTTTAAGTCAATTCATAGTCTAGTAATTTGATCTATGGGCTATTTGTTAAATTTTTTATTTCTCCTATTTTACTCCATATTTTAACTACATATAAATAAAATACTACAAACATTGATTTTAATTCTAGTTTAATTCCATTTCCTTAAAAGAGTGGAGGCAACTAAAATCTGATTTAAAACTTGACTTTATTGATTCTATTCTGATGGCACTGTTTTGTTGTCTTACATGCATGCAATGTATCGCAAACAACTCTTTTAGCAAAAATTATTGCTAAAAGGTTTTTTACAAACAAACAAACAAACAAACACATACTTACCCACATTAAAGCTTTTAAAATTGTTCCTATATACGTTAAGGAAGATTTTAAAATTTCGATAAGATAAAAATCCATAAAAGTTGCATATACGAATAATAATGTTGACTTTTTAACGCAAATAGAGATTAAAGCGACACATGTTTTAGTATTCCGGTGGGACGAAGTGAGTAAGAGCTGTAAGTGGACTGGGCAGTTGTAAAGCATTTTAAGATCAAAAATAGCAGATATAAATTTTATTAAATAATATGTAACACCTCACGAAGAGCAACTTTGTGCTTCCTTTACTTCAGTAATTTTTAGACATATGTACATACGAGTACATATTGAAAATTTTATATGTATATTTTTTTTCTTTCTTCAGACTTATAACACTGTTCTGCAAAAAAAAATCTAAGAAAAGTCGGGAGCAAAAATGTTATTATGTGATTTTTATGGACTTTATTGTGCTGCATCCAAATCTGTTCACAGATTGATTATATCACGTCTAGTTTTGGAGATTTTCTTATTTAAATAAAATACTAATATTAAATACGTATTTATTACAATACAATAACTTTTTTAGCACACACGGTATCAATGGGGACTTTTGATACTTTATTTCTAATAGTGTACCCAAGGTCTCCACCAAAATTTAGCTCTGTCGGAATTTTTGTAATTTGACCACCATTTTTATGTCTATTTTGACCGGACTAAATGCAAGTAAAAAATATAACACATAATTGGCTTCTATGATATAAATTAAAACCTTCAATGAAATTAAATACTAATTTAAAATAAAAAATCAACTACTATCTGGTAAGTCTCTTCCTTCATTATATTAAAAATATTTTTTTTCTAACTAATTTCTGAATAATACCAAAACCGTTGAAAATCGCAAAAAACGATATTGGTTTGATTTAAAGGTTGTTTTATTTCTTATCTTTAAGTGTTTCATATATTAAAATAAAGCAAAAGTTAGCGTAACCGCCTTTTGTATGAATTAATATGTATTAGCCACACTTTTTATTTAGACCGTTTTGGTCGATTGTGATACCAAGGAGACTCTGGTTATGCGGAGTCCCCACTGTCAAACCAGCTTAATATAAAGCTACTAATACGTTGCAGTTCAACACCAGCAACGTCAGAAATTTCGCTGAACTCGAGATCGCCTTTTGTGGCCATTCCCTTTCTTGCAAGTCCAGGACAGTGACACAAAAAATGTTCTACACTTTCGTCTTCGTCAGCTGGCAGCTGCGGCAAAAATCATTTACCCTTATTCCATTTGTCAACATCAACGTCACTTTAATACAATAGCAAAAATTGGGGTTTCCTTACTCGCTTTCGAGAAAAATTTTGTGCAACTGACAATATATGTATTTATGTTCCCTAAGGTCTAGAAAAAAAGCATATACCTGCCAACAGGAGTAAGTTGTTTTCGACGACGGTTGCACAAGCCCCAATTTTTTGGTATTGTGTTCAATTGACATCGATGCCGACAACTGGAATTAGGGTCATTGTGTTCGACTTTTAATCTTTGTGCATGCCTACGTATGAGAGAGTGTCCGGTTAACACGGACACTAGAATCACGATTTGTTCCCTATTTTTTTAAATTAAAGATATGTCCATTAATACCTTGTCTTGTGCCTAAGTCAGTTCTAGCAAGCTCATCAACCCTAGAGTATCCCTGAAAGTTTCTATGCCCCGGGATCCAGGTGGTCCTAATATCAATCTGCTCTGCCATCTCTTTTCGAGACGATCTGCAGTCGAGGGCTGTTCTTATTCTTAGAAGCAGGCACTCAATAGCTGCCCTAATAGCTGCTCGACTATCAGTGTATATGTTATTCAAAGTCGTTGAAGTGACATTCACTTTCAACCAATCTGCAACTTTCTCTAGATATTGAAAAGAGAGTGAAGAAAGCAACAATTTCACTCTAGCTATGCAAGAAATCCATTGAAATAACTGGGGTATTACCTTAAAAAACGTTCATTGCATCTATAATGCAATAGTACGTCCCTGGAGAAAAAGAATATCTTACACATGGTGCAAAGACTTGCATCCTTGTGTATAACAAGTGCTCTTCACACTACTCGTACGGATGCACTGGGAATGGATGCTCCAGCACCTACTTTCATTGGACCTAGTAGGGAAGGAGGTAGAAAAAACCTCAACAAACCGTCTCCGTTGTACCTCTCTTTGGAACGGAAATCATACCAGCCACTGTAGAATACTTGACGATGAAGCTTGGGGTTGGAGGATTGACCAAACCACCCCTGCTCTACTACACGAACGTCTTTATAAAACCTGGATACCATCCACAGAATTGTGGATGACTGGAAGTCCAGCCACAAGGAAAAGTGTTGATTTTTACGGACGGCTCCAAAACACAAGAAGGTGTGGGTTATTGACTTTTTTCAGGAACTTTAGATCTCCGTATTGCAAAGCAACTTCCGGATCACAGCAGGCTAAGATCCTCGCTATAAAAGAAGTTGCGTACACAAGGTACAAAATACTGAAAAAATTTTTCTAACATCTGAGTGATATTTAAGTTTCAAGCAGCGAAAAAAGTCAGCTAGACCACTTGATATGGAATCGCCTTGCACGTACCTTTCTCTTAATTTTTAAGTGCGAGGACTTTTTACAATGATAAATAATATTTATTGTTTGTTACGCTTTATTGGCTAAACGGTTTAATTGGTTTTGATGAAATTAAAAACAAATACAGATCTGCGTCTAGAAAAGCACATCTATTATAGTTTTTTAGAGTAGGAACAAAAGGGAGGAATAAACCTTCGTCTGAAAGAACACATAGTCTATACAGTTTTCAAAAAGGAGGACCAGTAGAGCGCAGGGAGTAATTGTTGGCTATCCGAATCTATCTACATATTAGAGTTGTGCTGAAAAGAACGAACTAGTTCAATTGAACTATTCCCATAAGTGAACGATGTGAACTAGTTCAGTCAAGTTGTTCCTTTTTGTTCTTTTGGTCTTTATTGTTCTTTTGATCTTTCTCGTTCTTTTGGTCTTTCTTGTTCTTTCGTTCGTTTTTATTCCTTCGTTCGGTTTTGGTCTTTATTTCGTTTAGTTTAACTTATTCTCTGTTCCTGACCCGGGCTGCTAGATGTGACGATTTTTGGTGCCGGAAATAGAAAAATCGTCAGTTGATTTCTGGTTTGCGGCGCATTATTATCAAAATGCATTATGTTTGCAGCAAACCAGAAACCAACCGACGAAATGACGATTTTTTGTTTAAAATCCTCGATTTTGCAAGTCAAATTGGGCTGCTTTTTATGAAATGTCTACTGTTATAGCGAGTATACACGTTAACACAAATCGAACGATAAATCGTACAATGAAATTAGTCACTGGTGTCATGCTGTCGTACTTATGAAGTATACTTTGTAGTATGAAAATCAAAAATTTTTGATTTTTGTGGGCGGAGCTTCGATAATAAGTATTGTGTATCATGCTGTTGTACAGCAAAATTTGTTTCATGAGGAGCTAATTTAGAAAACGCAGTGTTTCTACAGCTCAATTTTAAAATTAGCTTTATATAGCGGATATTTTAATTAAAAAAAGAACATAAAACATTCCGGGCAATTATGTAAAAAATTCCGCAGGAAATTTCTCCCAGGGAACAATTCCAACTAATAGCAAATGATAGCGAAAACAATAAATTCTAATTGGAAAAGGGAAAAATTTCCTGCGGAATTTTTTACATAATTGCCCTAATTATTTTAACCATTCTCTACAACATACCCCTTTTGGTTTTGCAATATTTTTTTATTCTTTTTAACTGCAGTTAACTTATTATTAATAAATTCACCACATTATTCATTTATCCACGTGTATTGCCTTAAAATTTTTCTTTTAAATGAATTAGTATGATTTGTAGTAACGTCCCAGCAAAAAACTTTGCCTACTAGAATGCAAAAAAGTATATGTACTCCTCAGTCGTAAGTACTTACAATTTGACTGAATAACCCATTATTTTTGTTTGAGAAGTTCAAAAAGTATGCGGTACCCTATACTTTTTGCCTACAAACATGCAAAAGTTAATATATTACTGATTGCCTAAAAGTACTCAAAATTTAATGGGTTGTTTTTTGCTTACAAATATGCAAAATTTTATAGATTAATTTTTGCTTAAACTTATTCTAAATTAATTTGCTAATTTTTCTAATTAAAATAATTTTCACGGTCAATAAATTTTTCTCTAGATATATTTCCTTATTAACTGGAAATCACTACAATAAATACTTTCACGTAATGATATAAATAAGTTATTATTTTATTCATTACAGGGCAGTCATTATTATGCACATAAAATAATTACATAAATAAGTATCAGTCATTACTTTGTAAGCCATTAAAAGAGTACTACCCATTACAAAATTTCGAAAATTTTTTGCTGGGGTGTGTCTGAAACCCTTACTACAACTCATACTACGCTAAGTACGAAATTAAGTATGCATTAAAATTCATATATGCATGCCCATTTTGGTATAGTTTTGCAGACTCTTTCTTAATAGTTTATTGTTTAATTTAACAACATTTTTTTGTTGATGGTTTAGCGTTAAATAAAAATTACATATTACGTATGTTGAATTAAAAGAAATTTTATGTAAATGTAACTCGTATTTTTTCCGAAATTGAGTTTTTCAGTGATTCCAAAAAATTCATTTCTATTATGTTTTACCTTCTGTTGTAAATATACAATGGGCCTTATTACGGGTGTCGTAGTACGACTTCGACTACGACTATTTTGTAATAGCTTAAAGAACATTGCAGTAATTTTTGTTTAATCTAGCACAAAATCGTCGTAGTGGCTTCGTGTAGAATTCATGTATGAACACGAATTGTTATGTTATTGTTTGATAATAAATACATTTATAAAATAAAACATATCGTCGATTGGTTTCTGGTTTGCGGCACAGTATATTCAAAATACATTATGTCTGCAGCAAACCAGAAACCAACAGACGATATGTATACATGTTTACAAAAAGTACATTTTGATTTGTCCGATTTTTTAAGTATGAAATGACGACTTTTTTGTATTTTATCGGTATTTCGACGATTTTTCGATAATTTTGTCTGGCAACCCTGGTTCCTGATCAATACACATCAGTGTTGGCAAAGTTGGTACAATTGTACTTTTTTTTGTAACATTCAAACTCGCAAAGTACAATAGTACACCACCGTCCATTTTTCAAATAATTTTTCTTCTAAATTCGGATGATAAGCATATGCTACGTGTATTAATTTACATACCAACATATAAAAATATGAAATTTGAACGAAAAAATATTTTAGTACAATTAAGGTAAAAAAGTACAATTTTTAAATCTTATTGGTACAATACCAAATTCTCAATGCCATCCCTGATACACATCCAAAACATTTCAACTAAAAGATTATAGTTGCTGATTTGCATACTGTTAAAAAGAGACAAATGTAGTGTGCCTATTAATTAGCACAGTAATCAAAACAAACAGCAGAAAATGTATACTTAGTGAAAAATGCAAGTGAGTTTTACAAAATTAAAAGAAATAATTTGTAGTATTGCTTTAAAAAACAGATTGTGAAAAAGATTATTAGAATTAAAAAAGTGAATAAAATTGATTTTAAATTGATTACGGATTTCGTTTAAATTTTCGTTCAAAAATATTAGTTTTTACCTTTTAAGTAGAAACATTGAAGAGGATTCGACGACTGTGTAATCTGTGTTCTGTTGTTCACTGAACAACTGACCGAAAAGAACAACTGAACGAAAAGAACGAACTAGTTCTTTTTGTTGTTGGGAACAAAAAGGAACAATCCGCAAAAGGAACAACTATGCCCAACTCTACTACATATGTATTTGATTTTTATGACATTGATAGCATAGATACATCTTTATGTAAAAAGACACAAACGCTTCATACATTGAAATTTAAAAAAATTTAAAATTTAAAATATCTTTAAGGAGATTGGGAAGAACAGATGGACTCTGAGAAATTTGACAGTGATACAGTGGCATTTTCTATTTTTACCTTAACTGTTATGTATATATTGTTACTTAAAAATTAATAACGCGCAGGCAACGCCACATTTACTACGTTTATACGCTCACTATTTGCAAATAAAATTATTTGTAAATAAATTAACTCACTGTTTATACGGCATGGCAAAAGTACACAAACTTGGTAGCACTTCTATAGAAAGCTTACTTATGTTGCCAAAAAAAATAGTGTAAATGCACAAAATATCAAGTAATTATTTCTTTTAATTGTTATTATTTGCTTCTATCAATATTTTTTGTTGCAATATTTGTCCATTTATTGTTTTTGTTATCAAGCAATTTATTTGCAAATAGTGAGTTAATCGTGAATAGTTTTCTGAATTAGTAAGTCACAATAAAGAGAATAATATGGCAACAATTTACAGTTTTATTTGCAAATAAGCCCTGCGTATAAACGTAGTAAGACATAGTTAGTAAATAATAAATATTAAGAGTTAAATGTTTTTGTATTAAAATCAATATTCTATTTTTGAGTCGTTGAATTCGAGCCATAATTAAACTTATATTATAATACTTTACATTTGTTGCAATACTTCTTTGTAAAAACATCAATTGTTTCAAGGATTTCACCTTCTGCAACATAAAAACATGTAAAAATGGTGAAATCACATATTTTACGTATCACCAGCACTATTCTATTTATTTCACAAAATCCAATTTCTTTTAAAAGCAATAAAAATTATTTCATAGCAAAAATAAAAATAAATGCCAAAACTTTTCATATTCAAAGACATTTCTGAATTGATTGCATACCACACTTTTGCCATCTGAACTGTTCTACAGCTTCATACATACATGCATACCCAGTTGACCAAGACTTTCGCTATTCATATCAATTTCGAATGTATCTCGAACATTTATCAAGTAAAACTATCGAGAGTGACACTAAAAAATTAATCGAAAAAAAGTTCACCTGTCGCTCAGTTTAGTCCCAAAAAACATTTGATTTCAAAGTTTCGCTAGCAATATCAAAAGTGAGAAAATATCGAACTAATTTTGATATCGCAAAAGGCAGCAGAAAAAGAAAAAAATTATTTTATTTTTTAATTTATTTATTTTATATACTGATTTTAATTATTTTTTTACACCTTAACTTACGCTGCAGGATTTGAACATGGTACCCCCATTCTAACAGACTAGCGTCACTAGACTATCGTAGCAAATTTTTTCTGTTAAATAATTGCACATATGTATGTAAGTATGTGTTGTTATTTTATTTTGTAACTTACAGTGCTGTCTTGGGTTGAACTTGGTACCTCTAGACTAACAGGCTAGCACACCTCCACTCGGCTACCGTCACACATTCGCAAAACTATCGAGACAAGTTCGAAGTTCGAAGCTTTAGCGAACATTCGAATTTTTTTAGATTTGCGAACAAATATCGAACAATTTTGTTTCGAAATTTCTTCGCTTCAGTGAGCATTCGTTTTTATCGAATCTCAGGTCAAGTATACCCACTATCTACATACATATATACATACTCATGTAAGTGTGTAAGTATTTCGATTTCTGAATACCAACTAAAAAATATCAAAAATTGCAAATGTGTAACGTCAAGAAGTCTGTTGTATTTAGGAAATCTATATTTTAATATTTCAATGATCATGATCATTATTTTCAATCTCATTCACATACTTGCAAATGATTTAAAAGTTCAACATTTAATACGAGTGCAACCAGAGCAACCAGCGAACCAACCAACATACGACATGATTGCTTTATGCTTTACTGCTGATACAACTACGACAATAATAATGTTACTTAACTATGGTTGCAACAAAAAAAAATGTTTAATAAAAAAAGTTAAGGTTGCAAACTGCACATGAGTGTGGCAAATGTGTAAACGCTGGACTGTGGACAATGGCCGTGTACACGAGTACATGTCCAAATTTATTGAGACCCATGTGATAAATAACAATTTGCGTTTTATGAGTCCAGTTTAAAATAAATTTGTGTGTTGAAAATAAATTTTCACTAAAACCACCTCGTGAATGAGTGCACTATGGTTCAATTCGAGTACGTTTAAATATACACATGTATGTGTGTAAATTAAATATAAAGTATGACTTTGTATGTTATTTTGGCAGTGATGGTGGTATTTTTGCATCATTCGCATGGAAGAGAAAGATTGCCAATCAGGTGCTAATAATTTTCTAAATACAGGATTCATAAGTTCTGCAAATTTATTAATCTATGCAGTAACTATGTCAACATTTAAGGCTCAGTTACCCGACTGTAATGTAGTAACTGCAACAGTAAGCAACAGCTGATCGATATTGTAATGTGAAAAGTAATGAAAATGGTTATAGCGATGTAATGTAACGTAACCTACTTTTCATATAAAAATATCGATCAGCTGTTTCCTACGTTGCAGTTACTTTACATTACAGACGAGTAACTGAGCCCTTACTATGTATGCGTGATCATCTGTTGCACATGCTTTGTAACTGCTCAACATATGGGCATAGTTGCTTCTGATACGACCGCAATATTACATATGACTGGGGGGCTAGTACACCCATGGTCGGACCAGATTGGACAAAATCCGGGAAGATATATCGTCGGAGATCAAGAACACCTCTGGCTCAATCTCCCAGGATTGAGGCATGCAAAGCTAATGATTGGAACTTATAACCAAAATTGTTTTATAGCTTGCATGTCCGTGAGTAAAAACAATCTAAGAATGCTCACAGGTTTCCTCACAGGCCATTGTAGACTGAGAAAACACTTCAACAAAGTTGGCATTGAGAGTAACAGCCTGTGCAGATTCTGTGATTACGAAGATGAAACTCCAGAGCATATTCTGAAGGACTGTGAAGCGTTATGCCACAGAAGATATACCCAATTGGGCAG
Source organism: Tachina lurida (assembly GCA_944452675.1). Taxonomy (NCBI): domain Eukaryota; kingdom Metazoa; phylum Arthropoda; class Insecta; order Diptera; family Tachinidae; genus Tachina; species Tachina lurida. The sequence continues at coordinate 56,470,129 of OX101752.1, forward strand.
ACACCTATTGGATGATTGGGAACTGCCAACTCTGGACCCCCTGGTAATCCTGAGATACATCAGGAGAGTAGGCCTAGATGAGGTGCTCTAGCACCTGACAGGAGATACAATAGATATACTTTGGTCGCAGTGTCCTGTGCCTCCCGTTTGACTTAATTCATTTATTTATTCCTATGACTAATATTTATATGTTGAAGGTAAAAAGTGTTATTTATAAAAAAATTACAAAATATTTAACAAACGAATTTCTATTAGAGTTTATACATACATTCATATATACATAATGTAGTGTAATTTATAGTAAGTGAACTATGGCTATTTTTTGACTAAAAAATGTTATTCAAAGATCTTATTTTCGATATCCCAGTTGACCAAGATTTTCGTTATTGATATCGATTTCGAATATATCTCGAACATTTATCGTGTAATCCGAAAGGATTTTTAAATTTTACAGCCCGGAATTTTCGGGAATATCTGAATCTCGTTTTTGCATAAAAAATGGTTTTCACTGTCATCTTCTATATTAAAAATTATTAAAAACACCCTGTTATAAAAAGTTAAAATAAAAAGTTTGTTTTTAATTACGGCCTGTCCCACGATGTCACCAGAAATCGTCCGATCGACAACTTGTATTGAAAACAACAACAAATTTTTTAATTTTATTGTTGTTTGCAATACAATTTGTCGATCGAAAGAATTTTGGTGACATCGTGGAACAGCCCGTAAATTTTTTAGGAGCAAATATTATATACATTATATATATGTATATATAGTATATCTTATGGCGTTTTCTTTACTAGGAAAAATTTTTACACACACATATTTCATTTTTCAATGAAAATTCGCAATAAAATGGTTTTTTAAAACATTTTTCAGAAATTATTATATCACACCAAGCTTAATTTTTCTTAATAAAAAGTTAAAAATGTGATCCTTTTGGCAAATGGAAAATTGCATCACTGTATAATATTTTAATTAAATGTCTGAATTATATAGTAAGTACATACATATGTTCGGCTGTATGTACCTTTTATATATGAAAAAACTAAATTGTTCAATAAAAATATAATTTTTAATATAAAGACGCATATTTCTTCACAATGTTTTTGAGATTTTGTAGGTTCCGAAAATCTCGAGATCCCGGGATCCCGGTTCGGGATTTTGAGAATTAACCACTAAATCCTGTGCTTCGGGGATTAGAAAAACCTATCAAAATTAGCATCTTTAACTCCAAAATATTTTAATACCCTTTACCAAAAAAATGGTAAAAGGGTATATATAGGTTTGTCATTCCATGTGTAATTTTCATAATATTCATATGCGACCCATAAAATATATATATTCTGGGCCCTTATGAATAGGGAAGACGAATAAGCGATGTCCATCTGTCCGTCTGTCTCTAGGTGAAATCGGTTTTCCAAAGCTCCCAGAAAAGCTAGAGACTTCGTTCTTGGACTGGTGTGTCAGAAATTTCCCAAAATAGATTAGTATTGAAATTCAGCAAAATCGAGCGGACGATTGCAGAGCTGGAAAACTTAAACTTCATTTTGCCATATAAAAGTAACTACCGAAAACAAATTTTTATTTTTTTTAATTTTACACTTCAGTACGACTAAAGTTGGTATTTTAAATTAAAAAAATATAAAAAAAATTAAAAAGACGTTTCCAGGATTGGAAAACTTTAACTTTTTGTGTTATGTAAAATTAACTATGTCTAAAACTATATTAGTATTTCCTCGATAACCGTAAGAGCTAGCGACTTTAAATTTGGACACAGTGTGTAGACCTTTGGCCGCTACAAAAACAAATACATGAGAATTGGAAATTAAAGGGTGTTCCAAAACGAGCAACGAAAAATGTTAAAATCCCATGTAATATACATACAATTGTAAGGTTATTGGATTTTTATACAGACTACAAAAATTAACACTAAAATTTCAAAAAATTTCAAAAAATTTAAATTAAAGGGTGTTCCATCAGTTAATGCAATTTTGACTATGCAATTTTGACAACTTGCCGAATCTTGGAAACCGTAAGAGCAAAACTCTTCAAATTTTCAAAAACGGTAAACCTAAAAAAACAAAAAATTATAAAATCGCCAAACCGAAAAAAAACGCCAAAAAAAATCGCAAAAACGAAAAAAAGCACCATATTAAAAAAAAATTCTAAGACTAAAATAAATCGCATAAAACGGAAAAATTGCCAAAATGAAAAAAACATCGCCAAAGTGAAAGAAAATCGCCAAAATGAAAAAAAATCGCCAAAATGAAAAAAAACGCCAAAAACGAAAAAAAACCTAAAAAACAGAAAAAAATCGCCAAAACGAGAAAAAAGCGAAACAAAAATTTAAAAAATCGTTTAAGCTGAAAAAAACTTCTAAAAAGCAAAAAAGCCTACCTTTCGTGCGCGATTCAAAGTCGCACTTTACTGAATCTTTTAATATTAAAGTATATTATATTTTTGATATTAAAGTATAAATATATTTTTTTTAATTTTTTGTTCACTTAACACACTTTATTAATTTTTTAAATCAGAAAAATCTAAAAGTTGATTCCCGGGTTGGTAAATTTATTGTTTTTTTTTACAAAAGTAACTAGGTCAAGTTAGTTTTTTCTCTTTGTTTACAAGTTTTATATTATTATTATTATTTATTAGATTTATAACTAAATTACAAAATCTAATACTAAAAAATTAAGGAGCATTAGCAACTAGGCCATCAGCTCACAAGTTTTATATATTTTATGACTTAGAATGAAATAATTGGGCATAGAAATTAGAAAAATATAAGACATAGCTCCAGAGCTGGACAACTTAAGTTTTTTCTGGTATATAAAACTAATTATTTCTTTGGTAATTAAATATATTCTATATTTTATAAAGAAATAAATTAGTATTAAGAAACTCAGAAATATGGTTCCAGAGTTGGAGATTGAAAAAAGTTTCGGTAAAAAAATAACAAAAAATATTTCTTTTCTCCGTTAAACAGATTTCATGTTTTAGTAAAATCATTACTCAAGATTTTTTATAGATGTTTAATTTTTTTATGAATATCTAATCTAATTGAAGTATAAACGAAGATTTGTGCTTATTTTGCTCTCAGCACAATAACTATTAATTTTTAATAAATGGAGATAAAAATCAAATTTATCGCTAAAGAAAAATTAAAGGACGTGTTCCGTTTCATTTTCCTGATACCTTTCCTTTCTGCTGAACAAATTTCAAACAAATCCTGTAGGAATAAAACGTTTACATAATACCACGATGTATACCATTTGCAATGGGAAATTCAAATCAAGACACTAAGCAGTTTTGCAACATCAATGATTATTAAATGCGGGAAAATATAAAACAAGTTAGTTTACTTGGTATGGAGGTGCAATACTAAGAATATTTTAAAGTTATTAAATAGCAGCACGGTTTTTGAATATCTCGATAGTGAGTAAACAAGCCCCAATATTTTGGTAATGTATTGACGTGACATAGATGTTGACTGAAATAAGAGTGAATGTAAAATATATCTTAACCACAGAGTGTAGAGTAAAATATTCAACTATTGCTAATATCGAAAACAAAATAATTGAATCAAATTCTTTAATCGAAAAATACTGAAAGGTCACTTACTATTAATTGCTTTAGAGAAAAAAATGATAAATTTTTTCACAAAACACATATGTATGTATGTGTCTGTATACTATATATGTATATGTACGTACGTTGGTAAAGGGTATATAAGATTCGGCCCAGCCGAATATAGCACTCTTACTTGTTTAATACTACGAGTGGGAAAGCAAAACGTATTGCTAGTACATGAAGCTGAGTACTCGTTTCTTTTCCCCTCGGCCCTCTCCCCTACAAACTAATCAGCTAAGCAATAAGACTTGCATTGTGTAAACTACTGCCGTCGATTTTATTATGGGCTTTATTAATTTGAGAGCGATTTTCCTGAAGTTGCGGACATTATTGTGTTTTATCATATACGCCGCAAAGCATCTTAAAATGCAATCAGACGTGACATAACCATAGCCATATAGAACAGACGTTCGAACCAAACTAGTGGGCAACACTGTATTTGACTCGTCACAACGCCATAACTCTCACCATAAAAACCAATTGAATTTTGGTTTGGTTATGGCTATGACATAGCCATAACGCCATAGCCATAACCACACCAAAATTCAATTGATTTCTATGGTGAGAGTGAGAGTGCGAGAGACTCGCCATAACTCTCACCATAGAAACCAATTGAATTTTGGTTTGGTTATGGGTATGGCATTATGGCTATGTAACGTCTAATTGAGCCTTTAATCTTTATGTCGAGCATACTTCCCCTTCTAAAAAATCTCTCACACTTCATGTGCAATTGCATATGTTGTGCTCAATGATCTTGACACTTTTATTAGGCCAATATTAACTTTTGTTATGTGCCATACCATTTTGCTCAGCTCTTCTTAAGCACTATTGTTGCTGTTTTTGTTGCATCCATGTTCGCAGCCAGGATGCTGTTGTTCTTGTTGTTGCATTAATCCCGTCTTAAAAGGCCAGTTGATTAGTTGAAAAGTAATGCTTGCGGGTTCTTTTGTAACGAAAGAAAATATATACGAAATTTACGAATCATTTACAAGTAAAAATTTACAAAAACTAGACATAAAGAAAAATAAAATATAAAAGAAAATTCACCATTTAATAAATTTGAACATTTAACAACAATTTGCAACAATAAAATAATATTGTTTTGTTAACAGAATTGTTGTAGTTTTCATTATTTATGGCAAACATAATTGTAAATTTTGTACTGAAAATGCTGTTTGTTGTTGTTGTTGTTGTTGTTGTTGTTGCTGGTGAAAATGGTAGTAAAATGTGGCAACCGTTAGATATGAAAAGAACAAAACAAAACTTATGGTGTATTTTTTCATTACCAAAGTGTCCATATTGATCATAAATATTCTCATAATGATCATCGTTTTTAACTGATTAAAAACTTGATCTCATAAATATTTCTTGTAACATTTTTCTTTAGTTATAGTGGAGTAATAAAAAATAATTTCCTTTATTTTTTATTAATAATTTTAGCCTTTTTAGATTCTGATCCTCATAATCGTAGTTAAGTACTCGGCTTGGCGTAGTAGTGAGTCTGTAGACTTAATAAAGAATTTTAACTGACATTTTTCGTTTATGAAAATGTCACAAATTCACAGCAGGACTTGTGCCAATACAAGTGATTTAAAATCAATAAATCATTTGTTAGCATATTGATTACAAAATCTCAAACCAATACAACCAGCCGGACGGCTGGATGGTCAAACAAACATCCAGTCAATGGATGCAATGCCTTGTAAGCAGCCACTTACGGGTAAAAAATATTTTTTTTTAATAACTCTGGATTTGCTTCTCAAATGATCTGGATTGTTATAAAAGTTTACCTGCCACCAGAAAGGGATTTGTTAGTTTATGTGGCAAAATTTAAAGAGAAGAAATGGTGTTAATAAAAATCCTATTTAAATGGTTTAGGAAAGAAATGTTAAACAGATTATATTTATGGGATTGCTAAATTTGTGCATAACTTCCGGCAGAAATATAATTGTGATGTATTTCACCAAACTTACATGATTTTTATGAATAAAGCCTAAAAATAACTTTCAATAACAGAGTTGAAGGTAAAATATTCTTTACTTATAATGTTTAATTGTGCCATTCGAAAATTTTGCGAAACTGGTGTGATACAGTTCATGAAAATTTCCAAAATACAACAAGAATTCATTAAATCAGGGTTGTATTTCTTCAAAAGTCGTACGATTGTGAAAGATAGTTGGTTCTAGCCCTAAGTGCTAGTGATTATTCTGATTCACTTAAGCGCTCGCTACCTTCTGTTATTGGTTTAAGCCGGCGCACAGTAGGTAATTTGACCCAAAATCTTTTCCAAAAATAATTTTTTACACCAACAATAATAATGTTTCTGTTAATAACGTTCCATTAAGAACATATCAAAGCAAGTAACTGCTTATTTGGTTTTTTTTTTAAACAACTATCTGCCAATTTATGGTCAGTCGAAGTTGACATTTGAAAGCAACGTGCTCAGTGCAGATTAATAAGTGTAATTTTGATATAAATTAAAAAAGTTTTTTAAGAGTTATTAAACAAAAAGAAAAAATTTTTGCATAATATGGGAAAGAGTGTAGTAAGTAATAAAAAAATTAAAATATTTTGGTGGATGTAATTGTTTTTGTTTTTAAGAAATAACTTATTCCATAAATATAAACTTCTCATTAACTTTTCATAATGTTGGCCGGAAACTGCCATCTTTTTCCTTGATAAAAACTATTAAGAAAATAGTTCTGAATTAAATTTGTGTTATTTTTCGTTTCGGTTTTTTTCGATTTTCGATTTAAAATTCGGATTCGTTGAAGCAAAAGTTACAAACTTTTTGTAAAAATTTATCGATAAAGTGGCTCAAGGCTCACAGAAAATTAACGATTTTTCCAACCAAGATTCTGTTTGCATAACTTATGCGCCATTTTTTTTTTAGCCCCCTGGCGTATTTTCATTGTGCTGCATTTAAAAAAAATTCTCAGTTAGTTTTCGAGATATTAAGTTTTTTAATTCTTTTTGTATGTTGGCAACCATAAAACTCTCCGTTATTACAAAAATTCAAAAACTTAGCTATGTGTGCTCGTGAAAAGCTCTTAAATTTTAAATTTTTGGCTAAAAATAATTTTGTCCCATAAAGTGTGTAAAATTACCCAATGTGCGGCGTGAATGAGATTAAAAATTGTTACAAAAGTAATGAGGGGGATATACAAATACCCAAAGCTCTTCTTTTATTTATGTATGTGGCACTCGCCAGTAAGAGGAACCATATTGCTGGTGGTGTCCCCAAAAATAAACGGCCTTCTCAGTCCTCCCGCGTGCATTCCGGCCGACGGTTTTGAGTGTAACGATTTTTTGTGCATGAACGCGGATTTTCAGTATCCTATTTGCAAAAATTAAAACATCTTCCTACAAAATGATTAATTTGGTGCCACCTTGTAAATATAACTAATTGAATAAAATAACGTTTTAAAATAATTTGCTTCTACTTCCCATAGTAATAGAGAAGGCCATTTCACGTAGCCCTGAGTGAAGAAGAAGTGTTTGCCACTGGGTGTAACGATTTATCGCAGTTTTTCTTAGTTTTTGCAAAAACATTTCTCGTTTTCTACTTCAGCTTAAAAAGTGTTTACTTACCTATATATATCAAATATCATTTCATGTAAATTTAAACTGTTAAACGTGAATACTGATGATGAAGATAAAGTCGCTTCACAATTATGTTTCATTCTATAAGTTTTGTTGAAATAATTCCAATTTGCATTGGTTCACTCGCTAATTCAAAATAAATTAAAACATATCTAATGAATTTGCTTTCTTAACGAGTCTCTGACCTTAGGCTAGGAAGGGTGGTGCTACACCGCACCTTCACTCGCAGACCTAATTGGGTCCATTGTGACTACCTTAATTAAATAAAATGTATGCATTATGCATGTATAATACACATATGTGGCAGCGCATAGAGAAAGGGACCTAAGGGTAAAAAAATCAATTTTCTCTTTTTTTTTGATGTGGACAACATCTGAGCATCGAATGAGACCGATCCCATGCCCCAAAAGTGTTCCCTCCCAGAGATATACGCGTTTTATGAAATTGAAGTCGACGATTCTAAGGTTATGTGAAAAAATGTTCGTACTAACAGAGTGATATTCACGATTTAAAAGAATTATAAATGAGTATTTATTATAATTCACAATTAATAATTTCTGAAAATAAACCTGGATTCGAAAAAACGTGAGCAAAATTGATATCAAACTCATGAAAACAGCGCGCTAGGTAGAAAACAGTAAAAACCAACTACACAAAACAAGAGGTAGGGACGACCTACGCGCGTTTTCCAGGTTGACCAACACGTTCCTGACGTCATAAGATGTATCGCTTTCAAATGAGACCAATACCAACACGCTCAGTGATGGTGCACGTATTTAAATCTTTAAAATGGCTCTCCTGAACAAAACCGGTTTTTACCCATAGGTCCCTTTCTATTTTGCGCGTCACATATGTACAAGAATAAATTTAACAATTCGATATTTGAATATGATAAACTAGTTTATTATTAAGTGATGTATGTTTCTTCCGACGGGGTTTGTTTTAATATGGAACAGTTTTCTTAATATGACTGTATGCTGGACTGTGACACTAGTGTTGTTCGAGATTTTCATCATCTTCCATTCGAGTCACCTTTTCAAATCTTTATGTCCTTTAATTGTGCTAACCAAATTCGGAAGTGCTGGCCTTTTCAAACTTGGAATCTCTATTGTGTTGTCACTATTAGGGTTTTTTAGAGAATTTCGGTCACTCTTTCAAACAGTAGAGTTCTGCCAATCTCAAGTGTGTTGTTCCATAGCTCATTGGTTCAGTTCATTTTTGAATCCAGTAAAAAAAGACACTCCAAAAAAGATCATGAAAATGTAGAGTTTGCGATCTGGAAGTAGTGCAAATTTCGATCCGATCTAATGATTTTTACATAGGGTTGTCATTGCAAGAATTTCTCTTTTTCGATGCCTGGTCACCGAATTGGAAGCGATTTTAAGAAAAATGTCCTTTTTTGTGTTCTATGATAATATTTTCATCTAGGAAAAATTGCTAATAGTTACCTATTTTAACAACTAGTTTCTTTTTATAGGAATTTAAACGCGAAACAGTAATTTAATGTAAATTTAAGCAAATAACTTTAAAATTTAAGACCAAAAATAGTTCATAAGTTTCTTAAAAAAAACGATTTTTTTAAAATTCTGGTGAGTAATATCTAAAACTAGAGAGGAATTACAAGGTTTTGTATGACTAAAATAAACTTCTACTTGGTTTTCTGCTAACTACCGGCAAATTAAAAATATCGATTTTTTGGAAGCAATGAAAATGTACTTCCTTTAGAATGACTTCCAATTTTTTTTACTGGGAATGCTTTGAAAAAAGTTTTGGCGTTTTCTACCGTGTTATTTAGCAATAATCCTCTTTCAGAGGCACACTAAAGTCCTGCAACGCATATTATCTCTGCAATATGAGTTTATATCAGTTTCCCAGTAAAAAAAGACAGTCCAAAAAAGTCATGAAAATGTAGAGTTTGCGATCTGGAAGTAGTGCAAATTTCGATCCGATCTAATGATTTTTACATAGGGTTGTCATTGCAAGAAGTTCTCTTTTTCGATGCCTGGTCACCGAATTGGAAGCGATTTTAAGAAAAATTTCCTTTTTTGTGTTCTATGATAATATTTTCATCTAGGAAAAATGGTTAATAGTTACTTATTTTAACAATTAGTTTCTTTTTATAGAAATTTAAACGTGAAACAGTATTTTCATGTAAATTTAAGGAAATAACTTCAAAATTTTAGACCAAAATTAGTTCCTAAGTTTCTTCAAAAAAATTGATTTTTTAAAAATTCTGGTGAGTAATTTCTAAAACTCTTGAGGAATTACAAGGTTATGTATAACTAAAATAAACTTCGGCTTGGTTTTCTGCTAACTATCGGCAAATTAAAAATATCGATTTTTTGGAAGCAATGAAAATGTAGTTCCTTTAGAATGACTTCCAATTTTTTTTACTGGGTTTGTATTCAAGGACGCTTCGAGATTGAAATTATTGATTCCTTAAGGCTTTCATAGCTTTTCTTCTATCCGTAAAGATACCGATTAACTATTTCATGTCAATTTCCTTTAGATATTTAATATTTTCCGTTACAGACGTGATCTCTGTCTGAACGACTGTATTATGCTTCATGCAGCGAAAGAATTCACGTATCCGCTGCTCTTTCATTCCATACTTTAAGATGTTATGGTGATGCAGTTACTTTGTACATATCTTCGTACATACATATATACATATGTATGTATACTGGTCCTATTACTCAAAGTCTTAGAGTTTGGGGGAGGGTGGTGTATAGTTATGAAAATATAGCGATGGTCCGAGGAGGAGTGAACAACACGTGACAATCGCGCGTCTCATCAATTAAGTTTTGGTAATATCAATATATAATATTTTCCATATTCTATTAATAAATCTTTGTTTATTTTCAGTGATTAGGGTGAAAAATTAAATCAGCTATTTTGCTGCCCCCAGAGAGAGATGATGTGAGTTGGCGGCACAACCTATTAAAATATTCTTACATTTATGCCTGGCAAATGAAATGATGCACCTTAAATGTGCAATTAGACGTGACATGGTCATAATGCCATAGCCATAACAAAACCAAAATTCAATTGGTTTCTATGGTAATGGTTATGGCATTATGGCCCATTAGTTCGAACTTCTGATTGCACCTTAAGCTCGACGTTGATGGTAATGTCGGTTTTTCTGAGGAGAGATACACCCATATCTCTAGCATAATGTTCTGGCTCGTGATGTTGATAATTCAGAGAAAAAGAATCAATTTTAAATATTTTAAAATATTTAATTCCTGCTATAATATTTTCAAATCCCGAATATTTTTAAAATATTGAAGAATTACAAATGACAGACTTAACAACTAATCGATTTTATTTCCTTCTTAACTTGATATGCATTTGGTTTTATTTTATCTTATAAGCCACAAATATTACAAGTGCTAAGTTAACATGATCGTTTTAATTGCAAATATTTTTAAAACGATAAGTATAATTAATACTCGACTTACAATTAGTAATTAGTGTTTAGTAGCTGCTATAATTATTATTTAAAATTTATGGTTATTTTATCGTATTTCTTAGCGGATGCATAAATAAATAGTGAACAGCCTAAAGGTAAAAAAAAATTAACTAATTGACCAGCAAAAACACCTCTAACTCTTAGCGCGGTGAGTCTTATACTATGTTCATACCTGCGTGTTTAACGTCTCATTCGTGTTTAAATTCATGTTCACAATTACGAGTTTAACGTTTCATTCGTGTGTAAGAGCTTAAACACGACGATTTTGATATGTTTTACCACACATTGACTTGTTTTTATACCCTTTACCAAAAAGTGGTAAAAGGGTATATATAGGTTTGTCACTCTATGTGTAATTTCCATAATATTAATAAGCGACCCATAAAGTATATACATATGTTCTGGATGCATAGGGAAGACGAATAAGCGATGTCCTTCCGTCTGTACGTGATATCGGTTCTCCGAAGCTCCCAGAAAAGCTAAAGACTTCGTTCTTGGACTGATTTGTCAAAAATGGTCCAAAATAGATTGGTATTGAAAATCAGCAAAATAGAGGAGACGGTTGCAGGGCTGGAAAATTTAAACTTTATTTTGCCATATAAAATTAACTACCGAAAACTAATTTTTATTTTTTTAATAAATAAACTTATTTTATACTTCAGTACGAATAAAATTGGTATTTCAAATTTAAAAATAGATAAAGAAAATTAAAAAGACGTTTCTAGGGTTGGAAAACTTTAAATTTTTTTCGTTATATAAAAGTAACTTACTAAAACTAATTTTACCTCTTTCTCTATAAATTAAACATATCTTACATTCTCAAAAGAAAAATATTGCTGTAAGAAATCAGAAAAATCTAAAAAGATGATTTCAGGGTTGGGAAGCTTACACTTTTTGTGATATATAAAATTAACTAGGTTTAATTATTTTTTGTTCTTCTTTATAAATTAAACATATGTAGTTATTTTATGTTTTGAAAAGAAAAGTTTGGTGTGGACAGTTAGAAAAATAAAAACTCCAGAGCTGGAAAATTTGATTTTTTTTTTTTGGGTATAAAGTAACTAAATAAAACTAGTTTTTTCTTAATTCCTAATTTTCTTTGCTCACTTAACATTTTTTATATATTTGTAAAAAAACAAGAGTACAAGGAACCAGAAAAATCTAAAAGGTGATTCCAGAGTTGGGAAACGTACACTTTTTGCGATATATAAAACTAATCATATAAAACTAATTATTTCTTTGGCTAGTAAATATATGTATTCTATATTTTAGAAAGAAATAATTTAGTATCAAAACAAGAAAAATCAAATATATGGTTCAGGTAGGAAATTTTTGAAAGTTGTTTAAAATTACTCATCCCATGGCTTGGGGAAAGAAGAAGTGCAAGGCATTTTGTCCATATCTTACGGTCAAGATAATCGTCCATCAGAGCAACTAATTCGAGTAACTATGGAATGTTTTCGCAGAACGTTTACTCTAAATGATAAAAAGCAGTCACAAAGAAGTCATACAGTGCGTACAGAAGAAGTCATTGCTGCTTTAGAGCGTATCATAGAGAAGGGCCCGAATCAGAATATTCGCCATGGTGCATAGGAATTGGATGTGTATCCATCCATTTTATGGATGTGCCATGATGTGCAGGAGCTGTGATTTCATCAACACGGCCCAACGTGTCACACAGCTAGTGCCACAATTGATTGCGTTTACGTTTGGTAACCACATAGTTACACGTTTCGGACACGTGAATTTGCCTCCAAGATCGTGCGACATAAGTCCGCTAGACTATTTTCTGTGGGGATATGTGAAGTCGCTAGTAAGCCCAATTGACTCCTTGGAGAACAACATATGCCGCGTTATTACCAATATACGGCCACAAATGTTGGAAAAAAACATCAAAAATTGGACTTGCAAATAAGACTACGTCCAAGCCAGCTGTGGCGTTTATATGCCAGAAGTTATATTTAAATTATAATGCCAGAAAATTATCTTTCGAATAAGGTAACTTTCATGTCAATTAAAAAATTCATCTTTGTTTTGTTCCATTTCAAAATTATATACGTCTATAAAAAAACACCCTATATTATACATATACATACATATAGTACATATCGAGCCCTTTTTTCGATTGTATAGTAGGCGACATGTTATCGAAAATGTACTTTTTTTATTGAAATTAAAATTTTATGGGCCTACCCATGGTTTAGAATTATCAAAATAGCAAAGTTTTTGATAACTTTTAAGATACAGGCTGTACAATTTTATCGTAAGCGGCCATTTACGTACAAAAACATATTTTAATATTTAAAAAAAATCTTCTCCTGAAAAATTTAATTTTTGTCGCATACGATAAAATCGCATATAAGGCTCGATATATGATCAGTAAAAAAATTAAATATTAATAACAAGACTGTTGTAAATTTAAGCTTTGATTTAAGCTTTGATACGATAAACCAAAACAATATAATATAATCTAATATAATATAATATAATAAGGGTGTATAACATTATTCTGTTCTACTAGTGTTTGTCGGAATAATTACAATTGTCTCTGACATAATTAATCAGCCTAATAAAATAAAAAAACATTTTTTTTAATTTAAAGTTGTTTTAAGAAAGAACCAACTTTACTGAGCAACTGTTGTTAGCGGTCAATAAACTTACACCCTCTCTACTTGCGGTGACAAACGAGGCCTCTGTTTATCTGAATATTTTACAACAGCTGATAATTATTTACATATCTTATATTCTTTGTTTTCTTTTCAACTTTTTTATTTTAACAAATTAAAATAAGTTTAAGCAAATATAAATAAATTAAACAAATACATGTTTAGAAGACAATTAAAATATATATTATATTTCTTGAAAAAGAATCTTATATCCAGGAACCACACAAGCCGCCATAAAGTGCAATTTAAATTTATCTTTCCCTTTTTACAGCCGAGGTTGTTTCATTTTCTGCATATTGCCAAGCAGCGAACAAAGTCGTAAATGTAAAATGTGAAACTTCTATGCAATAAAGTCAGTACAAATAACAACACTTATATATGTATCAATTATGGTCTGGGCAGATAATTTTTATTAATGCTTTTTAGAGTGAGTTAAAATGTACGTTACAGTTAAAAGTGTAAAAGCATAGTTAAAATATAAAACACCCGCAGCTATATATAAAAGTCACTGGTGTATGCATTTTTTTTTTCAATATTCATAGTGTTAAATGTTTCTAAAAATCAAGTGGATAAAAAAAATTAATTATAAGAAATTATAGAAAATGAAAACAACGTATAAAAATTTTAGCTACAGTAACACCCGGTTAACTACCTCATCAAAACTTACAATAAATTTGCATAGAAAGCATTTAAAAGAGTATGCTTGATAATCTCATTGAATTGATACGAATATATAAATACTGTACATAAAGTTAAAAGAAACTTGTTTATAAGAAAAAGATTTCTTAAATGCATAATTAATAATATGGAAGTAAACGAGTTTGGTTGCACTTCAGATCAGAACTAATTTTATTTACCAAAAAAAAATCATTTTATAATAATATTTCTTAAACTAAATACAATTTTGCTTATTATTTAAAATTAATAAATTGTGTGAGAACTTGCTGAATATTTAATATTAATAAAAAATAAGAATATGCTTATTCAATAACTTAAACTAGGTTGTAATTTAATTCTTTTGTTTGTGCTTAAATTGGGTTTGAGGAAATTGTTGTGTTTGTTGTTAAGCGTGTGGAATGTGTTTTGTTAATTTGTTGTTTAGTGTGCAGAATATATTTGGGTTATTGACTTTGTGTTAACTGTATGGGTATGTGTTAACTAAGAACATAATTATGGTATTCACCATATGTGTTAACTCCCCCCTTTTTAAGTATTAGCGTCCCGCTAATCTTTAGAATTTATGGATAATTTATTTTTATCTCGGGAAAATTTGTCATAGGTGGAATTTGTAGAACTCCTCTGTTATTTTTGTATTTTGAATAAAGTTGAAATGAAATTATTATGGAAAACCCTATGAAAACCATTAAGAAGTTAGAGCTTATAAAAATTAGGCCCTTATGAGAAATGTCTTTTATGTGTTTAATATTGCCTAGATGAAGGTGATGGAGATATTGCAGGTCTAACCTGACTTCGTTTTCAGTCACATTATTTCTCATTATTGGTGGGAGTATTTGAAAAGATGTTGCCTGCCAATTCGAATAGCCGACGTCATTTACGGTAACCGTTTCGTTAAAAAAGTTTATAATAAAGGTACCATTAAGCTTTTGGGAGCTATTGCCGTAAGTTAAGTTTCCTATAAAATTAGTTACAAAAAGCGTACCCTCTAGTACAAGTTCCACCACCTGTTGTTTTGCCATCTGGTATTCGCATGATGCTGTTTCGCCCTCGAGTATCCTCACAATACAGCTGTCATTACCTAATTTTTCTATTTCATTTTGTTTGCATATTGTAACACCGTCGATTTCCAAACATTTCCCAACTATGCCATACTTTTCCTTTTGGGAAATTAGTACGTTTTTAAATTTGAGAAAAATTTGCTTTTCATTTTTTATTGTTGAACGTAGAACAACGTTATTAAAAAGGGTATCTTCGGTTTGCGGAATAGAAATAATGTATAGCAAAAGTGAGTCCTTTACAACCATTGAAGGTTCTGCGAATTGTAAAGCTTCGAGCTCATTTTTGTAAGGAAGTGTATTCGTTTGTGACAGGATATTCAGAATATCGCCTTTGTTGAGCAAATGTGAATGTACTATACCTCTTTTCGCCAACTGACTTGCCATTACTATCTGGGCTATTTCTTCCTTTATTAATCCGAGCTTGTTGAAAAGTATTTGCGCGCGGCTTAGTGTGTTATCATTATTTGACTCTGCTACTATTTTGTTGTAATTGTCTAAAAGGCTATTTGTAGTTTTAATTAAATATTGGTTTACAGAGTACTGCCTATTGTTATTTTCAACAACATCACTAGTTTTTTCCAAAATTTTGTCCCAATCAGTAGCGTCAGGATTTCCCGCTATCCATTTCCACGCGGATCCTATCCAGTTAATGGAGCGTTTATTTTTTGACGAGTTTTTCATCCTAAGTTGATCCAGTAGATTTCCTATTTGCTCGAGTTGGTGTTCCATCTGTAGTCCTAGTGATCCAGTTTTCCTAGATTGAAGGTGAATTATGGGTCTGATTTCTGCAACAGCCTGTTCGTACTCCTTTAGATTGATTGTGTGGATTATCCTGTAGTTCCCATTGCTTATCTTGCCAGTACCCTGTTTAATCGTGACAAGTGGACTGTTATATTCGTAGATGTTAACCGTTGCGTGTGTCCAGTCGATCAGAAGCCTGAAAAAAGAGTTATTGGTTTTTTAGATGGGACTTGTGAATTTTTTTATTATCGGTTGTTGTAATTGTGACGGTATTGTCCTTCCCAACAATTTGCTTTATAAAAATAGGTTTATCTTTGCCTTTTATTTGTTTGTTTTTCTTAAAGACAATGTCTCCTTGGCTGTATGTTCTAGGTTTTTGTCTCTTCGCGTTTTCTCTATATATTTTAATTTTTTGATTCCTAGCAATTTCATTGCGTAAGTCATTATTTACTATTGCTTTAAAATCGCTTAATTTTTGGTAGTTAATCCTTTCAGTTCGTCCGAAAAATATGTCTGCTGGTTTCTTCTTAGTGACAGAATGAACCGTGTTGTTGTACCTATCTACTGTTATGTTTATTAGTTCCTTGAGTGTAAAATCCGGAAATTCTTCTTTTAGACATCTGAGCATTTCAACAATTGTTGAATGGACTCTTTCGATAGCTCCATTTACCTCACTCTTTTGAGGTGGTGCAAAATATATCTTGATTCCTAATCCTTCTATGTAATTTAACACTATCGGGCTTATAAAACTGCTTTCGTTGTCCATTACTATTGTGTTTGGCGCGGAAAAGAAATGTAGTAATTTAATGATTTTATCTCTTACGTGTAGAACTGATTTATTCTTTATGTGAAAGAATTTTGTGAATTTTGAAAATTTATCCACGCAGGTTATAAATTTTTCGCCCTTGATTTCCAATATGTCGATATGTAAAATTTCTGTAGGGTATGAAGGAATTGGAGTGGGTTGTAATTCTGGATTTGGGGGGTGCCGGTCGTATTTATTCTTCCTACAAACTTCGCAAGACCTTGTGAAGTCTTTAACTAACTTGGCCATTTTTGGGAAATAGTATTTTTCCAAAATTTGCTCCTTGTTTTCGGCAAAATTTCTGTGTGCGCGCTTATGCTCGCTTTGAATGATAGTAAGTTGTTCCTCCGGATCAACTATATCCTCTACCAATCTCTGTGTAATTCTGATTTTAAATTTAGAAAAGTGTTCTGT
Organism: Tachina lurida; assembly: GCA_944452675.1. Classification (NCBI taxonomy): domain Eukaryota; kingdom Metazoa; phylum Arthropoda; class Insecta; order Diptera; family Tachinidae; genus Tachina; species Tachina lurida. Next base: position 56,487,196 of record OX101752.1, read on the forward strand.
GTATACCTTTTGCAACATTGTAAGCTTTTCCTCTGGAATTTTTACGCCATTTATTAAGTTTGGGTTTAATTTGTTTTTTAAAACCTGAATAAGCTTTTTTTCGTTAAGGTTTTCAAGTCTTACGTAATGCCGTTGAAATTTGTCATGAGGAACTTCCATATAGTTTGACTTCATTCCGTTAGTAAATATTATTTGGTTCCTGAAAACATTTATCGGAGATTCACAATGGTGTATCAGCAGTGCACCGTCCTCTTCAGCGCTATGTTGAGAGCAATCGTCAGTTGCTGAGAGTGTGTTTACTTCCGTTGGCAAGCGTGATAGAGCGTCAGCAACGACATTTGTTTTGCCTGGCTTATATATCAGTTTATAATTATATTCCTCTATCCTGGCCTTCCATCTTTTGAGTTTTGCGTTATTGTTCGCATTGCTTAATGCAAAAGTAAGCGGCTGATGATCGGTGAGAATTTTTACTTCCCTAGCTCCATATAAGTAAGAACGAAGTTTGTCAAGAGACCAAACTATAGCCAACATTTCCTTTTCTATCGTGGAGTAGTTTTCCTCGGTTTTTTTTTTTTTTTTTTTTTTTTATAATAAAGAGAAGTAACACTCAGGCAATTAATGCCTACTACTATTACTAGGTGTTACCTTCTTTAGGAAAGGGATAGTGATAGAGAAGACAGGTGGTGAAGGGAGAGATAGAGGAAAGCTTCATTCTTTTACAACTCTGCTTTTTTGCACGTTTTTTGATAATGCAGTGTTGCAGCGCCATCTGGTGTCAAATGAGGCGTATTAAGTTTTTGAAGCTGTGTTTTGTAGTCATTTTATTGATTATTTTACTTCGCCGATGATTTTGCTACACAACGAAGGAGGGCACTCCGATGTTACATTAGGACTAGTATCTTCTGAAGTCGCATCTGGATAAATATATAATCGGTCGATCTTTTCCAAGCTCTCCTTGCGAGAGAACAGATCCTATTGCGTAGTTTGAGGCGTCGGTAGTTAAAATGAAGGCCTTCTCAAAGTCAGGGTATGCTAAAATTTCTGATGACATCAGTAGTTCTTTTAAATTCCCAAATGATTTTATGGCATTATCATCCAAGCTAATGCTTACACGTTTGGACTGGTTCGCCTTGATTTGAGCATTTATTCCACGAGTTAGATTTGTTAAGGGTTTTGCTACGGCAGCAAAATCTTTTATGAATCGCCTGTAGTATGAGGCTAATCCCAAAAAACTTTTTAAATCCTTCAGATTTTTTGGAGGTGGAATATTTTGAATCGCTGTTATTTTACCTGCATCCGGTTTAATGCCATCTTGAGATACTGTGTGTCCAAGAAACTCCAAACTAGTCTTTAGGAATTTCGACTTTTCGAGATTTACCTTTAAGTTTGCCTTTTCTAATAAAATGAACACTTTCCTTAAATTTTCGATGTGCTCATTTCTGTTGCTTCCAAAAACGATAATATCGTCTATATAGACGTAGCAAGCCTTTCCTAGTAATGGGTGTAGTACGTCGTTTATCATTCTTTGAAATATCGACGGGGCGTTCTTAAGGCCAAAAGGTAATCTTAGAAACTCGAACTTTCCGTTATTAGTAGAAAATGCCGTTTTCTCTATGTCCTTGTCCTTCATCCTAATCTGGTGAAACCCAGAGGTCAAGTCTAGAGTAGTAAAGAACTTACATTTTCCCAAACTAGAAAGCGTGGTGTTAATATCCGGTATCGGATAGGCATCAGCAATAGTTACTGCATTAAGTCGTTTGAAATCGATCACAACTCTAAACTGTTTTTCACCATTTGGTTTGGGCTTTTTTGCGACAATCCAAAGGGGTGAATTATAGGGACTTTTGGAAGGTCTAATTATTCCATTTTCTAGCATTTGGTTGATTTGACTTTCCACCTCGGACTTTAAATGACTTGGATAGGGATATAACTTTGTGTAGATTGGTTCCTCAGTTGAGGTCCTGATCTCTGCACGAACGTTTGTTTCAATCACACCACTATCAGATACTGGGCCAAATAGGGTGCGGTGTTCGTTTATTAAATTCTCTATTTCTTTATCTTCATGTTGTACAGTGTTTATATTGTTGACTTGCTTAGAAAATTTTGATTTAAGTTTAATAATAGAGCCATTGTAAAGCTTCAACGTGTTGTTTTTCCTATCTATTACTGCCTCTAATTGCCTTAGTGAATCGTCACCAATGATCCCATCGAAGGATTTTAATCCAGGAAGGACAAAGAAAACTAATTTTTTGTTAATGCCGAGTGTTTTAAAAAAGGTGCCATAAATTTTATGAGTAATTGGAATTTGACCTGTTGCCGACTGTATTTTAAAAATAGAGTTTACAGGTTTGGAATTTTGTAGAAATGTTTCTGAAACAAAATTTTTGTTGGCTCCTGTGTCAATCAAAAATTTAAGAATTTTACCGTTTTTATGACGCACTTCTAAGTAAGGAACGCTGGATAGGCGTCCGTCGTAAAATTTAATTCATTTAGCCCAAATTCGGTGTCATCTTCATAGTGGTTATCTTCTGAAGGGTCTTCATCGTCCTGTTGGTTTTCTTCACATGGAGGGTATTGTTCTTGGCTGTCTACGGTTTCAGTATTGAAAACTCGCTGCTGTTTCCGCGGTATATTTGATGAATTATTACTAAAATATGGCAATGGCGATTTATCGGGTCTATTCATATAATTTATTTGTCGAGACCTTATTGAAGGGTCTATTTCCATCGGTACTGGTGGTTTCGGTTGGGTAGGTCTAGGAGGTGGTATGTTTTGTAAATGAGGCTGCATAGGCGTGTTGTAGATTCGTACTTTCTCATGAACATTTAGTGGTCTTTGAGGTGCTTGTGGCTTACTGAAATTTGTGTTTCTAGACATTTGATTGATTGGCGTGGTGACGCTATTAAAATTTCGTGGGTGAATAGAGTTATTCCTAAAATTTAGGTTTTGAAATTCCAGACAAGAAGTGTAAGCTTCAGGCAAGGTTCTAGGTTTTTGAATAATTAACATTCGAGAAATATCCCCGTTTATACCTCGTACGAAAACATCTAAGGCCCTGTTCCTGTAGCAAGATATTAAGGCTTCTATGGTTTCTATTGTGTAATTATCGGTTTTTAATTTGTTTATAATGAGCGAGAGTTGGTGGTTTACCCTAGCATAAAATTCGTCTATAGTGCAATTTTTTTGACGCATAATACTGAGCTCATATTCTAATGTTTGAAGGTCCCTTTTGTCTGCATAGTGCAGAGACAAACAATTTTTAATCTTGTCCCAGCTCTCGTCAAATATGTTGTAAGAAATGAGAGCTGTGTCAGCTGGTCCCCTAACCTTCTGCCTAATATGTTGCAATATTGCTCTGTATATTGGTTTTTCCCTTACAATTTCGTAATCCTTTAGGATAGATTCTACGCTATAGACCCAGGAAATATATTGAACAGGGTTACCCTCGAAAATTTGTAGGTCTCTTACGCAGTCTGGGAGCCTACGTATATCATCTAAGTCTTTAGCGGTTTTGGGTAGGGCAAGATTTGATTCTTCAGGGGTAGGACTATTTATCTTAGTTTCCAAGTCTGTTATCTTTCTTTCCCAGCCAACCATCCTACTATTTAACTGTTTGACCTGCTCTATTTGTGCGTTCATTGCACCAGTTAGTTGTGTAATTGCTTCTTGAATTTTTTCCATTATGTGTGTGTGTGTGTGATTCTTTTTCCCAAACAAAAATTTTATGTTGCAAGTTTACAATATATTTTTATGCAAAAATAAAAATGTCGCAATAAAATAATTTTCACAGTTCAAGAACAATATGTTTGTAACAAAATCGTGAATTTAAAAAAAATGTTTTGTTTTAAATAACTTTTAAAGCAAGGTTGATTGTTTGCTAAATTCAATTCAGTACGATTTAACTTAAATAATTAGTAAGTCTTAAAACATCAAAATAATGTTTTAGTTTCACAAGAATATAATATATTTTTAATAAATTTTAAAGGGTTATAATTACATTAAAAAGATCAGCATGCTGCTTGTACGGTCCGTATTTATCCTGTTTGAATTTGAAGATCTACTAGGGTACGGCTGACGTCACTAGTAACTGATATGTTGAGTCTGTCTGATATGGCTTTTTGGTTGTTCCTTCCGCTTATCTTTCTTGGTTTTAAAACGGTGGTTCGCTCGTTGTTTGTTGTTGTTTTTGCTTTTGTTCCCGCTTATTTTTTGGGTGTAAAACGGTAGTTTAGCTTGTTGAGTTCTTTTTAGCTTTTTTGATTTAGCTTTTGTTCCCGCTTATATTTTTTTTTGGTTTAAAACGGTAGTTTAGCTTGTTGAGTTCTTTTTAGCTTTTTTTATTTAGATTTTGTTCCCGCTTATTTTTTATTGGGTTTAAAACGGTACTTTTTCTTAAAAGTGTCTGTAGCTCGAACTTTTTCTTAATTAATCCGTTTGTATTTTCTTGGAACGTTTTTTCCTTTTAAACGGTTTTTTCCTTTACTTGTTTTTAGCACAAAATTTATCAAATGTTAATATCAAAATTGTATTCCTTTACTTATTTTTGTCTTTCGTTTTTTTTTTGTAACTGTTGATTACACAATATTATTTTGTTAGCACTAAGACACTTTTAATATATCCGGGTATAATTATGTCCCTGCTCGGGCGCCAGTAAACGAGTTTGGTTGCACTTCAGATCAGAACTAATTTTATTTACCAAAAAAAAATCATTTTATAATAATATTTCTTAAACTAAATACAATTTTGCTTATTATTTAAAATTAATAAATTGTGTGAGAACTTGCTGAATATTTAATATTAATAAAAAATAAGAATATGCTTATTCAATAACTTAAACTAGGTTGTAATTTAATTCTTTTGTTTGTGCTTAAATTGGGTTTGAGGAAATTGTTGTGTTTGTTGTTAAGCGTGTGGAATGTGTTTTGTTAATTTGTTGTTTAGTGTGCAGAATATATTTGGGTTATTGACTTTGTGTAAACTGTATGGGTATGTGTTAACTAAGAACATAATTATGGTATTCACCATATGTGTTAACTTGGATAATGTATGTTTTTTTAATCGACTTCAAACATGTAAGAGTGGTATATTTGGCTGTGCCCTTTACCAACGTATGTACATGTAGTATACAGATACAAGTAAACGAGTTTGGTTGCACTTCAGATCAGAACTAATTTTTATTTACCAAATCAAAATCATTTTATAATAATATTTCTTAAGCTAAATACAATTTTGCTTATTATTTAAAATTAATAAATTGTGTGAGAACTTGCTGAATATTTAATATTAATAAAAAATAAGAATATGCTTATTCAATAACTTAAACTAGGTTGTAATTTAATTCTTTTGTTTGTGCTTAAATTGGGTTTGAGGAAATTGTTGTGTTTGTTGTTAAGCGTGTGGAATGTGTTTTGTTAATTTGTTGTTTAGTGTGCAGAATATATTTGGGTTATTGACTTTGTGTAAACTGTATGGGTATGTGTTAACTAAGAACATAATTACGGTATTCACCATATGTGTTAACTTACATATGTATATAATTACATACATACATATTTGTTTTGTGCTAAAATTTATAATTTTTTGTTATAGTGCAATTTTTTGCAAGTGACCTCTCGGTTATTTTGAATTTGCTTGAGTAAAGATCTTACTAAAACATGAAATATGTTTAACTGAAAAAAAAATTATTTTGAGTTATTATTTTACTCAAAATTTTTTTTTCCAATTTCCAACCCTGGAACCATAATTTAAAATTTTCTGGTTTAAATACGAGTATTGAGTTATTTCTTTCTAGAATATAGAATATATTTAATTACTAAATAAATAACCAGCTATTTAATTAGTTTTATATATAAAAAAGTGTACTTTCCCATCCCTGGAATTCTCATTTTAAATTCCTTAGGTTCCTTATACCAATCTTGTTCCTTAAAAAATATATAAAATATGTTAAGTTAACAAAGAAAAAAAGAAATAAGGAAAATACTATTAATAAATTTAGTTACTTTAATATCAAAAAAGTTAAAATTTTCCGGCTGTGGTTTTATTTTTCAAATTTTCTATACCCAACTTTGCTTTCCAAAATATAATGTATATATATATAGAATAAAATAAAAAATAAAAAATTATTAGACCTAGTTAATTTTATATATCACAAAAAATGTAAGTTTCCCAGCCCTGGAATCATAATTTTAAATTGTTCTGGTTTCCTACACCAAGCTTTTTTTAAGAATGTAAGATATTTTAAATTTACAGATAAAAAGCAAAAATTAGTTTTAGTAGGTTATTTTTATATAACAAAAAAGTTAAACTTCCCAACCCTGGAAACGCCTTTTTGATTTTTTTAATTTTTTTCCCATTTTGAATACAAATTTTATTCGTACTGAAATATAAAATAAGTTTATTTAACAAAAAAATTAAAAAAATTGTGTTATCTAGTTACTTTTATATGGCAAAATCAAGTTTAAGTTTTCCAGCTCAGAAACCATCTCTCGATTTTGCTGAGTTTCAATATCAATCTATTTTGGACCATTTCTGATACAATAGACGAAGACCAAAGTCTCTAGCTTTCCTGGGAGCTAAGGAAACCCAATTTCACGTATACCACACAGACGGACGGACAGACGGACATCGCTTATTCGTCTTCCCAATTCATAAGGAAACGGAATATATATATTTGATGGGTCGCATATGAATATTATGGAAATTACACACGGAATGACAAACCTATATATACCCTTTTCTAGTTTTGGTAAATGGCATAAAAATATTCTATGTAAATAACAGCAAAAATTTAAGAAAAGATATTACAAAAACGTTAATAAATTACGTCAACGAAATATACTTCCATACGATTCAATTATTCAAAGTTTTGAGCCGATATACATATGACAAAACATTACATAAATGAAAAAACGCTATCGGCGGCGAAACAGCCGACTTGGAAATTTGGTTTGTGTGAAAATGCAACCCTGATTTAATGAAAAGTATTATCGTTTAGAAAATTTTCTAAAAACGAAAAAGTCTTATGGGATCTCAAAATTTTTATCGTATTATTTGCCACTTTGATGACATTTTGCGTTCAGACTATCACACTTGCACGTATTATTTGAATTTTTGACAAGTAGAAATACAAAGTATTATAGTCTGAACTCGGCTTTAGTAGACAGTTTTTACTGCGTAAAGAGCCTTGTCAAATTTAATTTTCGGCATTCCCTTTTTACGACGTTACTCCTATTTGCATCTCTTTTGAAGACGTTGAAAATTTGTTTAATTCAGATAAACAGTTCAATGGAAAATTATGAATCAAATATAGGTATTTTTGGTAAGGAATACTCTTCCCCTTATTCATACATATCTTATCTTAATAATATATATAAAAATCAAAAACACGTTTATTTGTTAGGGGTGAACTCTTCAATGCCCCAACAGATTTTCGCCTTCCACCCCACAAAATATTTGTAAAAGAGCGGCGGTAAATGCTACGCCCCTTTCAGAAATAGTGATTCGTCCGACAGATGGCGCAATTTTTTGTGTTTTTGCACCGTAACTCAAGAACTACTGAACCGATTTTGACCAAACTTTATATACATGCTCTATAGGGCGTGAGTAGTGTTTCTGTGTAGTTTGAAGTTCGTCCAACAGATGGCGCCATATTTAGTTTTTTTTGCGATTTTGCACCGTAACTCAAGAACTACTGCACCGATTTCGACCAAACTTTATATACATGATCTATGGGGCGTGGGAAAAATCCAATTTTCATATTGTACCACCAATGCCATATACAACACTAATGTTTGCTTAGGGCCAGCAACGCGGGCCGGGGTCAGCTAGTGTTGATATGTACACAAACCAGTGCCTTTAGGTATGTAACATGGGACGAGTTTTCGCACCGAGAAAAATTAACTAATTATATTAGATGCTTTATTTTATACAAAGTTATCCATATGAAAACTTAAATAAACAAAAATATCAACAGTACTCATTATGTGCAGCACAAATTGATCAGTATGTCCGTTAATTTTTTAGTTTCTCGTCTCTTAATTGATTTCTGTCAAAAGTTGCAAACGCTGCGTTATTTAAGACTAGGAATTATTGAGCTAAACAATTGTATTACTTTTAAAAAATTACGACCCTGATCTTATTACTATAATATAATTTGTATTGTTGTGTAAAAATAATATGATGTAAATAACAATATAATGTTATCCAAAACCATACTATGTTTGTGTCGTTTTTAAGCTATCAGTAGTGCATGCGTGGTGTTAAATAAATAAAAAAAAGTATAAACAAAAGGGTAGATAAATAAAAATAATATGTACATATGTATGTATGTATATCTCACATATATGTAAGTATACATTTCTATACATACATACATACATTTTATTTCAACAATATTAATTTATTTTTATTTCGGATTTACCGCACAGCTGTTTTAAGCAAAAGATTTGCCAATAAATATATGATTAAAAAACAAAATATTATGATAACATAAAATAATACTATAGTCGTATTTAACAATATTATTATAATATTAGGACATGGTATGGTAAGTGTCAATTATAGTTTAATCACATCTAATAATAGTGTTGTCTTATTTAAAATAATAATATTAGGTATAACTAAGTTAATTGTTTTTGTAGATAATATTATTGTTAACTCAGAAAATAATATTATTTATGCTTTGATTTTTCATTGACAATAATATGATTTGACTGCAACCATATAATTCAATCATAGTATGTTGCTGTTTGATTATGGTTACCTCAACCATATTTTTTCTTTGCGTTGTTTTTTTGTCAAAAGTCATATATAAGTAGTAAATAGCAGTCTTGTTATATGTATGTGGCCTTATTAGTCATTAACAATATGTGGATTCTAAAGTCTCATTTTCTATATATCCTTGAAGTATTCAACCAACTCGAGAAATTCAGCATTCATTGTAATATAAAAAAAATCCATGTTTTCTTGTGAATAATATTGATGAGGTGTGATGCAAACTTGTATCATATATTAGTTTTTCGAATAGTTTTTGTGTAGCACTTAGTTAAGCAATACCTCTATAATTTTCAATATTGGCCTTACATCCATATTTGCAGGGGGGAATTATAAATGTTTACATCCAGAAACATGAGAAATGCTCCATTTTGAGTGCTTTGGTAAACAAATATGTTAATGGAACACACAAAGGATGAGAGCTCTTCTTCAAAATACAACTAAAAGCACCATAAAGACCGGGAACATACTAAGATCTCAATATATTTATATAAATAGCAAGCGTTTGTTTATCAATAAGTAGAGTATTAATTTTAATTGATTCTAGAATATTCTATTGATATAGATTTTTATTTTTGAATGTTGAAAAAGAATATGTTGTTGCGAAAAAATTAGAAAAAAGAGTACTTATGAATTAATTATCGGAAGATTCAATGACCATACTTCATAAGCCATATTAAGTAATTTTAATTACTTTCGACGAAATCAAATTGAAAAATCAATGAACAACGCAGTTCTTGTAAGAAGAACAATTTTTTTCTGCGATTAGTTATAACTATGAAAGGAATGAAGAAATTTAAAGCGTCTAGTTGGTTAGAAATATGTATTCTGAATATAGAAGTATTCTGAATAGGCTTAGTCGAATAATCGATGTCAGTCTGCCTGCTCCCGGAAAATCTTGAATCCGCGGTCTTGAACTGCATTTGTTCCAGCTAGATTGGTATTTAAGCTCAACGAAATCAAATTACGGTTCCAGGACTGGAAAATTGCAATAATTTTTTGATTTAAAAAAGTAACTAACAAAGAAAAAAAAATTAAATACCTAATTTGTCATTTGCTCTTTTCGTTTTAAAAATAATTAAGGGGCATACAAGAGAGTTCCAAAACAAATGAAAAATTGAGTTAAATGTTGTAATAAGAATTTAATACTAATATCCATAACTCCAAAAAATTTAGGACCTAACCACAAATGGCATTAAAAATGGGTGCATAATGTCATTTTAACCCACTAGTAAGTCCTAGCGAGATTTAAAATGTAAGATTGTAAGGCAAAGCTGGTGAAGATCATGTTCAATTTTGCCACTAATGCTAACTAGCATGAAGTTTTTCTTTATACACAAGATTTGGACCACTTCTCAGGCAACTTAGGGCAACTTTTCGGTGAAAGCAACAACCTTGATTTCCTTTCGTTTGCACAAAATGAACTATGTACATACATATACATATATATAATTCAAATATTACAAGATTAGTGAAAATTTGTTGGTTTGTTTAATTACAACTAAAATTAATCGATTTAATCGTTAACCTAAGACAGCACTTAACCGATTAAACGATTGAATACCCTTGTTGCATGCGACCTGAAACTGACCTAAAGAAAGCTATTGATTGCATCAAGCACTTGAAACGGTGTTAAACCATACATACATATGTATGCATATTGATTGCATGCTTGGTAGGAAATATAAATTCTTCTTTATTTCATATTATTTTGCTCAAGCTCCACTGCATCTTCGGATGAGACAGCATTACAATACTTCTCCAAAATTACTTCATTCATTGCGGAATCCCATCATACTTTTGTAATTTTTAAGGGGTTAAGGTGTCAATAAAACTGCATTTTCAAACTTCCCCCATAAATTTTGCTGCAGGCTGTAGTGTGGTTAAAACGCATTCTATGCTTAACGCAGAAGTAAAATACAAATATTTTGTATTACCCTTAAGCTTAAACGGTGGTTCGTTATACTTACAACCAAAACGTTTATGCATCAGGTGATGAATGCTACAGAGCAAGAAGAAAAATTTATTTAAACAACAAGCAAAATAGGTGCCAATAGTTGCCACAAGAATGAAAAGTGGCGATCTTCGGCTTGCCAGCAAATGCCACATGAATGACTTCGTTTGCTGGCTATTTGCCTTATAATGCAGAAATTTAATAATATGACATGCAATTCATTGCAGAAAAATAAAAAGGCTAAGTAAACACACTACTACTCGTACCGATATTAAAACCTCCGGAAGCGATATTCTTTAAAAAACATTCAAGCCTTAAAACAGTGGTTGAAAGTTAATGTAGAGTTTTTAATTATCAACTATAGACAAATCGTTGGTTGAGTTCATTGCTGCAGAAACAGACTACAACAAGCATAACTGTGTCTATTTTCTAAACAATAAATTGTGGATTTTGTATTTTGCAATCACATTCGAAGATAAATCAAAAAATTCAGTAAAGTGCGACTTTTCCGAAGGGTTCCGTACTGACACTTGATATGTACTACTATACCAACTTTAGCCTAAATAATGCATAGTATTCGCATTTTTTTGCTTTATTGAATTTTTTTCGGTTTTAAGAGTTTTTTAATTTGGGATTTTTGGCGTTTTTTTCGATTTTAGCGATTTTTTTAGCTCTCGCGATTTTTTCGGTTTTTGGCGATTTTTTTCGGTTTGGCGATAATTTTGGTATTTCTTTAGTTTTACCGTTTTTGAAAATTTCAAGAGTTTGCCTCTTACGTTTTCCAAGATACAGCAAGTTGTCAAAATTACATAGTCAAAATTACATTAACTGATAGAACACCCTTTAAATTAAATTTTTTTTTTAATTTTAGTGTTAATTGTTGTAGTCTGTATAAAAATACACTAACTTTCAAGTGTCTATATACATATATATACATATAATTGTATGTATATGTATATTGCATGGGATTTTAAAATTTTTCGTTGCTCGTTTTGGAAAACCCTTTAATTTTTAGGTATCATGTATTTGTTGTTGTAGCGGCACACTCTGTCCATATTTCAGGACCGTAGCTCCTGCGGTTCTCCAGAAAATAGCCTGTGACAGACAGATGGACAGACGGACAGGGTAGCGAAAACAATAGGGTTCCTTTTCACCTTCGTTGTATGGAACCCTAAAAACGGTGTTCACAATTGTTGGGCAATTCTTAAAGTTACAATCTCAAATGCACATGATTGTAAATTGGGCTAATGTGAACGTCATTGTACATTGTGGTACAAATGACACCACAAAATGACAACAAAAGTAATGCCAAATGTGTACGCAGCGTAAGTTAAATGGCATATGATGGAAGTAACTCTGTTAATTTAATCTATTTTCTTATTTTCATTGCTCGCAAGTACAGTACTCTACCGATAATATAACATACACTTTTTTGAATTAACTCTATTAACCGTGTTATTCGACTATCCTTGCAAAGATCGGTCGGATAATCGAGATTGGAACTGTATAAAATCGAAGTGAAATGAGTAGCTACTTCTACTTGATAGCCAGAATCTGTGAAAGCCAAACACTTGATAGCATACTATAAATTACTAGATTTTATACTACATGGGAAATCTTACTGCAGCTCTTTAATATTACAGCGAATTTCTCCTAAAATTTTAATTTGAAATGTTAATGCATTAAAGACTTTGTAACTTGTAGCTATCGTCTCCATTAGATAATGACATCATTAACATACAACATCAACTCTTCTCGTCATTATCGTCTTCCAACTTGCCACATATTGAAGTTTATAATCATTTGTTAATTTCAGGTGACTGTTAAATTTGAAATATTTAACATAGAATGATTGTTTCTTTTTTTATTGCAGCATTTTTTACTTCTTTTTCTAAAATCGACGTTATTTCAATAGACATTTAATAATTAAATTAAAAAAAGTGGACTTGTAATTAAGGCGATGACAAAAAATATTGTAAATAATTACTAACGATTTTCTATGCAACATTGCATGGTGTGAAAATCTATCATTATATTTTTCTCTAAGGTGAAATGTTAGCCAAATGATTTTTTTTAGAACCGTATTATAATATGGCATGAGAGAAGTTTGTTTATAAGTTATTTAATCATTCCAGAAAACACATTTCAATAAGAAAGAATGATCTCAAAGAAAACAATTGATGTGCATATCTTGCAGAAAATCTGGTAGCTATTAATCCAAATGTACTCGCCATATGACTTGAGATACTTGGGTGGTTACCAAAAATAGGGAGGAGTGCGTGGTGAGAAAAATAAATTTCGTATAAATTTTTACATATTCACTATTTTCCCCATGTATCGTCTTAATCTTCAGTCACTCTAATTGCGACTCGGTATAGTATTGTTGTAAAGGGCACGGAACAAGTTCGATATAGTTGGATCCAATTCCACTTCCTGCATAATAATTCATACGTGGCTGCCCAGGTAGTATAGTGGGTATCGTGCTAGGTTATCAGTGCGTGAGTTCTGTCGAATCGTATGAATTTAAAACAAAAATCTGGTATATTTCACTACAACGGGTGAATGTCTTTACTACGACTAAACTTGGGCCGAACTCGACGAGAGCACTTTTAAATCGTTGAAGATTCTTTTCACGGGAGAAACTTTTACTAGAGCTGATTTTTCTCTTATATTCTTCCACAACACGCTTACAATAATAGTGAATGGAATTCCTTGAGATATATGTAGATATTATCTAACGAGCCTTTCATAAATCATATTAAGAATCATATAAATTATCTTACAACTCGTGTAAATTATATATGATATGTTACGATATGATATGATATGATATGATATGATATGATATGATATGATATGATATGATATGATATGATATGATATGATATGATATGATATGATATGATATGATATGATATGATATGATATGATATGATATGATATGATATGATATGATATGATATGATATGATATGATATGATATGATATGATATGATATGATATAATATTGCATTAAACCCATCGCTAGAGCAGATTACACGATCGCATGAGTTCAAATGCCTCTGGCTGCACTTATCGCCTCGTAGCCAACTACTTAACTCTTTTGGAGACTGCAGCAGCATCATCAGCATCTGCTATTCAAGTACAAAAACATATTTCAGTACTGCCACCATAAAATTTTTCGCATTTATAAAAATTAAATCACTCTTTTAAAATGTAGTTATATCACGTAAACATATAAAAATTATATTATTTCTGTTAAATTATATTAAATAATTGTAAGATATCATTCATTCAACCTTTTGTAATATACCGGCAATGACGTATTTGCTTATTGTCACACAAGAAACAGAAATTAGTTTAATTGGACTACAACGACAAAATTAGCATAGACAACAACCTGCCGTCCAGTTGCTATGCTGTCGTCAAAAGAATCATTGTCATATAAAAATGTGTATTCTATTTTTTGTCATTTTGTAGTCGGTAGTTTTTCAACGGTGAATGGGTTTAATGCATATGAAAAGATATGATATGATATTTTAAGAAAAATTAGTTAAAGCTAAAAAGTGCAAGAAAAGAAAGTGATCATTGATTACAAATATAATGAATGCCAACGTCGAGACATCACATAATAGTCGCCATCATATCGATATGTCCCCGCTGTTAATTCAATTTCACCTCGTCATTGCCTATGAGAATTATGTTGACGCTGTCTTGTTATCGATAATGTAAAGGAAATAAATATCATCCGTTTAATGCCCTAATTCTGTTCGACGATTGCATTGTCTTGTCAATGGACGAAAAAAAAAAGAAGGAGATTTGATTCTTTAAAACAATTATTATTTATTGTCTATGCTAGAAGGTTCGTGTATTTGCTTTATGATTTTGTCCCAAACGTTATATCCAACACATATTTTTTCAAACTATTGTATAATACTTTAATTGAATTTTTATGTTTTAAAAACATGGCAATAATATTTATATTTTTCATTATGAAAGACAACTACCATTTTTGAAGAAAATAATTTAAAGAATTCAAAGACAAGAACTCAGAAGCATTTTCAAACAAAACCGTCCTAAATCTTCCTACTGAATTAGGGCACACATTTTTAAGTTTATTTGATTTATTTGGTTATCGAAACTTCAATTAAATTTTTTCAAATTGTGCAAAAAGTTTCTGCCATGGCATTTAAGTGATTCTAGTGATTGAAACAAACCAAGGACTTAGAATTAAACGAAAAGTTTAAAGTCAGACATTTTATAATTTGCCAGATACCAAGAATTTGTTACAAATTGCTTATAAATTTGTGATTAGTTTAGATAGCTATTTTTACTTAATTGTAGATTTGTGAACTATTTACGGATCCTATATATATATATATATGTTCCCGTCGTTCCTATAAGCAGCATAGGGCCTCAACAAAATCTTTTCATCTGGATCTGTCCATAGCGATGTTTTTAACTTCCAGCTAGTTTGCATTTTTGACGCTTCGGTTTCAATTTGTCTTTGCCATGTATGAGCTGGTCGACGGCTGCCTTGAGGATTCCACTAAATCGCTGTTCTAGCAATATCTGTGACCTGCTTTCTTATAGTGTGATCAATATATTTCCATTTTCGCCTTTGTATTTCAGTAGATATAGGGGACTGGTTCATTTGATGCCATAGTCTATCGTTTGATATGTATTGTGGCCAGACAGATTCGTAGGATTCTTCTAAGGCATTTGTTTATAAAAACTTGCTCTGCATGTATATCACGAGGGGCCGCATTCCATGTTTCGCATACGTATAATGATGTAGATCGGACATTGGAGTTGAAAATAGTTAGCTTAACACGGCGAGAGAGAGTTGAAGAGTTCCATATCTTATTAAGTTGGCCATAGGCTTGAATTGCCTTCTTTATACGATTGGCAATATCTGCACCTGAACCGCCTGATGTTGTGATGACAGCTCCGAGGTAGCAAAATGAATGAACCTCCTCCAGAGGTACATTATCAATTATAAAGTTGTTTAAGTTTTCTGTATTTATTCGCATCGTCTTAGTTTTACCAACATTAATCTTAAGACCAGCGTTCTTAGCCAGCTCCGTAATAATATGCAATTGCATATTCATATCGGAGTATCGGTGAGAGAGAAGACAAATGTCATCCCCATATTCAAGATCAGTTAAACAATTAAGAAGTCCCCAACCAATACCTATACTACCCGACATAGCATGGCTCATGACAGTATCCAACAAAATGTTAAATAAAAGTGGTGACATCACGCAACCTTGCCGAACTCCTGTTCCAACATAAAATTTTCTGCTAAGTTTGCCTTCGTGCTGAATACGACAACTTACACTAACATACAGGATTTTAATGAGGTGAATTATTTTTTGTGGAACACCTTTACATTGCAGGGATTTCCAAATGACATTATGATTAAGAGTATCAAATACTTTCTCGAAGTCAATGAATATCATATAAAGGGACACCGCCATTCAACTGACTGTTCCACTATTATTCTGAGTGTATGGACATGATCAATACATGATTTGTTTGGACAAAAGCCAGCTCGTTGCCTTCTGAGTGTTATAGCTGCTCCGGTTAGTTAGTTCACCCTTTTTGGCAATTTTATTATTATGCCTTCTTTAAACTCTTCAGGTGCACTTTCATTTATCCAGATATCTTCTATTAAAGGAAAAAAGAGTTGGGCACTGGTCTTAGGCAGTGATGCCAATTTAGCGCGTTTCGCGCTAGATTTAGCGCGTTTTAACTGCGCCAAACACGCTGTTTTCGTCTTAGCGCGTTTAATTAAAAAAGCGCGTTATTATTATTTTTATACCCTTTACCAACAAAAATGGTAAAAGGGTATATATAGGTTTGTCATTCCGTTTGTAATTTCTATAATATCAATAAGCGACCCATATAATATATATATTCTGGATCCTTATGCATAGGGAAGACGAATAAGCGATGTCCGTCTGTCCGTCTGTCCGTCTGTCCGTCTGTCCGTCTGTCCGTCTGTCCGTCTGTCCGTCTGTCCGTCTGTCTGTACGTGAAATCGGTTTTCCGAAGCTCCCAGAAGAGCTAGAGACTTCGTTCTTGGACTGGTGTGTCAGAAATTTTCCAAAATAGATTGGTATTGAAATTCAGCAAAATCGGGCAGACGATTGCAGAGCTGGAAAACTTAAACTTCATTTTGCCATATAAAAGTAACTCCCGAAAACAAATTTTTATTTTTTTTTAATAAATGTACATATTTTACATTCAGTACGACTAAAATTGGAATTTTAAATTAAAAAAATACAAAAAAATGAAAAATACGTTTCCAGGGTTGGAAAACTTTAACTTTTTGTGTTATGTAAAATTAACTAAGTCTAAAACTATATTAGTATTTTCTCGAGAACCGTAAGAGCTGCAGACCTGAAATTTGGACATAGTATGTAGACCTTTGGCCGCTACAACAACAAATACATGATAATTGGAAATTAAAGGGTGTTCCAAAACGAGCAACGAAAAATTTTAAAATCCCATGTAGTATATATACAATTGTATGTATATACACTTGAAATTTGTAAGGTTAGTGTATTTTTATACAGACTACAAAAATTAACACAAAAATTTAAAAAAATTTAAATTAAAGGGTGTTTCATCAGTTAATGCAATTTTGACTATGTAATTTTGACAATTTGCTGTATCTTGGAAACCGTAAGAGCAAAACTCTTGAAATTTTCAAAAACGGTAAAACTGAAAAAATAAAAAATTATAAAATCGCCAAACCGAAAAAAATCGCCAAAAACAAGAAAAAATCGCCAAAACGAAAAAAAGCACCAAACTAAAAAAAAATTCTAAGACTAAAATAAATCGCCAAAAAAACGGAAAAATTGCTAAAATGAAAACAAAAATCGCCATAATGAAAAAAAAATCACCAAAACGAAAAAAAAACCCTAAAAAACAGAAAAAAATCGCCAAAATGAAAAAAAAAAATCGCCAAAATGAAAAAAATCGCCAAAACGAAAAAAACCCCAAAAAACAAAAAATCGCCAAAATGAAAAAAAAAAATCGCCAAAATGAAAAAAATCGCCAAAACGAAAAAAAGCACCAAATTAAAAAAAAAATTATAAAACTAAAATAAATCGCAAAAAACGGAAAAATTGCTAATATGAAAAAAAAATCGCCAAAACGAAAAAAAACCTAAAAAACAGAAAAAAATCGCCAAAATGAAAAAAACGCCAAAATTAAAAAAATCACCAAAACGAAAAAAAACCCTAAAAAACAGAAAAAAATCGTCAAAATGAAAAAAAATCGCCAAAACGAAAAAAACCCTAAAAAACAGAAAAAAATCGCCAAAATGAAAAAAATCGCCAAAAAAAAGAAAAAACCTAAATAACAGAAAAAAAATCGCCAAAACGAAAAAAAGCACCAAATTAAAAAAAATTTCTAAGACTAAAATAAATCGCAAAAAAACGGAAAAATTGCTAAAATGAAAACAAAAATCGCCAAAATGAAAAAAATCACCAAAACGAAAAAAAACCTAAAAACAGAAAAAAATCGCCAAAATGATAAAAAGCACTAAATTAAAAGAAAATTTCTAAGACTAAAATAAATCGAAAAAAAAGAAAAAATTGCTAAAATGAAAAACAAATCGCAAAATGATAAAAAGCACTAAATTAAAAGAAAATTTCTAAGACTAAAATAAATCGAAAAAAAGAAAAAATTGCTAAAATGAAAAAAAAATCGCCAAAATGAAAAAAATCACCAAAACGAAAAAAAACATAAAAAAAGAAAAAATTGCCAAAATGAAAAAAAAATCGCCAAAATGAAAAAAAAACACCAAAACGAAAAAAAACAAAAAAATCGCCAAAAAAAATCGCGAAAAAAACCCAAAAAAACAGAAAAAATCGTCAAAATGAGAAAAATCTCCAAAATGAAGAAAAGCCCAACAACAGAAAAAAATCGCCAAAATGGAAAAAACCTCCAAAAACAGACAAAATCGCCAAAACGAGAAAAAAGCGACAATACTGAAAAAATCGTTTTAACTGAAAAAAACTTCAAAAAAGCAAAAAACCTTCCTTTCGTGCGCGATTCAAAGTCGCACTTAACTGATTTTTTTAATATTAAAAGAATTAAATGAAACTAAGTTTTTGCTTATTTCGTTCTTGCTTTGTTCACTTAACATATTTTATGTATTTTTTAAAGAACTAGATTGGTATCAATAATCAGAAAAATCCAAAATTATGACTCCAGGGTTGGAAAACTTACACTTTTTGTGTTATGTAAAATTAAATAGGTCTAAAAATTTTTTTCTTTTTCTTTATAAATTGAATATATTTTATGCTTCTGAAAGAAAAGTTTGGTGTATGAAATTTGAAAAATGAAAATTATAGCTCCAAAGATGGAAACTTTAAAAAAATGATACATTTTTTCACAAAACAAATATGTATGTACGTGTCTGTATACTATATATATGTACGTACGTTGGTAAAGGGTATATAAGATTCGGCACAGCCGAATATAGCACTCTTACTTGTTTTCTTTTAATTTGGTTAATGATTCAGCTGTTGCAAATAAAATTCCCTTGCCTGTGATTAGAATTAAAAACGCATTTCAATACTATAAATTACAAATATTTTTAAATTTCACAACTACAAATATGTAGTCGTACTCGTGACCAAAAAAAATGTATGTAACTTATCAAGCATCTATTATAGCTGAAGTACAAAAATCATTTCAATCGTAAAACTATTCGACATTTTATACGAGTATGTTGTTACTCGTACAAAGTTTGTTAAAGAAAATTAAAATAAAAACTACGGATTTCGATTATTTGGTGATTCTGATTCTGTATTAAACTACTTTATTTATTTAGGATATAATTTCGAAGAAGCAATATTTCAAAATCGGAAAAAGAGTTGCATCGACTTTTATTAAAATTTAATTTAGCGCGCAGGAATATAGTGCGTTTTGGCTATAAATAGTTGAGAATGCTGTAACTCAACGCGTTCTAGCGCGTTTTGAGAAGGGGAAAAGTGCGTTTGGGTTGTTAATAGTTGGCATCACTGTTCGCCGAACACATTCAAATAGTTCTTTACTTTCCTAGGAAATTTTCTGTGTTAATAATAAGGAATGAAATATCATACATGCTGGACATGTTTTTTATTTACTAGATACTTCCATTCTAGAGAGTAATAGCACTTTTTTTCCAAATAGCTTACGATTTAAATAAAATACATTACATCATATTTACTTCAACAATAATTTTTTTTATTTGATGCTAATAGTAATTAAAATTGTATTTATTTCTTATAAGTGACGCTGCTTAATTAGTTGTCACTGGATCTGGTGGTGAATACCAAGTGTCATTTAATTATTCGAAATAAATCTTTTCTCAAAAAAAAAAAAAAAAAAACAGAAACACTTAAACTTACCCACTGAAATGTTTTGCAAATTCCACCAGATAATTAAACGGCATAATTTACAAAATGGGTGGTAAATGATCAAACATTTTGATGCATGTTACCAATCTATTTGAAATTCAAAACCATGAATACAAATATTTCAATCTCGCTGTTCTCCCCTCGCAGCCTACAAACATTCAAACTAAAGCGAACCAGCCCAATTTCGACTTAAATTACATATAAGAGTTTTAAAAATGTTCCCTCGTTGTAATTTTCAACAAAGTTTTAATGACACTCGTTAAAGTGTGTTGCACTTCTTCTGCTTGGTATAAAACAAAATATGTCAAATATTTGACATTTGCAACTTAATTAAATGCGAACGAGAATGCAACACAATGTTAAGTGACACATTGCAACATCCAGTCAACGTACAAACAAAAGTGTACGTTTGTTTGCAAAAAAAAAAACTTATTTAGTATTTTGTTTTACTTTGTAGTATGATGCTCGAAAGTTTGTTTTAAACACAAATTTACAGAAAGTAAAAATAAAAAGTGTAAATCTGGGGTTGTCTATTTTAGAAAGAGGTTTGAGGCACAAAAATACCAAAACCAAACACAAATGATGCCACACATCAACTTTATGCTGCTTATATTTTTTTTATTTACATGAAAACGATCTGTAATGAATGTTGAAACATGAAAAATGCATTTAGAGAAATAAGCGCACACGAAAAAATAATATCAAAGAACATTTGTCGATTTAGTAGTGATTAATTTATCAAATGTGAGGGAATGTTTAATAAAGATTTGCTAAAGTAAACAACAAAATTTTAAAGTGCTAATTAATTCGCATAATTGTAAATACATTTTATCCATTTGTTTATTAGAGTCTATTTTTTACAAGTTGCCTAAAGATACAGACAGATGTGGCAAATATACACCTGCACGTAAGCAACTAGTATTTTGAATATAATGACCACTGCCACTATTTTTTTTTTCTAGGCCCAAGGCATAGCATTAACGTTTCGGAACAGCTGAGAGTATGCTTTGGGATTACAGCGTAAAGATCGCTGGAAACTAAAGTCCAAATCGATGGAGTATGAGAAATTCAGTGTTGTCAACTATTTGCAAGTCAAAAGCATCTATAACATAAATTCTAGACACAACAAAGCATAGAAAAGGCATCAGCATTTGTTCTTTATAATTTAAGCGTAAAATTTGCTCGTGGATTAGGCACTTCTCGATGCATAAGGCTCAACATAAAATAGTTTTGAAAGTCTTTTCAAATCCATTAATGAAAAATACCAACTTTAAAAATTAGATTCTTCTGGGATATACTAGTTTCCGCTTAACTGATCTTCAGTTAATTAGTTTACCCGACTAAATAATCAAAAAAGCAAGCAAGGACGAATTTCAATATTAAATAAAACGAGATTTTTTCGCTTATATATATGAGTAAAGTTAAATTTATTTAGCTGCTTTATTGATTCATAAAATAGAACCCAATTCAGCTGGAAAGTTGCTAAAATTATTATGCAATACTAAATGTTTTTGCTGATGGATTAAAAATTGCACAAATGAACTTTTTAGAGAGCGCGTTCTAATAATATCAAAAGAAGATGAAGAGAGAAACAAAAACAAATAAATTTATTGTGGAACCAGAATGTTAAATAAAAAATTATTAATATTGATATCCCGGCCGAAAGGAACCACAGCTGAATGCTATCGGGCACGTCCACAGGTTGCGGATATGCGGAGTAGCTGCTAAAGCAGTCGCGAACAATTGGCGGTTCCGAGTGAAGAGTCTTAGTGTGTTTCCAGGTGGCGCCGGACTTCTAACAAATTCTGAGTGCCTGCGATACTTGGAACGTCAAGGCGGAGTACTTATTGCCTTCAAATAACTAATAGCCAGCTATTTCTAGCTATGTTCCTCATGTTAAAGGCGGTGTTGTGAATCACCGTGAACCTACGCTCCTGGTACGCTGGAACACTAGATGATGATGACAGACAGCTAATAAATCAACATTTTGAGGAAGTTGATGCTAACGGACATCAAATAATAGAACAAACAAATCAACAGGATTTAATTCATCCATTAACAAGATGGTGAGAGCAATCAAGCAGGAATCAAAGGTTCAGCACAACTGCGATGTTGCTCTTCAAACTGATGGAGATGAAAAGCCAAGTGAATACCGTATAAAAGTCTATAGTATTGGCGAAAATTTACATTTTTAATCCGGCACTTTTTACCATAGGTTGCGGATATGCGGAAACATAGAATAAATATTGAAACCATACAAGATATGGGAGTGGCGTTAGACCGATAAAATACCTTGATGTTCGTTATCGGGATACGCATCGAAACTATCCCTTTAAAGAAATCCCTTGTAATACCAATCACAAATGACAGCCACTACCAAATAGATGTGGTGCGTATTGCTAATAAGAGTTTTGGTTATAGTGGTGAGAGGGATTTTAAAAGTTTGAGGCCATCGCAAAGCAGTATTCTCAGAGGGAAGTACAACCTAATCTTACATGAAGCACAAACAATAGAATTACTAGAGGAAGGTACGCTTATAGTAAGCAACGCAAATAAACCCCCAATGACAACTAACTGCGATGCCCGACGGTCAAACCTGTCAGGGAATTTCCTTTTCACATTTTAAAATTGCAGCATAACAATAGGAAGACAAAGTTTCATTAGCCATGTCATAGATGTGACCCAGAAATTTCTAGTATTAAGGAACCATAGAAGTGTCACTACCGCCGTCAAACCCACACACGGCAGTAAGTGTTACAACAGGTGTAATAATATTGATCGTGTTGGTGTTATACAGAACACACGTGCATATAAAAGTCAAATTAAACAACGAATTCCCATAACGTGGCCCAGAATTAAACAGAATTGTGGATAACCATCTGCAAGAACATTTTAGAACATTCCTCACCCCTACAACATAAAATCCACACAACTCTTCAGATCACAACCACAACATAAACAACAATCACGCAGGCAAGGACAACAGTTATTTTAATAAAACTTAGTATAACATCAGCTACATTTAAGATTATAACATATTTAAAAGTATTTGATCCAATTAGAATTCTTGGAAAATATCTACAACTAGATATTTTCTTCTGCCAAAGGGGGGAAGGATGTTGTGAATCAGAATTGAACAACCCTCGTACCCGTACATTGCACTAATTTATTTGTAATTAGAGAGTTGTTAGTTGTATTTAGCAGTTAAAGTTATAGAGCCATACCTGCGATTCCCATAGGAACCACCAGGTTTAAATTTGTAAACTAAAAGAATAAGATACTAGTTATTAGTTTGAAAAAAGTTATTTAATAAACCAATTAAAGCGGGTGAAAGCGGGTGTCGGATCTTGTGACAAGCGGCTCGCTTTACAAACGTGATGTAAGGCTTCTGTCTGACAGCCCCATTTCCAGGACAAGATGAGGTACCCCAATCAGTTGATCATCTTAAACAATCTGCTTACGAAACCTTATGCTCCTTATAGGAACTAAAAGATCCAATATATATACATATATATATATATACATATATATATATATATACATATATATAAGATATTGATTAAAAAAATATCACAAGATGATTTTTCTTTATTTATTAAGTAAATGCTTTTAATCAATTTATGAAAACAATTATATCGTATGGAAAGTTTGCTTGTGTTTTGTTAAGATATTTGCAGCCAGTAAAAAGCAATGGGAACGATTGCATAGCACAAAGCCTTATTGTTTTGTTCTGGATCCTAGATAATTATTTGTTTTCTTTTTCTCTTATATAAAACGATGTAAGTTTTTTTAATATGTTTTTTCTTTGCCGGAAACGGTTCATAGGTAATGATAATCTAATTAGCCAATAGGAGCAATACTCCCTGCAAGACATTTGACTCTACTTGTGCTACCCTCTCATGTATGACTTTGACAAGAGGTTCGATACTCTTCTGTTAAACAGAAGCGCGTAGGAAGAAACTATACCTCAGGTGGTATACCGATGATGCCTGAACATTGAAGGGCTCAGATATGCGATTTGTAGGACCGATAAAGAGGGCTACAACAAGTCTTTTGAAAATAGTCCTGCCAACTTTCAATTGAAAGGTTCTCCGGAGAATGTTCAGGCTGATATTAAAGCAATTCCTTTATGTGAGCTTACCTCTAAACTAAATTGGGAATGTTATAAATCAACACTCATAAGCACACTCATAAGCAGACAAGAAACTATTTTGTAGACTTGGCTTGGATAAAATCCTGGAAAATATATGGATGGAGACCAAGAATACCATGAAACCCAGTCTGGTTAAATTCCCGTAGATCGTAACGTATAATAAACATCTTTTCAAAGCTTCCAATTTTAGAATACCATTTTAGACTGAGAAAATACCCAACAAACTATGCATTGAGAGTAACAGCCTGTGAAGACACTGTATTTACGATAATAAAACTCCAAAGCATATTCCAAAAGACTATGGAGCTAAATGCTATAGAAGATACAGCCAATGATTGGAAACTACCAATACCACAACTAGAGGCAATCTTGAGATTATTCAAGAAATGTACTCGAACACCTGGCAATGGATACAACAAATCTTTTCATTCGCAGTGTCTTGTGTTTCTCATGTAACTAATAATACATTCATTCATACTCGTAGTTTACCTTTCTAGCTTCTTTCTTGGCATCGTAAGCTAGAGATATTCCCTTGGTATGAGCTCTATGAATATGAATTGCAGACAGAAGAGACCAGTTGTAACCAGTTTTTAAGTACCAGACACCACTGGTTTTAGGGGTCGAGCCCTTTCACCCGTTGCTGTCATGGAATGGGTTAATTGTTTCGCGCATTTATACTCTTTATCAAGTGTATAGATAAAGAGAATAATAAATCAAACTATTGTTGACTGAAAAAGTCTCAACTTTTAGCTATAACATCCCTAAAATAGGCAATAATTTTAAATAATGCCCAGTAGTTTTCTTTTGCAAGTCCGTACTATCAAATGGAAATTTCTGCATGAAATGATGGCTTTCGATATCGAACCATTTTATGACATTGTTCGATAGCAAATGGCATAATCTCAAACTAAAAAAAAAGTGATCGAATCAGCTCGTTATCGGAAGCTACTATGAGACCCCTGTATGTAAAATATTCAGAAGTGTAATCATCGCTTTCGATAATGAGCTGCTTCGATCCCGTTTCTTCTGTTTGAGATTATGGCATTTGCTAACGAACAATGTAATAAAATGATTATGGCATTGGATATCGAACCATATTATTGGACAGTTCGGTAGCGAATGCTATAATCTCAAACTCAAAAAACGTTATCGAAGCAGCTCGTTATCAAAAACGACGATTAGACCCCAGTTCTTATGAGAACCTGAAATTTCGTAAAAACTCCGTAAAAGTCTTAAAGAAAACAAATCCTTTTTTCGTAAGACCGATTTGAAATAAAAGTGCTTGGACTCATCATGGCAATACAATATTTTTCTTCTTTCCAATTGTAGCTACTATACACACACAAGTGTACTCAAACAAAATTTATCTTTAAAGCTCCTGCTCATTAATAGGCTGGGTTCGATCAATTATCCTGCGTAAAGGCTCAGTTAACTGCAACGGTAGGAAAGAGCTGATCGATATTGTTATGCGAAAAGTAATGAAAAGATTCCTACATTCCGGTTGCATCTATATATAACAATTTTCATTACTTTTAACATAACAATATCGATCAGCTGTTTCCCACCGTTAATGTTACATTCCATTAAAGTCGGCTAAAGGCTCAGTTATCCCACTGTAATGTAATGTAACTGCAACGTAGGAAACAGCTGATCGATATTTTTATGTGAAAAGTAGGTTACGTTACATTACATACTTATCTATAACCATTTGCATTACTTTTCACATAACAATATCGATCAGCTTTTTCCTACAGTTGCAGTTACATTACATTACAGTCGGCTAACTGAGCCTTAACTGTCTTAAATCTAGAGATCTTTGCTTATTGTAATGGGGTAAGGCATTACGGCACTTATGGTATAATGGAAATTGTTTGATGGACCATTTGATCATTTTATCTTTGAACGAATGGAAACCACAAATAAATGTGTATGCTTGTATGTATGTATGTACATATTTATATTTTTATGACCAAAGATATGACCACTTTTAATTGCTGCTAAGCAATAATAAAAAGCATTTTAAAATGAACTAAAGTGACATTAACACATCACAGTCAGCAGCAGCAACTATCACATCAACATCATGCCCAACATGTCCGCGAACGAAAGATTTGTTCTCATTAAAACAACGAGTATACAGAAAACATTTCTTAATATAAATTTAAATAAACTACTGGCAGACGAATGTTAGTCATTCAAAATAACAAACATTTACACCAAAATATGCCATTAAGACGAACACTAAATGAAAGTGTGAAGTAGTGCTTTAGAGAAATTCTTTTTAGTATTTGACAAATGCTGTTTAAAAGGAAAAACTACGGTTGCAGTACGACAGACTGTAAAATACTTTTGTTGATGATTTTTTTGGAGCGTGTTAGTATGTAACTATGCACTCTCCCTTCCTGTGGCAGCAGGCACATTTATGTTAGCCAAAACCAATGAGTATTCAAATGGACACTTGTCAAGGTGCGCTAACAAGCCTTAAATCATATTAAAACAAGCATTGAATGAAAACTTTGCTAAAAGAGGAAAGAAGAAACAAACGTAAGATCAAGAAAAAAAGAATATCGCAGCGACATGTCGCATTTTGAGATGCTCAACAGCAACATTCACACTTTTAAACGCACTGACTGTTGAAATCAGAGGGTATAAGGTATTAAATCTTCAAGCAACAGAAATTCGATTTGCATAAAAGGAAAATATGTACATGAGCATTATAAATATGCATATATTACTCGAAATTTAGTGAGCTTGAAGGTGAAAAGTTGTAAGAATTTTATGGAAAAGCATGAAACTCAATTTAAATATAGAACGATTCGAATAACTTTTTATGAACATTATCTGCCTGGCTCACGATGTCGACAAGAAACTTTCGTTCGCTTATTTATATTGAAAACAAAACAAATTTTCTTATTTGAAAACAAAACAAATTTTCTTATTTTGTTTTTGTTTTCAATATAAATAAGCGAACGAAAATTTCTTGTCGACATCGTGAGCCAGGCAGTATCTCTGTTAAACGAAAAAACGATATTTGTGTGATAAGCCAAGAAAAAACAACACAACGGCAATACTGTTTTAATAAGAAGAAACTTTAAGCTTTCATTACAAAAATATTTTCAGCAAATGGGAATAAGATGAATAAAAACAATTAATAAATTCTATTTGCACTGAAAAATATACATATGAGGTCTACATTTACTGACACCACACACAGTAAACCAAATACAAAAACTCTGATGATGAAAATGTAAGGACCTTCCAAAAAACATGTCGTTCTTGCCACTGTCTGTCAAAATAATACATATCCTTAGTGCAATGTCTTGCTTACAAATTATCACATTTGATTTGGTTGAGTGAAAAATGTGAACTATAGCCTAATCGAATCGAAACAAAAAATATCACTACTTCATATTTTGTGCCCCCTTTATATCAGATATTTTTGTAGTTCTCTTTTGGTCTTAATTTAAAATACCAACCTTTCTCATGTCCATTTTTCGTCCATGCTCTGATATCAGTGCCCGAAAATGGCTATGCAACAATGTTCGCTTACCCATGAAACAGAACAAAATACTTTGATATGCCTGAATAAGGACATCGAACGTATTCACCACAACAAAAAAGTTGATTCATTTTTCATAGTTCCTCTGCCTGCGTCAGGTTCATGTCATGGTCAATTCTATGGCTCGTGAATAAGCAGGGTAAAGCTAAATAACACTAAGGCAATGAATGATTACTTACTACTTTTAGGAAAAGGATAATGATAGAGAAGACAGAAGTTGAAGGAAGAGATAGAGGCATACGAAATTCTTTTACAACTCTGCTTTTTGGACTTGTTTTTAATTTTGCTAAAGGCAGTGTTGCAGCGCCTCTAATGGCAATGAGGTGCATTACATTTTCCCAGCAGTGTTTTCCGCTGAAGTTCGTATAGTTTCGTGGGCAGTGAATATGACTTCATCACTTGAACTTTTTACAACGACTGACATAAAGAGACGCTAATGTACATCCGAAAAATTAGTGGTGTGGTTTCGTAATGACTTTGGCAGTTACCGAGCTCGAACTCGGCTCCTTCGGGCTTGTAGTCAACGTAATAATTACTTTAGCCAAGGCCACCCTCACGCATTTGCGGCTGTATGTCCTTGGTAACTTCACGAATTCCATGTTTGGGGTTTTTTTTAATAGAGTGTGTGCTATTGCAAATATTTGACGCACTCCTAAAGAAAAAAGTGTCACTAGACCTTGTTAGATAGTCGTGATATTTCCAGATTCTTCCAAATTGCCACAGAAATATTCATTGGATATGCATGTGAGTATGAAAAATTTTATGTTTTGACGATTTTCATTCGTCGTAATATTTTTTTCGAAAACACAAGAACACACGTGATCTTTTATGATTATGATTCTATGCTTAATTTTTTTCTTACATTCATGTTTAAGATATTAAGTGAATATTAAATATTTGTTACAGCTTTTATAAAAAATTTTATTTTCCGTTTTTGTATGTTGGGCAAAATGTTTTGTTTAAAAAAGGATTTTACACTTTCAAGGCTCTGGACTCATTTCAATCGTTCCAAACTAAATGAGGAAACTATTTAAGACAAACAACACTTTACATGGTCTGATATTTAGTTGACACGCAATGAACGACAACGATTTTTTTTTGTCTGTTGCAGAAAGAAATATTGTGGCAATTAAATTTAGAGTGAAAAATATAAAATTAATCTTAAAGCAATAGAAAAGACGCTTCACAAAATTAACACTATTTATTATTCATAGTTCAAGCCATCTTAATACTCTACAACTTGCAAATATGTTCCTCCTTCCCGCTGGCATTATTCTGTCCATGAGCACTTCCCCTGTTTTTATTCCCAGCAAAAGGTACACATACATAAGTCTTACATGTCATGGGGTTCCAAATTCGTTACCTCTTATTTATGACACGCACCACAATAACATCATGTTTAACACATACGAAAAATGAGCAAAAGAAAAAAAATTAAAAATTTAAAAAGAAGAAACATGAAGTATTTTAGATGACAAGTGTTTTCAACTCTCTAGCTAGAGGGCGCCAATGTTAAATATTTAATAAGACATAAATCAGGCGGATTATATCTAGCGGAGATCATTTTTTATTTGTCTTTTTTTATACCCTTTACCAACAAAAATGGTAAAAGGGTATATATAGGTTTGTCATTCCGTTTGTAATTTCTATAATATCAATAAGCGACCCATATAATATATATATTCTGGATCCTTATGCATAGGGAAGACGAATAAGCGATGTCCGTCTGTCCGTCTGTCCGTCTGTCCGTCTGTCCGTCTGTCCGTCTGTCCGTCTGTCCGTCTGTCCGTCTGTCCGTCTGTCCGTCTGTCCGTCTGTCCGTCTGTCTGTACGTGAAATCGGTTTTCCGAAGCTCCCAGAAGAGCTAGAGACTTCGTTCTTGGACTGGTGTGTCAGAAATTTTCCAAAATAGATTGGTATTGAAATTCAGCAAAATCGGGCAGACGATTGCAGAGCTGGAAAACTTAAACTTCATTTTGCCATATAAAAGTAACTCCCGAAAACAAATTTTTATTTTTTTTTAATAAATGTACATATTTTACACTCCAGTACGACTAAAATTGGAATTTTAAATTAAAAAAATACAAAAAAATTAAAAAGACGTTTCCAGGGTTGGAAAACTTTAACTTTTTGTGTTATGTAAAATTAACTATGTTTAAAACTATATTAGTATTTTCTCGAGAACCGTAAGAGCTAGAGACCTGAAATTTGGACACAGTGTGTAGACCTTTGGCCGCTGCAACAACAAATACATGATAATTGGAAATTAAAGGGTGTTCCAAAACGAGCAACGAAAAATTTTAAAATCCCATGTAGTATATATAGAATTGTATGTATATACACTTGAAATTTGTAAGGTTAGTGTATTTTTATACAGACTACAAAAATTAACACAAAAATTTAAAAAAAATTAAATTAAAGGGTGTTCCATCAGTTAATGCAATTTTGACTATGTAATTTTGACAATTTGCTGTATCTTGGAAACCGTAAGAGCAAAACTCTTGAAATTTTCAAAAACGGTAAAACTGAAAAAATAAAAAATTATAAAATCGCCAAACCGAAAAAAATCGCCAAAAACAAAAAAAAAATCGCCAAAACGAAAAAAAGCACCAAATTAAAAAAATTCTAAGACTAAAATAAATCGCAAAAAAAACGGAAAAATTGCTAAAATGAAAACAAAAATCGCCAAAATGAAAGAAAATCGCCAAAATGAAAAAAATCACCAAAACGAAAAAAAACCCTAAAAAACAGAAAAACATCACCAAAATGAAAAAAAATCGCCAAAATGAAAAAAATTGCCAAAACGAAAAAAACCCCAAAAAACAAAAAAATCGCCAAAATGAAAAAAAGCCAAAAACAGAAAAAAAATCGCCAAAACGAAAAAAAGCACCAAATTAAAAAAAAAAATTATAAAACTAAAATAAATCGCAAAAAAACGGAAAAATGCTAAAATAAAAAAAAAATCGCCAAAACGAAAAAAAACCTAAAAAACAGAAAAAAATCGCCAAAATGAAAAAAAAATCGCCAAAACGAAAAAAACCCTAAAAAACAGAAAAAAATCGCCAAAATGAAAAAAATCGCCAAAAAAGAAAAAACCTAAATAACAGAAAAAAAATCGCCAAAACGAAAAAAAGCACCAAATTAAAAAAAAAATTTCTAAGGCTAAAATAAATCGCAAAAAAACGGAAAAATTGCTAAAATGAAAACAAAAATCGCCAAAATGAAAGAAAATCGCAAAAAATAAAAAAAAATCGCCAAAATGAAAAAAATCACCAAAACGAAAAAAACAAAAAAATCGCGAAAAAACCCAAAAAAACAGAAAAAATCGTCAAAATGAGAAAAATCTCCAAAATGAAGAAAAGCCCAACAACAGAAAAAAATCGCCAAAATGAAAAAAACCTCCAAAAACAGACAAAATTGCCAAAACGAGAAAAAAGCGACAAAACTGAAAAAATCGTTTTAACTTAAAAAAACTTCAAAAAAGCAAAAAACCTTCCTTTCGTGCGCGATTCAAAGTCGCACTTAACTGATTTTTTTAATATTAAAGGAATATTAAATGAAACTAAGTTTTTGCTTATTTCGTTCTTGCTTTTTTCACTTAACATATTTTATGTATTTTTTAAAGAACTAGATTGGTATCAATAATCAGAAAAATCCAAAATTATGACTCCAGGGTTGGAAAACTTACACTTTTTGTGTTATGTAAAATTAAATAGGTCTAAAAATTTTTTTCTTTTTCTTTATAAATTGAATATATTTTATGCTTCTGAAAAAAAAGTTTGGTGTATGAAATTTGAAAAATGAAAATTATAGCTCCAAAGATGGAAACTTTAAAAAAATGATAAATTTTTTCACAAAACAATTATGTATGTACGTGTCTGTATACTATATATATGTACGTACGTTGGTAAAGGGTATATAAGATTCGGCACAGCCGAATATAGCACTCTTACTTGTTTAATATATAAATTAAGTTTGAAATAGCAAGTGTTTGGTAAGGAGGGAGTAGAAAAATCTTTATTTTGCATGAAACTATTTAAAGTGATATTTTATTTTTACAAATTTTATTGCTGCAGGAATATTTTTCTTTATTGGGTTATTCCTTATTTTTAAGTTGTAGAGATCGTGGGCGATATGTCCATTAAAATGATTGGGGGGAAAATTTAAAAGATTTTGTCATATTTACATATTTACAAAATTTCAAAATTGTATGCGAAAATAGTTTTTGCACAATATTGGGGAAATTCATGGAACTAGACTTAAATTGGTAATGTGAAAATTTGAGAACTATTTATTCTCTTGGTTGCTAAGAAGTCTTATGCATCGCACTCACAGTACGGTATTATTAATTAAGAAATAATAAAAAATATGAACAACTCTTGTCTTTGTAACTGATAACTTTAAGCAATTGTGGTAAGTTTTTGTAGATGCTAAAAATTGTTATTGAGTTTAAGCTAAAGTCTAGTTGGATTTTTATTGTCTTTTTCACAAAATCACATTTATTATTAAATATATTTAATTTCTCTAGGAATTGAAAATTCTTAACTTGAGCTCGATTATGGCAGATTTTGTAAAAAATTCCGTTTCTAAACGTTTCAAATTTGTATGAAAAATAACGAAAATTCGTTTCAAAAAATATTTTTTTCATACAAATTTCAAAACTAAATAAACGTTTCTATTTACAAAATTTGCCTTTAAATAAAAATTTATTTGATATTTTTTTAAGATTCAACTAAAAATCAAATTAAAATATTCTTAAGGAGTCAGTTAAAATGTTTAAAGGATTCAATTAATAATATAAAACTATATGTAGATATCGCACACTAAATCATAAAGAGTCACAACTCAAAATTATCCAAGTGGTTTTGCTCTTATATAAACCAGTTAATTGAAGAAATATATATTCTTGAAGAATATTAAATACTGTTATGCTTGTTTTTATGTCACACACTTGCGTCATTTTTACAATAACTACTCAGCATCTGAAATTTTTTGAGTTGTGACTGTTAGTGTGCGATATATTAAATCAATGTGCAACAGTGGAACACACGATCTTGGCTTAAAAGCTTATACTCAGTTTTAAAATTTTGGTGACCGATTTTTTTTTATAGGCCTGCAAAGATTTCGAAAATTAGTGCGACAATATATATTTATACTTCATGCATTAAACCCATTCACCGCAGTTTTAGCGATTTTTTATCAATATTATGACTTGCTTAAAAATTTTGCAACTTTTAGCGAATTATCGTGTTTTTCGCTTTATTAAAGTATAATCATTTTCGTAATTGACATTAAAATTTTGTAACTTTTTTCTATATTGCAAACTAGAGATGGGCGCGTGTCGAATTTTCCAAACTCGACAAGAAAACGAATACCAAGACGCGAAAAATTTTGTCAACACGATGTTGTGCATCGAAAGGCACGAAATATTGAAAATCAGAAAATTTAAGTGATTTTTTTCAAGAATCGCTTTTCCTAATATGGCACCAAGTTGGCACTGTCAGCTGGTACTATCTGCCACCACAGCTAAAAATAACTTTGTTATGTATTTACTATCGGTTTACGTAAAGAACTTTAAGCTGCAGAGGCCCATACAATATCAACAAATATGCTGTGCTTGACGATATAAAATGTTCAATTTTTTCTCTACTGGAAATTCATTCATACATATTTTACATCTGAAATCGTTTCGTGTTTTTCGTGTCAATTTTGCTCAACACGAAACGACCTGAGCACGAGCGAAATCAGATTTTTTGTCACTAACACTTCGTGTTGGGTCGTGCCTTCTCGTGTCACGAAAAATAAGAAAACGATACGCGCCCATCTGTATTGCAAGCACAGTTTTTGTTTTGTAGCTCTCAAAAATATAAATTAGTTTAACATTGGTCTACAACGACAAAATCAGCATAGACAACAACCTGCCGCCCTGTTGCCTTGCTGTCTTCAAAAAAATCATTCTCATATAAGCATGTGTCTTTTACCTTTGACATTTTTTAGTCGGTAGCGGGCTGCGGTGAATGGGTTAAATGCATTGCTTACAGCTTATTTAATTTTTAATTTCCAGCATACTAAGCTTTTCGGCATATAAAAAACATTTAAAATATTTTAATCTTGCATTAAAATTTTTTTTTACCAATAACTGAATAACTCTGAAATAGAGATCGACCGAAGGCGTTTTTTTGGCCGAAGCCGAAGCCGAAGCCGAATGTTTTAAATTTTAAAAATGATACTTGTTTTATATGAATTAAGAAAAAAGTTTGCTTTTTTGAGATCACTGAAATAGCTGTAATATCTATTGGATACATAACAAGAAAAATAAAACTATTTTGCAATTTCTAGATTGCTTTTTCATATGATCACTCACAAGAACGTCCAAGTAAAAGAAAATAGAAAGCACCAGGGTTGTATTTCAAAGCAACCCTTTCAAAACGTTAAACACAATAGAAACTGTCGGCAAGCAACGACCAAAAATAATGTTATTTTTCAAGTTTGGAATGAAAAATATTCGGCTTCGGCTAATCGGCCGATTTTTGCCATAGGCCGAATGTTGGCCGATTACCAATTTTTGACCGAAGGCCGAAGCCGATTAATCGGTCGAACTCTACACTGAAACCGTTTAAAATCGAAAAATAAACTTTGTAGGCTTGGCTTGAAAGTAATTTTGAAAGCTATTTTGCAGCTTTCACTATTTAATTGATTAAATATTGAAATAAGTTGGCGTGATCGTCTTGTTTTGGGGACCTTTAAAAAAAATCTGTACGTGATACGTGATAGATAATAACTGATAACGGATTTGTATTAAAGCAGGGATGTGAAATCAGATTTACAACTTCTACTAATTTCCAAGAAAACTTTTACTTTTTTCAGTACGATTGTACCGATTTCTTAATATTTATTTTTTTATACTATTTTTTAATATTTTTTTTTTTTAACTAAAAACGTACGTATATATACACATTTGTGTAAAAGCTTTACAATTATCAAAAAGCCTCCTTGCAGTTCAATTATTATATTATTATTAATTAATACTATTTTAATACAAGTAAGAGTGCTATATTCGGCTGTGCCGAATCTTATATACCCTTTACCAACGTACGTACATATATATATTTTTTGTAAAAAAATTTATAATTTTTTTAAAGTTTCCATCTATGGAGCTATAATTTTCATTTTTCAAATTTCATACGCCAAACTTTTCTTTCAGAAGCATAAAATATATTCAATTTATAAAGAAAAAGAAAAAAAATTTTAGACCTATTTAATTTTACATAACCCAAAAAGTGTGAGTTTTCCAACCCTGGAGTCATAATTTTGGATTTTTCTGATTATTGATACCAATCTAGATCTTTAAAAAATACATACAAAAACGAAATAAGAAAGAACCTAGTTTCATTTAATTCCTTTAATATTAAAAAATTCAGTAAAGTGCGACTTTGAATCGCGCACGAAAGGTAGGCTTTTTTGTTTTTTTTGAATTTTTTTTCAGCTTAAACGATTTTTTCAGTTTTGTCGCTTTTTTCTCGTTTTGGCGATTTTTTTCTGTTTTTGGAGGTTTTTTTCATTTTGGCGATATTTTTCTGTTTTTGGGCTTTTCTTCATTTTGGAGATTTTTCCCATTTTGACGATTTTTTTTCATTTTGGCGATTTTTTTTTTGTGTTTGGGTTGATCGCCTGAATAGACGATTTTTTCTTTTTTTTTTGTTTTTTTTTCATTTTGGCGATTTTTTTTTGAGTTTTTTTCGTTTTGGCGATTTTTTCATTTTGGCGATTTTTTTTCCTTTTGGTGATATTTGTCTGTTTTTAGGTTTTTTTTTCGTTTTGGCGATTTTTTTCATTTTGGCGATTTTTTTTCATTTTGGCGATTTTCTTTCATTTAGGCGATTTTTTTGTTTATATTTTTATTTAGGCGATTTTTTTGTTTGTTTTTTTTTTGTATTTTTTCATTTTGGCGATTTTTTTTTCATTTTGGCGATTTTTGTCTGTTTTTTAGTTTTTTTTTCGTTTTGGCGATATTTTTCATTTTGGCGATTTTTTTTTTCGTTTTGGCAATTTTTTTTGTTTTTGGCGATTTTTTCCTGTTTTGGGTTTTTTTTCATTTTGGCGACTTTTTTCTGTTTTTTTTGGGTTTTTTTCGTTTTGGCGATTTTGTTCATCTTGGCGATTTTTTCATTTTAGCGATTTTCTTTCATTTTGGCGATTTTTTTTACATTTTAGCAATTCTTCCGTTTTATGCGATTTATTTTAGCTTTAGAATTTTTTTTTTAATTTGGTGCTTTTTTTCGTTTTGGTGATTTTTTTTGTTTTTGGCGATTTTTTTCGTTTTGGCGATTTTATAATTTTTTGTTTTTTTAATTTTACCGTTTTTGAAAATTTCAAGAGTTTTGCTCTTACGGTTTCCAAGATACAGCAAGTTGTAAAAATTGCATAGTCAAAATTGCATTAACTGATGGGACACCCTTTAATTTAAATTTTTGGAAATTTTAGTGTTAATTTTTGTAGTCTGTATAAAAAGTGTATATACATATAATTATATGTATATTACATGGGATTTTAACATTTTTCGTTGCTCGTTTTGGAACACCCTTTAATTTCCAATTCTCATGTATTTGTTGTTGTAGCGGCCAAAGGTCTACACACTGTGTCCAAATTTCAGGTCTGTAGCTCTTACGGTTCTCGAGAAAATACTAATATAGTTTTAGACATAGTTAATTTTACATAACACAAAAAGTTAAAGTTTTCCAACCCTGGAAACGTCTTTTTAATTTTTTTCATATTTTTTTAATTTAAAATTCCAATTTTAGTCGTGCTGAAGTGTAAAATAAGTTCATTTATTAAAAAAAATAAAAATTTGTTTTCGGTAGTTACTTTTATATGGCAAAATAAAGTTTAAGTTTTCCAGCTCTGCAATGGTCCGCTCGATTTTGCTGAATTTCAATACCAATCTATTTTGGAAAATTTCTGACACACCAGTCCAAGAACGAAGTCTCTAGCTCTTCTGGGAGCTTCGGAAAACCGATTTCACGTACAGACAGACGGACAGACGGACAGACGGACAGACGGACAGACGGACAGACGGACAGACGGACATCGCTTATTCGTCTTCCCTATGCATAAGGATCCAGAATATATATATTTTATGTGTCGCTTATTGATATTATAGAAATTACAAACGGAATGACAAACCTATATATACCCTTTTACCATTTTTGTTGGTAAAGGGTATAAAAATCAAAGTTTCTATCTTTGGAGCTGTCATTTTAATTTTTCAAATTTTATACGCCAAACTTTTCTTAAAGAAGCATAAAATATATTCAATTTATAAAGCAAAAGAAAAAAATTTTTAGAACTATTTAGTTTTACATAACACAAAAAGTGTAAGTTTTCCAACCCTGGAATCATAGTTTAGGATTTTTCTAATTCCTTATACCAATCTAGTTCTTTAAAAAATACATAAAATATGTTAAGTGAACAAAGCAAAAAGGAAAAAAGAAAAAACTTAATTTTATTTATTTACTCTATTATCAAAAATATTTCAAAGTTTCCATCTCTGGAGCCTTGGTTTTCATTTTTATAATTTTATAGGCCAATTTTTTCTTTCAGAAGCATAAAATATATTTAATTTATAAAGGAAAAATTAATTATTTAGACCTATTTAATTTTACATAGCACAAAAAGTGTAAGTTTTCCAACCCTGGAGTCATAATTTTGGATTTTTCTGATTATTGATACCAATCTAGTTTTTTTAAAAATACCTAAAATATGTTAAGTGAACGAAGCAAAAACGAATTAAGAAAAAACCTAGTTTAATTTAATTCCTTTATTATTAAAAAATTCAGTAAAGTGCGACTTTGACTCGCACACGAAGGGTTCCGTACATTCGGTTCTGAGCACTTTTTAATGTGCCTTTTTTGCTTTTTTGAAGTTTTTTTTCAGTTTAAACGATTTTATCAGTTTTTTCGCTTTTTTCTAATTTTGGCGATTTTTTTCTGTTTTTTTCGGTTTTTTTCATTTTGGCGATTTTTTTTATGTTTTTTGGACGCTTATGAAGATTTTTTTCATTTTGGGGAATCTTTTTCTATTTGCGATTTTTTCTTATTTTAAGGTTTTTTTTCATTTTGGCTATTTTTTCATTTTGGCGATTTTTTTTTTCTGTTTTTAGGGGTTTTTTTTTTGGAGATTTGTTTTAATTTTTGCGATTTTTTTTTCATTTTGGCGATTTTTTTCCTGTTTTTGGGGCTTTTTTCGTTTTGGCGATTTTATTTCATCTTGGCGATTTTTTTTCATTTTGGCGATTTTTTTTTTTACTTTGGGGGTTTATTTTAATTTTGGCGATTTTTTTTTCATTTTGGCGTTTTTTTTCATTTTGGCGATTTTTGTTCTTCTTGGCGATTTTTTTCTGTTTTTGGGCTTTTTTTTATTTTGGAGATTTTTTTTCATTTTGACGATTTTTTTCATTTTGGCGATTTTTTTTCATTTGGCGATTTTTTTCTGCTTTTTGGGGTTTCTTTCGTTTTGGCGATTTTTTTTCATTTTGGCAATTTTTTTTCAGTTTGGCGATTTTTTTCATTTTGGCGATTTTTTTTTCATTTTGGCGATTTATTTCTGATTTTTGGGGTTTTTTTCGTTTTGGAGATTTTTTTTCATTTTGGCGATTTTTTTCCATTTTGGCGATTTTTTTCTGTTTTTTAGGGTTTTTTTCGATTTGGAGATTTTTTTCATTTTGACGATTTTTTTTTCATTTTGGCGATTTTTTTACATTTTGGCGACTTTTTTTTGTTTTTGGGGGTTTATTTTCATTTTTGCGATTTTTTTTCATTTTGGTGTTTTTTTTCATTTTGGCGATTTTTTTCTGTTTTTTGGGTTTTTTTCGTTTTGGAGATTTTTTTTTCATTTTGGCGATTTTTTTTTCATTTTTGGGGTTTATTTTCATTTTGACAATTTTTTTTTCATATTGGCGTTTTTTTTCATTTTGGCGATTTTTTTTCTTCTTGGCGATTTTTTTCTGTTTTTTTAGGGCTTTTTTTATTTTGGAGATTTTTTTTTTTCATTTTGGCGATTTTTTTTCATTTTTGCGATTTTTTCCTGTTTTTGGGGGTTTATTTTAATTTTGGCGATTTTTTTTCATTTTGGCGATTTTTTTTTTCATTTTAGCGATTTTTTTTCATTTTGACGATTTTTTTTATTTTTGGCGATTTTTTCCTGTTTTTTGGGGGTTTATTTTCATTTTGGCGATTTTTTTCATTTTGGCGTTTTATTTTTCATTTTAGGGTTTTATTTTATATTGGCGATTTTTTTTCGTTTGGCGAATTTTTTCTGTTTTTTGGAGTTTTTTACGTTTTGGCGATTTTTTTTATTTTGGCGATTTTTTTCATTTTGGCAATTTTTTTCTGTTTTTGGGGGTTTATTTTCATTTTGGCGATTTTTTTTTTCATTTTGGCGTTTTTTTTTTCATTTTAGCGATTTTTTTTCCATTTTGGCGGTTTTTTTTATTTTAGCAATTTTTCCGGTTATTCGCGATTTATTTTATTAGTCTTAGTCATTTTTTTTTTGTAATTTGGTGCTTTTTTTCGTTTTGGCGATTTTTTGGTTTTTGGCGATTTTTTTCGGTTTGGCGATTTTATAATTTTTTGATTTTTTAGTTTTAACGTTTTTGAAAATTTCAAGAGTTTTGTTCTTACGGTTTCCAAGATACAGCAAGTTGTCAGAATTGCATAGTCAAAATTGCATTAACTGATGGAACACCCTTTAATTTAAATTTTTGAAATTTTAGTGTTAATTTTTGTAGTCTGTATAAAAATACACTAACCTTACAAATTTCAAGTATATATACATACATACATACAATTGTATGTATATTACATGGGATTTTAACAATTTTCGTTGCTCGTTTTGGAACACCCTTTAATTTCCAATTCTCATGTATTTGCTGTTGTAGCCGTCAAAGGTCTACACACTGTGTCCAAATTTCAGGTCTCTAGCTCTTACGGTTCTCTAGAAAATACTAATATAGTTTTAGACATAGTTAATTTTACATAACACAAAAAGTTAAAGTTTTCCAACCCTGGAAACGTCTTTTTAATTTTTTTATATTTTTTTAATTTAAAATTCCAATTTTAGTCGTACTGAAGTGTAAAATAAGTTTATTTATTAAAAAAAAATAAAAATTTGTTTTCAGTAGTTACTTTTATATGGCAAAATGAAGTTTAAGTTTTCCAGCTCTGCAATCGTCTGCCCGATTTTGCTGAATTTCAATACCAATCTATTTTGGAAAATTTCTGACACACCAGTCCAAGAACGAAGTCTCTAGCTCTTCTGGGAGCTTCGGAAAACCGATTTCACGTACAGACAGACGGACAGACGGACAGACGGACAGACGGACAGACGGACAGACGGACAGACGGACAGACGGACAGACGGACATCGCTTATTCGTCTTCCCTATGCATAAGGATCCAGAATATATATATTTTATGGATCGCTTATTGATATTATAGAAATTACAAACGGAATGACAAACCTATATATACCCTTTTACCATTTTTGTTGGTAAAGGGTATAACAAGAATGTACACAAAAGACTATTAGATCGGAATATAAAAGTAACATTTAGGTTATATTTTTTCATAATTGGTTTTGATTCGATTGGATAAAATCGAAGCAAATAGTCTGTTTCACTCTTTACCCTTTCACCACTTGTAGATGCATTCGGAATAGATAGCATTCCTCTAGCAGTTCTTGAAATATCGGAAAATATTGTTTCATTTACTTAATTTTTCGTCTCTAATACCTTCGCACAAAAGGTACATATGGTCATTTCTACGACAAAGTTCACTTTTTTGTTGCGTAGGACAGCAAGCAATGAAGTTTATTATTTAGAAGTATACGTCTCAATTTTTCTTAAAATTTTACCTTATATAGAGCCTACACAAATATATAAAGAAGTAAAAAAAAAAATTCGTTTGCGTTGAAAAATCAAATATATTTGTTTGATGTCGCGCCGTACAACAACTTTACATTCTTGTGGAAATGCCAATATGTTGTCCTTTCTTAAGGACTTAATAACTTCTACGAGTACATCAATCATCGCTCGAAACTAGTTATTTATGGATTCAATATTTTTAATGCTATTTTTCGCATGTTTATAATAAAAAAAATTTTAATAGTGCTAAATTGGTGATTGGGGTGTTACGGTACTATTGGCACTCAAATAGCGCTAAAAATTGCACAATTGTACCAACTTTTCCATCCCTGAATTCAGCCCATTAATATTCCTATACTACACATATTTTTTTATTAAATAATTTTTTTTGTAGAACAGTTTAATGGGAAACTTTTTAGAGAAGGGGATAAATTCAGAAGAGGACATTCCACAAAGTGAATGCTTAAGTGCAGTTATTTGCATTACGAGCGTCAGAACTCACAGTAAAATAAACATTTATGCAGTTAGAACTCACTTTAAAATTTTTTGTTTTTGAGGTATTTTTCAATGTCACTTTGTTTCGGTTCTTTTTGTTTTTGTTATTACAGACTATATTACCTGATTTACATTAATGCCGTAGTTCAGTAAGAAGACTTAGGACGTTTTTGTTTGAAAATGATTCTGAGTTCTTGTCTTTGAAGTCTCTAAATTATGTTCTTCAAAAATGGTTGTTGTCTTTGATAATTAAAAATATAAATATTATTGCCATGTTTTTAAAACATAAAAATTCAATTAAAGTTACAATATTTTGAAAAATACATGAAAAATATGTATTGGATATAATGTTTAGAACAAAATCATAAAGCAAATACACGAACCTTCTAGCATAGACAATAAATAATAGTCGTTTTGAAGAATCAAAACTGCTTCTTTTTTTCGTCCATAGACAAGACGATACATTCGTCGAACAGAATTAGGGCATAAGCATTTTTTTCATGAAGTTAGTTGTATAAAAAATTTTTTATTTGCCAATAGGAGGCCTGGAGAAGCAACTTATATCAAAAAAGTTGCCAAAAAATGCATGAGAGGTTTATTCTACGTCCTTTTTTAAAAAGAACATTCTCTTTTATAGCGCTCTATTTAGCAGATAGAAACATGCCCTAATTCTGTTCGACGAATGTATCGTCTTGTCTATGGACGAAAAAAAGAAGCAGTTTTGATCCTTTAAAACGATTATTATTTATTGTCTATGCTAGAAGGTTCGTGTATTTGCTTTATGATTTTGTTCTAAACATTATATCCAACACATATTTGTTCATATATTTTTCAAACTATTGTGTAATAATTAAATTGAGTTTTTATGTTTTAAAAACATGGCAATAATATTTATATTTTTCATTGTCAAAGACAACAACAGTTTTTGAAGAAAATAGGTCTGTTCATTTACTTTCCCAGCAGAAACTAGCAACGAGAGAGTAAGGCAGAAAAATTACTCTCCTAAATATGAAAAAGTAAATGAATGCCTTACTTGTAAAAACTTGCAAGAACATTTTAATTATATCAGAACCATGGATGGAAATCATGATATAATTGTACTTTTTCTGATGTATTTTGTTTGACAATATTTTAAATTGCGATTTTTTTTTTGAAATTGACATTTAATA
Source organism: Tachina lurida (assembly GCA_944452675.1). Taxonomy (NCBI): domain Eukaryota; kingdom Metazoa; phylum Arthropoda; class Insecta; order Diptera; family Tachinidae; genus Tachina; species Tachina lurida. Next base: position 56,529,635 of record OX101752.1, read on the forward strand.
TGCAATTCTTTACACACTGTCATGTATTTTTACTATTTTTATGTATTTTTCATAGTTTTTTAATTTTATTCATTAACAAATACAAAAATGCCACTTTCCATCTCTGATCATATATGAGAAACAAACAAAATTATTTGCCATTAAAATTTAATTTATGTGGCTTAATGAAAGAAAAACAATAAATTAAGCAAACATGCTGTCTTTTTACATACGTATACGTGGTTTTCTTAACAAAGAAATTCACATTTTTCAGTTTTCCTTTTTCAAATATTTTTTAAATAAGTTATTTGACAACAAAACATACAACAGGTGGTTGGATAATTCTTGCAAGTAAAAATTTAACTTGTAATAATTTGTAGGAATTTTTTTGTCTCTCAAATTCTTCCAAATTCGTAACAATTTTTAGTAAATGAACAAACTTAATAATTTAGAGACTTCAAAGACAAGAACTCAGAAGCATTTTCAAACAAAAACGTCTTAAATCTTCTTACTGAATTAGGGCAACAGTTTCGTGCAACAAAATTCATGAAATTTCATGAAAAAATGCTTAATGTAAATCGATATATGTATACCTATTAGTAAAGCAAATAAAGCTTATTTATCAAAATCAATATATATCACGAATAATATGCACTACGAATATTTCTTTTGTTAAATTTTTTTGTATAGTATGTATAGAAAGGCTGTTTTTTTTTATAGAGTAACACAAATTTATATTATAATAAAACAAGGAAATATATTTTTAATAACAATGAAAAATATTTTATGAAATTAATGTTTAAATATGATTTTTGCCATGTGGCCGCCACTGCTGACGCGTAGAAGGCGCACGAATTTTCAAAAAAAAAAATGTCGCAGAATTTGCTGCCGTATTTCGCCGATAACTCTTCGAATGTTGATTTCCAGGTCCCCAATTGATTGAGGTTTAACAACGTAGACAAAATTACTTGTCTGCATAACCCTAAAGAAAATAATAAAATGGGGTTAAATCACACGATATTGGTGGGTAATTAATTGGGCCATTACGTGAACTTATTTCGTCATCAAAAGTTTCTTTGAAGCCAATTATATTATTAAAAAAGCGTAACCAGCTAAGAGTTAAAAGAGAAAGTGAAGAAAACATTACGCATTTTCTATTTAAGACGATTCTATTGTCTGAAGTACTTAATTTGTTGACTAGAAAGAACGAGTTCGATAACTTGCCAGACCCAGACATATCAACATCAATTTTTCTCTTTAAGTGTCCATGCTATTGCATATTACAGCGCCCCTTTGTCGTCGATATTTATCGTAGTGAATTTCTTATCGAAGTGAAATAACACTATAAAGCTTAAAATAATGCGCCTAATTAATACCAGAGGCACTTCAACGATGCTGTTAAAACTGACAATAGCAAATTTGTAAAACGAGCTAAACTTAATAATTCAATACTTCACCATCATCTGTCTGTCCTCTGTTCACCATCACTTTCCTAAAGAAGGTAGCAGATTTACTTAACTATATACATACGTGTATATATATCTGTATTACACCAGATAACTTAATTTATTTATCCACCACAAAAACATTAGAAGTTAGGAAACTGCAAAGTGTTCAAGGAGTGATAGAACATCACCTTGAGAAGATTACTCAATTCTATAAACGTTGTAGATAAAAATTTCAACGTGAGCTCTGAAATACAATTTGAAATTTCGAAATGCTTCGAAAAATAAAAATAGTTAATTATAGTTAATTTTAATTATTATTCGAACTCCATTTGTTTCTATATTTATAATTTGAATTAGGCTACTGTTCGTATCGCTTTTTAAGCCAAATTACATGTGATAATTATTAATGAACAAATAACTTCAAAGTTAGTTGTAAATATTCTGACAACACATAGTTGAATGGAACACCCAGCCGTTTTCGAAGGCCACTAAACCTTCCTCATCAGCGTTCTTCTGTGTTTTTGGTCCACTGTGTGTGGTGTCAGTTGATGTCGACTTCTGCCTTATATACGAAACTTTATTGCAAATGGAATATGTGAATTGGTTTGATTCATCGTATTTCAATTTGTAATGAAGGCTCAAAGTTACCATCTCTAAATTTTCAACAGTCTTACCATTGTTGTTTGTTCTTTACTAATTATGCACATGTTAGTTAATTTGCTTATTTTTATTCTACTTAAGGCTTGCTACTATTAGGTATATTTTTATTTAATTTTTGCCACAGGCCCATGGCTATTAATTTTAGTTAATTTTAAATATTATTCGAACTCCATTTGTTTCTATATTTATAATTTGAACGGGCTAAGGTTCGTATCGCTTTGTAAGCCAACTTACATGTGATAATTATTAATGAACCAATAACACCAAAGTTAATTGTAAATATTCTGACAAACACATAGTAGAACGGAACAACTAGCTGTTTTCGAAGACCACTACACCTTCATCATCAGCGTTCTTTGTGTTTGGTCTACTGTGTGTTGTGTTAGTTGCTGTAGATTTCTGCTTTATATACTCAGCCATTAAATCAAAATGGAATATGTGAATTGTTTTAATTCATTGTTTTAAATTTTCTGAAAGCTTCTTTTGTAATGTAAGCTCAATTTTACCATCTCTAAATTTACAATAGTCTTGCTATTGTTTATTTGTTCTATTTGCGTCACTTCTCACAATGTATGGTTAAGAGTTAACGTAAACTTTAACTGACAGTTTTTCATACAAAACTTGCCGTTAGGCCTGTTAGCTTTTAATTGGACATTGTGAAAAGGGCCGTTAGAGATGGATTTAGAGAACTATGAAACTATGAAACGTTCGCTCTTCTGGTTTTAGTTTCTAATACTCAACGTTTGTAAACCTTTTGGATTATTGAATTTTATAATAGAAACCAGCCACACCATGTCAAAGCATAATTAGGGAATTCACAATGAGTATCTTAAAGTTTTAATGTGGCAATATTGTGCCATCTTAAAATGTTCATTGTGAGCTAACAACGATATAAAACACAGTACATTGCTATATTAAAATAACAAAATTGTTTTAATTAGAATATATTGTTGGATAAATTTATTAAAATAACTTTTGTTCTGCAAAATGCCTAAAGACGGCAAAACATACCAATACTTTTTCATCAACTACAGCTGCGCTGACAGTTTTAACTTGTTTAGCTTAATATTACCATATATAAAATGTCATGCAAAAACAGCCCATATTAAAGTATTAAAATTGAAACGTTGCAATATTAAGACATACATATACATATATTTTAAAACGCTCTTGTGAACTCCCTAAGTATTATGAATAATTTTATGCTATTACAAAATTTAAATTTGCTGCGTACTCAAGTTCTGCGTGAAGAATTTATATTTATTAAGAAAGAAATATCACTTTTAAGAAGATGTTTACTTTCTAATTGGATGGTGTCTACTTTTGCTCATACTTTTTTCTTAGAATTTAAATTTATGGCCACACGTTTACGTTTTGGCCATTAAACGAGTTTTACTTTCAAAATCCATGTTAATTTTATGGCCTTTCATTTCTTTTTATTGCAGCACTTGGCTTCCAATTCAGACATACATATGTATGGATCGCAGAGACACTAGCACTAGTTTCAGATACTTGAAATATTCGGAATCAACTTAATTTTATATGAAGTAAGCAGGAAAAAAATCTCAAAATGCATAAACAAAAATAAAACTTATGATTACAAAAGACAGCGAATTAGTGGCCACTTTTATATTGTTGCACAACTTGCAAGAGGCGGAGTTAAATAAAAAGAAACTGATCATATTTTTTTTTTAATTTAAAACACAAACCAACAAATAAGATATTCATTCACACACATAAACAAAAAGAAACCAAAGCGAAAATTAACGCCTCTTAATAAAATAAAAATTAAATATTAAGATAAATATTTTTTTAAACAAACAAAAAGTTTGACTGAATACTCTCCACAATAAAATCTCATTGTGTCATTCCAGAGAATATATTTACGTTTTACGTGCAACTCAGATAAATTCGAAAGAGCATGCATGAATATGAGAGATGATCAAAAATCTTTTTGTAGCACTTCATTATTTGAGTTGCAATAAATGCACAATTCGAATTTGAACTGAAGATTAAATTCGAAGTTAGATAAAACTAAAAAGGGGAAATGTTTATTTTTCTCCTCAAATTAATATTTCTCACAAAAAAGAGAGTTTTTCCAGATAAAGTTCTTCGAAGTTGGGGCATTTTTGAGATAAAAAATTAAATAAAATGAATAAATGCAACCTGTGGATTTTGATCGTTTGATCGCTGAAGGTTTTGCAGTAAATAATTTGGAACATAAATTACTTAAATTTAGTTATTACAATTATTATTTTTTATATGCATATTGACGGAAGTTTTGTTTCAGTTTACTTCGCTTACTTCTTAATAATAATAATAATAATATTTTTTTATTTATAATTTGAACAGACTAAAGTTCGTATCGCCTTGTAAACCAAATTACATATGATAGTCTTTAATGAACAAATAACACCAAAGTTAATTGTAAATATTCTGACAAACACGTAGTAGAACAGAACAACTAGATGTTTTCGAAGAACACTACACTTTCAGTAACCCTACGGTCAATGACGAAAAAAATATACGTTAGTCAATGACCGGATATCCGAGTACCCTTATGTATTTTTTTTCTATTTTTTTTAATTGAAAATAAGTTCAATTGATGCTAAAATCATTTGATTTAAATATTCACATTTGTTTGGTTTAACAAATGTTATTATATAGTCTTCAGGTAGGTCAAAATAGTGTGTCATGAGGGTTGGTTTAGTACTAACAGATTATGGTCATTGATACATTTTATACGCTTCAACAACGCAAACACTAGAAAAAAGGGCCGACTGTAATGAGATGTAACTGCAACGTAAGAAACAGTTGATCGATAATTTTATGTGAAAAGTAGGTTACGTTACATTGCATCTCTATTGTAATTGTATGGTGGTCCCGGGGGGTACCGGGGGTACCGGGGTACCTGGTCATTGACTCTCGTAGGTGTCAAATTTGTTACCATTTTAAACATAGACCAAGTTAACATTATTAACATTTTCTTTCTCTGTATTATTTAAAAACGTCTAAAACGCGACGATCTTGCATTTTATCGCCATATCTTCATTATTACAGAAGTGCGAGCATTTTTAAATTGAACAAGTAAGAGTGCTATATTCGGCTGTGTCGAATCTTATATACCCTTTACCAACGTATGTATCTATGTGATACATACATAATTACATGCATACATATTTGTTTTGTGACAAAATTTATAATTTTTTGTTATAGTGCAATTTTTAGTAAGTGAACTAATCGTTTTTTTCGACTCAAGAATTTGCTTAAGTAAAGATCTTCCTAAAATATGAAATATGTTTAACTGAAAAAATAATTATTTTTGGTTATTTTTTTACCCAATTTTTTTCACTTTCCAACCCTGGAACCATAATTTAATTTTTTCTGGTTTTATTACGAGTACTATTTTATTTCTTTCTAAAATATAGAATATATTTAATTATCAAAGAAATAACTATCTTTATTGAATTAGTTTTATATATAAAAAAAGTGTACTTTTTTTTGGATTTTTCTGATTATTGATACCAATCTAGTTTTTTAAAAAATACATAAAATATGTTAAGTGAACGAAGCAAAAACGAAATAAGAAAAAACTAAGTTTAATTTAATTCCTTTAATATTAAAAAATTCAGTAAAATGCGACTTTGACTCGCGTGTTTTTTTTTTAGTTTAAACGATTCTTTCAGTTTTGTCGCTTTTTTCTCATTTTGGCAATTTTTTCTGTTTTGGGGGGTTTATTTTCATTTTGAAGATTTTTTTCATTTTGGCGACTCTTTTTCCATTTTGGCGATTTTTTCCTACTTTGGGGGTTTTTCATTTTGGCGATTTTTTTCTCTCTTTCGGGGTTTATTTTCATTTTGGATATTTTTTTTATTTTGGCGATTTTTTTTTTAATTTCTGCGATTTTTTCCTATTTTGGAGGTTTTTTTCATTTTGGCAATTTTTTTCAATTTGGCGTTTTTTTTCATTTTGGCGATTTTTTCCTGTTTGGTGTTTTTTTTCATTTTGGCGATTTTTTCCTGTTTTTGGGTTTTTTTTCATTATGGCGATTTTTTTTATTTAGGTGATTATTTTTCATTTCAGCAATTTTCCCTGTTATTCGCGATTTATTTTAGTTTTAGAAATTTTTTTGTAATTTGGTGCTTTTTTTCGTTTTGGCGATTTTTTTTTTTTGGTTTTGGCGATTTTTTCGGTTTGGCGATTTTATAATTTTTTGATTTTTTAGTTTTACCGTTTTTGAAAATTTCAAGAGTCTTGCTCTTACGGTTTCCAGGATACAGCAAGATGTCAAAATTGCATAGTCAAAAGTGCATTACCTGATGGAACACCCTTTAATTTAAATTTTTTGAAATTTTAGTGTTAATTTTTGTAGTCTGTATAAAAATACACTAACCTTACAAATTTCAAGTGTATATACATACATACATACAATTGTATGTATATTACATGGGATTTTAACATTTTTCGCTGCTCGTTTTGGAACACCCTTTAATTTCCAATTCTCATGTATTTGTTGTTGTAGCGGCCAAAGGTCTACACACTGTGTCCAAATTTCAGGTCTGTAGCTCTTACGGTTCTCGAGAAAATACTCTGCATAATTTTAGATATAGTTAATTTTACATAACACAAAAAGTTAAAGTTTTCCAACCCTGGAAACGACTTTTTAATTTTTTTATATTTTTTTAATTTAAAATACCAATTTTAGTCGTACCGAAGTGTAAAATAAGTTTATTTATTAAAAAATAAATAAAAATTAGTTTTCTGTAGTTACTTTTATACGGTAAAATAAAGTTTAGGTTTTCCAGCTCTGCAAGTGTCTGCTCGATTTTGCTCAATTTCAATACCAATCTATTTTGGAAAATTTCTGACACACCAGTCCAAGAACGAAGTCTCTAGCTTTTCTGGGAGCTTCGGAAAACCGATTTCACGTACAGCCAGACGGACAGACGGACATCGCTTATTCGTCTTCCCTATGCATAAGGATCCAGAATATATATAGTTTATGGGTCGCTTATTGATATTATAGAAATTACATACGGAATGACAAACCTATACCATTTTTTTGGTCGATATAGTGCAGTGTAAAGAATTCTCCAGCATTGTAAATTTTTTATAAGATTCTTGGGAATAGGAGGATAACGAAGACGACAGGATCTCTAATTCAGAGTCAAAACTTGAAAAGCGGAAATTGAGAGACAATCGATAAATTATAAGATACTTATTTAAAAGTGCTGGTGTGTGAAATAATATTAATAATACGAGTAACAAGTTTACTCCAGGTTTTCATACTGCTCAAGAGAAAATTGAGACACGCCACACTGGAGACGAAACAGAAAGCAAAATATCACAGTTACCAAATTTGTAAAATTTCAAATCAAATGGAAATGTAGAATAGAGGTGATTCTAACATTTTAAATTTAGTAAAATATAAAGTTTGTAAATTTTGAACTACTCATCAGTTTTGTGGTACAGGATTCGTCACTTTTCGACGTCCCGACTAGTCCGTACCAGACGGTCTTATACCGACTAGTCCGCTTTTTTAGTTCTTGCTGCTTCGGTCTTATTCCACACTCTTTGAGGTATTTCGGTTTTATGTGATAAATTCTAAGAGGCTTTTTAACTCGTTTTTGGAATTTGTAGCATTATCCCGTGCTTGGATTTCATCAACGATTATTTCTTTCAAGAGGATGGATAACTTTTTGGCGTAACTTAATTTTTAAAAAGAAGCAGGTTAACTTATAAATGTTCAGCCACGTTTAGAGAAATATTTGTCGTTAAGCAAAATATAAACACTTCGTGTCAGCAGTGTTCTAGACTTTTGAAACCAAAACGCATCAAAGTAACGGTATCAAATATATCTATTCTTAAGATAAACCTTAATTTTCCTACTTACAAAACTTGTCTTATTTTTACTGAGTCTATTAAATAATAAATTGAAAAAAAAATTCTTTTAAACTACCATTTAAATAACAATAAAGTTAATATCAATACACAATTAAGATTACATGGGTGGATTGAGATAAAAGTTAAACATTTTTATATAAATATTTATCCAATTGTTTTTATGCTACAAAAAATGTATATCGAGCCTTATTTTCGATTTTATCGTAAGCGACATGTTATCGAAAATGGACTTTTTTATTGAAATTAAAATTTTATGGGCCCATCTATAGTTTAGAATTATCAAAATGTCAAAATTGTTGATAACTTTTAAGATACGCGCTGTAGAATTTTATCGTAAGCGACAATTTACGTACAAAAACATACTTGAATATTTAAAAAAAAACCTTCTCCTGAAAAATTTAATTTTTGTCGCTTACGATAAAATCGAAAATAAGGCTCGATATAAAATAAAGACTTAAAACGTGTTTCATTGCTTTAATTAATTTGATACGTGCACGTTGAACCGTGTCAAAGAATATAAAATAAAATTTACGAATATATAAACTAACACCAGCATTGGTTTTTTGTTCTACGTTTAAAGGAATTCGTGGCATTAAGTAACAGTAACCAGAAGATGCAGATACAGATAGAAAATAAGAGATGCTGCTAATAGATAAAAATTAAAAGATTAAACATTAATGATAGCAGTGTCGATGAAGATAATCACACTTACATACGTGTATACCGATGATCACAGATAAGGGCACCGACAGCCAACATTCACATCTTTCAAATACGTTTTTGTATTTGTATTATTATTACTATTCGTAGAAGGAGGGTACGAAGCGATTAAACACTTGTTGCTGTAGGAAAATGCCTGGAGAGAATGGCCTAAGGGTAGAGTCAGTGTAAACATGCAACAGCTAGGCAATTGTTGTTGCAACTGCACTAGCAGCAGCATCTGTTAAATAATGTAATTTAAATTGTGTGCTTAACCCATATCATCCTAGTGTTCCATTTTTGGAACGGTTACTTTTAATATATGTATTTTTTTCATTTGAACGCAGTCGCAATTATTTTTGTACAGTGGTAACACTGAATTGGCCAGCTATAACAATCAAGTTCCGTTATTTATTATACAGTGCGAAATTTATGTTTTGCTAAGTGTTGTTTGCTGAAGATTTTTGTAAAAAAAATGTCTCGTCACAAAATGTAAGTTGTTTTGTGAACGTTTAAAATATAAACTAAAATGTTGCTTGAATTACATAAATTATTAGTTTTTTAAAAGATAGTTATAAAATAAAACCATAATTAAAGTTCTTCGTGTTTTGTTTTTTGAAAGAAATGCGCCGTTCCATTATTGGAACAGTAGGACAATATACATATGTGCAATGACGTACAAATTTATTCAGTAGAAGAACTTGTGTGCACTAGTTTTGCTCAATTATTTTAACGTTTTTGTTGTAGATTATCTGTAAATGAAATTATTTCGCAATTAAAAGAAGACGACGATTTACTTTCTGCTGATATATATATAACACCACCGGAAAATTATGACAAGAGTGATGAAGACAGTGGTGATGAGGAGTCTTCTAATATCAACAACTTGTCGAGACACCAGCTGTTGGGGGAGGGAGAAGTGCGGGCGACATTATCAAGCCAGATCTGAATAAATGTAGTTGAATACATCTCAAATGACTTACGAATAGATGACACTAACAAAGCGACTTGTTCGTCCGTGTTGATTCCGCCTCCCCAAAAGAAAAGAGCCCAATTACAAGAAAATGGAAACGAACAGATATACCTGAAAAGGCGGTTAAAGCCTGCAAACCCGCCTAATTTTCTTGAGGATCTTGAAAATCCTATACAATTTTTTGAGCTTTTCTTCGATGCAGAAGTTTTTGAGCTTCTTCGCTCTGAAACTGAAAGAAATGCTATTCAAAAGGAAATCACAATTTTAGGGTTACCGTCGAATAAATAAAGCGTTTTATTGGCATTTTGTTGTTATCAGGCTATAATAGTGTTGCAAGGTATCGAATTTACTGAGAGCAAAGTGTCGATTGCAATTTTCAGGGTGTCTCTTCTGCTATGCCAAGAAATAGATTTGAGGATCTGCTGCGATATTTTCACGTTGCGAACAATAATAATTTGGATCCACATGATAGATTTGCCAAAGTTCGCCCTTTGTGGAACTTATGCAACAAAAAATGGCTAAAATACTATCCCGGTGATAAAAACCTAAGCATTGATGAGTCTATGATTCCATATTATGGAAATCTTGACGCAAAACAACATATTCATGGAAAGCCCATTATATTCGGTTAAAAGACATGGTCCATGTGTACTCGTCTGGGTTACATGATTTATGGAGAGCTTTATCAAGGAGCCAGCACAAGAAATACCCACCCAGAACTAGGTGTTGGTGGCTCTGTAGTTCTAGACCTCATATCAAAACTACCACATTTTTGTATAACTTTATAATAAAAATGTTAATACTTTGAATTCTATATAATTTTGAATAAACATTTCTACATAAATTCCATTTTTTGTCTTAATATCTAAGTAAAGTTGATAAATAGGTACAGTGGCAAATAATCCTACTGTTCCATTTTTGGAACGGTACTAAAACTTAAAAACGGGAAGCTGAATTTTTTTTTTCCATAAAAATTATTGTTGACGAGGGTGTTAATATAACATCTTACAATTTTTATCAAAATCTCATCACTAGAAGCTTGCTTGGGATGATATGGGTTAAAGACAATAGAGACTATTATTTCCTCATTAACACTTTGGGGATAATTTTTGTTCACGCTTTTTTTTAAATCTCACTAGCATCGTACTCGTATATATTTACAAATGCCACATATGCACTGTAGTTTAATACAATTAATGAAGAAACCGAATCATGATTTGAAATTGAAACTGCGAAAGATAAAAAAAACCTCAAAACACAAGCCAAAGCTATGCTATAGATGTGGCGCGTGCTGTTCTTGCAATGAAATGAAAAAAAAAACGAATCAAAAGAAAATACATTTATGCTGCGGATGAAACAATCTACATATGAATGAAATACTTTAACAATAAGTTATTTAAGTACTTTACGATATACGTGGTGTAATTGCAAAATTACTGAAGGAGAAATCTTAAAAAAGAATATGATTTAATATATTCTGTTGCAACAAATGGGAAATATGTATGATTTTCATAAAAAAATAAACAAAAAGCAACATGTGAAGTTGATTTCAAACAAGGTTCGGGTAAGCTGGACAAGAACGACCCTGCAGGAAATGGAACTGACAAAAGACTAGTCACGTGACCGGTCCCCAAGTGATAGGGACCAGTCCGAGTTCTAACACTTCCTATGAAGCGGACCAGTCACTTTTACATGGGGATGGCCTAGGATGGGGTTAATTTATACTTTGTATGCACCTTGTGACTTGTCACTGAACTATCCCATAGGGACCTATTCGATGTATAATAATATAAATTATTTATAAATAAAATTTCGACATTTAACTGTAACAATTAACGCTTATATATTTTTTTATTGTTACAAATGCAATGACATTTTTTTTTTAATTTTATTTTTAATCTGAAAATTTTTTGAGATTCGAACCGACAACCTCGTGCATGACAGGCTGGCACACTACCCACTCGACCACAGGGCCACTCATATTTCAAAAGTATAAATACCATTTAAGCTACGGTTAATATCTAAGTATAGTTACGGGACTGATCCCAGAGTCACATTGAAGGGAGCAATTAACATTATATTTACACTATTTGATAAGTCCTGTGTTCGACCACATCGAACAAGCTCAGTGCAGTTTACTACAATACTAGATCGAGTCCGAATTAAATTGGCTCAAGATCAAGACGATACACCACGAAAATGGTCAATATTCCACCATTTAACCGATATGTCTTTTTTCACCATACACTACCACGTACTTTTGATAACACCCACATTATCTCCAGTTATAGGACGAGTACATTTGGATCAATTGTCACCAAATTTTCTGCAGGGGAGTTAGTCTAGTTTAGGTTTAATGGGATCAAGTTAACTTTCAGTAGTTTAAGATAGAAAAATAGTAGTTTAAATATGAAAACTAAGAATAGCAGAATATACTTAGCTAGAGTGAGGTACGTAACTTCATGCTAACCTGAACATAGTATGAAGATGGAAAGACAAATGACTCATAATACTTCAAAACTCCTTTACCGACGATGTATTAATAATAGCGTTTGCAGTAAAAAACCTAGATTTTAATTTTCTATTACATGAGAAGTTCATATGAAATAGCTGGGTTCGAACTCAATTTTTCTTGTCTTAAAGAATATCACATTAATTATAACAACAAAAATTAAAAACTTTAAAAACCCCCGATATATCTAGAAAAGATCTGACATCTTCTAAGCGGCTGAACCGATTTTTTCTAAAAACATAGTTGAGAACCATCTCGATCAAGTCACCTTTTAAACAGAGAAAACTAAATCAAAATCGGTTCAGCCGTTTGGGCTGATACACAGATACATAGATACACAGATCCACAGACACACACTACAAACTTATAGCACCCTTTTTTTTGGTCGGGGGTGAAAAATAAGCTCATCAAATTTTTCTAGGAATTGCATTAAGTTAGGTTATATAAAATAAGATTACGTTAAGTTAGGTTAGGGTGCTAAAAGCCAACTTAGGTAAGGTTAACTTGAGTTCGATAAGATAAGTTTAGGTTCCTTTAGGTTAGATTGGGTTGCTAAATTCACTTAGCTTAGGTTAGTTAAATTAGGTTACGTAAGGTTTACTTAGTTTAGGTTTAGTCATCTTAGCATCGGTTAGGTCAAATAAACTTAGGTAACCTAAGGTTAGATTAGGTTAATTTAGGTTAGAAAACGTTAGGCTAGACTAAGTTGGGTTAGTTTATATTAGGTGAAGGTAGGTGAACTTATCTTTGGTGGTTTCTTGTTAGATCACGCCTAGCTCGTTAGGATTAAGTTAGGTTAGGTGAGATTAAATTAGGAAGGCAGAGCGGTAATAATATGAGACCAAAAGTGCTCGGCTTTCCCTCGATTACAGTGATGTTGGCTCCTAAAAATCACGAGAACTTTTCATGCAACATTGCTCAGTGGCAACTCTCCAAAAACGTCTATATAGCGCAGAAATGATTAACTTGATATTAAAATCACAAAAAATCTATTGGACCCTTGTCCCTTGTCGAGATGACTTCTACATTCGTTATCATATCGCATTATTTTAAAATGTAGAAATGTTCAATAGAGGCAAATAAATGTTTGTAATTTTATTTACTCTTATTTCGCAAAGAGAGAGAAAATGATTTAAGATCTCGGTTGTTTTCTTTGGATTTTTACCAACAGACTTGAAAGCTTTTTCAACTTATGTATCTGTGGGGGCTGAAACTTACACTTACATGTAAGCAATAGCGATAGTGGATCCTGAACATAATGACTGACACAGAGCAGATTCATCAACACTTTTCATATGTATATCTTCCTGCCTTTCTCTTTTATATATCCAATGGCCAGCTATAGCTAGAGTTCTTATAGTCTAATTTTAAAAAGAAGACAGACATTGAAAAAAATCGGGCTTTTCGATATAAAAGTAGGAAAAAACTAAAAAGAAATTCTTGCCATAAGTCACACATTTATACAACACCATTTTAATGACTAGCATTTTTCCGTAAAAATGGAAACACACACAAATCTTGCCAATACCTAAAAAGGGCTCTGAGTTCACGCCAAATACATAACCAAATGTCGCTTTATATCATAAAAATTTGTTGTCTAATAAGCAAATCATAGCTGTGTTTCTGCTTTAATAGATGTAACTGAAAATATACGACGTGAACTGGATGAAGGTACAATTAATTTTTTGAAGGTCGACCATACATAGATAGGCTTTGCATGAAACTTCGGCACTTGTATAATTTTTCCTTTACGTCAACTAGACTGCTATCTGTCATATCTCTCTAGCCATAGGCAATTTTTGTTTTCGAACAATCTCTGATCGTCAGCGTTCAAGATATCAAGGAGAGTGTCTCAAGCTTGGACCACAAATTTTTTCTATATAAGCAAATGACTTGTCTAAACAACTTTTTCACTGCATAATGCATACATACATATGTATGCAGATTATGTGCAGTTGTATTTAAGTAGTCCAGTCAATACCATTGCTGAAAATATTTCAAGAGTTAATGATGATCTAAATAAAATTTATTTATGGGCAACTGCAAATGGACTTTGCATAAACCCTCATAAATCAAAATTGGTCATAACACGAAAGATAACAATTAATAATAATCTACGTTTGTGAACTTTGTTCTAGCAAAATAAAGCTTAACGTTTCATACAACAATATTATTAGATACTCGTATGTATACGGATTGAAAGCATATGATCACGTTTCTCAAATTTCTTCGAAACTAAATGACGTTTTGTTCAACAATCTTCTTAATACAAGTGTGCTGTCATTTTTGCATAAAGTTAATAATTCTGAAATGCCACGATATCTTATTGACAAAATAAGGTTTGCAGGATCAGTTAGAGGGGAAATTATTATAGTTCCTTTAGATCGTCTCCTTGTATCCGAATGACAGTTTTTCATATATGCTGCTCGTCTCTGAATACTCTTCCATAGAAACAAAAAATTAAAGCACCGCAACTAGCTTTAAGCTATTTTTATTTAATTACTTCTCACATTAGAAATTTATTAATATTGTTCCTATATTACATACAAGATATAGTTAGTTTTGTTAATTTTGTAAATTTTTGTCTTAAAGTCTATTGCTCTTATGCAAAAACTATTGTTAAAGTTAAAGCATGCTTTAAAACCGTGTATGCATATATACTTGTGTAAGAAGCCGATTGAAGTTCGGCACTCTGGTGCCACTTTGGCCGACTATGATCAAGACCGATAAGAAAAAGTTGGTGTGATTGGGAATTCAATCCATTCGCATTCGCACCTGGTCAGTTTTCGCTCCACCTTCTCGCCATAAAGTTATTCCGTATGCTTGTAAATGGTTACGTTGCTTATTATTCTTGCTGAATAAAATGTAAACATTAAACAGCTGATTCCCATTTTACTCTCTCCCGTATTTGCTTATTCCCCGCATATTTAGAATTAGTGGACTTTTCCCGGGGAACAAATGGAATGGAAAAGAAAAAACACCCAGGGAAAATTCATTATTGGGCTGTATGTATTAAATCATAATAATGTATGAATAAAGTTACTGCCAGTTTATGGAAGACAAGTAGAAATTTTCGTCTGCCTATTTATATTGAAAATTAAAACAGATTTAAGTGCTTTGTTTTTGTTTTCAATAGTAGAATTTTTTACTTGTCTTCCAAAGGGTGTTTTTTATAGAGTGACACAAGTTTATTTTTAATATCAATGAATTGAGATTGCTCCACGGCAGGCGCGTAGAAGGCGCAATCTGCAACACCAATTTTCAACAACTTTTCGCAGCATTTACGGCCGTATTTTACCGATAACTCTTCGATGTTGATTTCCAGGTGTTCAATTCCTTTTGGTTTATTGACGTAGACAAGTGATTTAGCATAACCTCAAAGAAAATAATCCAATAGGGTTAAATCAGATGATGTTGGTGGAAAATTAATTGGGCCATTACATGAAATTATTTTTTCATCAAAAGTTTCTTTGAGTAAATCAATTGTAGCGCCCGTTGTGTGGCTCCGTCCTGTTGGAATCACACATTAAGATGGCAAGATTAATGCCACGTAATTGAGGTACGAAAAAATTTCGAATCACATCCCTACACCGTTCACCATTGACAGTAGGATTCCGGCCATCATCGGTTTTGAAGGCATATGGGCCAATGACCCCGCCAGCCCATAAAGCGCACCAAACATTAATTTGAGGTGGATGCAACAAAAGCTTGCGGATTCTCCTCACTCCAAATGCGACAATTCTGCTTACTTACATACCCATTCAACCAGAAATGGGGATTCATCGGAAAATGGAAGAAGTGGACGATGATTTTGGCGAATAGAACAATTATTTTGATTAACAATTTCAACAATTTACACGCGTTGCTCTGGTATAAGTTGATTCATAATAAAATTATAAAGCAATCTAAACAAACATATGCTATCAACTGTTAAAGGCTCAGTTACCCGATGGTAATGTAATGTAAAGGTGACTTAGGAAACAGCTGATCGATATTTTTATATGAAAAATAGGTTACAATACATTACATCTCTATAACCATTTTCATTACTTTTCACATAACAAAATCGATCAGCTGTTTTCTACTGTTGCAGTTACTTTACATTACATTCGGGTAACTGAGCCTTAAATGAGTACTCAAATAAAACAGTGATGCCAACTCAAAGTTGTGACATTAAAAAAAACACCCTTTATAAACTGACAGTTAATAATAAACAGAAAATTTTTACAGCTTGCAGCAGTTTTGAATTGATAACGGCAATAAATACACAACACCTGAAGAGTAACGTTGAAGAGAAAATTTTACCGTAAAAACTTTACAATACAGGGTAGTGTTCCAAGTAATTGAAAAAAAATGGAAGCAGAATTTTTGCGTCCTTGACTCTTTGTTATTAACAAAAAAAAGTTAACTAAAGGTTGGTCAAAAAAGTAGAAAAATAAGAAGAGGAAAGATGACAACCCTAATTCAACTGACTGTTCTGATTCTTTGTGCAACTTTTTATACGCTTAAAGTGCATTTTCAATAACGCTACCACCTCGCAAATGGATTGAAGTATAATCATGCTTCTCAAATTATAAGTAACTAAACTTTTTATTGTTCTTGTTATTGTTCTTGTTATTGTTGTTGTTGTTGTTGTTGTTGTTGCTATTTTTGCATAAAACACTAAACAAGCTAAGCTGCCTCAAATACTGTTATTAGCATTTACAAGCAACGTAACTACAAACAACATAAAAAATGCAAAACAGAATAATATTTTTGGTTTTCATTCTAGTTTTCTAGTTTATAAACTATTAAAGGAAATGCTCATATGAATATAGGAATATATTGTAACTGATGTCTGCCTAAAGTAGTATGATGCATCGTCATCATCTTCGTACATACGGTTTGTTTTTTCTTTCTTTCTTTTTTGTATCTGTTAAACTCGAAAACAAATCTTCTTGTTATTTTTGGTTCATTTTACACGTTTTTATTTTCTCTGTTCATAAATTGATGCCATCTAGACACAGAACGTAAGAAATAAGACAGACAGTATGGACAATGAAATGTATGCATATGAAGAGTTTGTTGATTGTTGATTACAATTGTTTGCCTTTTGGCAAACGACATTTCTACTTCATACTTTTAAAAAATAGATTTAATTTTAACATCATATTAAACGATTTTTTGATACCCTTCGCTCTATGTCATTAATTTTTAGTTCTTGAGCCATATCAAAAAGATCATTTTCACTAGCTAAAGAGCAATTAAAGTTATATCTTCTGGGAGACACCTTACGCAAAGCCCAAAGCTTTAGATCGGCAAAAAAAAGTGTTATGTACATACATATATATGTACAGCCTACGTACCCACTACGACTAAGTAGAAAAATTATGGGTGTCATTTTGAGAGCAAGCTCAAAATGGTACTTATGGTATATCTACCGTAAGGATTGTTAGCCTATATTTTTAAGGTACATTTACATATTTTGGAATCGCCCGTATATTGTTTCTAAGCATTAACGCCTATCGTGCGATATCAAAGTAAAACTTAAGCGAACGAGGGAAAGTCAGTCATTTCACTTCGTATGAAAGTGCCTACTTTTTCGTTCACTTTAGTTTCCGTTTGACTGGTCTTGCTGTTAGTGAGACAAAAACCTACTAGGAGTAGTTTAAGATGCAAAAAGCTTGCAAGCGAAAGTGTAAGATAAAACACATTTAAACTACATGTGTTTGATCATTTGTTTGTGTCAAAAATTAACTACTGAATGAGTTCGATCCAATTCTAGTTTTTTTTAAAGATAAGTAACACTCAATGAATTAATATGCCTACGAAGTGACATATCGTCGCTGTCTTAACTAACTGACCTAACTGACATCATTTTGAAAAAGGAGTTAAGTCCACTATTAGACTTTATGAGTCATAATAGACCTTGTCCACAATTTTTATGACTGTAACCATTACTGTCGAGTAGAGATCGACCGAAGGCGTTTTTTTGGCCGAAGCCGAAGCCGAACTTCGGCTAAAATCCTAAACTTCGGCCAAAACCGAAGCCGAAGCCGAATGTTTTAAATTTTAAAAGTGCTACTTGTTTTATATGAATTAAGAAAAAAGTTTGCTTTTTTGAGATCACTGAAATAGCTGTAATATTTATTGGATACATAACAAGAAAAATAAAACTATTTTGCTATTTCTAGATTGCTTTTTCATATCATCACACACAAGAACGTCTAAGTAAAAGAAAATAGAAAGCAACAGGGTTATATTTCAAAGCAACCCTTTCAAAACGTTAAACACAATAGAAACTGTCGGCGAGCAACGACCAAAAATAATGTTATTTTTCAAGCTTGGAATGAAAAATATTCGGCTTCGGCTAATCGGCCGATTTTTGCCATAGGCCGAATGTTGGCCGATTACCAATTTTTGGCCGAAGCCGATTAATCGGTCGAACTCTACTGTCGAGTCTATAGCAGTAAAAATACCTCAGACGTTTCCATAAGAATACATGTAGAAAACAATCATAAAAGCTCCTCTCCTGTAAAATTTGCAAAATGTCAGTTAGGTCAGTTAGTTAAAACAGCGACGATATGTGTGCTTATGTCTTATGGAAAAGGATAGTGAAGAGAGGATGGTGCAAAGTAGACGAATTAAATAAATCTATGTATGTCTATATTGTAACTAAATAAATGAAAGATGGCGTTCTGATATCAGAACAAGTAAGAGTGCTATATTCGGCTGTGCCGAATCTTATATACCCTTTACCAACGTACGTACATATATATAGTATACAGACACGTACATACATAATTGTTTTGTGAAAAAATTTATCATTTTTTTAAAGTTTCCATCTTTGGAGCTATAATTTTCATTTTTCAAATTTCATACACCAAACTTTTTTTTCAGAAGCATAAAATATATTCAATTTATAAAGAAAAAGAAAAAAATTTTTAGACCTATTTAATTTTACATAACACAAAAAGTGTAAGTTTTCCAACCCTGGAGTCATAATTTTGGATTTTTCTGATTATTGATACCAATCTAGTTCTTTAAAAAATACATAAAATATGTTAAGTGAAAAAAGCAAGAACGAAATAAGCAAAAACTTAGTTTCATTTAATATTCCTTTAATATTAAAAAAATCAGTTAAGTGCGACTTTGAATCGCGCACGAAAGGAAGGTTTTTTGCTTTTTTGAAGTTTTTTTAAGTTAAAACGATTTTTTCAGTTTTGTCGCTTTTTTCTCGTTTTGGCAATTTTGTCTGTTTTTGGAGGTTTTTTTCATTTTGGCGATTTTTTTCTGTTGTTGGGCTTTTCTTCATTTTGGAGATTTTTCTCATTTTGACGATTTTTTCTGTTTTTTTGGGTTTTTTCGCGATTTTTTTGTTTTTTTCGTTTTGGTGATTTTTTTCATTTTGGCGATTTTTTTTTATTTTTTGCGATTTTCTTTCATTTTGGCGATTTTTGTTTTCATTTTAGCAATTTTTCCGTTTTTTTGCGATTTATTTTAGCCTTAGAAATTTTTTTTTTAATTTGGTGCTTTTTTTCGTTTTGGCGATTTTTTTTCTGTTATTTAGGTTTTTTCTTTTTTGGCGATTTTTTTCATTTTGGCGATTTTTTTCTGTTTTTTAGGGTTTTTTTCGTTTTGGCGATTTTTTTTTCATTTTGGCGATTTTTTTCTGTTTTTTAGGTTTTTTTTCGTTTTGGCGATTTTTTTTTTATTTTAGCATTTTTCCGTTTTTTTGCGATTTATTTTAGTTTTATAATTTTTTTTTTTAATTTGGTGCTTTTTTTCGTTTTGGCGATTTTTTTTCTGTTTTTGGCTTTTTTTCATTTTGGCGATTTTTTTGTTTTTTGGGGTTTTTTTCGTTTTGGCAATTTTTTTCATTTTGGCGATTTTTTTTCATTTTGGTGATGTTTTTCTGTTTTTTAGGGTTTTTTTTCGTTTTGGTGATTTTTTTCATTTTGGCGATTTTCTTTCATTTTGGCGATTTTTGTTTTCATTTTAGCAATTTTTCCGTTTTTTTGCGATTTATTTTAGTCTTAGAATTTTTTTAATTTGGTGCTTTTTTTCGTTTTGGCGATTTTTTTTTTGTTTTTGGCGATTTTTTTCGGTTTGGCGATTTTATAATTTTTTATTTTTTCAGTTTTACCGTTTTTGAAAATTTCAAGAGTTTTGCTCTTACGGTTTCCAAGATACAGCAAATTGTCAAAATTACATAGTCAAAATTGCATTAACTGATGGAACACCCTTTAATTTAATTTTTTTTAAATTTTTGTGTTAATTTTTGTAGTCTGTATAAAAATACACTAACCTTACAAATTTCAAGTGTATATACATACAATTCTATATATACTACATGGGATTTTAAAATTTTTCGTTGCTCGTTTTGGAACACCCTTTAATTTCCAATTATCATGTATTTGTTGTTGCAGCGGCCAAAGGTCTACACACTGTGTCCAAATTTCAGGTCTCTAGCTCTTACGGTTCTCGAGAAAATACTAATATAGTTTTAAACATAGTTAATTTTACATAACACAAAAAGTTAAAGTTTTCCAACCCTGGAAACGTCTTTTTAATTTTTTTGTATTTTTTTAATTTAAAATTCCAATTTTAGTCGTACTGGAGTGTAAAATATGTACATTTATTAAAAAAAAATAAAAATTTGTTTTCGGGAGTTACTTTTATATGGCAAAATGAAGTTTAAGTTTTCCAGCTCTGCAATCGTCTGCCCGATTTTGCTGAATTTCAATACCAATCTATTTTGGAAAATTTCTGACACACCAGTCCAAGAACGAAGTCTCTAGCTCTTCTGGGAGCTTCGGAAAACCGATTTCACGTACAGACAGACGGACAGACGGACAGACGGACAGACGGACAGACGGACAGACGGACAGACGGACAGACGGACAGACGGACAGACGGACAGACGGACAGACGGACAGACGGACATCGCTTATTCGTCTTCCCTATGCATAAGGATCCAGAATATATATATTATATGGGTCGCTTATTGATATTATAGAAATTACAAACGGAATGACAAACCTATATATACCCTTTTACCATTTTTGTTGGTAAAGGGTATAAAAATCTATGATGTTGATTTGGTTAAGTCTGGCCAGGGATCGATCTAGGGCTCTGGAATGCCGTCATTTAATTTGAAATCAACGTTCTAACTACTTCAGGCTATACCACTACACAATAGGTCAATAGATCTGCTATAAAACTTTTGGGCTCAGTTGTTATATTTATGGAGAATATACAGAATATTTCGTTAAAAAATTTTACTTATTTAGCTGATTGAGTAAGCGCATCGCATATAAGAGTTATGCCGGATATGTTAATCTATAGAGTCGCGTTTTAGGATTCAGTGTCATGAGACGTTTTTCGGTGACGAACGTTGCATTGTGGGTCCGAGAGTTTTATAAAAATAGCAATACAGTGACTGTACCGCGTAAGGGTTTGATGGCACTAGCACATCAGAAAAAACTAAATTAAAGCGACCCAGATCAACAATAACGTTAGAAAATGTGGAAAATATTTATCAGTTTTCGATGATTCGTACACCTCAAATAAGAAGCACGCAAGTGTTGTAAATCTGCATAGATATTCTTTCCACAACATTATGGACAAAGGCGTACAGCTCCATCAATACGCAAAAAACGGACCTCCTTGTCACTTTAAAAAGAAAATGTTTACATACATATGTACAAATCGTTGGCATCAAGTAGAAAGGCCCTAACTCAAATAATTGTAACCTAACAAGTTAAACATTTAATAGAAACTTTAATATTCACAATGTAATTTTTTTTATTAAACTGTTTGTAAAAGCGTAATTTTTTACACTATTTCAATAAATTTTTTTGAGGAGGTTAATTTGTGTGAAATCACTGAGAACCCCCATTTCGTGAAAAATAAGAGTTAGGGCCTTTCTACTTGTGACCATCGATATGTATGTGTCATTAAATGACAGCCATAACCGAAAATTCTTTCCGGGCTGCTATAAGAAATTTTACTACTCGATAAAATAAGTGCCAACAACGCGAGATAATGCATTTGTACGATATTATTTTTAAGAAATAAGTTTCCAAGTTGTGTATACAAATTAATAATAAACAGTGCACAGTGGTGCAAAATCAAAATATTTTGGAAATAAATCAGCCATTTTCAATCGAAACAAAATTTTGTATACCAGCTGGTCAAACTAACCAGAGAGAGAGAGAGAGAGAGAGAGAGAGAGAGAGAGGGAGAGAGCTATGAAATTGCAAAGCATGGTACTTATACCCAGTGCTGCCAGAATGATGATTTTATCATATTTTTGATGATTTTGGAACCAAAATATGATTTCATGGTTTTTTTTCTGGAATGATGATTTTTAGTTTTTCAAATTATGATTTTTAATTCAATACGTTAAAAAAAATATTATATAGCACCATATTTAAAAAAATAATTTAGATCTTTATTAAAAACATATAAAATATAAGGAATTTGACATCATAAACTTGAAATGAGAAAATTACACATACGTTGTTATTAATGAAAACGACAGACAGAAGAACGCTGATGATGAAGGTTTAGTGGCCTTGGAAAACGGCTAGTTTTTCCGTTGTTAGTCAGTTTTTAGTTGGTGTTATTTGTTAATTAATAATTATCACATTTAATTTGACTTACAAAGCGATACGAACTTTAGCCTGTTCAAATCATAAATATAGAAACGAGAGATATGTATGTACAGTTTTTTTTTTTTTTTTGATGTTCTACAATCCCTGTCGGAGAATAAGTGGTTGACTACAAAAATAATCAACTTAGAGTTAACTTTTCTTAGACTAACTGATCCAAAGCTAATTCTTAAGTTGAGTACGTAATCGGATTTGGTTAGAGCCAAAAAATTTATTCTCATCTACTTTGAAACTCATTTCAATTTTATATTAACATTTTGCTTAGCTGACTATACAAGGTGTGATAATACATAGTTCAAGCACCAGCAAAAGTTTTTTAAAATTAACTGACTACCAGTTGCCTTAAATAAAATCAACTTTAAGTTAGTTGAAAATTAATGCAGACTGAGACAATTGACTACCGCCTAGGACATTGTAATGTTAAAATAGTTAGTTGTTGCCTTTGGAAAGTAATCCAAGTGTCAGCACTAGTTGCGAAATAGTCAGCTTAATGTTAGTTTAAAATTAACTTAGTTTCCGACAGGGATGTTTGTCAATAGCTATAAATAAAGAAAATCGTCTTGTATCAGCTTATCATATTGTTGGCTTAGTCGGAAAATATTCTAAGACCACTTTTTATGCAAAGTAAGTTTTCAATGTAGAATGCTAGAGTAACTCAAAATAAATAATTTCCAAAAATTAATACAGTCGAACTTCCATAACTCGAACTTCTCTAACTCGAATTTTCTCTAACTCGAACTAATTTGGTTGGCAGTAGCGTTAAAAGAACAAATCAAATACAATTCTGTAACTCGAAGTCTCCGTGAGTCGAAGTTTTTTTTTTTGGGATAATGATGATT
The DNA here is from genome assembly GCA_944452675.1 of Tachina lurida. Classification (NCBI taxonomy): domain Eukaryota; kingdom Metazoa; phylum Arthropoda; class Insecta; order Diptera; family Tachinidae; genus Tachina; species Tachina lurida. The sequence goes on from OX101752.1 coordinate 56,553,304, forward strand.
CGAGTTATGGAAGTTCGACTGTATATCGTTATGTGTTTTTTTTCTTACTATTATGCAGTAATAAGCAGATATGATAAGTCCAGAAAAAAAACACCCGTTAAGTCCAGCGGAAAACAATCTGTATGTATTGTATTTGCATTTACTTAATACACAACGTTTTCGTGTTACTTTAAAATAACAAAATTAATAGTTTCGTAGTCCTAACACTGATTTAATTTTAATAAATTTAAACAGATTTTTGTCCCCCCTGAAAAATTAAGAAAAGGACTTAGCTTTTTTGCCGACTAAGCCAACGATATATTGGGTAAAGTCAATAAAAAAAAACATTTGCTTTTTACTTGAAAATTTGTTTGAAACACAAAATACGAGTATTACCTGATTTACATTAGCATTTTTTCATGAAATTTCATGAATTTTGTTGCACGAAACTTTTTCTATTTGCTAGTTGCAGCGCTATAAAAAAGAATGTTATACCAAATAGGACGTCAAATGAATCTCTGATGCATTTTTAGCAACTTTTTTGATATAATTTGTTCCTCCAGCCCTCTTATTGACAAATAAAAAATTTTCATGCAACTAATTTCATGAAAAAAATGCTTAACGTAAATTAGGTATATGTATGTGTTTTTTGTTTTTTTAAATAAATTTTTAAATAAAATTCAAATGGTTTTTTTCACTTTGCCCATTGCTTTCAATGTGCTCTCTGTGCCTTACATACACAAAAATGCATCATTATTTTTGGCACATACAATAGGAAATTTGATTTTTATATAAATATATCAATTGTTGTTAATTTTTTATTTAAAAAAAAAATTAACTTGTGATGATTTTTTTCTTCAAAATACGATTTTCTTTCCGACAAATGATGATTTTCTTCGCAAAGCTTCTGGCAGCCCTCCTTATGCCATGTAAAAGTTTTTACTGCTTGCCATTTTTTTTTTTGTTTCTCACCCGATTCAAATAACTCCCTGTATTAGAGCCCTTGATTAGATCTAACCAACACATATTTTTTGTATACTTATCTTTTATAGTTAGTGAGTTATACTCGTTTAAAAATTTAAATTTTTTAGTTTTTCAAAACCACAAATTCTGCTGTCTGAATTGAAAAATATTCAACTTTTAATTTGAAAATATAAAAAAGTTTTTGCGATATTTTGTATATAAAAATTTTTTGAGCCATGTATGTAAGAAATGTATACTTATCTGTGTACAAGCCTAAATAACTAACTGTATTTTCTTTTTTTGTTGGACCAGGGTCGAATACGACCTCTTTGATTGAAATTTTAAGCCAAAAAAATGCTTTTCTTAGGAGCCTTAAGTGTATGCAATTATTTGCCAAAGTACTACGTGGGTCTTGGAGCAAGATTTTGGGATTTTCATTCAACTTTATAGGAATTACAGGATTCTTTTTAGTAAAAACAACTAAAGATGTGTTGGTTAGATCTTATCAAGGGTTATAAAATAAAAATTAAATGCTTCGAAATCGGATGAAAAACAAGAAAATGGTTAGAGATAGCAAATTTTACATGCCATACCTTTCCCATTTCAAAACTTCATAGCTGAGCCACGCAGACAGCTAGGATTTCAAATATAAACGAAAAAAATTATTCTTTACCGTGTCCAAGCAAATTGTTATTTAAATGCGATTGCTTGTTTTCACCCCACTGTGCAGTGCTAATAAAGGGCTAGCTAATTTTTTAGTCTATTCACTTTCCTATGAGACATTCGGAACTAAAAACGTTGTTCTCTTTTAATTTCTTTGTATGTAATGTTTTGGGTTTCATTTGAAAATATGTTTTATGTTCTGATATATTTAGATAATTTTTGACCCATGCGCACATAAGCTAAATTTTGATTGATGAAAACGATAGGTGTTTAATTTACAGATAAGTTTTGTTTTCTTCTAACTATGGTATATAAAATTTTAAATCTTCCTAGTAAAAATAATTGCAACTTACTATTCAGCAACTAGTTTTTCTCCAATTCCAAGATATAAGCATTTGTGTATTTTTTACTTTTCAGGAATCGATTATTAACAACATCCAGATAATTAATTAAGGAGCTAATTCACTTATGTAAAATTGTTTTAGTAAAGTGAAATCAAAGTCATGAAATATTAGATTTTTATTTATAAAAAATACATTGATTCAAAAGGATTTTAGGAAGAGGAAAAAAATCATACGAAAAATCAGATTAATTCAACATTATGAACATGTAAAAATCATTAGAAAATATTCAAATTTGCACTACTTCAACAACAAATACATTAGATTTGAAAATTAAAGGGTGTTCCAAAACGAGCAACGAAAATTTTAAAATTCGATGTAATATACATACAATTGTATGTATATACACTTGAAATTTGTAAGGTTAGTGTATTTTTATACAGACTACAAAAATTAACACTAAAATTTAAAAAAGTATAAATTAAAGGGTGTTCAATCAGTTAATGGAATTTTGACTATGTTATTTTGATAACTTGCTGTATCTTGGGAACCGTAAGAGCTAAACTCTTGAAATTTTCAAAACTATAAAATCGCCAAACCAAAAAAAAATTGCCAACAACAAAAAAACAAATCTCCAAAACGAAAAAAATTGCCATATTAAAAATAAATTCTAAAACGAAAATAAATCGCAACAAAACCGAAAAAACGCCCAAATTAAAAAAAATCGCCATAATGAAAAAAAAAATACCAAAATAAAAAAATCACCAAAATGAAAAAGAATCGCCAAAATGAAAAAAAAATCGCCAAAATGAACAAAATCGCCATAAAGAAAAAAATCGCCAAAATGGAAAAAACGCCAAAAATTGAAAAAAATCGCCAAACGAGAAAAAAAACAAAACAAAAATCATTTCAGCTGAAAAAAAAACGTAAAATACCCAAAAACCGTCATATTAAAAAAATGCTCAAAGCCCAACGTACGGAACCCTTCGTGAGCGAGTCAAAGTCGCACTTTACTGAATTTTTACATTCCCTTCTGAGGATTGCAAAGTCTCAGGTCGTTAACATGCCTTAATTCTATCACTTTTTCCCAGCTAAAGCGATGACAAATGTTTTGAGGGCAAGTGCATTGGCAGTTGCTGCTATGCCAAATATACCAACAAATCAAAATCTTTTAATGCATCATGTAGCGTATTTAGAATTCATTTCCATTCCATATACCAAACGTTTTGTAATTCCATTATGACTTTAAATTTTTTTCCTTTGTTTTATTATGCAGTAATTTTCTTTTAAAGAGGGGAGGGCAATCATTTAAATTTTCCGCATTCTGCACAAAATTAATTTTATTATCTGGCGCGTAAATAGTTTTTTACATTTTGTGTGTTCGTTTCTCTGTTTACGAGTAGATTCCTGCGCATTTGATTTTGTCGTTTTGTTGCTGAAATTAGTCTCTATTACGTGAAATTATTGTTATTAGCAGCTTAGCGCCTGGTTAAATTCGCTTTAATATTTGCATTTCGTTTTCTTTAGATAAAATATAGTTTTTTTTTTCTCGTTACAAATAGTTGACTAGATATTTCCAAGATTTGGAGCAAGGAAGTCAGTTCATAATAATCAAAAGCTTTATGAAGATTTATGAACCAATTTACTTAATATGTGTCATTTGTGGATTAGAAATAGTTTAAGAGCAGAGATTTATTATTATTTAAACACTATTTATTGTCATCTTAGGCTAAAGGAAATTATATTGATTGTTATATCAGTAAATTTTATAAGAAAAAATTATAAATTTTCTTATATGTATATTTTTAATTAAAAGTAATCGTGTTGATCTAAACAGTATTCAATATTACAAATTAAACGTTTAAATTAATCATGATATTAATCTCATTGACAAGTTTTGTATACATGACAGCCAGCCAGCTAGACACGAAATTTATAAAAATATTTCACATTTTAAAACCATCCCATTTTGATGTTTCATGCTAAAGTAATTTTAATTGCCTTAAATACAATCGCTAAAATGTTGGCTCTGGTGCTGGCATCTCCAAAATACTTCACGCCCTCTTACAAATTATCAAGGTTAGGTACAAATTATACTTAAATTTATTAAGAGCAATTCCCGTGACCTGTGTTTAGTGAATGTCTGTTCTAGTGTTAAAAGAAATAAATTATTATGTCAAGCATGTATTTGCGGATGACTTTAGCACTTCACGATAAAAGTTTTACAGTTTAAGTATGACCCAGACATTATCAGATTGGTAGCATTCTATACCATGTGAACCCTTGCTATATCTCACCTTTTTTAATGTATAGACGTAGTCACGCGCTCTTCTCTAATGTTACATCACATTTAAAGTTGTTCATCTGTAGAGATTTCTACTCACCTTCAAATGACTGAAGCAAAAAGAAGTTTTGGCAATGACAATGGGCAGATACAAGCTTTTTCAAATATACATAATTGCAGCACTTACGCAAATGTTTTTTGAACAAAGATTCTATTAAAAAAATTTTTTTTTTTTTTTATTAATTTAATGTTCTGATAAATTAGTAGAATTAACCAAAACGGAAGGTGTTTAATAATATTGCATTAAGTTAAACGAATCGAAACAATAAATATGACTCATTAAGGCAAGAATTGTTGCTAAGAAATGTTATAAAGTGTTTGTGTATTTCGATCGTTAGACGCTGCAGTCAGTCTTAATTATAATTTGAAATTAATTGTTAAACGCTTTATGTGATGATGTCACCTGGTATGGAATAAACTTAATTTGAATTTTCAAATATTTTTATATAAAAAAATAAATGAAACATTTCTCATAAAACTTTGAAGCCAGCATGCGTTATATCGTTCGCAAGATACCAGCACACAGTACTTCAGTCAGTAACGCCCACTTACTATATAACAAACCTTGCTGCCTGCATTCTAATTATGAATTCAATAAATCTATAGTCAGAAAGGTTAGGTTAGATTAAGTTAGCAGGCTGCTGTTAAGGAAGGGTGAAATTTAAAGTCCAGCTCACTTGGGTCCAATACAATTACCCCTTTGTGCTACTTGTTAATTGAAGAAAAGATAGAAAGAGAGAGGGTGATAGGGAAATGATAGTGTTAGAGAAGACAGGTGGTGAAGGAAGAGATAGAGAAATGCTTCATTATTTTACAACTCTACTCTTTGCACATTTTTTGATAATGCAGTGTTGCAGCGCCATCTGGTGTCAAAAGAGGCGTATTAAATTTTGAAGCTGTGCTTAGTAGCCATTTTATTGGTTACTTTATTTCGCCGATGATTCTGCTACATAATGAAGGAGGGCGCTCTGATGTTACATTAGGATTAGTATCTGATGAAGTCGGTATAGTTTTTAGTGACCAGTACCTTATGCCTGCCTCACTAAACTTTTCCCACAACAACTGATACAAAGGACAAAATGCGTGGTGTTGTTATTTTTATTGACTTTCGGAGACCGGGCTCGAACCCAGGACCTTCGGCTTTTGTAGTCAACGTGCTAACTACTTCAGCCAACGTCACCCTCAAATAGTCAGAAAACGAGCATTGGTTAGAGACACTCGACTTCCTAACTTAGTTACAATACATAGTTCTTAATTAAATAATGTAAGGTTAGTGATACTGTTAGTAATCATGAAAGTAGGTTCTGATGTGATATTTAATACGTCTAAGTTACTCCATAGAATGAAATCAATTATGGACTGACTACTTGTATTTGAATCCGAACTGTCCCATACTACATGATTGATATCAGCTGCAATTGTAACTGGAGGATTCTTCTGACTCAGCATGTTTACTTTTTGCAAATCTTTAATGGACTTCATTCGCTCTCATGCGCCATGTAGCTGGAGACTAGTACGATGCGCCAGTCGCCCATGATCATGCTAAGTTACCTCCATCACTGTAATCAGAAGAGAAGAAAATATTCAAGTCACTTTTGGCTGGAATGCACAAGCTGATCTAAATATTTGCATATTAGCCTGCAGGCTTGGGAGGCTAACCCACATACCCTATTTTGGCTTCTTCTTCTCTCAGCTATCCGAAGAAGTGCGGCATCGGAAAATACTTACGATACTAAACTTACTTTTTTCACTACTAAATAATAAGAAAGCAATTTGCTTTATTACATAACAATTTAATGCAACCATATACATAAATACTCATATATCGCTCATTTATTCAAAGAACGTCATAACTCAACAAATGGATTTTTCGAGTAGTTGATGCAGAATTAATCCCCATACGCTCTTCAGATTGTGTAAAAATTTCATACAAATATCTTGTACATAGTTATACTCAACTATTGAAAGCGAAAGAAAATTTTCTTCTTCCTTAAGTTGTGTGTAAATTGAAAACTTCATACGCGTTTTCTGGCAAACTTGCTTATTTTTTAGTTATGACGTTTTTTGAGTAAATGACTGATATGTATATAATTCACAACCAAAACGTTGTTTTAGATTGCAGTCACCTTAACAATATTTTTCTTAGCATTGCAGATTAATATGTAGATCAGTCAATGCACTTTATTACATTTAATTAACTATAATTAAATGAAACTAAATTCACTTTAAACTCATTTCCCGCATAAAACATTCAGCTTCATCCTTTAAAATACAAGTTTCTCTTTTATTTACTAAACGAGCTTGATAATAGTTAAGTGTACGTAATTGACACATGAACATCTTTTTAAACTAGAATGGGAAACACAAACTATACTCGTAAGTATTTAAGATTTCAATTAAAATTAAAATCACTGTTTTAACAATGAACCATAAACGATGTTATAATTAAAAATCATAAAATATAATTCAAGATTAAATTAAAAAGAATTGGATAAATTTATTTTTATAATATTTAATTACAGTGATAAAATATATTGATGAATATTTCACTAAACGTGAGTATATTGAAATATAATGTGTTAATGGGAAATCATATTTATTAGAAGAAATTTTATACAGATATGTTGTACATATATATAAACAATTTCCGGGTGACAAACGCGACATTTGTACACTTTTAGTTGAACCAAAATCAAGAACTTAAGCAGGGAAGAGTACTATATTTAAGAAAACCAAGTAAGAGCGCTATCTTCGGTGCCGAATCTTCTATACCCTTCACCGACGTACATTTATGTAGGCTACAGATACATTTTGTGAAAAAATGTTTCATTTTTGACCTCTCAGTATTTTTCGATTAAAGAATCTGATTCAATTATTTTATTTTCGATATTAGCAATAGTCGAATATTTTATTCTACACTTTGTATTTAAGAACTATTTGACATGAAATGGAACATTTCCTTTAATTTATTTTATAGTTATGACTGTTCTTTAGCGATAACTTTTATTATACTCTTTACCAAAAAAATGGTAAAAGTGTATATATAGGTTTGTCATTCCGTTTGTAATTTCTATAATATCAATAAGCGATCCATAAAATATATATATTCTGGATCCTTATACATAGGGAAGACGAATAAGCGATGTCCGTCTCTCTGTCCGTCTGTCTGTACGTGAAATTTGTTTTCCAAAGCTCCCAGAAAAGCTAGAGACTTCGTTCTTAGACTGGTGTGTCAGAATTTTTCCAAAATAGATTGATTTTGAAATTCAGCAAAATCGTTCAGACAGTTGCAGAGCTGGAAAGCTTAAACTTTATTTTGCCATATAAAAGTAACTACCGAAAACAAATTTTTATTTTTTTTAATAAATAAACACTTCACTTTGCACTTCAGTGTGACTAAAATTGGCCCAAGAACGAAGTCTCTAGCTTTGCTGGGAGCTTCGGAAAACCGAATTCACCTACAGACAGACGGACAGATGGACATCGCTTATTCGTCTTCCCTATGCACAAATATCCAGAATATATATATTTTATGGGTCGCCTATTGATATTATAGAAATTACACTTTTACCATTTTTTTGGTAAAGGGTATAAAAAGGACTTAGCTTCCTTTTCTATCTACCTATATCTATGCATATGTCTTTCTGTCTCTTCATAATCTGTATTTGCAATATATTTATCCTACTCTCTGGTAACATGAGAATCTCAGCTCAACCTGTTGTAATATTTTCAGTCGTAGACTTTCAAAAAGTGTATTTTGATTCAATTTCCAGAGTCAGTCCTTAGCAACTTGTTATTATACCCTTTACCAACAAAAATGGTAAAAGGGTATATATAGGTTTGTCATTCCGTTTGTAATTTCTATAATATCAATAAGCGACACATAAAATATATATATTCCGGATCCTTATGCATAGGGAAGACGAATAAGCGATGTCCGTCTGTCCGTCTGTCCGTCTGTCCGTCTGTCCGTCTGTCCGTCTGTCCGTCTGTCCGTCTGTCCGTCTGTCTGTACGTGAAATCGGTTTTCCGAAGCTCCCAGAAAAGCTAGAGACTTCGTTCTTGGACTGGTGTGTCAGAAATTTTCCAAAATAGATTGGTATTGAAATTCAGCAAAATCGAGCGGACCATTGCAGAGCTGGAAAACTTAAACTTTATTTTGCCATATAAAAGTAACTACCGAAAACAAATTTTTATTTTTTTTAATAAATAAATTTATTTTACACTTCAGTACGACTAAAATTGGAATTTTAAATTAAAAAAATATGAAAAAAATTAAAAAGACGTTTCCAGGGTTGGAAAACTTTAACTTTTTGTGTTATGTAAAATTAACTATGTCTAAAACTATATTAGTATTTTCTCGAGAACCGTAAGAGCTACTGACCTGAAATTTGGACACAGTGTGTAGACCTTTAGCCGCTACAACAACAAATACATGAGAATTGGAAATTAAAGGGTGTTCCAAAACGAGCAACGAAAAATGTTAAAATCCCATGTAATATACATACAATTATATGTATATACACTTTTTATACAGACTACAAAAATTAACACTAAAATTTCCAAAAATTTAAATTAAAGGGTGTTCCATCAGTTAATGCAATTTTGACTATGCAATTTTTACAACTTGCTGTATCTTGGAAACCGTAAGAGCAAAACTCTTGAAATTTTCAAAAACGGTAAAACTAAAAAAACAAAAAATTATAAAATCGCCAAAACGAAAAAAATCGCCAAAAACAAAAAAAAAATCGCCAAAACGAAAAAAAGCACCAAATTAAAAAAAATTTCTAAAGCTAAAATAAATCGCATAAAACGGAAGAATTGCTAAAATGTAAAAAAATCGCCAAAATGAAAGAAAATCGCTAAAATGAAAAAATCGCCAAGATGAAAAAAAAATCGCCAAAACGAAAAAAACCCAAATAAACAGAAAAAAGTCGCCAAAATGAAAAAAAACCCAAAACAGGAAAAAATCGCCAAAAACAAAAAAAAAATTGCCAAAACGAAAAAAAAAATCGCCAAAATGAAAAAAATCGCCAAAACGAAAAAAAACCTAAAAAACAGACAAAAATCGCCAAAATGAAAAAAAAATCGCCAAAATGAAAAAAAAACAAAAAAATCGCTTAAATAAAAATAAAAACAAAAAAAATCGCCTAAATGAAAGAAAATCGCCAAAATGAAAAAAAAAATCGCCAAAATGAAAAAAATCGCCAAAACGAAAAAAAACCTAAAAACAGACAAAAATCACCAAAAGGAAAAAAAATCGCCAAAATGAAAAAAATAGCCAAAACGAAAATAACCCCAAAAAAATCGCTGAAATGAAAAAAAAACAAAAGAAAAAGAAAAAAATCGCCTATTCAGGCGATCAACCCAAAAACAAAAAAAAAATCGCCAAAATGAAAAGAAATCGTCAAAATAGGAAAAATCTCCAAAATGAAGAAAAGCCCAAAAACAGAAATATATCGCCAAAATGAAAAAAACCTCCAAAAACAGAAAAAATCGCCAAAACGAGAAAAAAGCGACAAAACTGAAAAAATCGTTTAAGCTGAAAAAAATTTCAAAAAAACAAAAAAGCCTACCTTTCGTGCGCGATTCAAAGTCGCACTTTACTGAATTTTTTAATATTAAAGGAATTAAATGAAACTAGGTTCTTTCTTATGTTTTTGTATGTATTTTTTAAAGATCTAGATTGGTATCAATAATCAGAAAAATCCAAAATTATGACTCCAGGGTTGGAAAACTCACACTTTTTGGGTTATGTAAAATTAAATAGGTCTAACATTTTTTTTCTTTTTCTTTATAAATTGAATATATTTTATGCTTCTGAAAGAAAAGTTTGGCGTATGAAATTTGAAAAATGAAAATTATAGCTCCATAGATGGAAACTTTAAAAAAATTATAAATTTTTTTACAAAAAATATATATATGTACGTACGTTGGTAAAGGGTATATAAGATTCGGCACAGCCGAATATAGCACTCTTACTTGTTTTTTCTGTATCATCCTAAATTGCTTGAATTGAAGTAATACTCCAATTGCATACTCAATAATACTACAGTCTTCAATATAGGTAAGTCTTAAAATTAGTCTGGCATTTCATGTGTGCCATGTGCCCAAAAAAACACCACCACTAATTACTAATAAACAGGAAAAACAGAAATATGCTCTAAAAAAAGTGTTTTATGCACATTCAATTTGCAGTAAAAACTTGAAAATATGCACTAAAAACTGAAAAAATATGCTCTTAAAATTTACATAATTTGGTTTATTTATAAATATCATATAAATCAAGTGTATATTTTTAATTAAAAAATTCAACAACAACAACAACAAATTAAGGTCTAAAGCAAATAATACAAAAAAAAATTTTTTTAACTCTCTTATAAAAATTTAACTTCAATTTCAAAAGAAATCGCGATATCAGAATTAATACTTTGGAAATGTAGTTTGGATAACTAAGATAAGATTTTTATTTATAATTTTTATTGCAATAAACAACAAAATATTGACCTAGATTCTCAAGTAAAAATCGTTAATGTTACATCTAAATAAACTTTTATTGACGACGTCTACTCGGCGCAGAGTCCGTCACAAATAGCAGAACCGAATTTTTATTGAAGCTAACGTCCGTAACAACTGCGTAATATATAAGAAACATGTTTACACCACATGAAACAATAGAAATAACATTTAGATGGTGAATAATAAAAATAGAAATTTTAACCAACATATTCTTTGTAAGCATATTAAAATAAAAAAAAATCCAAAAAGTATCAAAATATGCCCTAAAAGCAGCAAATATGCTTTAAAAACTCTTAAAAATGCTAGAAATGTGCATGTAACATGGAAATATGCAAAACCATGCACTAACAAATCGATGCCAAAACTCATAAAAAGTTCTGGAACGGATAAATAAATATCTTGTACCCGCATTAATATGTCATACAAGAAAAAATATGCAATTGCGGTTTCCCTGCTAATGAATATCTGTTTGATTCAGACACGTATTTATTAAATTAAATAGTTTTATAGACAACTAATAGACAATTTTATAGAATCCAACATGATTGGAAATTGTTTAGATCAATAAATACATGTGTGAATAAAAGAGTTTTTCATTAGTAATTAGTGGTTACGCTTTTTTGGGCACATGGCACACAAATTTAAGCTCGGCCTTAGTCTAGTAACATTAAAGTACATCAATGTGGATATACGAGTACCTTTTGCTTTTCTAGCATAATATATACGTACCAGCTGACCCCGGTCCGCGTTGCTGGCCCTAAGCAAACATTAGTGTTGTATATGGCATTGGTGGTACAATATGAAAATTGGATTTTGCCCACGAATAAACTAAATATTGCGCCATCTGTCGGTCGAACTTCAAACTACACAGAAACACTCCTCAGCCCCATACAGCATTTATATAAAGTTTGGTCAACATCGGTGCAGTAGTTCTTGAGTTACGGTGCAAAAACACAAAAAAACTAAAAATTGCGCCATCTGTCGGACGAATCACTTTTGTATTATATATAATAAGATATATGTAACCGTGATCGAAAGCAAATAAAATTGAAAATGGAAATCAATTTAACTCCCCAAAAAAAAAAACGGTTAAATACTCGTACATATGTATACACACAGACGAATCTTAATTTCGTGCCTTGAGCAGTCATTAGAAAAATATTTCGTTTTTATTAATCTGCCATAAAAAAGCTTTTGGCGATCTATAAAAAATATCTTTTAATAAACGAATTCATAAAATAATAAAAAACTATAATTAAAAACTTAAAACACGACTTTACTAATGAACACAACAGTGTTTATTTAAAAAGACTTCCAGCACCTCTAAGTAGTTGAAGTAGTTAAAAGGGAATTAAAATTATTACTTTGGATTTATAGAAGCACGCACGCCACTCTGTCAGTCACTAATTTTATTGGAGGATTGTATTCGTGACTTAATTTTTATTGGTGTCCATTTTATGTGAGAAATTACTTTTTCCTTAGACAATACCTGATCATGACTTTTGTTTATAATTACATACATAAGTATGTATCTCCATAATTATACGTATGTTTGTATAATTATAATAAAATCATAAAACGCTATTTCTTATCGTTTCAATGGGGTGTTAATTGGGCAATTTTCGGTAGGATATATTAAAATTTAAAATAAATTAAGATGTTTTTTAATTTAAAATCGCTTTCAAAATCATATTTATTGTGAGTCATTGTAATAAAAAACGTCAATTTACAGTTGTACATGTGTATATATCGTTAGCTAAAATGCAAAAAGGCGTAACTAACAAAAAACTCGAAATCGAGCTCTTGATTGTTTGTTATGAATGCCATTAAACTACATGTCTTGGCTAAATTTTACACTTCTGCGTTCAAAAATTACGCTTTTAATAACAAAAAACAAGTGGACTTAACTACAAGTTAGTTTAGTTATTTTGTTTCACCTGTAAAATTATGTTTTTGTTAATTACGATCTTTTGTATTTAAGCTTACGATATGCATGCATGTATACGATAAAAATTAAAACAAAGAAAAATTCTTAATGTATTTTTCCATTAATGATGAAAATTTGTTGAGTGCTTTCACATGGTTTTAATAAATGTTGGTTTTAACAAAGGTTTGAATCCGAAACGAATAACGTTATCGGAATTGATATCGGTATAATTATTTTTTTTAATTTCGGTATCGGTAACACTATCTTTTTTATCTCGGTAACGGTATTTGTGGTACATACCGTTATCGAGTCTAAAATATCGGTATACCGCTATAACTGTTAAATTTATTAATTCGGACAAAGGACATAGCAAAAAATCTCTTTTTATCAAATTATTTTATTAAGATACTAGCTGAGCCCAGCAAACGTTGTCTTACCCTCAATTATATTTTTATTAACTGCAAATAGCTCCACACAGTGGTCACTTGTTGGTACAAACACTAAACGAAAACCTTTCCTGTACTGACCTCAAACTGTGTTAAAAATTTCAGTTTCGCAGCTTTTATAGTTTCAGAGATCATGCGTTAGGAACAAACACATATACATATATATATATATTATATATATATATATATACATATATGATGATAAGAAGCATATAAACTTTCAGTTTTCTATAAATCTTTTTATACTTATGTGTATTAAAAAATAATTTATTAAAAAAAGTAAACTATGGCCCTTATTATGATTAACTTTCGATCTTCGACTGTAGTCGAAAGTGCTGATCGAACGAATTTTTATTTGGTATTATGACGAGCATTCGACAAGGAACGTAGTGATTCACCTGTATTGCGTATGTCGAGTCGAATATTCGTCTACGAGAATTTTGTTCTAGATTAAAGGAAACGTGTACAAGTTTTCTTTGATCAAAGACAAAACTGTCGTAGACGAAAATTCGACTCGACATACGCAATACGGGTGATTGTGAATAAAACCGACAAAAAAATAGCTTTCAATTTGTGTTTGTTCGTTTGAAAATAAACGTTGTTTAACACTTAGATTTTTTCAACATTTTTCATATTAAATTCTTCATCGAAAGCTAAATTCTGTTCGATAGAAAATTCGTTGCTCAACGAAATTTTCGATGCTCATAATATGAATTTAACATTCGATTTTCGATGTTCGATACCCAGCGAGTATTTGAGTACTCTATTTGAGTACTCAAATACATAACACTGATTCCTATTATGTCTACATATGTATATCAGTGTTCCCAGTTTAGGGGATTTGTCCCCAAATAAGGGATTTTTTTCGGGATTGGGGATGAAAATTTCGTATTGGGGATCTGGGGATTTGTTGGGGATGTAACCAAATTTTAGGGGACTTTTGGGGGTTTTTTTTTATAACTGATGGTCAAACAATAATGATTTTTGAACTAAGAAAGACCTAAGCAAAAACCAATTTTGTTCAGGAGAGCCATTTTAAAGATTTAAATACGTGTATATTTGGTGTACCATCACTGAGCGTGTTTGGTATTGGTCTCATTTGAAAGCGACACATTTCATGATGTCAGGAACGTGTTGGTCAACCTTGAAAACCCGTGTAGCTTGTCCCTACCTCTTGTTTTGTGTAGTTGGTTTTTACTGTTTTCTACCTAGCGCGCTGTTTCCATGAGTTTGATATCAATTTTGCTCGCGTTTTTTCTAGTCCAGGTTTATTTTCTGAAATTATTAATTGTGAATTATAATAAATACTCATTTATAGTTCTTTTAAATCATGGATATCACTCTGTTAGTATGAAAAAATTTTCACATAACCTTAGAATCGTCGACTTCAATTTGATAAAACGCACATATCTCTGGGATGGAACACTTTTGGGGGCATGGGATCGGTCCCATTCGATGCTCAGAGAGTGAAATTTGATTTTTTTACCCTTAGGTCCCTTTTTCTATGCGCTGTCATATATACATATATATTTTTTCACTGGCATATATTTATATTATTCTATATTGACATCGACTTTGGAAAGGAAGTAAACATTTCTACTATATGTTATACTAGTGAAAATTTATTATATGCCCATTAAGCCATGTAAATATTTAATTTGACCCTTGTATGAAATAAAATCATCTTAATTTCCTTTCACAATGTACAATTAAAAGCTAAAAGGGACTTTAACGGCTAGTTTTGTATAAGGAACTTGCAGTTAAAGTTTACGTGAACTCGTAATACTACATTGTGAAAAGGGTCCTTAGCATTTAACTTTATCGAACTTTGTTAACATTTTTTTAAGAGAAATTCTGTATTTAGCTGGATTAACATCTAGAAAAATATATTTTCTCTCTGCAACATTGCTTTGACTGCCCGTGAAAAAATTCCTTTTGACTCTATCAATCAGCTGGTGCCAGTAAATACACCGAAAAAATTTTGCTTCATAAGTCCAATGAAACAATTTCATTAAAATTATTTCACAAAACTCATGATAATTTCACAAATCCAATGAAAATTTCATGAGTATTGTGAAAGAATTTCATTACAATTGCTTCGTCGGTATTCTGGTTTCGTAAAAATATTTTATTGGATTTATGACACCAATATTTTCTTATTATTAAGAAACCCCTTTATATTTAAATTATTTCATCATTTTCATGAAATTATTTTAATGTTTCGATGAAGTTATAGCACTGCATTAATTACACTGTTAAATAAATTTGATGAAGTTTTCAATAAAATAATTTTGACGAAACTGGTTTCATTAATCCAACGAAGCGTGACGTTGGTTGAATTTTAATGAATTTTTCATTAGATTAATGTCGAAATTCATAGAATTTAGGCCGAAAATTCTTTCAGTGTAATGCAACTTGTTATTTCCCTTTGGATGTTTTTTTTTTGGAATTTTATTTAAAGTTTTTGCAGAAGTAATAATTCAATAACAAAGTAACACAGAAGTTGGTTTTGCTTTTCGAAAGTGTTGAACAAGTAGAGGTCGACCTTAGAAGGACGTACAATCAAATAAAATATGTTGTGATATTATTATTTATTGAGATAAAAAATTGCATAAAGAGTCAAACGGCCTGTCCAACGACGTCACCAGAACTCGTTCGGTCGACAACTTGTATTGCAAACAACAATAACATTAGAAAATTTGTTGTTGTTTTCAATATAAGTATACGATCGAACGAATTCTGGTGACATCGTGGGACAGGCCGAAAAACTAATGCTTATCATTTAAAAGTTCAAATATACTAAAATAATACGTTCCATAGTGCATACTAAGTTTTTCTTATAGATATAAATCGGTATCGCATTACAATTAAAAAACTTTGTGATACAGTATTGGTACCGCAACGGAACCTGCAACTTGGGCAGGCAACTTACCTTGTGTGTTATGTGTGTACAAAAGTTGAAAACTTTGTAATTGTACATGACAGAAAACCACAAAGTGAGTTATAATTAGCAGAATTTTTTGCAACATTTAACACTGCAACAGATATCAGCAGCAACATTTGTTACAACGAAAGCGAATAAACATGTCTGACATGCAAAAATTTTTAATAAAAAAATCCCAAATAAAGAAGAGAAAATCGTACAAGCAGAAATAAAAATTAATGAAATACTCGTAATTGTTAAGGTCTATAAGGAAAGTCCTCATTCAGTCTGACCATCAGCCCCATCAACACCTGTTTGCCGTGTCTACCAAGAGACATTGCAAGTAATAACGCCTGGGGCTGTCGATGATGATGAATGTACGAGTATGTAGATCATGTTGCTGAAGATGTTGCAAATCAAATAAAAAAGTAGCAAATAAAATTAGTTTGGAATCGAGCCAATAACAAGCGCAAATTAATGAAAAATGTGTCTTAATTAGTTTTGTTTTATTCCTTTTTGGCTCTTGTTCGACTTAGTGTTAAAAAGGGATAAAAATACATTTTATTGCTGCAAAATTAACAAATTTTTTAATTTTTATTTTTATTCAATTAGAATTATTTTTCAACAAAACGAGTTTATGGCTTTTGAACGAAAACAAATTTTAACACTTTGTTGCTTAAGGTAATTTTTCAAATTGGCTGGCTTTTGGCTTTTTCTTAGCCTAAGCTTGATATGTTAAGCCACCATGTATAGACACACTTGTCAGCGACATTCCTTGAATTCGCACCTGGTCTTTAAAAACTACAAGAACAGGGAGCTGTAAATGAAATGAAACAAACAAATGCAAACACAAATATCGAACGTGATAAATACCAACAAATCACAACAACATTTATGGCTTTAATTTTCTGTGATGGCCAAGACTACATCATGTGAGCGGGGCCAATTAATCACATTCGTAAAGTTTGAGAGTTTAGTGCGTTTTTCTTTTTATCACTGTTATGGTGAATGAATCGCGCTATCGAACAATGGATATTAAATGGCCGAAATAGCAAAATATTGTTGTGGACGATGTTTATTTTCAAAGAGACGGCGCTCTTTTGCGTTAAAAGTTTCCTGCCCGTGTGTTTTCACGAAATGCGATCAGAATTGTCCGCCGAGATGTTCAGATTTAAAAAAATAGAAATATATATACGAAATCTTTTTTAATAGTAAAAATATGCTCCATATTTATCGATCAGACGTAAGAAAAGTGATGTAATTTAAATGAGGAAGTATACAAGTAAGAGTGCTATATTCGGCTGTGTCGAATCTTATATACCCTTTACCAACGTATGTATATGTAGTATACAGATACACACATAACATATTTGTTTTGTGATAAAATTTATAATTCTTTGTTATAGAGCAATTTTTAGTAACTGACTCTCGGGTTTTTTTTTCGACTAAAGAATTTGTTTGAGTAAAGATCTTTCTAAAACGTGAAATATTTTTAACTGGAAAAAAAGAATTATTTTTGGTTATTTGTTTTCCCAAACTTTTTTTCAGCTTCGAAACCTGGAACAATTTAAATTTTTCTGGTTTTAATACGAGTTAAAATGTATTTCTTTCTAAAATATAGAATATATTTAATTACCAAAGAAATAACTAGCTTCATTTAATTAGTTTTATATAACAAAAAAACTGTACTTTTTCCAACCCTGGAATCATCCTTTTAAATTTTTTGGGTCTTTATACCAATCTTGTTCTTTAAAAAATATATAAAATATGTTAAGTGCACAAAAAAAATTAAGTAAGGAAAATACTAGTTTTATTTAGTTACTTTAATATCAAATAAATTCAGCAAAGTGCGACTTTGACTCGCGCACGAAGGGTTCCGTATAGGTTCATTTTCCAGCATATGTCTAATTTGGCGTTTTCGGCTTTTTTTCAGTTTAAAAGACTTTTTTTACATTTGTCGCTTTTTTCTCGTTTTAACGACTTTTTCGGTTTTTGGCGTTTTTTTTTCATTTTGGCGAATTTTTCTTATTCTAGCGATTTTTCCCGTTTTTTGCGATTTATTTTAGTTTTAGAATTTTTTTTAATTTGGCGATTTTTTTCTTGTTTTTTGGCGACTTTTTTTGGCTTGGCGATTTTATAATTTTGGAATTTTTTAGTTTTAAAGTTTTTGAAACAACAAATTGTCCAAATTACATAGTCAAAATTGCATTAGCTGATAGAACACCCTTTAATTTCGATCTTTTAAATTTTAGTGTTAATTTTTGTAGTCTGTATAAAAATACACTAGATTTACAAATTTCAAGTGTATATACAATTGTATGTATATTACATGGAATTTTAAAATTTTTCGTTGCTCGTTTTGAAACACCCTTTAATTTTTAATTCTCGTGTATTGACTGTTGTCTACACAGTCTATCCAAATTTCAGGTCCGCAGCTTTTACGGTTTAACAAAAAGAAAAAAATAGTTTGTCCTAGTTATTTTTATAAACAAAAAAATTAGTTTTCCAACCCTGGAATCATCCTTTTAGATGTTTTCTGACTGCTTATACCAATCTAGTAGCTCTTAAAAAAATATATATATAAAGTATGTTAAGTGGACAAAGAAAAAAAGGAAAAAATCATTTTATTTAGTTACTTTAATATCCAGAAGAAAAGTTAAATGTTTCCAGCTCTGGAGCTGTTGTTTTTATTTTTATAATATCTACACAAAATTTTTCCTTCCAAAACGTACAATATACATATATAATTTATAAAGAAAAAGAAAAAAATTAATTAGACCTAGTTGCTTTTATATATCACAAAAAGTATAAGTCTCCCAACCCTGGAATCGCCATGTATTATTTTTCTGATCTTTTACACCAATCTCTTTTAAGAATATAAGATACGTTTAATTTATATAAAAAAAGGAAAAATTAGTTTAGGAAATTACTTTTATATAACAAAAGAAGTTAAAGTTTTCCAACCCTGGAAACGTCTTTTTAATTTTTTTTATTTTTTTTATTTTACATACCAATTTAATTCGTATTGAAGTGTAAAATAAGTTTATTTATTAAAAAAAATTAAAATTAATTTTAGTAAGTTACTTTTATATAAGTAAAAAACTTAAACTTTTCCAACTCTGGAAACGTCTTTTTAATTTTTTTATTTTTTTAAATTTGAAATACCAATTTTATTCGTACTGAAATATAAAATAAGTTTATTTAACAAAAAAATCAAAAAAGTTGTGTTATCTAGTTACTTTTACATGGCAAAATCTAGTTTCAGTTTTCCAGCTCTGAAACCGTCTGCTCGATTTTACTGATTTTCACTACCAATCTAAGTTAGACCATTTCTGACACACCAGTCCAAGAACGAAGTCTCTAGCTTTTCTGGGAGCTTTGGAAACCCGATTTCACGTACACCAGACGGACGGACGGACAGATGGACATCGCTTAATCGTCTTCCCTATTCTTAAGGACCCAGAATATATATATTTTATGGATCGCATATGAATATTATGGAAATTACACACGGCATGACAAACCTATATATACCCTTTTCCATTTTTTCAACATTTCATGTGAAATGCTGTCATATTGAGAAAAATTAGAATGAATTGTTCATGAAAAAGTGTTGCAAAAGTAGTGCTCTGTTCCTCTTGGAAAAAAACACAAAAAATATATATCAAAAAATATGCATCCATTTTTGAGTTGAATAAGTTGCAATAGGCATTAGTTTTTATTAAGTGGCATAAACACTACCAGGTAGGGATGGGCAAATGAAAAAAATGTATCGATATATATCGTATCGATATTTTTGAACAGTACCGATATATATTTTTTGAGAACATCGATATTTCGATGTTTTTTGCCTATAAATGTTGCCAAAATATTTTAAATCTAAAATGAATACACATATTAAAATATCGTGCCATAATCGCTAAAAAAAAGTTTAAGCGACATAAATTTTGAACAGTTATTGAGACTTTAGGGGTTTTTAAAAAAGTTTCCAATAAAAATGTAGCATTTTAAGCCTTTAGAAAGTCTTAATAATTTTTATAAATAAGGATTTTAATCATTGATTAATGAATGCCCGTGTTTAACACTCCAAAGTTCATCATTGCGGAATTCGAGAAATATCCACTTTGCATCCATTAAACAATAAAATTTAAAGAGATCGCGAACAACTAACTTAGAACTTAATGAACTCCATGAGTGGAGAAAAGCCAAATTGATATTGGTATCGAAAAAGGAAATAAATTTATTCATATATCTGTATGTTTAATTTGTATAATAAGACAAGTTCTGAAAAACTGCATTCATTTCGAATGCAAAATTAGTCACTTTAAGAAATTTAATACAAAGGAACTATTTACATATGTTAAGTTATACGTAACCTAAAGTATCTCCATAGGGTTTCATTGGTATTTACTAGGGATGTAACGAATGTTCGCATTCGCTTTCGCATTCGCAAATAATTCGCTTACTTTTGCTATTTGCATTCGCTTTTGCATTCGCTAAAATGTATGCGAATATTTAAAGCGAATACTAAAGAAAAAAATATTGGAAATATTTTCCAGTTTTTGAAAAAGAAAAGGAGTGTTTGAATTGCGCGAAAATATTTTCTACTTAAGACTAGTCTGTTAAAACTTTTGAAAAATGGTAAGCACATCATTACTTCGTTCAAAAAATTTGATAATCAAAAATATTAACTAATCCTTCTTTTTTTGCGAAACAAGTGCCACTTATATTATTTCGCATGAAAACTTAAGTGTTGAAGATATATTTCATATGTTTTTCCCAAGATGAACAGAGTACTACTTCTGAAAAAAAATGTTCATGAACAATTCATTCCAGCTTTTCTTAATATATATTTTGGTTGCATTTTACAGGAAATGTTGAACTTAGTACAAGGTCTTAGGGCCAAAGTACGAATGGGTTGATTGCCTAACATTTTGTAAATTTATTTTTAATTATTATCTATACTTATTTTAATATGATTTCATATATCTTTCAGTTTAACAATTTTTATTTCTAATAAATTAATAAATATTTGCTGAATTCAAGACTCAAGTAGATCTATGTATACAACACAACTTCATGTTCTTAGATAAATTTATTTTCATGTGATTTTTTAAACGTATTGTAATATTTGCATTCGCTTTCGCATTCGCATTCGCTTTCGCAAAAATTAAAATGTATTATTCGTTTTCGCATTCGCATTCGCTAAACTGGTATTCGTTACATCCCTAGTATTTACTTTATATTGCTGTTCTGTGCTATGCTGTTCTATTTCTAAATTTGAATAGCTACTTTTTCTGTAATAAATTAGATGTTTCTGACCAGAATGTTCACAATTTTTCACTAAACTGGTGTTTTGCAGCGTCTATTGTTATATTTTAATATGGTGTTTATGTTTTTCTTAAATTCTTAAAGAACAATCACAGTTTATTTCGAAATGTTTTTATATTATTTATGCTGCCACTTACAATCACCAAACAGTTTTTTTGATTTTTAGAGGTTTAACCGAAACTTAACAGGGGCCCGTTTCTCAAACCTACAAGTTACAAATTTACAAGTCAAATACGCACAAAACAACAACATTTTTGGAAATTTTATTGTTGTTTTGTGTCTATTTGATGTTAAGAGTTGTTGCTTGCAGATTTGAGAAACGGGTCCCAGAACGAAAGAGAAAAACTAAGGGCTTCTAAGAGGTTTTTATACACCAAACAGAGTCAGCTGATTCGTAACAGAACAGAAAGTAAAAACTAATTCTGCCTTCAGGCTTATACCCACAAAATCCAAATTTGGCACTTAGTTTAGTTAACAAATAAAAGTCACCTGGATGTCATGTTTATAGCTGCGCCTTGGCTGTTATTATGAAATGTCTCTTTTTTCTTTGCATCACTAGCAGTGATGCCAATATCGTACAGTTAAAAAACTGCTCAAATTTATAGAACTCTTAAAAGTATCGAAACCCGATACTCGTAAATAAGAATCGATGTATCGATGTATCGGTTTTTGAAATATCGGCGATATATATCGATATTTATTTTCGCAAATATCGATATTTCGATACATCGATATTTTTGCCCATCCCTACTACCAGCTGCTTCCAGTAATTTGAATATGGCAGCACTGAATTTAGTACAGCGAAAACAATGATGCATTTCATAAAACCAATTCAAAAAAGGTTTACAGTTGGTTTTAACGAAATCATTTTGTATGATAAAAGCAGGTTTTAACGGTTGTATTTAACGTTAAAACTAGGGTTTCTAATTTTCCGGACTTTTTCTATTCCCGGGAATCGAGAAGTAAAATGTTTTATTCCAGGGAATTCCCGGGAATCTTAAAAACATATGAATTTAATGAAATGACCTCAATAAAAAATATAATTTTATGAAAAAATACACACAAAAAAGTAATATGAATTATTTTGTAATATCAATTCAAAAATGAATTAAATTTTTACCTATAAACAATTTGATATTATTAATTGAGTTTTTCCACTCAAATTAATTAATACAATTCTTAATTGAAAACATTAATTGGTGAATACTCTTTTCTGTGAACATTCAAATTAAAAACAAAACAACTTTATTCGTTCATATCATGAACAACAATATTTAAAAAACAAAAACAAAAATTATATGCTTTGAGTTATAGCATAGGATGGAAATTCCATCTACATCTGCCAATCTATATACTATTTCCTATAAAGACATCCTAAGTTGAAAATATTTGGTAACGCTTCAAGTTGTTGGATTCACTTCGGAAGCCTCTACTACATCTGCTTCCATGCTTATGCAGGGTATACACGATACTTAATTCCGTACTTAGCGTAGTATGAGTTGTAGTACGGGTTTTCAGATACACGTTACTACAAATCATACTAATTCATTTGAAAGCAAATTTTCAAGGCAATACACACGCGGATTAATGAATAATGTGGTGGATTTATTAATAATAAGTAACTGCAGTTGAAAAGAATAAAAAAACTAATGCAAAAACATAAGGGGAATGTTGTAGAGAATGGTTATAATGTTATATATATGTCTGATGTTCTTTTTTTAATTAAAATATCCGCTACATAAAGCTAATTTTAAAATTGAGCTGCAGAAACACTGCGTTTTCTAAATCAGCTCCTCATAAAACAAATTTTGCTGTACAACAGCATGATACACAATACTTATTATCGTACTTAGCGAAGCTCCGCCCACAAAAATCTAAAATTTTTGATTTTCATACTACAAAGTATACTTCATAAGTACGACAGCATGATACACGTTACTAATTTCATACTTGTACAATTTATCGTACGATTTGTACTATCGTGTATACTCGCCCTTATATTATGCAAGTAATAAAACAACGAACAGCAATATAAAAAAGCCAAATCCAAAAAGGGATATATTAAATTCCCGAAAATTCGCGTTGAAAATTTCCCGGGATTTGTAAAAAAGTAATTCCCGGGAATTTCCGGGATTTTCTTCCCGCGTAGAAACTCTAGTTAAAACTCAAATTTATCAAAACCATGTCGATGTGAAAACACTTTTAGGTTGTTTTGGGATACGTAAGCCGAAATCACTTTCTTTACCAAATGCATTGGTGTGCTCAGGTTAGTCATACATATATATTATTCTGTGTCCACCACTAACTGATACGTTTCTTTCTTGTGTTTCAGCCGAACGAACACTTTAAAGGATTGTCGTGTTGTAGTCGTATGTTGCTTTAAATTTTTAAAATTTTTCGGAGCAATTTTTTTAAGAACAAAATTTTTATGTCGCTGTGGCAACACGCAATTCTATTGCTGAGCGCCAAATAAACACAAAAGTAGCTTCTGTTTTGCAACAATACTTTAAATTGAAGCAAATTTCTTAACTATTGCAAGCAAGCAAGAAAGCAAATGACCGTAAGTTAAAGCTTACAACGAACGAATTTATAATCAATTGTTTCACAAGATCAAAAATAAATAAACAAACAAAAAAAGGACCTGTAAGTCAACAAAAACAAAAAAAAATGTTAAAACGTGTACTTAAAC
Source organism: Tachina lurida (assembly GCA_944452675.1). Lineage (NCBI taxonomy): Eukaryota > Metazoa > Arthropoda > Insecta > Diptera > Tachinidae > Tachina > Tachina lurida. The sequence continues at coordinate 56,577,429 of OX101752.1, forward strand.
ATCATTTGTGGCAAGTACGAGTAACCAAACAGCCAATGTAATCGCACAAGGATGAACATTAAACACATTTCGCAAATGCCCCAACCAAATACATGAATATCCCGCGCACATGGTATATTCAGTGCCATGGCGCATTGTCCAGCTTCTTTCTTTCTGTTGTGCACGAGTATGAATGGCCTGGAAGGCAGCCTGGCCTAAAGATCAGGGGATTAAAAAAATTTTTACTTTATTTTATGTGAGAACGCTTGTGTTTTCTCGTAAGCGTGTGTGCTGCTAAATTAACTGTTTTGTCGGGTGGTTTAGCACGTTTTTGGTAGCGCTGCTTTTTGTTTTTTGGTGTTTGTTAAATACCGCTTTTGGTGAGCGCAACATGTGTTGCATGCTGCCAATGTAATTCATTCTTTAAGCAGAAACAACAATATTTTTTGCTGGCCAAGTGTTCGTAATGCATGCATTTCTTACACACTCGTATTAACTTTTCTATACGAATTGCCACAATATAAAGTTACAGTGTTTGTTCTACATCGGCTTAAAGTCAAGGCTTTTGTATTAAAATGGCTTAAATGTACATTTTTGGTAGGAAAGAAATTGTATCTGCATATTGACATTACCAAGTGCATTACCGATTTTTTTTTTTCGTTTTATGTTTTGTTGTTGTTTTTATACCAATGACATGAACATTTTTTGTATAAAATGGAGAAAACCCATTTTTTTCGTTAATCCAAATCACGCAATTTATTACCGTTTAATAAATCATCCAGGCAAGTTGATTAAACTCAATAAGACATTAGACAGAATGACTGATACATTTTAACTTGTTATAAATATTTTGAAAATGCTTAATTTATATTAGATCGAAAGAGACAAACGGACAGACAGACAGACAGTTGTGCAAATATGCAGACTGACATTATTATTGATTAATGGGAGTCACAGTCATACGCGTACTTAAGGCTTTTTAATACATTGTAGAAATATTTTTTAATGACCAGGTGTTGGTTTCAACTTAAAAACAAACAAAAAGTTGCAAGAATTCGTTAATTAAGTGAAATTTAGACTTTAAATTTAGAAAAGCGCACCGTTGAGAAATATTTGTATCTGCCCCTAATTCACTTATTTAAGGCAATGTACTGAAGCCGAGGCCGAAGTTAATCTATTAAAGTCACAATAAGAAACAAGTTCGATATTTCTAACATCAATGTATTTATCAAAGAGGAATAACAATTCGTTTATAAGTATTTTAAAACATAAAAACAAGAAATAATTATTTAAGGCCTGGTACCGATTTCTGTTTGAATTTAATATAGGTATTTTTAGGATTCCGTATACCAAAGGTGAAAAGGTACCCCATTGTTTTCGCTACGCTGCACACTGTCGCGAAGGTGGCCAAAAATTAAAAAAAACTAGTTTTAAATTAAAACGAACAAATTACTTTGTTGCATGTGCAATATTCTAATTAAGTAAAATAAAATGGAATTTTTTAAAAATTTATTATTTTTTACTTTGTTGCATGTGCAATATTCTAATTAAGTAAAATAAAAAGGAATTTTTTAAAAAGGGTTTATTTTTTAAAGAGTTTTGACGATTCAAATGCAACGGTTTTAAGCCAGTATTCAACTATTTGAAAATATGGTAGGGACACATGCAAACTTTAACAGGTTAATTAAACAATTTTTTTAGATATTGCACTACAACTTCCAATAAAACATAAGGGGAATATTTTTATAATATGATTACAATATATTTTTTCTATATTTTGTAACTCATTTGCTATGTGCCGTTGCTTATAATGTAAATGGAAAGAAAAACATCTGTGGATGAAAAAAGTAGGACTTAAGTGGTATATAGAAAAAAAAATATATATAAAAATATATTTTTCATACTTTCACATTATCTTTCTACAAGTAACTAGATTGCAAATTTTTTGTATTCTTGTCCACCTTTTCCCCCCTTACAATTTATTTTTACAATATTTTTCAAGTTATAATTTGTATATTTTCAGTATATTATTTACTTCCAGGACATTTGGGAAGGACACTAGTCCTTTAAATTTAAATGGCCCAATTGTAGGTGTCTATTGTCTATATTGCGTCTAGTTAAACATTTAACTCACTACAAGTGAAGACCATTTTTTGTTTCACATTTTTGAAAAAGGAATATTTTTGATGTATGCGTATCCTTTCTCTGAATTGACTGAAATTCTTACGAAGCATTAAATATGTTAAAATTAGTGTCTACACACAATTTCATTGAGTTACAATTATTTTTCTCTCTGTTATGGTAATTTTTTATTTCAGGATATATGGGAAGGACACGAATCCTTGGAAATTAAATGGCCAAATTTTATGTGTAATTATATTATACCAATTAAAGCGTGTGTTCCAAATTTCATTTCTTTGCGATAACCCCTTCTATTTTTGACCGCTCGTTATATGAACTCATGACACTGTGCGCTGTCTGCTTTCTGTCACAGGCTGTTTTCTCGACAACCGCATTTTAAAGTTTTTCAGAACATGTCAAACTTTGGCCGCTATAACATCAAGTATATGACAGTTAAAACACCCTGTTCTAAAGCGAGTAACGAAAAATATTGGAATTTTATTAAAATACAGACTACACCAATTAACAGTGAATGTTAAAAAATACAAATTAAAGGGTATTTCACCAGTTAATGTAATTTTAGTTATGTAATATTGACAACTTTTTGGATCTTGGAAAAAGTAAGAGGTAAACTCTAGGAATTTTCAAAGTTAAAACCAAAAAAAGTTCCTGAATAAAAAAATCGCCAAAAACCGAGAAAATCGCAAAAAAAATCCAAAACTAAACAAGTAAGAGTGCTATATTCGTCTGTGCCGAATCTTATATACCCTTTACCAACGTACGTACATATATATAGTATGCAGACACATACATACATATTTGTTTTGTGAAAAAATTTATAATTTTTTTAAAGTTTCCATCTTTGGAGCTGTAATTTTAATTTTTCAAATTTCATACGCCAAACTTTTCTTTCAGAAGCATAAAATATATTCAATTTATAAAGAAAAAGAAAAAAATTTAGACCTATTTAATTTTACATAACACAAAAGCGTGAGTTTTCCAACCAACCCTGGAGTCATAATTTTGGATTTTTCTGATTATTGATACCGATCTAGTTTTTTAAAAAATACATAAAATATGTAAAGTAAACGAAGCAAAAACGAAATAAGAAAAAACTTAGTTTAATTTAATTCCTTTAATATTAAAAAATTCAGTAAAGTGCGACTTTGACTCGCGCAGTTTTTTTCAGTTTAAACGATTTTTTCAGTTTTGTCGCTTTTTTCTCATTTTGGCCATTTTTTTCTGTTTTTTTTTCATTTTGGCGATTTTTTTTCTGTTTTTTGGGGGTTTATTTTAATTTTGGCGACTTTTTTTTCATTTTGGCGATTTTTTTGGCAATTCTTTTTCCATTTTGGCGATTTTTTCCTATTTTGGGATTTTTTTTCATTTTGGCGATTTTTTTTTCATTTTGGAGATTTTTTTTCTGTTTATGGGGCTTTTTTTATTTTGGAGATTTTTTTCATATTAGCGATTTTTTTTCATTTTGGCGATTTTTTTCCGTTATTTGGGGTTTTTTTTTGTTTTGGCGATTTTTTTTTCATTTTGGCAATTTTTTTTATTTTGGCGATTTTTTTCTCTTTTTGGGGGTTTATTTTCATTTTGGAGATTTTTTTCCTTTTGGCGATTTTTTTAATATTTCGATTTTTTTTATTTTGGCGTTTTTTTCATTTTGGCGATTTTTTTTTCATTTTGGCGTTTTTTTCATTTTGGCGATTTTTTTTCTGTTTTTTGGGTTTTTTTTTCATTTTGGAGATTTTTTTCATTTTGGCGATTTTTTCCTTTTTGGCGATTTTTTTACTGTTTTGGGGTTTTTTTAATTTTGGCGATTTTTTTTCTGTTTTTGGGGCTTTTTTCATTTTGGAGATTTTTTTAATTTTGGCGAATTTTTTTTTTTATTTTGGCGATTTTTTCCTGTTTTTGGGTTTTTTTTCATTTTGGCGATTTTTTTCATCTTGGCGACTTTTTTCATTTTAACGATTTTTTCCTATTTTTTGGGGTTTTTTACGTTTTGGCCATATTTTTCGTTTTGGCGATTTTTTTTTCATTTTGGGGTTTTTTTCATTTTGGCGATTTTCTTTCATTTTAGCGATTTTTTTTACTGTTTTGGGGTTTTTTTTTAATTTTGGCGATTTTTTTCTGTTTTTGGGGCTTTTTTTCATTTTGGAGATTTTTTTAATTTTGGCGATTTTTTTTTATTTTGACGATTTTTTCCTGTTTTTGGGTTTTTTCATTTTGGCGATTTTTTTCATCTTGGCGACTTTTTTTCATTTAAAATTTTTTTTTCTTTTTTTGGGGTTTTTTTCGTTTTGGCCATTTTTTTCGTTTTGGCGATTTTTTTTTTCATTTTGGGGTTTTTTTTTCATTTTGGCGATTTTCTTTCATTTTAGCGATTTTTTTTATTTTAGCAATTTTTCCGGATATTCGCGATTTATTTTAGTCTTAGAAATTTTTTTTTGTAATTTGGTGCTTTTTTTCGTTTTAGCGATTTTTTTTTTGTTTTTTGCGATTTTTTTCGGTTTGGCGATTTTATAATTTTTTGTTTTTTTAGTTTTACCGTTTTTGAAAATTTCAAGAGTTTTGCTCTTACGGTTTCCAAGATACAGCAAGTTGTCAAAATTGCATATCAAAAGTGCATTAACTGACGGAACACCCTTTAATTTAAATTTTTGGAAATTTTAGTGTTAATTTTTGAAATCTGTATAAAAATACACTAACCTTACAAATTTCAAGTGTATATACATACATACATACAATTGTATGTATATTGCATGGGATTTTAACATTTTTCGTTGCTCGTTTTGCAACACCCTTTAATTTCCAGCTCTCACGCATTTGTTGTTGTAGCGGCCAAAGGGTTACACACTGTGTCCAAATTTCAGGTCTCTAGCTCTTACGGTTCTCGAGAAAATACTAATATAGTTTTAGACATAGTTAATTTTACATGACACAAAAAGTTAAAGTTTTCCAACCCTGGAAACGTCTTTTTAAATTTTTTATATTTTTTCAATTTAAAATTCCAATTTTAGTCGTACTGAAGTGTAAAATAAGTTTTTTTATTAAAAAAAAATAAAAATTTGTTTTCGGTAGTTACTTTTATATGGCAAAATAAAGTTTAAGTTTTCCAGCTCTGCAATGGTCTGCTCGATTATGCTGAATTTCAATACCAATCTATTTTGGAAAATTTCTGACACACCAGTCCAAGAACGAAGTCTCTAGCTCTTCTGGGAGCTTCGGAAAACCGATTTCACGTACAGACAGACGGACAGACGGACAGACGGACAGACGGACAGACGGACAGACGGACAGACGGACAGACGGACATCGCTTATTCGTCTTCCCTATGCATAAGGATCCAGAATATATATATTTTATGTGTCGCTTATTGATATTATAGAAATTACAAACGGAATGACAAACCTATATATACCCTTTTACCATTTTTGTTGGTAAAGGGTATAAAAAGGGTAAAACCGAAAAAATCCCAAAAACGAACAAAAAGCGCCAAAACTGAGAAAAATCGCCAAAAGCCAAAAAAAAGTATACCGTGTGCTTAAAATTTTATAAGAAGTGTCTACAGGAGGTACGATATTCGATTATATAGGGTAAAGTTCGTATAGTATAACATATGTAGTACCCGTATGGAACCCTTCGTGGGCGTGTCAAAGTCGCACTTTACTAAATTTATTGCACTTATTTCTACAATAATAATATTTTGAAAAAAAAATAGAAAAACCATTTGTGCATAATAATCATTTTTCAGAAAAACCAGTTGTTCATATCCACTCAGAGACCTTTGGGCCAATTGTTAGTTCCTTCCAGTGTACGAAAATAAACTGTACATTATTTAATGTATTATACAGAGGGTAAGATATGACAACTTTCTACTTTGTGTATGTTTACATGTACACTACGCGATTGGAATCACAATGATGTTTCAACTCAAGTAAAATACTTTATAATGCACTCTGCTTGACGGTCATAGCATGTAAATTAAAATTGTTGTGTACATCTATGTGCAAATAAATTATATTTTAGTGTTCTTTGCCAAAGTGTTAGTGCTTCATAAGCAAACCTTGTAAAGATATGTACATCCCAGGGAAGGAAAATGACTTCTTGGATTTTGTACCAACTGTGAAAACAAAATGTACTTTTTGGACCATGACGGTACCATTTTTTTAATTTTTATTAATAAGAACGGAAACGTAAAAAAATTTTTCAAAATTCAGTAGTAAACAATAAAAAACAGAAACTGAACAAAAATGTGTACAAAAGTTAAGTATAAAAACTAATATAAAAAAATATTAAATATTACATTCATATGGGTACAATCGTAGATTATACTTGTTAGAGATAGTTTATTTTACAAATTTTGCTTATTAACAGGACTGTTATTTTCATGCACTATAAAATCTAAGGTATGGTCATAAGAAATGCGCGATAAAACCTAAAACACACCATTGAAGTAAAGGAGCGATATGTAGTTAACAAAAATAAATATAACCACAGCCAAGGCGAGTTCATGTACTGTCAAATTCAGGTGGTGTCAAGTTAACAGGTACAGTTAAAGACTAGACAGAATTTTTTTGCAGAGTTGACATCACTTGGTACATGAATTTGCCTTGACAACAGCATTGCAACAAAATCAGAGAAGCTGACAGTCTAAAATAAAACACACACAAAAAAATTTAAGACAACATAGGCAAAATTAATGTTACGATATAGTGAAACATTGGCATTTTTAAATTGTACTAAGTAACTCGCGGTAGTACCAAGGTACCAACGAGGTCAAAAATGTACCATAAAAAGTACAATTGTACCATGATTTCCATCCGTGGTACATCCATTCATGCATGCATGTATGCATGCATGTATGAATGGATGTTCATACAAAGATGTGAAATTTAAAAAAAAATTGGTTTTCGGTGAAAGGAAAGTAACTAAGAGAGAAAATTATTGAGAGTATAAAGCAACACATCGTCGGTTGGTTTCTGGTTTGCTGCAAATAGAATGTATTTTGAATATACCGTGCCGCAAACCAATAGCCAACCGACGACAAAACATCAGTGTTGCCGAACTCTTCGATATTATCTATACATGGAACAAACCAATTTTTCCACAACTATATTTGAATTACAAAATATATATGTAATTTTAATATAATTTTGCTAGAATTATTCAGTGGAAAGAATATTATAGTTTACACTTTTGATAATCACGTTGCATACATAAATATTTTGACACATTTCGTGTTATATTAAAAAATTATATAAAAAGTATTTTGTTTGTCATTTATGTATCGCACACTAAATCATAAAGAGTCAGATGCTGAGTAGTTGCAAACAACTGTTGATACTGTACAAATGACGCAAGCATGTGACATAAAAACAAGCATAACGATATTTTATATTCTTCAAGAATACTGTATTGCAAAAGAAATTGTTGAGGTCGTTATAGATTTCTTCAATTAACTGGTTTCTAAAAAAGAAAAGTCACTTCTACAATTTTGAGTTGTGACTCTTTATGATTTAGTATGCGATATATTAAATACATGTAAATAATAAATTAAATGTTTCGTTGAATTAGTAAAGTCAAACACTTAAGTATGGAACTAAACGTGTGGCAAACCTTTAACTGATGGCATAAAATCTTCCACAGGCTCATCAAAATTTCATGAATGACACTTAATAAAATATGACATTTTAATGCCTTTCGATAGAGAAAAACATACCGCATCGATTGCCCTAAATATTTGTTTTAATTAGAAACTCTACATGTCGAAAAAACTCGACGTAATAGGTTAATTTCTTAACCAATGTATAGAAAATGTTAACAGTATTTTGTCTCTCCTGTAAAATTTTATTGAAGTGAGTTAGCAGGTTTGCACTCTAAGACGACGATATCTTACGATAATCGTTTATTGTAAGCATTATTTGAATTAATCAATTTTAAGGTTAAATATAACCTTTTTGTCATTTCTCCTATAATTGTTATGTCCCTGGTTATAACTTTTTATTTTTATTACTAAAATAATATTGCCCGCAAGATAGATCATTGGGAGAATTACGTCCAAATAAAGTTATATGTACATGTATGGAAGCATTTATGTATTTAAATAATTGTTTGTCTTATACGTACATATATGTAGAATTAGATTTCAAAACTCGCTACATGCAAGGTTAAAAAACGTTTAGTCCTAATTTACACTAAGCAAGTCTTATTGCTAAGCTGGTTAGTTTGTCGGAGAGAGATACGAGGGGAACATATAAGTTTATTTTCCCCTCGTCTCTCTTTCCTAAAAAAAAACTAGTCAGCTTAGCAATAAGACTTGCTGAGTGTAAATTAGGACTTAATAAAGCAAGTCTATCATTTACAGTTATGTAGTATATTCGTTATTTTGTTGGATAGGTACATACATAGTAAATTTTTGCAAAAAAATATTTTACTTAAATCATATACATACATATGTATAGCAGCACTACTTGGCAACGGAAAGTACGACAACTACACAAAGCAAAAACAACAGTTACACATTAGGCTGGTTATGGTGCAAGGGACGAGTTTTGTTCTGTTCCATGTAAGCAAGAAGTTTTATTCTCACTACACAATGCAAAAAAAGAGTTTTGGAACTCCCTCCAAGGTTTAATGAAATTTTCAGTAATCATTGAGCAATTTGCTTCTTATTTGTCAGAAGTCACTGCTATGGTGATTTATTTATATAGTACATGCAAGTAATGTACATTTGTATGTATTTAGGAATAGAGCGCCCAAAATAAAATTACAAAAAATTTTGTTTGCGTAATATCTAAAATTTGGATTAGTTTTATCCCTGTAAAATTAATTACGATTCCGGCAACACTGAATAGAATACAAGATTAAAACAAACCCAAGAACATTGCAGACGGAAGACGCCATGCACTCTTTATACTTATCTATTGATAATTTTAAGCCAGGATTGCCAACTTTTACAAATGTAATGTAAAACCGTTCTTCTTGTATTAAGTTTGGCAATAAAGTGTGGATAAAAATTTCTAAAATTTTTTAACCTGCTTACATATGTATGTACATACATAGTATGTATGTACGTAGAAAATAAAAGAATATTGTTTATGTTGCATTTATCCTTTCTTGAATTTTAACTGTAATTGCGGAATTTAATGTTATGGATTTGCAAATTGTAGCCAATGTATTCTAACGAGCTTTATTTTACTACATTTTATAGTTAGGAAGCAAAGAAAACTACTCGTAACCAATTTTGCCGTTGAAAATGTCAAATTACACACACACACACACACACAAATGCTATAAGCAAGGTATTTTTAAGCAATTTGACGTTAAAAATCAGACAATATTATGGTTTCTAAAGTATTTATTTCAAAATTAAATTTCATTTTTATTCTTTAGTTAAAATTTACACGAAAATCTCTTTCATATAAATATTTAAATTCATTGAAATGCGTTTATTTAATTTGGTAAAAGTTTAATAAAAAAGTTAAAATGATATTTTTGCTTGTTTTGTTGACTAAACAATGCATTTTTAGCTTATTTTATATATTAAAAGTTATGTGTTTTACACAAATACATACATTTGTATATACAAATACATATATGTATGTAAACATATGTAAATTAAAGCTAATCCCTAATTAAAAATATTTTATTACCCCTCTGAAACTAAAGATCGATATTTTTTAAAGAGGATTCCCAAAACAATTAAGGGATCTAGAGATAACCGTTCACGTATAGGACCGTGTCTAAAATAGGTAAATTTTTATATATTTTTTTGGAATACTTACGTATTTTTTCGCAAGGCAAATAATTAAAGAAAGATACTTCATCTGATTGATTTTTCAAGCCGCGTTCAATGGTGCATTTAACTTTACTGTTCGTACCATCAGCAATGTATTATTCCATTAAAACTACGATTTTTAAGCATCGTTATAGCCTGTGCTACTTATATTAAAATAAATTCTATAATTTCTTTAGCTATTATTTGACTCATTTGAGTCATTGTTTCTGTTAAAAGTTTTCCCAAAAAATTCCCTCAAGACCTTCCAACAGAAATAAGTTAACAAGTTTGGCGTTTCTTAATATTTTTTTATAACGATGTGCGCCAGGCCGTGTAAAATTTCATTTTTGCAAAATTACTAAAAAAAAGCTGTTACCCTAATATACATACATATTTCAATATTTGGAACTTAAATGCATTGTTTTTTGTTGTAATAAAGTACCTAAAACACTAAAGTACCTAAAACACTCTAATAGCTAATAAATCAGTGAATGTTTAAATATAGTTTGAGTTAATTTTCATTAAAAATTAAAATGTGTTTAAATACACTTTCATTTTTTCAGTGGTTAATTAAAGTTATTATCAAATTAAGTTGAAAGTACGGTAGAACTACCATATTATGGAAAGCTTTCCAAAAAACAGCTGTTCAATATAAACAAGAAAGTTGATTTATCAATTTGCAGAAAACACATTTTATGATACAAAAAGAGCATCAGAATGCATTTTTCTATTTATATATTTCATGATATGAAAATATAACAACAAATGTATTGTTGTACATTTGCGAAAATTAAACGAAATTCATTTTAATACGACCACATGATGTTCATGTACGTGACTTCAAAAAACACACACATGCTCAAAACATATGGTGTGTTTGTAAAATTTAAACAACACTTAAATCTACAGTGTTGGCTGTTTAAGTTTGATTTAATTGTGCAGTGAGAAACAAATTTTTGTGTTTAAGTAAGATTTAAAAATAAAATACAAATAATCATTGACTGATTTATTAGCCCTAAGGCACATACTTATACATATGTATATGTAAATATATACTATATACATACACACAAACATGGCTTTAAGGTATAGCTTTCAATTATTTATGTATTTAAAATGAACATTTTAAAATTTTCGATGGAAAAAGTGGTTACAAATCCTTTTCGTTACCTGCTAACAACACACACGCATTATTATAAAAAAGAAACCATAAAACGTTGGAAAATCCCACAGCCCATTGTAAATGCATAAAATTTAAGTACCCAATTACTCGTAAAATCAAAGAGTATAATGGTAAAGAAAACATTCGACTTATAATTTATATTGAAAAAACAAAAAGAAATTTTCATATTTTATTATTGTTTTCAATACAAAATGTAAGTCGAAAGTTTTATTTCGCAGTTCGGAAATAGGCCATATATGTATACAAAAAAGTAGTATTAATTCTTGTCTTCTCTTTTTTACCGAACTTAGCAAGAAAAGTGGGATAAAATTACCTGACTAAAGGTTGGCAGTCCTGTAGTAAAAAAAAAAATCTATATATGAAGTGCACAGTGGGCAGTTAAAAGCAAAAAATAAGAGCGAAATTGTACGGATAACTAAGACTTTTCGTTTTTTTTAATAAATACATACATACATATGTACATACGCACATATTTTTGGAATTTGGAAATTGTTGCAATCAAAGATATGCCGTAGATTCTTAAAATTAGAGAATTTGTTTTCAAAAGGCAGATATTGAAAATAATATAAAATCAGAAAGTTGAAACTAATTACATTTTGGGGTTTCAAGTTCTTATTCAAAAGTAGAAATTGATAATATGTTAATAATTAGTATAGCCGACACATGTAAGCAAACGATTTTAAACAATACAGTGTTTAATATCAGTTGTGGCTATCTGGGTAATATACATATGTATGTATCTACTTAAAAGTATTAATATCATTGACGATATGCTTCAAAATATATACATACATATATAGGCAACGAGTTAGAATATTTGCAGTATGAAGTGTGTAGAATTCCGTCGTCTATTATTGTTATAAATTAAAAATATTTATTAATCATATGAGTGAAGGTGGATTAATAAGCAAACCGTAAAATTCGTTAAAATTAAAGGTCTTATATATTTTTATATTTTTTTGTATTTTCATTAGCATTCACAAATTTAGACAATAATAAAAAAATTTAATTTTTCACTTTCAAAATTTATGGAGAAAAATTATAATTTGTTCCACTGTGATGTTTTCCCAGTTTTTTTGCTTGTTTTTTTCCTTATATTTTTCAGCCAATAGCAATGCATTATGCGTCAACAAGTACCGTAATCCTTTAAAAGATGCATACATACATATCTGTATCATACCTGATAGATGCTAACCAGTGCTGTCAGATTGATTTTTAGCCACAGCGCTGACACATTTGTCGTTTATCGTCAATATTATACAACATTAAATATTAGTTAGCTACACAACATTTTTTATTTAAAATATAATTTTATATACATATTTTTAGGTTTTTAGAAAAATGTGGTTCATTTTAGGAAATATTCGTTAATTTTAGGGTACGAAATGCTTCGTAGATATGTAGTAGATGTGATATTTCTTTATTTTACGAAATATTTGTTGTCTGCAAACAAAATTTTGTATTTCAAATTTTTTTTCGTAAATATAAGAAACACAATGTTAATAATACAAAATAAATTAGTGAATCATGAAAAGCAAGTTTGTGTTATGTATATGCGAAATTTTGTATAAAATTAAAATCGTGGAATATAAAAATCTTCAAAAAATTTATATATTCTTGGAAAATAGTTTATTAATCTTTAATTCCTAGAATTGAAGGTTGTAATAATTATGAAAATAAAAAGATAACTTAAGGAAAGTTGTTACAGCCTCTGCATTCCTCACACATCACATACATACATGAATATTTTGCAATGAAACTCACGAATCAAACTGGGAACACAATTGGGACGAAGACGAAGTTTTCGTTGCGAACTTTTGTCATGGAAAATAATATATATTTGTTCATATTAAAATTAACACAACGCCTCCATAAAACGAAATTTGTAGAGCGTGACGAGCTCTGCGATAGATTTATTTCTATTTTGTACACCGACGAACTATGAAATACAAATTTTCTCTTTCTCTGGCTTTGTAAATGCTTCAAACAACTTTATAAATTATAACAGCTGAATTCGTTGAGTAAATTCGTCGTTGTTGTGTTTCACACGACGAATTTATGCAGCAAACTCTGTGTGGACGAAATTCGTCGTTCGTACCAGTTGTGTTCCTAGCATGAACTAAAAACAAATTTTTTATTAGAATAATTTTTTATACAATAACAGGAAAATAAATGGGGCATATAATAAAAAGTAAAACAAACCAACAGTTTTTATTATATGTTTAAATTGTTTTTTGTAAAATTCACGAAACTTGTGTAGGTTTAAGAATAAGTTTGTACTGTAAACAAAATGATAACAAAACAAAATTTATTTATTTCACGAAATTTCCAATTTTGTTAGAATGTTTTATTTCTTCCTAAATTCAATGAAATAAACGAAAAATGTGGTACTATATACGAAAATAATTGTAGGAAATCGTTTTTGTAACTTAACGACATTCGTAAAATTATGAAACATGTTAAGGCCGTGATACACTATCATAAAAAGTCGTGCGATCTACGAATAAATACAACCCTGATATGATGGAGTTTATAAAATATTTCAAAAGACAAGAATTCATCACACAAGGGTTGTACTTTTTTCGTAGATCGCATGACTTTGTATGATAGTGAGAAATGGCCTTTATCCTGCAAAGCTACAAATATTTTAGTAAAATTTAAAAATTTTTAGTTTATTGTACAAAAATTAAATTACGAAAAAGTGTTTCGTATTTTTAAGCATGGAATATTTTGGAGTGTATTTCATTTATAAAACAGACATACATACAAACATACTGGAGTATAAAACATACAAAAAATTAATTACATCAATATGAATCTTATTTTCAGTAATTTATATCCTTATCATGATGCATAAGGCTATTGATGCATCATTATCCAAAATGCTAGTTCCAAATTAATAAAAGGAAGTTTTCCCCACTATGTTTTATAAAAACCACACTTTAGATATAGAAAACAAATCTCTTTTCATTAATTATTTTATGTTGTAGAAAACCTTCCTTGTGTAAAATTTGCCATGTGTGTTTAGCTAAAATAATCGCAAATAAGTTGAAATATATAAATGAACAAAAGGCTCGTCAAAATTTTTATTTTAAAACAAAGCTTTTGGCGATTTTAGAGACAAATCGTTACATCCGACAGCACTGGCGGTGGTCATACTCTCAATTTTCTATAATTGGGACAGTGTTATCAACTTTTAAATTTCGAAAAGAATTGCAACTATGAAAAGCACTTAATTTATATAAACAGATGTACTCAATGTAATTGGGCCTTATTTCGAGTATCGTATTACGACTTCGGCTACGACGATTTTGTAGTAGACTAAGGAACATTGCAAGATTTTTTCTTCAATCTATTACGAAATCTTCGTAGTCGTAGTCGAAATACGATACTCGTTATCAGGCCCAATATGTTTAACTTTTATGAAACCCACTCATATATTAAAAAAATCAAATATTAAGGAACATGTATATAGCAAAGACAAAAAAGATCGAACATAACAAGGTTTCATTTCATAAAAATATCACAGTCCCTATTTGAAAAAAGAACTTATTTAACAAAAAAAACTGATATAAAAAAATTATAAAAATAGAAAAATGTCTATTACAATAAGTAAAAAATAAGTTTAAAGTACTAAAGAGATATAGATATCATCGTTTCTCCGACAAAATCAGGTTTGTTTTCAGGAGAGCAAAAAAACTGTGTTATTTTGAAACCTGTAAATGGGTGAATGTATGACACATCAAGTTTTATAATAATGAAATAAACACTTTTTCTGTCAAAGATTTAGAGCCGGACATTTTAAATGCGTACTTTTGTTTAAAATGTGACTTGTTTTATTAACAACTGACTTTAACATTCAAATATTTTATTCAAATTAATTTCGAATGTCACCATTTCGAGTAATTTGTAAAGCACCAAATAAACATTTACTCGTTTTTGAAAATTTTTCGTTTTGAAAACGATTCGGTTTACAGAACATACCCGATCACCTGAGCATAACATAGTTTTTTTTAAACTTTAAAGTTATATACATTACATTGCTGTTTATATAAAAATCGTTATTATTTGTTATTACATTGATTTCACAACAAAAATTTCATCGTTTCAGACCTTTGTTATATGAAAGCGTTTAACGTGTGCAAAAATATTGTGGTAAACCTTAAAAAATTTATAGAGCTTAAAACCCATTCTATTTCTACATGTTAATATGGATGTGACAGAACTTGTATGGCAATTTTTACTAATTTCTCAAATAGGTTTATATCAACTGAATCCATAAAGACTCAATGTTTCTCAATATAATTGTATTAATTGAATCATATTCCGTATATTGTCTATAACAGACCAAATTTCGCTATTCGACTCTATTTGGAATGCTGATGACATTATAATTATCTCTTGTTAGACAAAACACTTTTTACATTAATTAAATTAAATATTAAAGTCAGAGTTTGATAAAGCGCGTATTCCTTGAACCAATTTTCTAACAATACAAAAACATCTTGAAATGCACAATTTAAATTTTTAAATGACAAGCATGCTCAAAACAAATTTGATTTGAAATTTTTAGTTTAGAGCTCTTAAGAAAAAAAAACTAAAAACTAATTTAAAAAGCACTGAGCACTACAAGTATCTTCATATTTTTTCGCGTTTAAAATTTTAAAAGCTGACAACATTGCAAAGCGAGTATAATGAGTGATGCTCACAGCCTATCCATATAGCCGCGAAGCACATATACTAACAAAGAATAAGATAGTGTATGTGTGGACACAACAGCTCTTGATACATTTTACACTCAAAATATGCTGTTAGTAAATTCAAATTAAACATAATTTCAAACAATATTATTTTGATTTAAGAACCGCTCTACTAACCCTATGGTACACGACATGTAGAAAGACACTTATGACGCCAGGAGAATTTCCAACACATTGGTTGCACTATCGGCCTAAAATTTTAATAGCATTTTTGTGTCAAAATCCAAATGTAGGCAGCACTTGTGTGTAAGTACATGTGAAGATCTGCTCAAACAAAAAAGTCATTAATTAATAATAGATTCTCAGCTATGTTTATTATTTTGACATAACTACGTGGTATGTAGCATATGCAGCTTTATAGTGACGTCAATATTACGCCCAAGCTACATGCGCACGTGTTTTTTTATTTGCCGATTACAACAGGCTTTTTTTCATGCGAACCGAATGAGTTTCAATTTATTTTAATTTCAAATTTCAGTAAAAAAGATTTTTTTTCTTTTATTTTCAATAGCTAAAAACAACCTGCACATAATTAAAAGTATTGATTTTAAATCGTCTGTTTCAAAATATTTTTCTTCTAATTTGGAACACAAGTATTAATTTGTGTATTCAAAATTTCAACTTAAGCAAGTGTGGCATGTATACCACTGTTTTTCTAAATAATTTATTATATTGAGTGCACAGAAAATCATCAATATATTGTGGTTTGCTTATTAAACAATAAACAAAAAAGATTTTACATACAAATAACTTGGTAAAAATTTATCTACCTGTAAGATTTACTTTAATTTTAGTTAACAGAAACTTCTTGTATATTCAGTTATTGTAAAACTTTTTTGAGTGTAACCTACATGCATTAAATGTACATTAATAATAATGTCTTTAACATTACAAAACGTAGTGTTGATCATCATCATTTTGATTAGGTTAAATAACGATTCTCGTTGGGCACAAGTTAACTAAGATTGTAAGTACTTATAATTTTAATGTACTCGGTATACGTACATTATTAGCGCTTGTGCGTGTGAGGTTGTACCTTACAGAACATTAAAGTACATTAAATAATGTTTATTTTCGAACACTGGTTCCTTCTGACGTAACCAGCTGACATCTGGGAGCTTACACTCCGCGATGTTTTAAGTCCCTCCTGGGACTTACTACTCGGTCACCTAAATCTAAATGACACATAATACCTTGCAATTTTTCTCGCTGCCCTTTGTCTTAGCATAAGCTGCAAAAATCCGAGCCTTCCATCGCAACCGAATACTGACTAGTAAAAACAATTATCAGGACCATAATATATTGTACATTCATTTTAAATATTTATTTGAATTACATTAAATCAACCTTTGTCTACAAGGTACTTGAGCCTTTTCCATCGCCTGGCTCTGGCTATCGGATATGCCTCTCTCTCACTCTCACAATATCTATCATTTGGGGCCATTCATATATTAAGTAATGCTTTTTTTTGGAGTTTTTATACTAACCCTTCTCTGAGTAACGATTTTCAGAACTTTTTGGGTATACATTTTCTAAATCGTATCAAATCCTTAACTCCTTCCCACATTGAGCTTTACGTAATATGTGAACAGCCCTTTAACCCATTAGTTTGGAAATTCGAGGGCAATATCATTCTCTTCAACATTGTAATGATCAAGATCGCAAGCATATGACTGTTAAGTAGCCTGTTGAGTGCCTCTTACAGTAGTATCGATCTGATAATGTGCCCTTTCACGGCTGCCTAACTACGGACACTAATTTCGTAATAGTACGTTTCCACTATGAGCAAAACAAGTTGTGTTTCATAGAACACTTCGAAGTGTTTCCATTATGCTTTTGTGTGTCATGGTTATACGAATTTTCGTAATGAATTGGATTTTATTATCAAGGCCGCAAACTTTATTATTTAGATTAGTAAATTTTTCACTCATTTGCATATAAACAACATATAAATACAACTGATGTGGTTTGTGCAATTGCTTAAAAACTTGAATATTCTATATTAGTGCCATCTTTTATCAGCATATTGCGGCTTCTTTTTTTCGAAGTTTCAAATTTTTTTCATGTCTTGGAGGAAAACAACTTATTCGAGGCGTTTTGCTTTTATGAAAAATGTATGGGAAAACATGTAGCAAAACATTGGTTTTGAGCAAAACAAGTTTTCTGCTCCAAAACACGTAAATGGAAACGTACTATAAGCTTTATAATCGCAAGCATCTCTGCCTGTAAAGTCGTATGCTCAATCAAAAGTCTCAGGTAAATATTTACAAGTTTTAGTTCCTCTAATAAATGTTTACGAAATTCCATGACAAATAATTACCTACCTTTTTTCGTACATAGAAAAGATGACAAAATTATCGAACATAATTAGGAACAAAAAAAAAATTTAAGAAAATTTTAACATCAAGAATATTTTATAAAAAAAATATTAATGAACAAAATTAAAAAAAAATTAAATAAAGTTAAAAGCTCTACCCGTTGCAAATTTTGTTAGTGGTATCCGTTGTGCCCAAAAACTCTATTTAGTCAAAACTTAATGACTCAATCCGAAATATGTTTCATCATCATCTCAATTTTAAATTTTTATTAAATTTAGAATCTTAATTTTAGGTAAAGAAGAATCTTAAACTCACAGAAAAGTTATTTTATTAGATAGCGATGATGAAAGACCGAAATTTTACCCTTGAAAATTAAAAATGAAAAAAAAATATTTTTTACATTATTGGTCGGTCGAATCCCTGGTTCTTATTTAAACTTCCAATTATTTGTTCTTCGAGATCAAAAATATTAAGAGCCATACATTGCAATATCTTATTTGTGAAAATTGCCCCAGGTAATTAATTGTTGTTAATGATCTGTGTGAAGAAACGAACAAAATCAAATGAATTATCGCCCAAGCGCCCATCGCTCAAAAAAACAAATTTGTTGCATGGCAATAAAATTGTTGTAAAGAAATTGGGTGATTGTTCGTCGACCTTGGGCGACTCAACATTTTTAGATATTTGGGTATTAATGTTATTTGAGCAAGTTCCATATACATATGTATGTATATGGCTAAATTTCACTACATGACTTTCAAATCTCCATCTCAAATTCACTGGTAGATACACAGACGGAATTTTTTCTTTATTAAAATAATGTACTGTATACTCATCCAAACAACTAAGGACAATAATAAAACTTGAAATCAGAAAATAAGAATCTGTTCTATTTTTTGTCTGTGTACAGGCTTGTTAGTGTAGAACTACGAGTTGAAAAAACCCTACGAAAAATAACCTATGCAATTGTATAAAATCGCACAAATTGAATGACGAATTTTTATAACCGCAGCGATATATTGAAAGACCTGGAACTAAATGAATTATTTTATGATCTGTACAACAAGTCAGTAAGAAAACTGCTAGCGTTCATAACAGTGTCATCCAAACTAAATTAGAGAGTGATGGCGCGCTTAGGTTAAGTTTGACATACTGCTGAGAAGAGAAAGTAAGTTTTGAACTCTATTTATGTTACCTAGGAGTAGGAAAGGGATAGTGTTAGTACATATATTGAAGTTACAGAGAGATCTTAACGATAAGAACTGTATGTTTTTTTAGTTTTTGTAGACAGATGGTGGAGGAAGAGATAGAGAAAAGCTTCATTCTTTTACAACTCTACTTTTGTGCACGTTTAAAATAATGCACATTGTGTCAATGAGGCGTATTAAATTTTTATATTATTTTACCTCTCCGATGATTCGCCTACATAATACCGAATAAGTAGGCCTCTAGAATGTTATATTAAGACTAGTGTTCGCCCAGTGGTTGAAAATCAACCATTAACGCACAGACGTGAAGAATAGAATGAAAATATTTAAAGTTTGATGAATTTAAAACACAATTTAAAAACTATATTCAAATATACATATGTATAGACTCCAAGGTAAACCACTCTCTTAAACCACTTTCTTAACTACTAAATACGAATTTAAAATTTGATTTATCGGCATAAATAAGAATAGATTTTAAGCAAACTATTTAAAAAAAGTTGTTCACTTTTTGAACTAAATGTAATTAAATATTTGCTCCTAGTGTTTTCACTTCATATTCATTATTATTGCCCACAACAAAAATATTCGTTTATTTTTTCATTGAACGCTTTTTCTCTAAAGTTTTAGACTCCCCATTAAAACGTTTGTTACAAAAAAAGTTTCTATTCCCTATTTTTTGAGAAAGACCCCATATGTATGTAGGAATAAGCTAGACTAATAATAATAACATTCCATCATATTCCAACATTCCATCATATTCCAACATTCCATCATATTCCAACATTCCATCATATTCCAACATTCCATCATATTCCAACATTCCATCATATTCCAACATTCCAGTATGTTCAGTAATTTAAAGCACAGAAAAATAATGAAAACAATGAACAAAAACAAAACGCACACAAAATAAACCAAAAATAAAAAACTTACTTTGTGCTGTAGGTGAATTTAACTTTAATCAAAGTTATTAATAATTAAAAAAATATATTATTTCTACCCAGTAAAAAAAATTGGAAGTCATTCTGAAGGAACTACATTTTCATTGCTTCCAAAAAATCGATATTTTTAAAATGCCGACAGTTAGCAGAAAACCAATTATAAGATTATTTTAGTTATACAAAACCTTGTAATTCCTCCATAGTTTTAGAAAATAATCACTAGAATTTTTAAAACATCGATTTTTTGACAGAAATTTATGAACTAATTTTAGTCTAAAATGTAAAAGTAATTTACTTAAATTTACATAAAAACACTGTTTCGGGCTTAAATTCGTATAAAAAGAAACGAATTGGTGAAATAGGTAACTATTTACCATTTTTCCTAGATGAAAATATTATCATAGAACACAAAAAAGGACATTTTTCTTAAAATCGCTTCCAATTCGGTGACCCGGCATCGAAAAAGAGAACTTCTTGCAATGACAACCCTATGTAAAAATCATTAGAACGGATCGAAATTTGCACTACTTCCAGCTCGCAAACTCTACATTTTCATGACTTTTTTGGAGTGTCTTTTTTTACTGGGTATTTAAATATCCAAATTTTATTAGTTTCAGCAATAATCGTTTAAGTACATAGAAAGATGGAAATAAGAATAGAATGAACAAATAAAATACGTTTTTCCTTCTGAGTGCTTATGGAGTTGCCAAGCCAAATTGTTGTAATTTTTTTTTAGCAAATTAAGAGAGAAAGAGAAATCATGGCTTTATGATTGGCTAATATTCTTAACTGTTTTTAACTATCTTAGACACAAAAATGTAGAAGAAAAAATACATTCTGCACTGCTCCTATTGTCAATCTATCTAACAAAAAAAATCAAGCGAATACGTTGAGTTTAAGTCAGTTAAAATGGTTCTTAACTTTTTTCACTTGCCTATTTATATATAGATTAGTATCCGCTGAAGCCGGTTTAGTTCACAGTGACCAATGTCTGTGCATGCATCGCTTGAACTTTCCTACAAGAAGTGACACAAAGGGACATATGAACTCAATATAATTTATGTAGTAACTGAAACTTTTCCAGTCAGTACCTCTAAGATGGGAAATGTTGGGAAGGTGTCATCCCCAATATAGCGGGATATCGGCTGGGATAATGAAGAAGAACATGCTCCCGATGTCCTCCATGCATGCCCTGCAATCACTGTTATCTATGGCTTCAAGCCGTTATAGGTATAAGTTAGAGTGTCCCGTTAGGACGCCGGTCAACTTTAATAGCTCGGGCTTTCTTAGTTCCAACAGCCCTTTTATTTTATTTTCTTCCGGCTCTTCCCATATAACCTTGGTCATATTTCCAACATTATCACTATTCCCTCGTGTCCTGCTGGCCATCTTCGCCTAATTTTATTGCTCAATTTTTGTGGTCTTAAAAGGTTTCACGCTTATAAGAATGCCTGTTCTGTAATTTAAAGTTCTGACCTTATTCGTCAGTCCATTAACACGCTTATTTTCCATTACGCCGTAGTGGGTCGGCATTCATACAAGAAAAAATTTTACGGCATACTGCGTAATCGTTAATCGTATTTCTGCAATCTAAAACAGTCTTACAGTTTAGTATTTCTTGCTGATTTGCTTACAGTAAATATATTGACGTCTGTGGCCGTAATATTCACATTGATCGATTTTAAAATATCCATAATCGCATGAATTTCTGCCTGAAAGACTGCATTATGATCAGATAAGCGGAAATAAATGTCGATCTGTGGTTCTTTTATACAGAAACCTAGGCCGGTTCTTTCCCCTAGCTTTAAGCCATCCCCTAGCTCAATAAGCCAATAATGTATTTCTGGTATCCATTTCTCGCATTCAGTTATAACCTGAGTCTGACTTACCTGGTCGGATATAACCAATGTTGGTATATCCGTCCATTGATGTTCATTCATTTGTTCTGATGGTGTGGTATGTTGTGTGGTCTGATCCATTCCATCATTACTTGTAGACGTTTTGTAACAAGAACTGCTTTGTAACTTATACGAATATCTGTAGGCTGGACCTAAAGAATAGTCTTCAATTCCCTAGTGGATGTTGATCTCATAGCGCCACTTATACCTATTCAGCACATTCGTTGAACATTCCCCAAAAATGTTAGTGTTGCACTTTCTTCCTATTGACCTCCACCATACCACTGATGCGTATGTTGGGATTCGTCTGACCATACTCCTATAGAGCTAGTGTATTGCAATAGGGCTGAGACTTCATCGGGATCTAATGGCACTTTTGCAGAGAAATCAGCATGAATTAGCCTTATTCACTCTTTCCTCTATGTGATGTTTCCATAACAGTCTCACATCTAATATTTCTATCGGATAAATAAATCGTTCTTCCCCGAAAACTAGGATCAATATGCTGCATGATATTTATCTTCTTGTTAAAGAGACCTATCTGCGTTTTTACTGTGTTGAAATTTTGTCCTTTTGAACGAGCCCTTTGGTGTCAAGTATATGCACCAATTTAAGCTATCTAGCTATTTTAGCTTCAGTAGGAGGGTACTGCGATGTTCAATATAATAAATGTTGGCATGTCTGGCCAGGAATAGAACTCGGGCTCTCGAAGATGGTAATTTTCATTAAAATTCTAACTAGATAATTATTCAAATAATATTCTTGAGTCATGAATTTTATAAAATTAATTGGGCTGCTATATATTATATAGAATCTATTGATGATGAAATTTCTTTTCTCGAAAACAACATTAATGATTTATTCCTCCGTACTGTACCTTTAAGAACTAAAATAGCTGGTAGAAGAGTTAGGCCATGGTTCTCTTACGAAATAAAAAAATTCATTACTCGTAGAGATAAAGCTTATTCTCGTTGGAAGCGCTTTAAAACGCCTGAGCTGCATAATGAGTACTGTGCTGTTCGAAATGTAACAAATAGACTGATTAGGGATGCAAAATCTGCATATTTCTCATCAAAGTTCTCAGAAGCTATCGGGTCAAAGAAAACTTGGCAAAGTATTCGAGAAATTGGTATAGGTAAATCCGTAAAGCGTGCAGATTCAAATATTAATGCCGAAGTTATTAATGAAAAATTTTTAAATCTACCTATAATTGAAGCTGATCAAAACTACTATGCTAACTATAACCGTTGCTCGTCTAGTCCTGCTAACCAATTCAATTTCATCGGTGTAAGTCAACTCGAGGTATTTAAAAGTTGCATGTCTGTAAAATCAAATGCGATCGGTTCTGACAAAATACACCCGAAATTCCTGAAAATTTTATTGCCAGAGTTACTACCTATGATTACTCACATGTTTAATCGAATCATCACATCGTGTAACTACCCTCCCAAATGGAAAACAGCAAAAGTAATACCTATCCCGAAAACGAATTCCGAATATAGGCCCATAGCTATTTTGCCATTTCTTTCAAAAGTTCTTGAAAAACTTCTTCATAGTCAAATGTTATCATTTATAAATAAAAACAAACTAATTACAGATCGGCAATCTGGTTTTCGCGCTAATCACAGTTGTCTAACTGCCCTGATTGATGTCACCGAAGATATAAGAACTGAAATCGATAAGAATAATATTACAATTCTCGTACTTCTGGACCATTCCAAAGCTTTCGACACAGTGAATCATAAAATACTTGAATATAAACTACGAAACATGTTTAATTTCTCCACTACCTCTACTCATCTTATATCAACGTATCTTGAGAATAGAAATCAGTTTGTTCATACTTCAGGAATGGATTCCAAATTCTTGGCCTTAACAAGAGGCGTTCCACAGGGTTCGATTTTAGGTCCACTTCTTTTTTCTCTTTATTCAAATGACCTGCCAAATCAACTTAAATACTGCAAAGTTAGAATGTATGCTGATGATGTCCAGATCTACATTAGCTCTAAAGTCGCTTCAGTGGACGAGTGTGTTCTAAAATTAAATGAAGATTTACAAGGTATATATTTATGGGCTACTGCAAATGGCCTAGCCATAAATCCTACAAAATCTAAATGTATTATTTTTAAAAAGAGATTAACCAGAATTGATAATGCTCCTAATGTTATCTTAAATAACCAGCCCATTGCCATTGTCAACACAACAAAAAATCTTGGCATTGTTCTTAATAATAATTTGAGTTGGAAGGATCACATAATAAATGTTTGCGGTCGTACGTATTCTATGCTTAGAAATCTTTGGAAAACACAAAACTGCACTCCTTTTCGTATAAGAATGCTTCTAGCAAAAAGCTATTTGTTTCCAACAATTCTTTACGGATGTGAGTTATTTGCTAGGTGTGACGCTTCTAGCATCTCGAAACTGAAAGTCCTTTTTAATAATATTACCAGATACGTATTTAACCTAAGAGGACGTACTAATGTATCTTCCAGATCAATTCAAATTTTTGGGATGTCACTTCAAAACCTGCTAAACACTAAAGTTTTAATCTTGCTCCATAAAATAATATACAACAAACAGCCTAAACACCTTTTTAATCGAATAAACTTCTCAAGATCAAACAGAGGCAGAAGGCTCACTATATTTCACCACAGTAGCCTAACATCTGAATGGCAGTTCTTCATTAACGCTATCCGTCTTTGGAACAGCTTACCTTATAGCGTACAAACTGTAACCAATGCAACAACATTTAAAAGAAAAATAATGGAATTATATTCATATTAGCTTTAAAAACATTGCTCTCTTATTTTTTCCCAATTTGTTCAATTTTAATTCAATTTAATTCAATTTGATTTTTATTATTAGTTTATAAATTTTATTATTATTTATTTTTATTTTTAAATACTGGTATGTCCTCATGTAATTAAGTTCAATCATACATGTAGATTCTATGCTGTAATATAAGACTTTAAGTCTTGTGCATAGAATATCTAATAAATAAATAAATAAATAAATAAAATAAAATAATATTAGAATTGAAACAAAAACTAGTTTCATACATAATTTAAAATTTATCGAACAAGTTCTTAAAGAAATATTTGCCTGAGCTGCTGTCTGAATTAGACACAAAACTAGTAACACTAACATTGATATCGTGATATTTTGTTAACGAGGGCTAATATATAATTCGTATGTTCTGTCGCCTAATTGGTCCTATTAAGTTGCTAAATTGAAAAAGTCTGCATGTGAAAACATTAACAATTAATACCATCTAATAGGATGTAAAATCAACTAACTTTAAAGTTAAAACATAATTACACTGCAACCCAATCATGACATGAAATGCAGACATTGCATACATTTTGCAATAAAATAAAATGATTGTGTTTGCATTATCTGAAAAAAATATCTATAATAATGATCCTTTTTTTTGCGTTTTATGTAACCGGAACCAAATACTCCTCCAAACACAACTAACGTGTCGCATAAACTTAATTTGTATTATTAATTGCAGAACAAATGTTGCGAGCCACCCATCCATCCATCCATCGATGCTTCGGCGCATGATATGAGAAGTGTCATGTTCTGCGATTTGTTTAAGATTAACCAAAAAGACTTTTCTAAAATTTCATTTAAATGCCTGATTTAAATAAAAACTCTAGAGAAAAATATTTGAAAATGTTACTCAAATGGATGTAAATTTATACACCATTCATTTCTTGGCAATTTATTTTATGAATTATTCAAAATCAATACGTTCTGCCATGATCCTCTCGCTGTAGTCGTACTCTGCTGTGTTTGTTGTTCTGTTCTTGTTGACCAGATCATCATCAGCCTTGGTGAACTTGTAGCCAAAGCTATTTGTCCAAATCAGGCTTACGGCTAAATAGACAACAAATTTTAGTTTGAAAAAAAAAAACAAATATATATTTTTTGTTGTTCATTGCAGTTGTAGTTGCAATATTTTTTCGCACAGCAGGTATGATTGTTAATCCTGACTCCAGTACAAATATAAAACATGAAAGATGAGTTAGTTGTGTTCAATAAATTTTATTAAAATAAAAACTGGTTGAAAGCTGCCAATATTCATTCATTCATGTATTTATTCGGTTTATTATTTTATTTCTTTTTTTTTTTTTAATTTAAACAAATAAATATTCGTACTGATGCCAACAGTTCCAGTTAAATGGTTAACAGCCTGTGTAGTTGTACCTGGAGTTATAGAGAGAGATGTTGGTCATGGAAATTTCCTTTTTAACTTCTCAAGTTACATGCAACATTAATCGTTGCAAATATATTGAAGTCTATTTTTTTTATTTAAATGCGGGTGTATTTTTTTTTATATATTTATGTACATAATTTCATAGTTTTTAATTTGTTTTTGATTGGTGGTGGCGGCTGTAGAAATTGAATTAAGTATTATTCTCAAATGATCTATTTTATTCGGCTATGAAAATTTTATATTAGCAAATAGAAACGGAACTACATATACATTAGGGTTGCGTACACCAAAGAGGAAAAGCATTATTTTCGCTACGATCTCCGTCACATGTTTCGTCTGCCTGTCTGTCAGTCACAGACCGTTTTATCGAAAACTGTAAGAGGTACCGACCTGAAATTCTTACCGACTATGCAAAATGTTGGCCGCTACAACAGCAAATTTATGTCAGTTAAAAACTATAGGGTGTTCTAAGCCGGGCAATGAACATTGTTGAAATCCTATTGTAATATACAAACAATTATATGTAGACACTTTAAATTTTCAAAGTTAGTGTATTTTTATGCAAACTACAACAATTAACACTGAAATTTGAAAAATAGTATATATAAGGGTTATCTATCGACAAAACGAAAAGACGCGCAAATGCGGTTGAAACACCTCGATGGCTTTACGAATTCTATATTAAATTTTATATTTCACCTAGTTAAAAAACAAATAAAGTGTTTAATAACATAATCGCGTTTTCGAAAAGACACTCCGTCGGGAAACTTCTCTCGAGTGATGGTATCGTTACTTCTGTTGAAAATAAACATTGTCCATATCAATATTTTCCAATTATGACCATACAAAATCAGTAATCATTGTTCGATAGCTTAATCTATTGACCATAAAGTCCAATGACCCCGAAAGATCAAAAACAACACCACGTACGCAGACGTTGAGGAGGAAGATACTTTTGTCGGGGCCTTCCAATCACATATTCGACGCTTCTGCTCTTTAAGCTTCCCCCCGAGATAAAAATGGACGCCATCTCTCACGATGAGTTTTCGATGAAGTTCCGGGTCATGATGCACTTCAAAGACACAATCAAGAGGAACACGACGTGAATGACCGCTAGCCATGAGTACTTCTATAAACTGAACTTAAAACCCTTAAGCAGCTCGTTTCGTTTGCAAAGTATATGCATAAGGGATGCCAATCAACATTGGTTTTTATAAATTCGGTAATCCGGAATTTTGAGAAATCCCCATCCCGTAATCCCAGAATTTTAAAATTTCAAAACTATCAATATTTGATCACGAATTTTTTTCCATCATTTGCTGCCGTACAAAAGCTTTCACAATCTACACTTTCGGTTAAAATACCTTCTCAATTGTGGCATATATTTATCTCTCCTGAAATTATAAAATTATTAAAACTTTATATCGACGGCATTTATTCAAAATGTTTTATCTGCAGATTTTATAAAAATTAATTTTTTCATGCCAAACTATTCCCTGTGATGCACTTGTCCTATGGTATGAATTTCTGATCAAAATGTTGATTTATTTGCGACTTATTCATATTTTTTGTTTGGTTTATCTACATACACGCTATTTTTTTGAAGGCAAACTGGTTTATCTAAAATGAATTTGCGAGATTTTCATTCCAGTCGTACATTAAAAATCTGTAAGAACGTAATCATTTTTTCGTAGCTTCTGCACTTAAAACTAAATCCGATATTTACAAAGACTATCGGTCCTGTTCCAAGAATCATCTTGATTTAAATCACGGTGATTTCAAAAACAAACTATTAACTAATAACTCACTTGTTAGTGGATTTTTATTGTATTTTAAGTTTTTGTCATGTATAATAGAATATTTTATTCCAACTTACTTCGCTATAAATCGTGAAATTTACAAAAGCTGTGATTTAGCTTTTATCAATTTTTTGAAATCACCGTGATTTGATATGTCGTGATTTGCAGAACAGGGGTCTAATCGTCGCTTTCGATAACGAGCTGATTCGATGACGTTTTTCACTTTGAGATTATGGCATTCGTTACCGAACAATGTAAAATAATATGGCTCGATATTGAATGCCATAATTTCAATATGAAAAAAAAACGTGATCGAATCAGCTCGTTATCTAAAGCGACGATTAGACCCCAGGCCTGTATGTCTTAAAATGTAATAACAAGCAAGTGCAACCAGTTTCAATGTTTACTTTTTAAAATTGAACAAAAGAACTTAGCTTTATTTATGCCTCGAAAAGATCAATGTGATATACAGTTAAGGAATTAATTCTACATACACCCATAATTTTTGGGGTTTAAGGAAACTTGGGAAGAAATTCAAAAAATTAATTATGCCAATATTTAGGGTGCTAATAAATATGTTTATACAAATAATAAAAAATGAAAATATAATTATAATAACAACAATAAAAGCAAAAATATTCAAAATCTATACAAAAAAAATGTACATACAGGCATAAAATACATGAAAAAATACGTGCAAAATGTTCGAGGTCGTCAACTTGTTTGAAAATTCTGTGATTTCCGGTACCAAGCCGTCAACAAATGGCATCCGAATGTGGTCTAATATGTTCTTAAAAAGGCAACAATTGATATTAACCTCGAAAGAATAAAAAAATTTTCCACAAATGATGCGATTGCCCTTTAAACCTTAACTATGCTTAAGTAGAGTTAAAATTAAGTCATTGTTATAAATATAAATATTTCATCGCATCAGTGCACTAATTATTGATGGTGCGAAACTAACGGTGATCTTTCAGAATCCAGATTTATTGCAATAATACTGCACCATCTTAAGACGCACTGCCTAAGGGATGATTTGCCTATAACTATTGTTCCGATGGTTGCGGCTACCAAATTGGAACCATTTTCTCGCAAATGCCTTTTTTAATTTCTCAATAGAAAACAAAAAAATTATTGAGCAAAAATATCTGGAAAAGGTACACGCTCAAATGGAATGTGACAGTGCACATGCAAAAATTTAAAAGAAAATATGAAGAACCAATCCATATATAGGTACATATATATATACCTCATGATTATGTCAACATAACAAAAGAGGCGCGGAAAAATGTAATAGTTGAATACAATTTTTTCAAAAACCTCAACGATGAAAATATTATACGCTTTTCCAGTATTCGTCCTGGACGAATTAGGAATGACCGAACTGTTGCAAAACTGAAATCACTTTTATATTTACCGAATGGTACTGTAAAATACAGTGAGTTTTAAAGATGAGTACAAAGATCTTCCAATACGAATGAAAAAATATACAGGATATGTAGAACCACAATCACTTCATCAAGAATATCTTCTAATATCCACTAGTAAATGGAAACATCTACAGGAATTGAAATCTGTGATACCTAATGAATATCATTCTTACTATGATAATCTTCTTTCAAAATAAATGTAATTTATTTAATAAATAATAATAAAAATCCTAACATTCACCATACAGATAATTATTTAGACCTGAAGTAAGTATCTTCATCTATTTTTCTTAATCCAAAAATTATTTAAAAGTGAAAAACAACAGTATTTAAACTTAAAATTTTACTTGATAATATTTAAATTTTTTTCAAACAAAATGGTTTGTCTACTCATTTCAATATTTACATCGAAAATTTTTTAAGACCAAATGGTTTGTCTACCGTAAAAATGCAAATACATAACAGGTTTTATATTATAATTTATATTTTAGAGAATTAGTAGAAGCCTATCAATGATATTGCAGAAGATCGATTTGTTAAATACTCACTAATTAGGGAATTAAAAAGTTTTTTGCTTCTCCTGAACAATCAGGGTTTTGCATGATAAACCATTTTGGATAAATGCTGTCAATATATTTTTTATCGTGCTCCCTGAAGCTAATAAAGTTCATATGAGAGTTTTTCTATAAACATATGATATATATTTTTTTTTAGTTTTTTTCAAGAATTTTTAAGTTGAAGTATAGTGAATGAGTCTTCCAGGCAGAAACGAAAACCATCTTTAAGTACTTAACCAGCAGCAAACAAAACTTATCATTTTAGTACATTTGACTTAACGACAAATAAGTATACTTCGTTATTTTTATGCACAAAGAAAAATAAAAACAAATTCAATTAAAATATTTGTTGTGTGTATAAACACCGAAAGAATTTTGCTTCATAAGTCCAATGAAACAATTTCATTAAATTTTTTTCACAAATCTAACGATAATTTCACAAATCCAATGAAAATTTCATGAATATTGTGAAAGAATTTCATTGGAATTGCTTCGTTGGTATTCTGGTATCGTAAGAATATTTTATTGGATTTATGACAACAATATTTTCTAATTATTAAGAAACCCCTTTATATTTAAGGTATTTCATTCTTTTCATGAAATTATTTTAATGTTTCGATGAAGTTATAGCACTGCGTTAATTACACTGTTAAATAAATTTGATGAAGTTTTCAATAAAATAATTTTGACGAAACTGGTTTCATTAATCCAACGAAGCGTGACGTTGGTTGAATTTTAATGAATTTTTCATTAGATTAATGTCGAAATTCATAGAATTTATGCCGAAAATTCTTTCAGTGTACATATATATTTGGATTTGTCCATAAAAATCCCAAAAAATCCTGAAATTCATAAAAATATATCTCAGGATTCGGGATTTCCCGTTTATCATCTTTAGTATTTTCAAAGTACAGATTAATATTATGTTAGGGTGGAGTTGGAGCAAATTTTCTCCGAAACTTTTAAAAGGACTCCTAGGATTATTTTTACTGATTTCAATTTCTATCTAGTTGCTTTAGTCAAACATTCATTAAAATCTGCTGAAATTTTCTTAACATCTTATAAAGTGTTTTACTGTTACTGTCCGTAAATCATTTTATATCTTATATTATATTATAAAATTTTTTCAGTGGCAGCACCATTGATTTGCTATAAATTATTAATAGTATTGCATTCATATGTGATCAACTTGTACTCGTATGAGACAAGTTTGTGCCGCATATGACCGTCTGTGTAAGTATTTATCTGAATTTCTTACATTAAACATATTTCCGGTCTTAAATCTCTTCTTTTTTGATTATAACTTTTTTCTGACTATTTTTCATTACTTAACGTAGAGCCTGAATAAGTATGAATAAATGCTAGCAGTTAGTTAAGCCGATAGACCATAGACCACATAGTTGGTATGATAAAGTTAAAGCCATTCATATAAAATGATTGATTTAGAGCAAAATGACTGAAGAAAACACTGAGAAAATCTTAGAAATATATTCCTAGAATATTCTAAGCTTAAGTTAACTGTATTTAGAGCAGAAATTATTTCATAATGGCATGAAGTAGTGAATGATGCTGCTACAAGATGCAGAAAATGGTATAAAATTTTCCTTTCAAAATAATCCATTTTTAATTTTTTTGCTTAAAGTTTTCTCAACTGAACCATAAAACATTATAAACCAAATTCAAACTTAATACAAGTTATTACGTTTATTCGATAAATAAAAGTTTGAGCTTATAAATTTTTAGATTTTATCTAATTAGAATACCTTTTATTAAGGTCACTTACTATTATCACAAACCTTCGTTTATACTTCAATTAGATTAGATATCCATAAAAAAATTAAACATGTATAAAAAATCTTGAGTAATAATTTTCCTAAAACATAAAATCGGTTTGACTGAAAAAAAATATTTTTGGTTATTTTTTTTACCGAAACTTTTTTAAATCTCCAACCCTGGAACCATATTTCTGAGTTTCTTAATACCAATTTATTTCTTTATAAAATATAGAATATATTTAATTAACAAAGAAATAATTAGTTTTATTTACCAGAAAAAATTTAAGTTTTCCAGCTCTGGAGCTATGTCTTTAATTTTTCTAATTTCTATGCCAAACTATTTCATTCTAAGTCATAAAGTATATAAAACTTGTAAACAAAAAGAAAAAACTAACTTGACCCAGTTACTTTTGTAAAAAAACATAGCCAAATCAAGTTTAAGTTTTCCAGCTCTGAAACCATCTGCTCGATTTTGCTAATTTTCAATACCAATTTAAGTTGGACCATTTTACACACACACACCAGTTCAGGAACGAAGTCTCTAGCTTTTCTAGGAGCTTCGGAAAACCGATTTTACGCACACCATACGGACGGACGGACAGACGTACGCACAGTGCTTTGTCCACATATAGTGAATCGGCAAAATTAGAGAAGTTATCGCAGAAAAATGAAATTTAGTGTGCTGGTTCAAAATATGTTAATTAAGAAAAATTCGAGGTTTCGGAAAAATCGGTGCAAGGACATGACTACCTCCCATATATAATTTTTCTCAAAAACTAAATTGTAACTACATTAGTGATCAGAATGCACTGAAAACTTATAACAACTTATAAAACTCTATTTTTGGGCTCTTGGGAAATTTCGCTTTATTCGATACAAGGACATGACCATCTCCCATATATCCTTTTCCTCATAAACTAAATTTTTGCTACATTACTGATCAGAATGCACTGAAAACTTATAACAACTTATAAAACTATATTTTTGGGCTCTCGGGAAATTTATTTATTCGATACAAGGACATGACCATCTCCCATATATCCTTTTTCTCTTAAACTAAATTTTTGCTACATTTGTGATCAACATGCAAATAATTTAATATTCTCTTTAAAAAGGGTCATAAATAAATTTGTTTCTAAATTTGCTCAACAAATAAGATAATTAATTTTAACTGTAATTTATGATGTTTTCTTTCAAAATGTATTTCTCCATTTCTTTGAATTCATAATTTTTTTAATGTGTTTTGTAGACCTAAGTGACGATAGTTCCGGATCCGACATTAATAACAAATGAGCCATTAAATCTCTATTTGTATTTTCTCTCGTCGTTTTTCTTGTATGGGATAATCGCACATTCCTTATATTTTTATGACTGGCTTCTAAGGCTTCTTCGGACAAACACTCTAGAATAAAAATAGTTTTAAAAAATGTGTATGTGTTCTCAAACAGACCTACAGTCATTAAATTGCACAGCTGCAAAAATTGAATTGACCATTGAACGTCGCTGGAGCCCTTTACTTGGAAAAAATTATATAATCATATTTTTGGTCTTTGTAAAACTAAAAAATATAGATGTTTTAAAAAAATACAAAATTTCAAATTTCCGGTTAAAAATCTTAAAATTTTTTTTTACTAGTGGTTAGATTTGTTAACAAAGTATATAAATGAAAAATAAAAAATCGCCTACTTTTTATTTATATATTTTTTTAATTTTTTCAAAGTTTGCAAAACTTTAGGGTTTCCGCCAAAAAAAAAATATTCTTTCAATTTTTGGTAAGTTTTTGCCACTATTTAATAAAAATGATACACTACATCAAAATTTTATTCATTTTTTATAGTAGGTTAGGTTAGGTTAGGTTAGCAGGCTGCTGGTAGGTGAAATTTAGAGTCCAGTTCACTTGGGTCCAATACAATGATCCCTTTGTGTTACCTGTTAATTGAAGAGACGATAGCGGGAGAGGGTGATAGGGAAATGATAGTGATAGAGAAGACAGGTGGTGAAGGAAGATATAGAGGAAAGCTTCATTCTTTTAAGACTCTGCTCTTTGCACATTTTTTGGCGTATTAAATTTTGGAGCTGTGTTTAGTAGCCATTTTATTTTATTGATTATTTTACTTCGCCAATTATTCTGCTACATAACGAAGGAGGGCGCTCTGATGTACATTAGGATTATTATCTGATGAAGTCGGTATAGTTTTTTTTAGTGACCAGTGCCTTATGCCTGCATCACTAGAACTTTTCCCACAACAACCGATACAAAGGACACTAATGCACATCAGAAAAAATGCATGGTGTTGTTATTTTTAATGACTGTCGGAGACAGGGCTCGAACCCAGGCTACAGGATTTTGTAGTCAACGTGCTAACTACTTCAGCCAACGCCACCTTTTTTTATAGTAATAAAACAAAAAAATTGTATAAACTTATTTTTTTAATTTTGGCAGTACCATACATAAACTTAGGTCTTTGCAACTTTTTCTGAAACTTAGGAAATATGTCTTAAAAAATTCATATCATTTTTACATTTCCGGGTGAAAAATCTAAAACTTGTTTACATATTATATTTAAGCCCTTTAAAATGTACTAAAATCACAAATAAAAAATTACCTATTTTTAAAAAACAATTTTTTCACTCTATCAAACTTTTGCATTTTGGGAATTCCAAATAAAAAATCGCAAAAGTTTTCGATGGCACAAACAACTTTTCTATATAAAATATTTACAAAAAACTATTTTTGTTTTTTTGTACCTATAGTTATAAACAAAACTGTTGAGTTTCAAAGCAGTACAATAAAAAATTTTAAAATTTTTTTTTGTAACACAGTAAAAACCGTTTTTCCGTTCAACAGTTATACCTCAAACATTTTCTGACCTTAGCGCCCTCTACTGTTAACAAAAAGACGAGATGATAAATTCTATTTACGAATTTATTTAAGGTACTTTGCTAGCTTTACAAAAATGTATATTACTTAAATATTCTAAACACTTTATTTTATTTTAATTTTGCCTATGGGACAAAGCACTGTGGGACGCACGGCCAGACGGACATCACTTATTCGTCTTCCCTATTCATAAGGACCCAGAATATATATATTTTATGATTCTCATATGAATATTATGTAAATTACACACGGAATGACAAACCTATATATACCCTTTTCCATTTTTGGTAAAGGGTATAAAAATAACTATCAAAATGAAATCAGACACCAGTAACTGGATTCAGTAAAGGCTCAGTTAGCCGACTGTAATGTAATGTAACTGCAACAGTAGGAAACAGCTGATCGATATTGTTATGTGAAAAGTAATACAAATGGTTATAAAGATTTAATATAATGCAACCTACTTTTCATATAAAAAAATATCGATCAGCTGTTTCCTACGTTGCAGTTACATTACATTACAGTCGGGTAACTCAGCTGTAATTTTTATAACGATAATCCTATCGCTATAATAAATATTACGAAAATGTATCGACTTTGCTATCCAAAAACATATTTTAACTAACATATTCATTCGCTGTCGGTTGAATTCAAAAAAATAAAGTCACAAGCTCTTATTTTTTTAGTTTTTCTTCAATTCTTTTCTTTTATTTTGACATTTTGTATGAAGGGATGCCACATGATATGCAAATAAATGGCGGGTAAAATACAGATGTACATGATCTTAATTGGAAATTACATAATCTCGTTATCGTTACCGTAAGCGAATAAAAAAATCATTAAATATTTAGATTTGCGGCTCGCAAAAAGTTACTGAATACAGGTACAGGTTATGTGAAATCACGGACTTGCCGGTATGAACATAAAATTGTGAAATTCAATAAATTGAACTTTTAAAATTCGTAAATACCCTACAAGATAGCTCAGGAAAAAATTTGCACCCAAAATATTCTTAAGTACAAAAGTAACACTTTCTTTATTAATCAGTCTTTATTTCTGCCAGTGTATTCACTTTTTTTGTCTATCACAGAGATTATCTTTGTAATGCATGGTTGCTGTCAATGATCTTGTTGACTTGATTGATTTATATTGTGTTGTAAATATGTATAGTTTTTTTATTTATGCATCTACATATATGTATGTACATATGTATGTATATGTACGTTTGTTTCACAGATTTTCCTTTAAACGCGTCACACTCAGCTCTTCAATTCTGATCTATGTTGCCGATCGATAACTGACAAAATATGAGTTCATGCACGCAGATTAAAAGATTTTTTTTTATTTTTGCTTAAACATAATTAATAAATCGCCTTAACGAAAACTAAACTAAAATTAAAATTTACAGATAAGAAAGGAGAATGTAATAAACTCATTATGGCCATCTTTCCACTCATATCACATCTGAGAATCACTTGTTCGTGGTTTGTTCCATTTTGTGTTGATAATCTGGATAATATTTTTCTTTCACGCGTTTCTATGTAAGACACTTGGAGGAATTATCTGTTTACAAAATATAATAAAAAATTTCCCGTTTGTACTCTTGCACTATAATAAATATTTTCAATATACATTAGAATGTAATACATTTTATACTCACATTAAAAAATAAACTTTTAAAATTATTTTTTACGTTCAAAAACAGATTCGTGGTGATATTGTCGTGCCATAACGTTATTTTACTCCAAGTCCTTAGAGTAAAGACTTGTGGCATTTTGAATTCTATCAACCGATGATATTTCGCATAAATTTTCCAAAATTTATGATTAATCGAACTTTAAATTGTTTGGACGTAGACTGCAATACTATTATATACCATAACCTAAGTACTTATTTTATAAAATTTGAATTTGGGTTTCCAACATTAGAAAAATGGATGCTGTCCCTAATTAATTTAAAATTAATTTTATGTAATAATGAAATTTCGAAGAAACTTTATTGAACAATGATATTAATAATCAGAATTGTATTATTTTTTCAATGATTTCAATCAAAAACGTTAATTTAATGCATCAAAAAATTAATTGAAAATAAATTATAAAATACTTAAGGAAATTTCACATTTTTTGGGTTCCGTACACCAAAGGTGAAAAGGAAATCTGTTGTTTTCTCTACAATGGCCGTCCAAATCTACAAATTTTCACAGAGTATGTAGAACTTTAGCCGCTACAACAAATATTATAAACACTGAAAAAATTTTCGGCCTAAATTCTATGAATTTCGACATTAATCTAATGAAAAATTTATTAAAATTCAACCAACGTCACGCTTCGTTGGATTAATGAAACCAGTTTCGTCAAAATTATTTTATTGAAAACTTCATAAAATTTATTTAACAGTGTAATGAATGCAGTGCTATAACTTCATCGAAACAATAAAATAATTCCATGAAAAAAATGAAATAACTTAAATATAAAGCGGTTTCTTAATAATTAGAAAATATTGTTGTCATAAATCCAATAAAATATTCTTACGAAACCAGAATACCAACGAAGCAATTCTAATGAAATTCTTTCACAATATATGGACTTGAAATTTTCAAACTTAGTCTTATGCAGGCTAAACCATTAACACA
Source organism: Tachina lurida (assembly GCA_944452675.1). Taxonomy (NCBI): domain Eukaryota; kingdom Metazoa; phylum Arthropoda; class Insecta; order Diptera; family Tachinidae; genus Tachina; species Tachina lurida. The sequence goes on from OX101752.1 coordinate 56,614,925, forward strand.
AAAATTTAAAAAATCCAAATTAGTGGGTAATCTGGCAGTTAAGGTAATTTTGAAAACTTGCTGTATCTTGGAAACCGTAAGATGAAAACTATTTAAGGGCCAATCCCACGATATCGACAACGTTCGACTTGTCGCACAATTACATTCAAAACAAAAAAAAAATTTTTTAATTTTGGAGTTGTTTCAAATGTAAGTGTGTGAACGTTGTCGAACGTTGTCGACATCGTGGGACAGGCCATTAAATTTCAAAACCGCTACAACTAAAAAATTCCTAAACGCAAAATAGTCAAAATGAAATAAAAATTAAAATAAATTTCTAAAAATAAAATAAATCGTTGAAATCAAAAAAATCACATAAATTAAAAAAAATTACCAAAAAGCAAAAAAAAAAATTCATTATAACAAAAAAAGAAACATGTTTTATAGAAATATAAAATAAAATTGTAAAAAAATCTAAAAAATTACTTAAATGAAAAAAAATTTTATTAAAAGAACATCAATATTCAAAAAATCTCCTAAAACTGAAACCAAAATCGAGAAAACAAAAAATTGCCAAAAACTGAAAAAATCACCAAAACGATATAAAGTTCCAAGAACTTAAAAAAACGCTTAAAATCGAAGAAAACCAAAAATAGAAAAATCTTAAACTAAAAAATGGCTAAAAACTGAAAAAATAAAAAAAAACGAACAAAAAGCGCCAAAATAAAGAAAAATCGTCAAAATACAAAAAAAAATACTGTGTACTTGAAATTTTTTAAGAAGTGTCTACTACATCAGGTACGATATTCGATTATATAGGCTAAAGTTCGTATAGTATTACACATGTAGTGTCCGTGCGGAACCCTTCGTATGCGAGTCAAAATCGCACTTAACTAAATTTATTTTAAATATTACAAAGCAAGTAGAAAAATAGAATACATAACATATCCCTCCTACGTAGTCAAAACTCAAAAAAACTAGTTCTTCAGAAAAGGAGTTTATAGTTTTTAATTTTCCCACAAGTTGGAAATGGAAAAAGAAAAGTTTATCTTTTTCTCAAGCGCTGAGTAAACAAGATATTTGTATGAAACTTTTACACACTATAAATAAATAACAATATAAGGATTAATTCTGCATCATTAAACCGAAAAGTTTATTTTTTGAGATATGACTACGTTGCAATTAAGGAGCGATATGCTGAATAATATTGTTTGTTTGATTTTAATTATTTTGTTTGAGCTTACTCTTTCTCTATTTATGATTCGATTAAGCTAAAGTTCGTATCGCTTTGCAAGCCAATTTACGTGTGATAGTTTTTAAAGAATGAAAGGACAAATGGTGAATTATTATGAGAAAATCTAGTAGAACGGAACAACATGCTGTTTTCAAATGCTGCTGCGTGTGGTGTCAATTAATGCAAACATCTGCCCGATTGGCATGCGTATCTTTCAATGCAAACTGAATAAGTGAATTTTATTGGCTCGTTGTAATCCCCAAATCTCAAATTTACCATTCCTAATTTACAACAGAATTGTCGTTGTTTTGTTTGCTCTTTACTAGTCTCATACACATGTCTATTAATTTGTTTTGGTTCCACTTAAGACAAGCTTTTTTGAATTGTTACTTTTAAGTATATTTGTATAATTTTGGTAGCAGCCCATAGCTATTAATGTCAGTTAATCTCTAATTATTTTATTCGAGGTTATATATAGAAGGATTCCTGTCAATGACTTATAAATCTATTTAATCCTTTAATTCCTAGGAGTATAATTGGGAACTTAGGGTGATTAGCCCATAGTATCCTATACTGTTACTGGGGCTGCAGTTGTAGCCACGAATCTGACCTGCAAAAATATATGCCTGAGATCGGTGGACTTCTAAGCGAAGATTGTTAAAGTTGCTTTCTTGCCTACATCCCGGGACGTCTAGTTTGTAGAAAAGCAGACGGATAAGTCGCCGAATGTTTTGGAATGCTGTTAGCTTCAAATAATCTCTATTGACCTTACCGGCAAATGAGGCCCTGCCAGTAGCAAAGCTACCGCCGGTATCTCTCTCAGTACCATTGCACCTACTAAGCCCCCGCAGCACGACAAGGTCGCAATACCCCAGAGGGCCGAATGAGACCTTTAAAAAATATACGGATATTTCAAGTGTCCAAATTATGTTAAAGCTACAACCAAATATATGTCCTTTCTCCAGGGAACTAATTTTCAAATTAAAAGCTGTTGACAAAAAAACTGCCAGAAAATCTTTTACATATAACCAATTTACTAACATGAATTGTCTGGCGAAGATGGACTTCTTAACTTGCATTCAATTCCTAAACTTCAACAAGTAAGAGTGATATATTCGGCTGTGCCGAATCTTATATAGCCTTCACCAAAGTACATGTATGTAAAGGGTGTTTTTTATTGAGGTATAGAACTTTAAGTTGGCATCACTTTTTTAACTGGCGGCCATTTTGTCAGCTGTCAAGTGATTAATATTTAGTTTGGTTTGCCATTTCATCATGAACAGGTTGACACAAGAACAACGCTTGCAAATCGTGCAAATTTATTTCGAAAATAATGGTTCAGTTCGCGAAGTTTACCGCAAGCTCCGTCCATTTTATGGTCGACATAATCGTTCATCAGAGCAATTAATTCGGTTAACCATGGATCGTTTTCGCACTACGTTTACTCTATGTGATAATACGCATCCGCAGAGACGTCGAACAGTGCGCACCGAAGAAACAATTGCCGCTGTAGAGCAAAGTGTTGAAGAGGACCCGAATGAATCGATTCGCCACCGTGCACAGCAATTGGAGCTTTGTCCATCAACTTTATGGAAGATTTTGAAGATTTTGAATGTGGATGAGTTGTGGTTCCAACAAGACGGCGCTACATGCCACACAGCGCACGTCACAATCGATTTATTGAAGGAAACATTCGATGAGCGCATAATTTCGCGGAATGGACCTGTCAATTGGCCACCAAGATCGTGTGATTTGACACCATTGGATTATTTTCTTTGGGGATATGTGAAGTCGCTCGTCTACGCCTACAAACCAGAAACGTTAGGGGACTTGGAAGCCAACATTCGTGGCGTTATTGCCAACATACGGCCCCATATGCTCGAAAAAGTGGTTGAAAATTGGACCTGTAGAATTGGCTTTATTCGAGCCAGCCGCGGCGGCCACATACCCGAAATCATATTTAAACATTAATGGCATAAAATTATCCTTCCAATAAAGCCAAATTGATGGACATTAAAACGATTTTCTTGTGTTTTATTTCAATTCGAAGTTCTATACCTCTAAAAAAAACACTTTAGTATACAGATACATACATATTTGTTTTATGATAAAATTTATAATTTTTTGTTATGGTGGACTTTTTTGTAAGTGAGCTCTCTTGCTAAAAAGTGATATGTATATATAAATATGTTTAAATGAAAAAAAATATTTTTTGTTATATGTATTTTTATCCAATTTTTTTTTTCAATTTCCAACCCTGAAACCATAATTTAATTTTTTTCGGTTTTAATACTAATTGATTTCTTTCTATATGTATATATGTATTTAATTACCAAAGAAATAACTAGCTTTATTTTATTAGTTTTGTATATCACAAAAAGTTTAAGTTTCCCAACCCCGGAATATTCTTTTTAGATTTTTCTGGGTCCTTATACCAATCTCCTTCTTTAAAAAATATTTAAAATATGTTAAGTGAACAAAGAAATAATGACATAATTAAAATACTAGATTTATTTAGTAACTTTAATATCAAACAATTTTAACATTTTCCAGCTCTGTTGTTTATATTTTTCTAATTCTAAACATAAAATACATATATAAATTAATATATAAAAAAAATTATTATTAGACCTAGTTAATTTTATATATCACAAAAATTGTAAGTTTCCCAAGCCTGGAATCATATTTTTAAATTTTTCTGTTTTCTTACACTAATATTTTTTTTAAGAATGTAAGATATTTTAAATTTATAGAAAAAAAGGAAAAATTAGTTTTGGTAGGTTATTTTTATATAACAAAAAATGTTGAAGTTCCCAACCCCGGAAATTTCTTAAATTTTTTATTTTTAATAAAAATTTTATTCGTACTGAAATATAAAATAAGTTTATTCAACAAAAAATTACAAATTGTGTGTTATCTAGTTTTTTTTTTTTTTTTTTTTTTTTATTAAAGAGAAGTAACACTCAGGCAATTAATGCCTACTACTATTACTAGGTGTTACTTTCTTTAGGAAAGGGATAGTGATAGAGGAGACAGGTGGTGAAGGGAGAGATAGAGGAAAGCTTCATTCTTTTACAAACTCTGCTCATTTTTTTTGCACGTTTTTGATAATGCAGTGTTGCTGCGCCATCTGGTGTCAAATGAGGCGTATTAAATTTTTGAAGCTGTGTTTGTGTAGCCATTGTATGATTATTTTACTTCGCCGATGATTCTGCTACACAACGAAGGAGGGCGCTCTGATGTTACATTAGGACTAGTATTTGCTGAAGTCGGTATAGTTCAGTGACCAGTGACTATGCCTTCATCACTTGAACTTTCCTACAACAACTGATACAAAGGGACACTAATGCACATCAGAAAAATGCGTGGTGTTGTTATTCAATGACTGGTGGATACAGGGATTGAACCCAGGACCTTCGGTTTTGTAGTCAACGTGCTAACTACTTCAGCCAACGCCACCCTCAATTTCGCTGATTTTCAATACCAATCTCTTTTGGACCATTATTGATACACCAGTCCAAAACCGAAGTCTATAGCTTTTCTGGGAGCTTCGGAAAACCGATTTCACCTACACCAGACGGACGGACGGACGGATGGACGGATGGATGGACGGATGGACGGACAGACGGGCATCGCTTATTCGTCTTCCTTAATTATAAAGATACAGAATATATATATTTTATGGGTCGCATGTGCATATTACGGTATGACAAACCCGTTTCCATTTTTGGTAAAGGGTATAATAAAGCAAGGACGCAAGGGCTCCAAAGCAAGCTGGTATACCAAATGGATGGTGAATTCTCTGGAGTTGGTAGCCCTTTAGTCTTTAATACTAAGATTTTGAATAACTGAGACATTGTTGATTAAGTAAACTGGTCAATTTGAAGTGATTCCAAGGTACTTTTTTGTGCAGCATTTATTGGGCATAAACTGCTCCGAGTTAAAGCCTTAAAATAATTTATATTTCCTGGTAAAAAACTGAGGATAATGTATTTTTAAGCTCTTTAATCTCCTTAAAGATATATGTAATCTATTTTCAAAAAGAAGAAAAAAGTGTATATTAACATATTTATTTGTTAAATGTATTTGTACTGCGAGGAGCAATTATCCCCTCTTCGAAGCTACGCCCTTATTGAAAAATTTCCCTCGTTACACATTTCTTTAATGGGTGTTAAACGAGTATGTCCCTATAAAAAAATCCCTGCAAATTGGAAATAAAAAACTATAGGTGGTCTTAACAATTATGGACGACACCTTGCTTTCTCTCGCAGTTTGTGATCATGTGATCATCGTTACCGTCATCAGCATCATTTTGCTGGCAACAACTGCTACTGTTCTTTTAACATTTTGAATTCAATAGTTCTGGTTGGATCGGCAGCTTAAATTCACCAGCAGCAACAACATCAACAAGTCAGCACCAGCAGTAGCAGCAAAGCCTACTTGCTACCTGCCTTCTACAAAATGTTCCTTTAAGCTTTAGGCCAAATAGTTTAATGAGCTTTTAAAGTTAACAGCTTTAAAGAAGATCTAAAACCATAACCAACAACAACAAAACAACAGCAACATCAAAACAAAAAAATTATAACACGATCACGTATTGTTGGCCATAACAGCCACAGGTATTACACATTTAACAGTTTTTTATCTTTGGAATCTTATCTTTGGCTTATAAACCGATTTTGTTTTATTTTTAACCATCTCCTTGTTAAATATGTATGTAGGTATGTTCCTTTTTTTTCTTTTTTTTTCAAGTATTCTAGCGATTAACATTTTAAGGGTTTGTAGCATCAGTTACTACCACATTTGTTGTAATTGTTGTTGTTTTTTAGTTATTATCCGTTAAATGTTTTAAGTTTACTTTTCTTTTATTTCATTTGCTAAGCCCAGTAAGGCAGCACTTTTTAAGTGGCATCATTTCGGGCCAAAACTGTGAACAGTTTCCCCAACACCAGAGCAACTGACCAGTAGTTGCTTGCTGATAATTGGCAATAAAAATTCATGTTAATGGATAATTAATCATATTAACAATTAAGTTTACATTAACCAAGATCACGATATCATGTTGACCAAGAAGAAGAAAAAGAAGAAGAAAAGTAATCGAGCATGAATACCAGGAAAAACATAACATAAATGTACCTGCAACTTGCATGATTTATCTTTTAAAAATTGTCAATGAGATTTTGTAACTCCAAGCAGGATTTTTGATTAATGTTTGTTATATAAATGTTTTATTATTTTAAAAATAAAAGAAGCATAGAGACTACAATAGAGCACTGAAATTGCCTTCCAGCCGTGTTTTTCAATAAATTATCCCACATTTGTAAGCTTTAAGTTTTAATATTTTTTATACAATTATTCCAGAGAGACACAATTTGGCAGCTGATTTCAAGTGCACCATATTGCTAACAACATATGAAATATTGACTTCATTTATTGACAAAGTTACACACTATTTCTGTATGTTTACATTACACGTATGTAATGAACAGGTCGAAAGCTATTTCAAGATATCTTCTTGCAATCTACATACTTGTGTAGCTCTGCTAATAATAAGAGACAAAAAATAAATAAATGTTTAATACTAATAAAACAAACAATTATTAGTACTAAAGCATATTTATAAAGACTATGAGTATGAACACAAAAATGTACGCATATCCATAGCTGATAGTTCGGTCAAACAGATATGCTATAAGTATTCTTCTAATGAATACGTATTTGCATAATAAGCATGTATTGAAGAGTATTCTTGGGTCGAACTCGTTCACTAGTTCATTTTTGCCACAAACCAATGATCAAACCCATGTAATTTAAATGGGTTTTATCATTGGTTTGTGGCAAAAATGAACTAGTGAACGAGTTCGGCCCAAGTCTATAACAAACGTGTAAAAAATTAAATAATTCTTTCTGCCAAAAAAAAAAACACCGGCTTCAATGCAAAGACCTGCTAGCAGAAGATAAGAAGAAGTACGTGAAATATTAAATTAAATTTTAATGGGCGTGCCTCCGCCCATTTTTTAAACGCAAAATTGTGTGTTTTTAAGGGCTTAGGGTGTGTGTTAAGTCTTGTAAAAATCGGTAAAGTAGAACCTGGTAAAATAAAATATTAAATTTTAATGGGCGTTACTCCGCCCATTTTTTATATAAAAGATTTTTTCTATTCAATAATTGAAATTTATTTGCTGGTAGTTTAGCATGTCTATATACGTATTTCATTGGCGCTTGAACCAAATCATCAGTAGACTTTAACCACAATTTTCAACAGTCACAAACCTCTTACTTTATGCACAGACTTTCAAAAACTGTATGAGAATTCATAAAATAATAATATTTTTGAAAATCACAAAAGAAAAAATAAGCTTAGTAGGCTTTAATTTTTTCTATTTTAAAGTTAAATTGGTGTGGTAAGTTTCGTAAAAATCAGTTAAGTATAACCGCGTGAAATATTATAATAAATTTTAATGGGCGTAACTCCGCCCATTTTGTTAACTTTCAAATTGCGTAATTACAAGAACCAAAGGTATTTTATAGGTTTCGCAGCAATCAAATAAGTAGAATATTATAAAATTATATAATTATATTTTGCAATGGGACCAATGGGAAGCTATACCCTCTCAGACAATAAACAAATTTTTGCAATTGGTCTAAAATGTAGCAAGCTATGAAGTAACACCTTAAAAAAATAGGGACGAATTGTTAACCTCCTCCTTTTTTTAAGTCGGTTAAAAAAATATATGTATATATATATATGTATGTATGTATGTTAAATCTTTTTGTTTCAGGTGGTCTACTATGTAATTCGAAACGAAAGAAAAAGCTTTTGAATTTGTATGATTATAACATGTAAATTCGAAAGCAAATTCTTTCGAAATGAATTACAGAGTAGACTCCCAGGTCTAAGTATTACAGTGAAATTGAGTACGTAAGTACAGTTACGCCTTAGCTATGCATTGCATTTAGTTCACGTCATATGTTTTCAATCTAACTGGAATTTATGTCGATTACGTCTTTTTGCTGTCATTCCAGGTATCGACTAATTTCCCTGCGGAAGATTTGGTGACAATTGATTTAAACGTACTCGTCCTATGACTACTCTTCCTATGACTACATGGCCGCCACAGAACTGGTGACCAGGAATGTAGCTGAAGGTGAGAAGGTAGCCTCCTGCGTCGACAGTCAGGCAGCTCTAAAAGCTTTGAAGGGACACAATGTCAAATCGAAACTTGTTAGTGAATGTAGGAAAGCCCTCAACTTGCTTATTGACATGTATAGTATCAAACTATGTTGAGTTCCTGGCCACAGCAGTGTGAAGGGAAATGAAACTGCCGATGAGCTGGCAAGAATAGAGTCGATGTTACCGATAGGTCACTACTATAGGGAACTCAGTAATTGGGTAGAAAGCAGTACCAATAGATCATGACGAAGTAGGGAGGATTGTAGAAATTCGAGGGCTATGTGGCTAAAACTTGACTCAGGAAGATCCACACTCTTACTGGACATGGATAGGAAGGCGATGTGAATCGTGATAGGCGCCTTAACAGGGCACTAACCAGAATTTGGGAAACTGACACTACAGATTTTAATAGGACGTGCGAGGATGAAGACGAACCAGAAACCATTGAACATATTATCTGTCACTCCCCGAAGCTGCAACGTCATAGGCTTAGATGGCTGAGCAGGCGTTTCCATGAGACTATCACTGATATCTGGAAGTGTAAGCTAGAGGACATCAGGGGCTTCATCATGGGAATCCAGTGGCTTCTGGGTACAAATTAGGGGTAAATATCACTACTTTTAATGGGAAATAGATGGAAATCACACTGGATCCAATTGGGTCTCTGAGTGGAGGAGCAATTTTAGCACCACTCTTCCTAACCTAACCCAACCTAACATACCAAACAAAAGTAGGGAAAAGTGATGGTGAAAAGAAGCCATATTGTGTAAATGGTTACAAGTTCAGCATTTTAATGATCCATCGTCTTAAACTTTAGTCAATTTATTTGGCACTCGCTGTAGCATTGCAGTAAGCCGCACTGAACAAGTTCGATGTGGTTGGATTCAGAACATATCAAATATTATCTATATAAAGCTAATTTTTCCCCCAATAAGACCACCAAGATACTCTGGAACCAGTCTCGTAACTATTTTTAGAAATGCAGCTTAACTGGTATTTATTCTTTTGATATATGAGTGCCCTGTGGTCGAGTGGGTAGTGCACAATCCTGGCATGTAACAATAAAAAAAATTATATAAATTGTCAATCTTACAGTTATATGTCGGAATGACATTCATACATAATTCACATTATTCTACACCGAATTATTCCCTATTAGATAGTTCAGTGACAAGTAATAAGCTGCTACAAAGTATCAATTAACCCCATCCTAGGCCATTTCCATGTAAAAGTGACTACTGATCCGCTTCATAGGAAGTGTTAGAACTCGGACTGATCCCCGCCACTTGTGGACCGATCACGTGACTAGTCTTGTATCAGTTGCATTTCCTGCAGGGTTATGCTAAGAGGGCTACGGCTTTATTATGATTTTATTAAGAAATAACTTTCTGTTTTAATTTTTTTAAATTATTTTCATATAAAAACAAAAATTAAAATTTTAAGAACCCCTGATATATGTAGAAAAGATATGAAATCTTCTAAACGGCTAGACCGTATATCTTCAAACATGGTTAAGAACCTTCTCGATCAAGTCACCTTTCAAACAAAAAAAAACTAAATTAAAATCGGTCCAGCCGTTTGGTCTGTACATGGACACGGACAGACACACAGATACACAGATACACAGACACACTACAAACTTATAACACCCCTTTTTTTGGTGGGGGGTTAAAAAGATTAAAATTATCGTTTTTAACCCAAAATTCATTGTTTTTGATATATTTTTAATTATTCATTATGAAATCTTGCAGGTATTTTATTTTTGCTATTTTTTGAAGAAATTTTTAATAAGTTATCATATAAACGTAGAGGCATATTGGTTATTAAAGCATTGTTACATCTTCTCGTCGAATTGAAGTCAGATCATATTCTTTAACTTCGAAATCATTATAAATGTAGTTTTTTACAATTTATTTAAGAACTAAGTTTAATTTGTTAGTTAGAACTTTCAAGAACGACCAATAACAAATGAAAACTTTGTAACATCAACCAAAATAATTCAATGCTAATATATTTAAAAATTATTATTATTAGTGAAGTTGGGTTATTTGCAAATGTATCGCAGTTAAGATTTAATACAATTTATCTCTATTTTCACCAATTATTTTCCTTTTATTAACCCCCGACCAAAAAAAGGGGTGTTATAAGTTTGTAGTGTGTGTCTGTGTATCTGTGTGTCTGTCCGTGTCCACGTACAGCCCAAACGGCTAGACCGATTTTGATTTAGCTTTCTATGTTTGAAAGGTGACTTGATCGAGATGGTTCTTAACCATGTTTGAAGAAAATCGGTCTAGTCGTTTAGAAGATGTCACATCTTTTCTAGATATATCGGGGGTTTTTAAAATTTTTAATTTTTGTTATTTTATTTTATTTGTTGTTTTTCAAATATTTTAATCTAGAATGGACTGAAATCGGATAGGAGCTAAAAGTTCTATAATGACATTAGCATTTGTTTTATTTAATCGAATGAAGACGTTAGCGCCACTTTTAAATTGTTTTCGCTGTAAGCTCATAACGAGACATTTATGATGTATTGTACAATATTTGAAAACTATAAATTTTTATTGAAAAAAAAATTAAGTCGATACTCATGTCACCAGCGTCTTTTGGACGGTTACGGCTGGATATATTTAAATTCTATGCGATTGTGGTAATAAACTTCATTAAAGTTCATATCATATCGCATTACTCCTATAAAAGGGGGTCAACTCAAAATTTAAACAGCGTGTCTGGTCCCAAATTTAAATAAAAAACGTAATAATTGACACAAAGTTTTATTAAGAGCATTAAACGATAGAATGGAAATGCGGATTTCATTTTTTAAAAAGTATGTCGTCCAGTTGTCTTCCGTCGAGTTGAACACACTATTCAAAACAGAGCCTTGTGTACTACGACCCATGCAACAGTAAACTTGGTTCAATTGAGCTAATTTCTCGACGAATATTTTCCTGTAAAGCCACAAAAGATTGGGGGTTATCATTATAAACCCAGTTTTTGAGGTACCCCCTAAAAAAACGATGGTAATTAGATCGGGCGACCTCGGTGGCCCTGGAATGTCCCCAAAGCGACTGATCAGTTTTTGGGGTACATTTTCTCGAAGCAATTCATCGAAAGTCTGGCTGTGTGTGTAGTCGCCCCATCCTGTTGAAACCACGTGTGTGAAGAGTATGATAGATGAGCTCACAAGTTTGGCAAAAAAAATTCCGTAATCATTCATCGATCATTTTCACCATTGACATTCGTCGCCGCCTGGCCACAAGAATTTTCGAAAAAAAAATTGTACAATTGTCTCATGCGTGGGTAAGGTGCACCAAACAGCTACCCTGGGGATATGCAATAGTTTTTGTTGTTTCAGTCGAGTGTTGCGGGTTCTTGGAGATCAGTAATAGCAGTTTTGCTTGTTGACGTGGCCGTTTAAGTGAAAATGAGCCTCATCGCTCCAAAAAAATGGCATTTACAGTGCGAAAACGTTCCAACATCGTTTCACAAAAGTGTTTGTGTAAATCAAAGTCACTTTCTTTTAGTTCTTGAACGATTTGAAAATTCAAAGGATCGAAATTCAGATCCTTTTTTAAAATTTCATGAATATTCCCTCTTGGAAGTCCCAGTGAGGCTGCTCTTTTCCGTATTGAAAGTCACGGATTTTCACGTAAACTGCTTTCAACCAGTTCAATGTTTTCGGCAGTCCTTGAAAATCGACTGGGCCCTGGCCATGGGACATTCATAGCCGCAGCAGTTGCGCGGAAACCCTGCATCCACGAATGAATTGAACACGAATGAATTGAACGAGCAATTACTCTTAAAAAAATATCCCCACAGCGAACGCGTGATGCTCGTTCGACCACGGCGACATCATGACTAACCAATCCGCAAAATCGATAAATCCAACGGCGCCTCCGCACCGTTTATTTCTTTTTGAAATAATCGTATTAAAAAATTTTAATTTGCCAGCAGACATCCTGCACATACATATAATCGGTTGGTTTCTGGTTTGCTGCAGACATAATGTATTTTTCATATACTGTGCCGCAAACCAGAAACCAACCGACGATATATAAAACTAAGCAAACATTTTGAGTGACTTAGGGCGACTTTTTGGGTTCGAGATTAAGATTAGTTTATTTCTATAATTAGCTAATCCGAAAGTTAACTTAATCGCAGATTAATTTAGTTTGATATATTGAGTGGTAGTTTAAACTTCTTGTTATGTGTAGTATTACCATACTGAGGAACAAAATAGTGGCAACATTTTCTGTGCAAAAGTCATGCATGTTATCAACACCCTTTGATTTTTTGTGGGAAGAAGAAGAAACTGCCATATTTTATTGTTTAAAAGTAAAATATTGCACATTTTAAAGTAAATAGATAAATAATATAGAATATACATATATATATTTATTTATGTGTTTTTAAATTATTTTATTATATAATTTTTACAAAAAGTTATATGTTTCACAAGTGTATGTTGTCAATATTATTGGCCGCTTAAACTAGCAAGTAAAACCATATAATCGACTACCCAAAAATCACAAATGAAGATTAAGGCTAATTTAATCTCTAATCTTGAACTCAAAAAGTCGCCCTTAGTTATTATAGATAAGTTCATATAAAATAATTTATTTTATTTAAAATTTTAGTTTTCATTTCATATTTCCATTATACTGCTTTTTCCAATATGATCATCTATCTCAGAAAAAAACACACTTATTTATATCATAGTAAAATAATTTTTATGTCACATATTAAATAGAAGTCATACAAGCCAGATTATTAGATTTAAAAAAGAAAAAGGTATTAACTACCGGAATTTAATTTTTTCATTAATCCGTTAGAAAAATTATCCAACCTCATAAATCAGACTCAGTATGAGATTTTATTAAAAATTTTCATATCAAAAATAGACGAAATCAATCGAAAGTAAAACCAACATAACTATAATGAACATTTTTGCTCCAAGCAAACAAACTTAATACCTAAATGAAATATTGAAGTACATCACTGAAATACATGGTCGTTAATAAATCTTTAGATCTTAGAGATTATATAGTGTTTTAAATCAAAAGTGAAAAAAATCTGTTTTTGTAAATTTCAAATAAAGACATTAGAAAGGGGAGTGTCAAAATACCTATTGACACACATAAAAAGAACGCTGTCTACAATAAATAATACAGATAAATTTCAATTAACAATGTAAAGAAATAAACTCCAAATAGATAATGAGGGCCACACAAACTAAATATTAAATGGCCTTCGCCGTTATTTCGTTTACATGGAGTTGACCAGAAAACAGAAAACTAAACCAAAAACATAAACATGCTGGTGGTCGATCATCTACTTTATGAAGATATCAACTTTGAATTGAATGTTTGAAGAAATTAATAATTATATTTAACCCTTAAGAGGTTAAAGTGATTTTTTTACAAAATAATTGAGATGCCTTTGGACGTAAAGTTTAATTGGTTAACTTTCTCTATGAACAAAATAAGTTGTTTTGCACAAAATAGTGTTTCCATTATATTGCAAGTATGTTGAACTCGAAATCATTTTGACATTTTCATTCACTATTAATTTATATAATTTAATTTAATTTCCAGTAATTTATTTATAAGAAATACCGAAGTATAATTATTTGACATTTAATGTATGTATTAGGAATTTTTGCTTGCATTTTTTTTTTTTTTTTTTTTTGGTAAAGGAACATTTTTATCCTGCTTGTGGAACTCATCAGTGAGCTTCATACCAAAAGATTTTTGGTATAAACTAAAAAGTTTCGTATGTTTACAGTAAAACTCTTAGTACGTTATTGAGAATCACAATATACAAACAAAACAAGTTTAAAGGTTTCGAACAAAAAAAAAATATAAAAAATTTTTATTTGTTGTTTTAAATTTTCCTCATGACGCATGTTCATCAATTTTTCCAATCGATATTTGTCAATATAAAGGTTAATAAATGGTAGAAAACTGAGAAAAATTGAGATTTTTAGGCACTTTTATCCAATATTTCAATCCTAATTATTTTTTAAACATGAGCTTACCTAAAAAAAAAAAATGGTTAGCACTATTGGATTCAGCGTACTTGAAATATGTTTATCCACTGGGTCCTCGGCTTGTTACAAAAAAAATCGAAAATTTGAGCACAGTGTTATTAAAGTTAGTTTAACATTTACAACGGAAGTCACTTTTTTCAATCACTTTTAACCCTTGGTTTTCGTATACATTTTCAATGTGAGCAAATCTACCTTAAATACATGAATTGATGAAAACATAGTCAAAACGTTTAACATTAACGTGATCTGCATTATCAACAGTGAAATGCGCATAGGATCCAGCTAAACCCCTCAATAATTAATTTCAATGTACATACATATTTTTAATGAAAAATTATTTTACTAAATAAGTAAAATAATAATTTGGGAATAATTAGTGCGTTAAAAAATGTTAAACTTAAATTGTAACAATTCCACAAAAATAAAACAATGCTCAAAACGAGTTGTCCTTTTTTACACACGCAAAGTTTACTTTACTTTTAAAGTCTTGACTTTGCAAGAGAGAAGAAAAAAGAGAACGGAAGCTCTCTGTTTTAGAACGTTTTGCTCACAAAAAATGTATAGGAAAACCGGGGTTTGCGAAAAAAAACAGATTTTTTGCCCAAAAGTCCGATATGAATACGCACTACAAGATTAAATAAATTATGTATGCTGAATAGAAGGAGGTCAAAATTTAATATTTTCATCGTTGATATATCATGTCCTTTTGTACAAGATTAACTAACATCCAGTTATCTGCCATTATGTTTTTCTATACCTATATGCAATGCAAATTCTGCGTGCTAAGATTTTTCGTATTGGCTTGGAACATGTACTAGCTCCTTGCAGCTGGAGCTCTATAATTCCACCCTAAACAATTCAGTTCAAATGAACAGTAACAGTATCTGGAGGCATGTTAGGGTGGCGTTGGCTGCAGTAGTTACCACGTTGACTACAAAACCGAAGATTCTGGGTTCAATCCCTGTATCCAACAGTCATTAAATAACAACACCAAGTATTTTTCTGATGTGCATTAGAGTCCCTTTGTATCAGTTGTTGTAGGAAAGTTCAAGTGATGAAGGCACAGTCAATGGTAACGGAACTATACCGACTTCAGCAGATACTAATCCTAATGTTACATCACAGCGCCCTCTTTCGTTGCTTAGCAGAATCATCGGCGAAGTAAAATAACCAATAAAATGGCTACAAAACACAGCTTGAAAAAATTAATACGCCTCATTTAACATCAGAGGCGCTGCACCACTGCATTATTACAAACGTGCAAAAAGCAGAGTTGTAAAAGAATGATGCTTTCCTCTATCTCTTCCTTCACCTGTCTTCTCTATCACTATCCCTTTCCTAAAGAAGGTAACACCTAGTAATAGTAGTAGGCATTAATTGCCTGAGTGTTACTTCTCTTTTTATAAAAAAAAAATATGTAATTGGTTTTTCTATTTTAGCTCACACACTGGTAACCCAGCCAAGTAACATCTTACGATTTTCATTTTCACGATCTTGGCTTAATAGAAAGTCTAAGCAAAAACTCTTCCCGTTTTTTACCTATGCCATAGATCATTCACTCAATATTTTAAGAGAGTTCTTACGGAAATGTATGTAGTATTTGAGTCCTATTCAATTTTTCTCATCTTAATCAATTGCGTAGGTCTTCTAAAAAAACATGTTAGTGTTGAAAAGCACTCTAACTCAATGTGACAAACAGTGTCTATTCAAAGCATAAAGGCTCAATCAGACGTGACATAACCCTAGCATAGAAAACAGCCGTTCGAACCAAACTAATGGGCAACACTATATTTGATTATAGGTGACTCGCCAAAACGCCATAACTCTCACCATAGAAACCAATTGAATTTTGGTTTGGTTATGGCTATGGCATTATGGCTTTGTCACGTCTAATTTAAGCTTAAAGCACACAAACTTTTATTTGGTTTCAATATTAATAGACACTAAGTGTTAATTGCTGCAAAGTATCAAAATTTAATATGTAACATGGAAAAATGTGCATAACAAAAATAAAAATAATACTTTGTTATCTGATATAGATAAGATGAATGGGGCTTTTCAACAAGACTCGGAACTGCCCAATAAAGCCCGTGAAACAAACGTAGTCTCATTAATATTCGGTTTTCATATTCACAATCAAACCAATTCACCTTAACCACCAATTGTTACATATTATTCTCAATCAAAGTTTGAATGTTAAATCTATACCGGGCAATCTGTGACACAAACCAGAATTTCATTAAAACTGGGAGGAAAACTAAAGTGTTATTAGAAAAACTTACCGTAAATTTCTTCTTCAAAATGTGTCACATTGTTTCTGCGAAGTCCTCTAATGCGATAAATATCCTTAAAAGGACTAATTAAAATCAAAACGGTTAATACCCCTTTGGTTTTTTCTTTACTTAACAAAAAACTGAATATCAATAACTTTCGATAATTTTTCGATTATTTTTAATAAAGTCATATTCATACTCAATTGCTAAGTAAAATAATAAAACAAACTTTTTAAATTAAATGGTAGACTTTTATTGATTTCTAATTTGAAAACCTAATATTAATGTCACTAACTGTATATTGTTTGTACAGAATAATGACCACCGTATTATTCGCACTTAAATGCAATGGAAATTTCTTTACAGCGGTATAAAATACTATCAGTCAACATACGTGGAACGTGTAAAGACTTCTCGAGCAAAATCAGTTCCATTATAAGGGCTTAAAATAACTGCATCGAACACTAAAACAATTTTCTGAAAATTCGAAATTTTTTTCCCATATACTAAAGTTTTTAAATGAAAAGATAAAAACTGAAACAAAAACTGAAAATATTGTTCGTTTTGCAGCCATTTCTGCATGAGATCTTCAAACGTATTTGTAAACAGCAAAATAATAATTTTGAAGTTTTCCTCAAATTATTTTTATCATTCTTCTCTTCAGCGTTATCATGTTGAAGATAAATAAAGATTTTCTTCCTTGCAAAGTTTTCCTGCCTAATCACGTTGTCTTGCACTGCCGGCCTTTGGCCGTGCTTAAGGATTTACTCCAACACGGTGTTTCCCGACACGTCGCAGCCTAATAAAGATTTGCTTGATTTAGCAATGCGCGTTTTAAAATTGTATTCGTAGCCGAAAATCGATAAATCGACTTCTTAGCTTTAGCGAGTTATAAAAAAGGGGGTACAGCCTGTATAAATTATAGCCCAAGTGCAAATTGCCCAAAACAGCTAAATGAAGGAACACCCTAAATTATATGGTTATTAGGCATTTTGAAGAAATACCCAAAAAAACAGTCCCTGATCGCCCAAAAAAAATCGTAGAATAACACAAAAGTGTAAAAGTAATAATCGCCCGAAGTTTTGAGTGTTTGTTCACTGAATACAATCAGCCGAATTTGGAATGAATAATCCCCACAATGCTTTTGGGTATTTGGAGAAATTTTGATTGTTTTATTAATTTAAGCATTATTTTTAAATAAAAGTTAATACAAAAACAGTTCTAATACCCGTATTCTAATAAATTATGACAAATTCTTTTGTCATACAATTTTGTCAAGTTTCTTGTTATATAATTTTAAATAAAATTGTGATAGTCATATTGTTCATATGACAAGAAAAAGCTTAAAAAGCTCAAAAAGCTTTCAACATACTATGGTGAGATTTATTTCAAATTGACAATTATATTTATTTATTTAAAATATAATAAAAAAAATTATTATGAACGTAAAGAAAAGTAATTTTGTTCATGATATGAGCTGGGGTATCTTACATTTACATAAGCTACGTCCAAACACACATAATAGCCCAATTCACAATCTTGTGCAAATGGTCTTGCATCGTAGCATGTGCAAAATTGTATAGTATATTGATACTCACCACTAAGAATTGTTAAGTGGTGAGTATCAATATATTAACCATTTTGCAAATGCTACGATGCAAGACCATTTGCAGAAGTTTGTGAATTGGGCTAATGTCATATTTGCACTTGAGGTAAACAGATTTGAAAGCTCTTAAGCTTTTTCTTGTTTCTTTGCAAAATAAGAGCAAGCATTGTTGCCGCCGAGATCTGGTTGGCTGTTGTGTTCTTGTCGTTGTGAAAGCACAAAAAGCTCTTTAGAAGTTTTCACATTGTGCATATGACTTGGACGTAGCTGATTTACATGGATAAATACTCCTAGCAAACGATGGTCACACACCTAGAAATCTATTAATGATTAATGGATAATACTCGTAACACTGCAACAAATTACAACTTTTTGAAAAACACACGGACTGGACAGTATAGGATCGATAGTACTTTCAGAGGGTAGTAAAACCCTATACTCAGTTTGGCTATTTTGGTGACCAACTTTTTTTCAAATTTCGAAAAATGGTGTCTTCAGTATTTGGCAAACAGCTTGTTCAGCCTTGATGATAGCTCTAAAAACTATATATATCAATAATGTACCTAAGCGTCTACCAAACACATCTTGTTAGCATGTTAAGCCAAAAAAATAATTTCTTCTTGCATTTTTTTTTTTTGCAAAAATTAAGGAAACATTTTTTTCACTTTTTTCAGAATAACTTGCAGGGTCTCCAAATTTTTTGCTAACAGTATTTGGGAAAATTGTAGCTACGGTATAGCCGGACAAATTTTGTGAACACGTCAATATAATCTGAACGTATCTAGGCGCCCTATTTACCTCATTTAGAAGAAGGCTTTTTCTGCGATCTTCATCGAATGTTAGTGCCGGTCCAGACATGCAATTTTTGTTGCAGCAATTCTTGAATATGTGTGAGAGTGTTGAAATAGAAATATATGCTTTTTGTAAATATTCCTCTCTCGCTCTTTTCCACTAAAAAATAAAAAGTTGCTGCAACAAAAATTGCAAGTCTGAACTGGGACTTTGTAACTATTATTTCATCCGCCATATTTTTCAACACTCTCACTTTTTTCTCTTTAATTCTCACAAATAAAAAGAAAATAAAAAGGAAAATTAATAAATTTTTATTTTGTTATGTGCTTTACATAAGATGACAAATTTGTTATATTTGGTTCATGACAATATTTTTCAGAATACCAAAAATGTACAAATAGTCATTCACCTCAGTTTTGTTATAATTTTGTCACTGTCACAGAGGTTAGAATACGGGTATAAGACAAACTCTTAAGTGACTTCAAACAAAGAGAATATAGCTACTAAACAGTAAGAAAAATATCATAAAGGATCAGTGAACAATTTTATAATAAGGCTCCCAAATCACTTCATTAAGAATTGGCGTTGAGTGTTTCTCATTTTTCTTGAAAAATTTCAGGGAGTATTCTTATCGTTAAGTACAAGCAAGCTATAGTACTAAACTCAGCTGTGTCAAATTTTATATAGCCTGCAACTGCCTTTACGAAATACATCTTGCATGTAGTTTTCCACTATAGCAATAATTTTTCTAGTAGAAAAATTAGGAGAAATGGTACGAGTATGACTTAAATTTTATGGAAATTTTAGGAAATTTTTCGTATAAATTTGAACAGATCACATTTTTATTTTGTATAAAAAAATTTTGCTTGTTTATCGGTGTCGAAGGAAATCTTTCTTTCCTACAGTTACATTTGAAACAAAAACAAAATCTTATAATTTGTTTTTATTTTAAATAAAATTGTTGAAATGAAAAATTTCCTTCCATCCCTGTATTAGGGTTGAAACAGACGATGAAAAACTTAAACAATTCATCGTGTTAGTTCAGTTTTACAATCATTCAAATGACCTTTTGTAATATATAAAAAAAAACACGGAAAATGTTGATATTAAAGTAAAACAGAATTATAATAAAAATTTCTTATGTGAATGAAAATGAATTTCACTGTCACTTACGCCATTTTATAAATATGTGTGCAACAAAAGTCTATATATTCATGAAATAAAGTGTACTTTAAATTTCCCGTTTGCCCGGGAAAATCTCAAAAATTTCCCGGGAATGTAAGTTAGACATTTCCCGGGATTTCCTGTCGTGGAATTCCCGTTTCCCAAAATATACTAACAACCCTGTTTGGAAGTTACCAATACAACTTCTCACCATGGAATACTGTGAATGTTTGCAATTTTAGGTGCCCGAAAGTAAACAATTCCTCGATCGATCGGATAAGAAGAAAAGGAATTGTAACATTTATCAAATATTCAGTATCGAGAGAAGCTAAAAAACAAGCTTTTTAAAATTTGCAATTATAGGGATTTTAATGTTGTTGTATAAATGTATATGGACATCACAATTTGTAATATTTAGGGCTATTCGGGAATATGCCCTTCACTTCTTCGTTCACGTATGTATATAAAAATAAATCCGTTTTTTTTCACGACATCATGCATGAATGGCTAGACCGATACCCCATTCCTTTTTTGATTTGTTTGTTATTGTCTCTAGAAAATGAATATGAAAGAAAAAATTAAGAAAATTATCTGGAACAGGGCAAAAGGGGAAAAATGTGTACTGTTAGTATTTTTCCTGTTTTTGATAATAGTGATATAAATACTGCTTCTTACAGGATGCGAATGAAGTCGTGGAACTGACTTAGCAATGTTACTACGCAAAACGGGTCAAAGAGACATCAGATTTGGATCCGGCACGTCGAAATACATGTAGGCAGGTGGGTCTGGTCAATTGTAAACTCCAATTAATTCAACATGCTATCACTAGACTATCCTCAAAAGTGAGAGGCCTGCATCTATTTTTTTAAAGAGTTACCAAATTTTTTTTGATAGCTGCTCCAGAAGGAGAGTTATTCATTTTGGCGACAAGGCACAATTTGCACATTTATATTCAGAAATCACACAAGGCTCTATAGTGTACGCTTGCGATTAGAAATCGCAAGTTTTCGTGCAATTGGTAACTCTATAACAACTATCACGCGATTTCAATTGCACTTGCCATGGCATCGCACATTTATGGGAAATGTGATATTCAGAACATGGTTACTTTAATAAATAACCATGTTTGCCTTTAAGGGTTAATATAAAACGACAACACCAAATATCTATTTTATTATTTTAAATATATTGCAACTAAATTAAACATTTCAATCAACGATTTAACGATTAAAAAAAAAAAATAAACGAAAGTGTTCCGTATTCGTTACTGACATATCACGCATTCATTCCCTTTTATCTTCTTATTTAAGCTACAGTAACAATTAAGTAAAATTCAGCTTGTGTGGCCTTCAGCTTTTGTCTCTTGAGTGTTCGAAGTTCGAACGTATTTTGACACTTTAACTGTCCCATAAACTAGAGCTGTTGATTAGCACAGTAATGTGACACAACCAATTCATTCTTTCCTCTTTAATTTTGAATATCTAGTTGTACATACGAGTACACACACTCAAAGTATTCCTTTTGCCATTTAAAGTCGTTGTAATGTCTAGTTTAAACCTGTTGTCGTTGAGTCTTGAATAGCTCGTGTGACAAATGGTAGTTAAGCAGTTTTCATTGTGTTTCATTTTAATCGAAACTGATCGAAAGTGTCTTAGTTAATATTTTATTTACATTTTTCTCGTAATATGGAAAAATTAATGAGGGTTTTTAAATAAAATATTGAAATAACTTAATATTTTTTTGTTTTACAACTTAGAGAATTTGCATAAATTGTAAATGATTTGGTTGAACTGGCCGGGTGGTCCTTCCGGACCTCACATACCCAAAAGGTGTTTGCTTGTTGGAAGCCGCGTTGCTCTATTCATACTTAGATTAAGTGTTAAAAATAGATGCTGTTGTATTTTGACACTTTGGTAAGGCGATTAAATTTTGTCTGGTTTTCTATATTTTTATTGGTCAGTTGCTTGTTTATTTAAGAAAAAATTATGACATACATATGTATACAGTTTGAAAGAGGCAACAATGTTGTAAAAATTTATTGACTTTATTGTTAATAATCTCTATGGAAATTTAGGTGTGTGGTCTAATGAAAGCCTGTTATACATTTGATTGAGAGAACCAAATAACTGATTTGTTTTTTATTATTTTATGACTTTTCTATACATACATATGCTTTTTCATAGAAGCTTAAAAAATGATTGAAGTTGAAAAAGCTTTTTAGGTTCTGTGTGATAATTTTATGGGAAAATATACCATCAGATATTAAAAAAATTTTGAGAAATTGGTTGCGCTAAAACAAAATTAAATTAACTTAAATTAAATTAAATTAAATTAAATTAAATTAAATTAAATTAAATTAAATTAAATTAAATTAAATTAAATTAAATTAAATTAAATTAAATTAAATTAAATTAAATTAAATTAAATTAAATTAAATTAAATTAAATTAAATTAAATTAAATTAAATTAAATTAAATTAAATTAAATTAAATTAAATTAAATTAAATTAAATTAAATTAAATTAAATTAAATTAAATTAAGTTAAATTAAATTAAATTAAATTAAATTAAATTAAATTAAATTAAATTAAATTAAATTAAATTAAATTAAATTAAATTAAATTAAATTAAATTAAATTAAATTAAATTAAATAATTAAATTAAATTAAATTAAATTAAATTAAATTAAATTAAATTAAATTAAATTAAATTAAATTAGGTTAAATTAAATTAAATTAAATTAAATTAAATTAAATTAAATAAATTAAATTAAATTAAATTAAATTAAATTAAATTAAATTAAATTAAATTAAATTAAATTAAATTAAATTAAATTAAATTAAATTAAATTAAATTAAATTAAATTAAATTAAATTAAATTAAATTAAATTAATTAAATTAAATTAAATTAAATTAAATTAAATTAAATTAAATTAAATTAAATTAAATTAAATTAAATTAAAATTAGGTTAAATTAAATTAAATTAAATTAAATTAAATTAATTAAATTAAATTAAATTAAATTAAATTAAATTAAATTAAATTAAATTAAATTAAATTAAATTAAATTAAATTAAATTAAATTAAATTAAATTAAATTAAATTAAATTAAATTAAATTAAATTAAATTAAATTAAATTAAAATAAATTAAATTAAATTAAATTAAATTAAATTAAATTAAATTAAATTAAATTAAATTAAATTAAATTAAATTAAATTAAATTAAATTAAATTAAATTAAATTAAAGTAAATTAAATTAAATTAAATTAAATTAAATTAAATTAAATTAAATTAAATTAAATTAAATTAAATTAAATTAAATTAAATTAATTAAATTAAATTAAATTAAATTAAATTAAATTCAATTAAATTAAATTAAATTAAATTAAATTAAATTAAATTAAATTAAATTAAATTAAATTAAATTAAATTAAATTAAATTAAATTAAATTAAATTAAATTAAATTAAATTAAATTAAATTAAATTAAATTAAATTAAATTAAATTAAATTAAATTAAATTAAATTAAATTAAATTAAATTAAATTAAATTAAATTAAATTAAATTAAATTAATTAAATTAAATTAAATTAAATTAAATTAAATTAATTAAATTAAATTAAATTAAATTAAATTAAATTAAATTAAATTAAATTAAATAAATTAAATTAAATTAAATTAAATTAAGTTAAATTAAATTAAATTAAATTAAATTAAATTAAATTAAATTAAATTAAATTAAATTAAATTAAATTAAATTAAATTAAATTAAATTAAATTAAATTAAATTAAATTAAATTAAATTAAATTAAATTAAATTAAATTAAATTAAATTAAATTAAATTAAATTAAATTAAATTAAATTAAATTAAATTAAATTAAATTAAATTAAATTAAATTAAATTAAATTAAATTAAATTAAATTAAATTAAATTAAATTAAATTAAATTAAAATTAATTAAATTAAATTAAATTAAATTAAATTAAATTAAATTAAATTAAATTAAATTAAATTAAATTAAATTAAATTAAATTAAATTAAATTAAATTAAATTAAATTAAATTAAATTAAATTAAATTAAATTAAATTAAATTAAATTAAATTAAATTAAATTAAGTTAAATTAAATTAAATTAAATTAAATTAAATTAAATTAAATTAAATTAAATTAAATTAAATTAAATTGAATTAAATTAAATTAAATTAAATTAAATTAAATTAAATTAAATTAAATTGAATTAAATTAAATTAAATTAAATTAAATTAAATTAAATTAAATCAAATTAAATTAAATTAAATTAAATTAAATTAAATTAAATTAAATTAAATTAAATCAAATTAAATTAAATTAAATTAAATTAAATTAAATTAAATTAAATTAAATTAAATTAAATTAAATTAAATTAAATTAAATTAAATTAAATTAAATTAAATTAAATTAAATTAAATTAAATTAAATTAAATTAAATTGAATTGAATTGAATTGAACTGAATTGAGTTGAATTGAATTGAAATGAATTAATTAAATTCAACAAAACAAAATGCAAGTTAATTAAATCAAATTCTAAATTTATGATTTTAATAGGCTAAAGTGCGTATTGCTTTGTAGCCAAATTACATTTGATAATTATTAAGGAACAAATAACACCAAAGTTTGTTGTAAATATTCTGACTAACAACACATAGTTGAACGGAACAACTAGCCGTTTTCGAAGGCCACTAAACCTTCATCATCAGCGTTCTTCTGTATTTGGTCCACTGTGTGTGGTGTCAGTTAATGTAGATTTCTGCTTTATATACTGAGCGTGAATTGTTTTGATTCATATTATTCCAATTTGCTGAAAGCTGTTTTGTATTGGAAGCTCAATTTTATTATCTCTAAATTTAGAAAACGGCTAGTTGTTCGTTCAACTATGTGTTGTTACTCAGAATATTTACAACAAACTTTGGTGTTATTTGTTCATTAACAATTATCACATGTTATTTGGCTTACAAAGCGATACGAACTTTAGCTTGTTGAAATCATAAATGTAGAAAGAAATGAAGTTCGTATAATAATTAAAAATTGACTAAATTAAATTATACTAAATCAAATTGTTTCAAATTTAATTAAAATAAGCTAAATAAAATACAATGAAAGTATATAAAACAAAATAAAACAAAAGACAATATAAATAAATAGAATACCTATGATAAAATAAAAGTAAAAACAAACAAAAATAGAGTAAACTAAATTTAAATTAAATTAAATTTAACAATAGATAGAAATATAAAATAAATATATAATAAAGCAAGAAAATACATAATATACAAAACTAATATAAAATCAAATTATATAATATATAAGGAAATAAAACAAAATAAAATAGGATAAAATAAAGTATAATGCATCAAAACTAAATATGTTGTAAAATAAACCAGTGACATCTATATTTAATATGATATGAAAAACTCTTTAACTGCATTAAAGGCAATAAAAGTTTTTTGAAAATTCGGCTATTCTAATATATAATTGCTCTTGATTAATTCCTAATACCAAATTGATGTGCACAATTTAAGGACAAAGTGTAAAAATTTTTTTTTACCTAACGCGAGATGACATATTGAACATAGAAGTACATATCCACAATATATGTATGTAATTAGAATCCCAGGAAATTTAAAAAAAACAACACAGATGGGATTAACTCCTTTTTGGGATTAAAATTTCAAATAGTTATCTTCGTTATTATGTACAACAACTGAGAAGGCGTTTTCTAAATATTATTTTCCTTAGTAATTCTTTAAGGGATTTTCGTAAACGCCTACAAATATGTTTGAAAATAATTTTTTCTTTTTGAATTTAATGAGATTAAACTACAGCAAAGAAAATAATATACCTGCTGTTAGATTTCCACTAAATATTGCATGAGAAAATTTCCTTAGAAATGTTAAAATTTCCCTCATACTCTCACTCAACAACATTGAAGAGCATAATTCAATAATTTCTCTTTAGAATTTCCACTCGAAATTTTCACTTTCAAATTCATTGACATGGAGGGATGTAAACAAAAATTAACTCAAATTTAATTGAAGATTATAATAGATTTACATATATTTATTGTAAACAAACAGACCCTCTTATACGAGTAAGATCATCAGTTTTATTATGGTGGACGTTTTTCGCAGGCAAAATCGGTTCAGTGTATCACCCTACTAAGTCCGGTAGAATTATTAACACGAATATATTAAGCCTGCAGTACACGGCATATTAATGTGTAGTTTCCACAATGCAAGCAAGCGACTTGTCTAGAAAATTTGTATAGGAATCACTCAAAAATTTGAGTGCTTTTCATATATTTTTTCTAGACAAGTCGCTTGCTTGCATTGTGGAAACTACACATAAAGCTATTTTCTCGCAAAATTATGTTAGATATGCCAACTACATATCGCTTATTTACTCAAAGAACGTCATAACTCAATAGATGGAATTTTTGAGTTAATGATGCAGAATTAATCCTCGTATCGTTGATCGTATTGTGTAAAAATTGCATACAAATACATATCTTGAATACTCAACTATTAAAACCGAAATAAAATTTTATTTTCCCTTTAATGTGTGTGTAAAGTGAAATCCTCAAATTCGTTTTGTGGCATACTTGTTTTTTTAGTTATGACGTTCTTTGAATAAATGCGCGATATGTAATCGAACAACGCTGTATACAGTGTTACCGTTCTGTAGCAAAAATTACATTTTTACTGCTTAAGGGCCACTCACACTATTATACTTTGTATTAATACATGTAAAAAATTCAAATAATACGTGCAAGTGCGATATTGTGAATGCAAAATGTCATAACGAATGGTAAATAATACGATACAAATTTGACATCCCATAATACTTGACCATTTTTTGAAAATTTTCTAAACGATAATACTTTTCATCTGATCAGGGTTGCATTATTACAAAATCCAAACTAACAAGCCGTCTGTTTCGACGCCGATGCCGTGCCGTCGTTTATGTTATATGTCTTTGTATTAAAACGGATATAAATATTGAATGTGCTTATCGTATTGAATAATTTTTCGTGTAAGACATGTCTGAAAGTTAACGAAACTATCGTATTTTCTTTTTATTTATCTTATTTAAATCAACTACCTTAACCGCCGTCTATTTTCAGAGGCCGGCACGACCACAGCGTACATGAAACTGCTTTACCGCCGGAAGTCAAAGATTAATGTAGGCATGTTAATCCTCAACAGCTGTTTGCTTTATACTTGTGTTTTTAATGTAATATGAGGTGTGATGGTGTGAACATAAAATGTCAATTTACGTTAGATTTTTTGATAGTCGAAACAAATGTGTTTAGATTTCTTTTTCGTAAAGTGTGATGAAAGTCTTTATACATGTATAATAGTCTGAGTGGCCCTTTAGGAGCTCTTTTACATGTATAATTTTTTTTTAATAATACGTTACGCTTTTTTGTTTGCAAATAGAAGAAATTTGATTCAACTAAATCCACGTCTTCGGATAGTCCATTGTTGAACTATTTTCAAATTTGATTTGTCTGCCTCTACGGATACCGTAAAAAGACACCGTGTTAAGCGGTCTAGACACTATCAAAATAATCATGAATCATTATGATTGATTAAAAATAAAAATAAAATATGACTATTGGTATGCTTGATGTCATATTTTGATGAGTTTTTTGTACTTGTTCATCAAGTGTGAACTCTTTTCAAATGAGATTTCAGGGTGAGAGTTCTCGAATTACTGATGGAAAGAAAATATATTAGTGCAGGTCTAGGCTTGCAATTTTTTAATACGTAGGATAGTGTTGATATAGAAATATTTATATACACTTTGTATTCCTTTCTCGCTCTTTTCCACAAAAAATAAATAAAAAGTTGCTGCAACAAAAATTGCAAGTCTGGATCGGCACTTAGATTTTTATAATTTGTTTTATTAAAAAAAAATTCCATATACATATTCCAAAAATGTTTCTTTCATTGTTAACCCCCGACCAAAGAAAGGAGTTATAAGTTTGTAGTGTGTGTCTGTGTATCTGTGCTTATGTACGAGTCGACGTAAAGAACAAACGGGTACACCGATTTTAATTTAGTTTTTTCTGTTTGAAAGTGTTCTTAGCTATGCTTGAAAAAATTTGGATCAGCCGTTTAGAAAATATCACATCTTTTCTGGA
This sequence comes from Tachina lurida, assembly GCA_944452675.1. Taxonomy (NCBI): domain Eukaryota; kingdom Metazoa; phylum Arthropoda; class Insecta; order Diptera; family Tachinidae; genus Tachina; species Tachina lurida. Next base: position 56,643,379 of record OX101752.1, read on the forward strand.
TATATCGGGGGTTTTTTAAATTTTAAATTTTTTTTTAATTTAAATTTTCTAATTCTTTAAACACACTCACATTATATATAAAGAGGTTTCCATCGTTCTTACAAAGATCATAACGCCTCTTCAAATTATTTGAGGTTTCATTAATCAATTACTTTCAGATAAGCAGGTGGTTGGCCAACTGTATCCAATTCTGATGATGGGGCTGCCATCTTAGCCAACAGACTGGCTGAGTAAGTACCACATTTATATAGCGAACCGTTTATTATAAGAACAAACATCCGCTTGCAGCCGTTCCAACTGGGAGAACAGATGCTGCAATCGCCTCTCACGTCTCCCCAATCCTTGACAATTGTCAAGAATATCGCCCAGCGGCCACCACGAGGAGATTAGTTAGTCGACTTGAAGTACAATTAATAAGGATCACCCTGAGTACACCAAATGAAAGCGATCAGAAGTTTTGTCTTATCATTGGACCCCCTGACCATCAAACACACTCATATTATTCCAACTAAATTTTCTTTGGAAATTGACCTTTCTATGATACATCAAAAAGTTAGACTCGAAATGAATGCTTCATGGGTCATCCAGCATGTGTACATTAATACATTCCGCATACGTAAACGAAACTGCCATCAAGCATTTGGATCGTGCCAGGAGTCTGGCCCACGTGCTGATATAGTGGTTCACTGCGGAAAATTTGGTAACAATTAATCCAAAATGTTAATTTAGGTTTAACATTTGTTAACGCACTAATAATCCCAAACAATTATTTTACTGACCCACTAAAATATTTTTCTTTATTAAAAATGCTCGTACATTGAAATTGATTATTAAGGGATCAACTGGATCCCATGCGTACTTCACTGTTGCTAACGCAGATCATGAGGGGACCTCTACCCAAAAATGTCTTAGATCAATTAGAGATATTTTGTTAAGCTACCAGTAAAATAAATGAGCAATTAAATTACAACAATTCCCAAAAAAAAAAAAAAACACTCTTTATAATGTTTATTTTTCTCACCAATGAAACCGTCAAGTCAATCTGGAACCAGTTCCTTAACTGGTATTTAAAATTTTTAAATATGGGTGCTCCTCTGGTAGAATGTATAGTCTGCTAGTTTGTCATGCAGCTAGTCAGTTCGAATGCAAAAAAGTAAAATAATAAAATGAAATATAATTGCATTTGTATGTCCCAGTTCACATACTTCAACTCTTGTTGATTTTACGATCAAAAGAAAAGAAGATATTTGAATTTCATTCTCCGTCTTTCTAACACCTGAACTGCGAGTTGATCAACAAAAGTTGAAGTATGTTAACCGGGACTAACAATAAAAAATAAATCTTGGAATGACATTTACATATAATTAATGTTATTCTACACTGATTAGATTCCTATAGGACAGTTCAATGACATGTCACAAGCTGCATACAAAGAATCAATTGACCCCATTCCTATGTAAAAGTGACTGGTCCGCTTCATAGAATGTGTGCGAGCTCGGACTGTCGATGAAGATCACATTGCCGAAACAAAATATATTCCAAAAAGTAGCTTTCCAATTATGATCTCTCTATCTCTCTCTTTCTATCACTCTTTGTAGAATTTTAGATTGTCACGTTTTACAGTCTTTTTGTGTAAGACGTTGACGATGGAAATCTTGACGTTTCAGTAATAGATTAAAGGAAACTTGTACACATTTTTTTTAATCTATTACGTAAAAATTTCTTATGTCAACGTCTTACACAAAGAAGCTATTAATGTTTAATGTCGAGAAAAATGAAAAGATTCACTAATGCTCCGGCGACGTTAAACAAGGCATTGTATTGGGCTTCTGTCCACCTCTGCCGACATACATACATATTTACCTATATTGTTACTGATAGAGTTCGGGTGCGAGAATCAATATCAAGAACGATTATAACTTGCTTTACTGTAGGGTACCTTCAGTCGACCTGTGCTGGTTGCGCTACTTCAGTGGCTCCTTTGGCGATTTTTGATATGTTTTTCTCTTCAAACAGAGATTTGTATTGAAATAAATTGTATTTTTTTTTACTTATTAGTATTTTTTTTTTGCTTTTGTTAATTTTGCTTGTTTTAAATTTAAGGCAGACACACAAAACATACAGAATCAGAGCATCATTTTTGTATTTATTCATTCAAGCATCAAACATAACAAACATATTCCACCACATTCCCATAAACGAAATAGTTCCCTTTCATTTTAATACTAGAGATGAGCTCGTGAGTAATTTTTCATTTAGGCATGAGAATTGTAACTTTATTTTGCCGCAACAAAAATTCTCGCACAGTTGTAAAACTCGATTTTTTGTGTTCTCCTCTAAGGCGATTTACCTTGTTTTTAAATTTTTTTTACAAAGTTTTTTCAAAATTGATGCGACACTTTTCACATTTTAGGAAACGAATAATATTGCACAGTCTGGCAATTAGCAATATATTGCCGACCTTAGAAGCACATATGACCCAACTATAAATAAACTGGTTCACGCGTGAAGTTTTTTAATCTTAATCTGGATTTATGGAGGACCTTATGAAGATAACTGGACAGCGATTATCATACAAAATACAGATGGCATATCATAAACAACCACTCATATCTCCCACGCTCTCGTGAAAGATATAAAACGCATACTTCTTCATGCACGACTATGCGAGAATCACGCCCATCCCTCAGGCTCATTTATTACAATTTACTGCCGCCATCACTACACGAGCAGTTGGAATGAGTGGGTAATTCAGTATATTTTTATACTTTAAACCTTGCAACGCTCTGTGTCGCTTCTGTTTCTATAGTCAGTCGCTGAACAACAACATAGTATGGTCAACCATGAGCCTATGCCGCCTATAATTTTTCTCCAAATTTTAAAGGGTTAAAAATAATTTTGGTTTTGAGTGAAATTAAATGTGTGTACTACAGCGCAAAAATCAAATCAATTGAATTTAATCAGTAGATTTGTGTTGGTGCTTCTAATAATTCGCTTAGTTTGTTCTTAAATTTTCCATATAAACTTTTCTCGATTGTTTTTTGTTAATGTGTTCATTTTGCAAATAATTCTATAAAAAAATTAAATTAACAAAATAAACAAATAATAAATTTATTTAGCACTTGTTCTGGAATTTTTATGGTTACGTTTAAAAATTTGGCAAAAATTGGGCAGACTTTTGAAAATAATATTTATATGTATTTAAAAACAAGAAAAAATAATTATTAAATTCAATAAAAGTGAAAAGTGCTAGAAACACGTTCAATTGAAACCAAATGTGATTATAATTTTTGAACAATTCGGAATGTCGGCACAATCTCGATGAATATTTTGAAACAAATGCCAAAATACATTTTGGGTGAGTGTAATATTAATTGCATTATTAGTATTTAAATAGAATGGGCAGGAAGTTAATGTTTATTTTATAACACGTTTGCAACAAAATTTATTGCTGCGGAATTTTTTCCGTTTGCTAACAGTTTTGCGTACCTGGTCAATGAAAAAATTTTTACCTAAAATAAATTTCGTTTTGCTTTATTGCCAATATAAACGAATAAACAAGAATAGTTTAATTAGTGTTTTATTTTTGGGAATTGCTACAATTTAAGTTTAACGTTTATTAACGCACTAATAATCCCAAATTATTATTTTACTTAATTAGTAAAATAACTTTTTTATTAAAAATACATTTAAATTGATTATTGAGGGGTTTAGCTGGATCCTATGCGCATTTCACTGTTGCTAATGCAGATCATCAGGGAACCTTTACCCAAAAATCTTAGAACAACTAGAGTTATTATGTTATAAACTTTCATTTAAACAAATTAGAAGTTCAACAAATAACAAAGTTGAAACAAGTTGTTCTAAGATTTTTGGGTAAAGGTTCCCTGATGATCTGCATTAGCAACAGTGAAATGCGCATAGGATCCAGCTAAGCCCCTCAATAATCAATTTAAATGTATATTTAATAAAAAAGTTATTTTACTAATTAAGTAAAATAATAATTTGGGATTATTAGTGCGTTAATAAACGTTAAACTTAAATTGTAGAAATTCCCAAAAATAAAACACTAATTATTAACTTGACTGCACCAGGTCAAAAATACTTGTGTGGCAACACTCTATTCTTATATAGCTGTTGTTGTTATTTACATTTATTTTCTTTACATACTTTTTACAACTACAACTAGAGCTGAAAAAAAGTCAGCCAATGTAGTAAAGTAAGAAAATAAAAAACATGTTGATTATTGAGTTCTTGTTTCAACTTTGTTATTTGTTGAACTTCTCATTTGTTTAAATGAAAGTTTATAACATAATAACTCTAGTTGTTCTAAGATTTTTGGGTAAAGGTTCCCTGATGATCTGCATTACCAACAGTGAAATGCGCATAGGATCCAGCTAAACCCCTCAATAATCAATTTAAATGTATTTTTAATAAAAAAAGTTATTTTACTAATTAAGTAAAATAATAATTTGGGATTATTAGTGCGTTAATAAACGTTAAACTTAAAGAATAGTTTAATTTGAATGAAATAAAGAAAATTATTTTGATTCTATGTGTACGGTGGAGTAGATTAACATAATCTTGGAAACAAATCAGTCTTTCTACTCAGAAATCGTAAAATAACTTTATGCATTAAACACATTCACCACAGCAGGCTACACGAACACACGACTTCAAATGCCGCTAGCAGCATTTGTCGCCTCGTAGCCAGCTACTTAATTATTTTGGAGACGGCAGCAGCACCATCTGCAGCTGATATTCAAGTACAAATACATAGTTCAGTATTGCCACTTTCATATATTTTGCATTTATAAAAATTAATTTTTCTTTTAAAATGTACTTATTTCACATAAAAGTACAATAATGAATCAATTTATTCTTTACATCAATTTTTGGATATTGTTTCTAGTAAATAGTATGAAATAATTGTACGATATCATTCATTCACCATTTTGTATTATAGTGGTAACACTGCATTTGCTCATTGTAGCCAGAGAAATAGAAATTAGTTTAAAGTTGGCGACAGCTACAACGGTGGTCGTGCAGTCGTGTAGCCTGCTGTCGTTAAAATAATTGTTACCATAAGAATGTGTGTATTCTATTTTTGACAGATTGTAGCCCGTAGCCTGCTGTGTCGAATGTGTTTAATGCATTAATTTATAATTTGTTTTTTCAATTTAAAGTGGAGCTACTTGAGTGTGAAAGAATAATGCCTCGGATCTATAAATCTTTTTTAACACTTAAGTTTCTCATCTTATATAAAAATTATTTCTAAAACTATTGCAAGCTTTTCAACACTCAAAATTCTAAAGTTTGAAAATATTTAAACATGGTAGCTGTGGATACTTCTGTAGAATATGCACTGCCGATTCGACGACAATAGTATTTTCCAGACTTTGACTAAAAACTAAAACTTTTTTGGTTCATATTTTAGAACCCTTTAACTAGTTTTAATTAGAAATGTATTAAATGGGGCCAGTCAGTACCCAGATTTGGTAACTTTCATTGCAATAATCGCATCGCTTTAATAAATATAAAGAAAAACAAGTAAGAGTGCTATATTCGGCTGTGCCGAATCTTATATACCCTTTACCAACGTACGTACATATATATAGTATACAGACACATACATACATATTTGTTTTGTGAAAAAATTTATCATTTTTTTAAAGTTTCCATCTTTGGAGCTGTAATTTTCATTTTTCAAATTTTATACGCCAAACTTTTCTTTCAGAAGCATAAATATATTCAATTTATAAAGAAAAAGAAAAAAATTTTTAGACCTATTTAATTTTACATAACACAAAAAGTGTAAGTTTTCCAACCCTGGAATCATAATTTAGGATTTTTCTAATTCCTTGTACCAATCTAGTTCTTTAAAAAATACATAAAATATGTTAAGTGAACGAAGCAAAAACGAAATAAGAAAAAACTTAGTTTCATTTAATTCCTTTAATATTAAAAAATTCAGTAAAATGCGACTTTGACTCGCGCACGAAGGATTCCGTACATTCGGTTCTGAGCACTTTTTAATGTGGCTTTGTTGCTTTTTTGAAGTTTTTTTCAGTTTAAAAGATTTTTTCAGTTTTGTCGCTTTTTTCTCATTTTGGCGATTTTTTCTGTTTTTCTCGGTTTTTTTCATTTTGGCGATTTTTTCTGTTTTGGGGCTTATTTTCATTTTGAAGATTTTTTTCATTTTGGCGATTCTTTTTCCATTTTGGCGATTTTTTCCTATTTTGGGGGTTTTTTCATTTTGGCGATTTTTTTTTCATTTTGGCGATTTTTTTCCTGTTTTTGGGCTTTTTTTTCATTTTGGCAATTTTTTTCTGTTTTTTGGGGTTTTTTTCGTTTTGGCGATTTTTTTCCATTCTGGCGATTTTTTTTCATCTTGGCGATTTTTTCTGTTTTGGGGTTTTTTTTTATTTTGGAGATTTTTTTCTGTTTTTAAGGTTTTTTTTCGTTTTGGCGTTTTTTTCATTATGGCGATTTTTTTTTCATTTTGGCGTTTTTTTTTCATTTTGGCGATTTTTTCCTGTTTTGGGCTTTTTTTCATTTTGGCGATTTTTTTCTGTTTTTCTCGGTTTTTTTCATTTTGGCGATTTTTTTTCATTTTGGCGATTTTTTTTATTTTGGCGATTTTTTTCTGTTTTTGGGGCTTTTTTTTCATTTTGGAGATTTTTTTAATTTTGGCGATTTTTTTAATTTTGGCGATTTTTTTAATTTTGGCGATTTTTTTCATTTTGTCGATTTTTGCCTGTTTTGGGGTTTTTTCATTTTGGCTATTTTTTTCTGTTTTTGGGGCTTTTTTTTTCATTTTGGATTTTTTCTGTTTTTGTGGGGTTTTTTTCGTTTTGGCGATTTTTTTTTAATTTTGGCGATTTTTTTCTGTTTTTGGGGGTTTATTTTCATTTTGGAGTTTTTTTTCAATTTGGCGACTTTTTTTCATTTTGGCGTTTTTTTTCATTTTGGCGATTTTTTTTTCTGTTTTTGGCGCTTTTTTCATTTTGGAGATTTTTTTTCATTTTGGCAATTTTTTCCTGTTTTGGGGTTTTTTTTCATTTTGCGATTTTTTTCTGTTTTTGGTGCTTTTTTTTTCATTTTGGATTTTTTTCTGTTTTTGTGGGGTTTTTTTCGTTTTGGCTTTTTTTTTCATTTTGACGATTTTTTTCCATTTTAGCAATTTTTCCGGTTATTCGCCATTTATTTTAGTCTTAGACATTTTTTTTGTAATTTGGTGATTTTTTTCGCTTTGGCGATTTTTTTTGTTTTTGGCGATTTTTTTCGGTTTAGCGATTTTATAATTTTTTGATTTTTTTGTTTTACCGTTTTTGAAAATTTCAAGAGTTTTGCTTTCACGGTTTCCAAGATACAGCAAGTTGTCAAAATTGCATAGTCAAAATTGCATTAACTGATGGAACACCCTTTAATTTAAATTTTTTGAAATTTTAGTGTTAATTTTTGTAGTCTGTATAAAAATACACTAACCTTACAAATTTCAAGTGTATATACATACATACAGACAATTGTATGTATATTACATGGGATTTTAAAATTTTTCGTTGCTCGTTTTGGAACACCCTTTAATTTCCAATTCTCATGTATTTGTTGTTGTAGCGGCCAGAGGTCTACATACTGTGTCCAAATTTCAGGTCTGTAGCTCTTACGGTTCTCGAGAAAATACTAATATAGTTTTACACAAAATTAATTTTACATAACACAAAAAGTTAAAGTTTTCCAACCCTGGAAACGTCTTTTTAATTTTTTTGTATTTTTTTTTATTTAAAATTCCAATTTTAGTCGTACTGAAGTGTAAAATATGTTCATTTATTAAAAAAAAATAAAAATTTGTTTTTGGTAGTTACTTTTACATGGCAAAATGAAGTTTAAGTTTTCCAGCTCTGCAATCGTCTGCCCGATTTTACTGAATTTCAATACCAATCTATTTTGGAAAATTTCTGACACACCAGTCCAAGAACGAAGTCTCTAGCTCTTCTGGGAGCTTCGGAAAACCGATTTCACGTACAGACAGACGGACAGACGGACAGACGGACAGACGGACAGACGGACAGACGGACAGACGGACAGACGGACAGACGGACAGACGGACAGACGGACAGACGGACAGACGGACAGACGGACATCGCTTATTCGTCTTCCCTATGCATAAGGATCCAGAATATATATATTTTATGGGTCGCTTATTGATATTATAGAAATTACAAACGGAATGACAAACCTATATATACCCTTTTACCATTTTTGTTGGTAAAGGGTATAATTATCGACTTCGCTGTTCATTGACACAATTTAACTATATTCGTTATCGGTTGATGGAAAATAGTGAAATTACAAGTTCATATTCATTAGTTTTTCATTCTTCTTTGTGCTTTTCGCTTATTCTTACATCTTTTATGCAGACATAGATACCGCATGATATAGGATTAAATGGTGAGAAAAATAATTACACCAACACAGTACACTATCGTAAAAAAATTACAGAATAACATTATCGTTATTGTAAACCAATAAATATAATGCTAAATATTACGATTTTCGCTTCGAAAAAAGTTACTGCATCAAGGTATAGATAAATAAAAACGATAATTTTACATTGAAAATGTACCGTGTTACTCTAGTACCGTATTACCATTTCAATATAAAATAATCGATTTTATGTTTCGTTTTAACCCTTATGTGAATAGCATGGTACCCGGGCACCTTGAGCGTTTAAAGATTATTTTTTTATCGAAGATGATGACCCACATACTTGAAACTTCTTCTGTACGTGTAGATTAAATTGAACTATTCCTGAACGGCTTAATCAATTTACATCTATAAAATGTTGTGTGTGGTCAGTTGAGTCCGTCAATAGTTTAAATATATAATTTTACCTGTACCTGGATTCAATAACTTTTTGCAAACTGAAAACCGTAATATTTATCGATATATTTATTCATTTGCCGTAACGATAATGTGATTCTGTAACTTCCTTTTAACGAGAGTGCGCATTAGAGTGGTTCACCTTCCATACAAAAAAAAGTTGTGCCAGTCACCCCGTACGATTAAAGATAATGTAAAAACAATTGCAAAAATATTTCTTTATTTTTTTTCCACGGCTACAAATACCGCCCTTTTAGTATTTTGTTTACTGCATCGCCAATCATAGCATTTTGTATACAGGTGTTCATGGCTCTCAATCTTTAATAGTTTTTTACAACCACGCCATATTCTAGTCTAGTACGTCGCCTTCTAAGCGCAAGGGTATCAACATTTTAAATTTCACCAACATCTAGTTGAGACTCGTGGTCCTAGTTTAGAAAATGTGTATGGTAATTTTGAGACTTTCTAGACGCAGATCTATGTTCTAAATCTGGTACAAATCGGTTTGATCGTTTCGGAGGCAGAAATTCTCCCCCTCGTCCTCCTGGTCCTACTTTTGAAACTGAAGAAAGCCTATGTGGCTTTTTAGACGCAGATCTATCTATATTCTCATTTTCATTACAACCGGTTTGAACGTTACGGAGAGGCACAAATTTCCCCCTTTCGCCCTCCTGGTTCTTATTTTGAAAATGTACATGGTCTATGTGATTTTTTAAACGCAGATCTATTTATGTTCTAAATTTCATGAAAATCGCTTGGAAGGTTTCGGAGGGGCAGAAATTTCCCCATATTGCCGTACTAGTAATAGTTTTAAAAATTTAGATAACCTATGTGACTTTTTAGATGCAGATCTATCTGTGTTCTAGATTACATTAAAATGCATTTGAATGTTTCGGAGCATAAAAGTTTCCCCCTATTGCCCTCCTGGTCCTAGTTTAAAAAAAAAGGAGTACCCTTAAACACTCCGTGAGTTGCACCAAATTTCATTGCGATCGGATAAGTGTTTGTCCGCGCATATAAGACATACAAACAAATATTCATTTCTATACGAGAATATAAGATATGCCGCAGTTCCTGATAAAAAAAATAAAAGTACTAATACGAGTATTATTACAAACAATCTAATACAAACGTGGCGTTGCACAAGATAATGTATATCTTTTGGTTTAAAATGTGTTTAAAACAGCAAATCAATATATCGCTGCTACGAGTATATTTCAACCATCTTCTCTAAACCAGTGGCGGTCAAGGGGAGAAATGTATTCGTGTATGTATGTGTATTCATTTGTATAAGAATGCGATTGAAGTTCGGCACTCTGGTGCAACTTTTCCCAGTAGCGCTCTAAACGCATAAAATTGCCTATTTAATCTATTTGAGTTGTCAATACAGCTGGTCTACTCTGTAATTCGAAATGAGAGAAAACGCTATTGAACTTACATGTTGATAAGATACATATTCGAAAGTGTTTTCTTTCATTTCGAATTACAGAGTAGAGCCCCAGACTTCATGATTTTGTTACATACAGATCATATATTTTGCGTTTTTTTTCAAGCCCCTACTTTTTCCTCAGATCTTATTCGATGTGTTTTCTCACAGTCTATTATGCCTTTATACTCTTACAGTTTACCAGAGCAGAAGAAGAAATTTGGCGATATTTTATTTATTTATTTTTAATGTTTTTGCTTCTTGCTTGTGTAAAACAGCTGCTTATTGACTTATATTCTAAAACAGCTGAATGCCATCCGTGTCTACATACCCTTTACACAGACTTTCCACTATAACGCCCAGTAACGTTGAGTAAAAAAAACAATTTAGAAAAATTTCTCTTTGCAAAAATTCGTTTGTCAAATAATATTGCACAAGTATGTATAAAATTGTGAACTGGCTACAAAAAGTAATGCGGATGATTCACTTCGATTGACCTACAGAAAGCGAATACGCTAATAGAAACAAAATAAGACAAGTGAACAAAAGTTGACGTCACAGAGAAAAAATAAAACAAATTAAAATAATAGATTTAAGGAAAACCAAAAAAATGCGGATAAGGAAATTGTCAACCTTGTGATTCTATTTCTTCATTTGAAAATGTTTATTTAATTATAAGCAAAACATTGCGTTGAGATTTCGTTCATAATTTTATTCTAATTTAATTTAATTTCATATTAATAGCCGCAACTCACGTGAATAAAAGCATACATATGTACATAGTTAGTATAAAATATTTTTATTGAAATGAATTAAAAATATTTGAAGATTTTGAGATTCTCATTCAATTCGCAGCATATCAACAATTTGCGCGACAAAACAAATTTATAACAATTAATTGTCTCTATTTTCTGTTAACCAATTAAATATTTACACGCACAGCTAATAGTTATAAAAAAAATTAGTTAATTTCTTGCATTGAAAATACTTGTATACGAGGGTGATTTCAGAAGAAGTCAGTCACAGCCTAAGCCAGCCGATGGCTACATCACAAGTTAGACGTTCTATTTTCTTTTAGTGAGTTTTCATTAGTTTCAATTGTATATCGCGGGCTCAGATGGAAAATATTTGGGATGGAGCAGTTCTAAAAGAATTTTAAAATATTAATTCTTTGTAAAAAAAATACTTACTTATTTTTTTTTAGAAATTTTGATTTGATGCGCTAACACGTTGATCTTTAGATTTTTTTAATAATTTTTTTTTTTTAATATAAAGGTTTTCAATTAATTTGAATTTTATTAACCGGCTTCACTAACTTTTTAATTTCTATTTTTGAAGCCGATTCAACTTTTTGTCTTATTAAAATTTTTAAGTATTTTTGCATTTTTGTTGAAATTATTTTTGGATTGTTTGCATATCAGTGCTTTTAGATCTAGTTTAGCTCCACCTCTTAAAAAAAATATTTTGAAAATAGGAAAAAAAATTAAACATAAAAAATTTCGGCTAAGCTTAGATTTCGCGTTATGGGCCTCTAAATTTGCGGTAGAAAATTGTGATTATGCGGTATATTTTTCAATGAATGCGTTCAAAATTAATATCATTAAAAACTTTTAAGGTTTAATTTCACTAGAGAGCAACATTTTTAAAATATTTAGCAAGAAGCGGCGTTTTATGAAATACAGTACCTGTATAAACACTTTTAATATATTTCGTAATTTGAGCTTAAAATTACTTAATTTCGTGTCAGCCTTCATGGCCGGAAGTGAACATTTTGAATTCCAAATTAACTAAGATTTGTTAAAATTTTTATTTATTCATCATTCCGAAATTTTTTTATTTTGCCGGCCAGTATTATCAATCTACATAGGTTAATTTGGTACGAAAATAAAAATAAAAATTTCGGAGTTAGACCAAATTTAATGTGAACGCATTTCCGGTTGTGCACATGAAAACCAAAATTTTTTGAACAAAAATTGTATGATGTTGATAACTTACCTAGCACTGCCCTGTGGAAAATTTAGTGACAAATGATCCTAAGGTGATCGTCCTATGACTTGAGAAAATGGGAGTGTTACCAAAGTAGGGAGTAGTGTGTGGTGAAAAAATTCATATCGCGTAATCAATATCGTATTCAGCATTTTGTAATGTGACCCCTTAATATTCAGTCTATGCAATTGGCTTTTATTAAATCGTATAAATATAATGTTAAGTGTTCCCTCCAATGAAACCATCAAATCACTTTGGCACCAGTGCCGTAACTATATCGAGCCTTATTTTCGATTTTATCGTAAGCGACAAAAATTAAAGTTTTCAGGAGAAGGTTTTTTTATATCCAAATATGTTTTTGTACGTAAATTGTCGATTACGATAAAATTGTACAGCCTGGGGGTCTACTCTGTATTTCGATACGAAAGCAAATGCTTTCGAAATGCAATGTTAATAGCATACAAATTCGAAAGCATTTTCTTTCGTTTCGAAATACAGAGTAGACCCCCAGTATCATAAAAGTTATCAATAATTTTCTCATTTTGATCATTCTAAACTATGGATAGGCCCATAAAATTTTAATTTCAATAAAAAAAGTATATTTTCGATAACATGTCACTTACGATAAAATCGAAAATAAGGCTCGATATTTAGATATTAGACTTAGCTTAAGTGGCCTTGTGGTCGAGTGGGTAGTTTCCTACCTTATATTAATAAAATATAATTGCATTTGTAATAATAAAACATTTTTTAAGCTTTCAATTGTTACAGTTAAATGTCGGTATGAAATTTGTGGCAGTACCATTTCTTGCAGAGTGGAGCGAATTGATCAACTTAATTTTTTCCTTTATAATGTGTCTTAAAACTTGAACTTCTGACTTGCTACAGAAAATCACAAAGGAACGTTTAGTTTTAAGAATTATTTTCACTACAATTTTATAGTACTGTCGAGAGGCATTTATTTTACTTGTTTATTTATACAAGTAATTTTACGACCATCTTCGTACATTCGCCTTGTAAGACAAAATGCTTAATAGACTTGTTATTAATTTAAAAGTTTGACTTTGTATTATATTTTATTTTTCAGTATAAAAATTGTTGCGAAGTGACACGCTTTTTGCTTCTTGATATCTTTCAGCTTCTTTGGGTTCTCTTAAATAGAGTAACTATTGAATTTTGAATGCTGAAAATAATAACAGTTTTAGACTTGCTTTCAGAAATTAATTTACTATGTTCTTTTCATTGATATATTTATTTTGGAGTACTTTTTTTTTAATTACGAGTATGTTGCTCTCAGTGGAGTTTAACGTATTATATATCATATAATCAAATTTACTTATTGCCCTAAAGTCAATAGACAGTAAATAGAGAATAGAATATAAAACTTTTGCGAATTAACAAAGCTCTAGTAAATTATTCTATGGCAAGAGACTAAAATTAGTATCTTTTGAAGACTTTTATATGAAATCTTACACGGAAAAAAATTATAGGTGAATCTAACAATTCTTCATGCGATAGTAGTTGTTCCAACCAACGAAATTTGTTAAACTAATCAACATGAAGCAGTTAACAAAATTTAATTCAAATCTAATGTAGTATAATTTCTACATGGTTTTAATTGGTCTTTCATTAAGCGCTTCCTACCTTTGAATTTAAATTAACCCCCTGTTTCTCTAAATACGAACAATAGATTCGATCGAATATTAATATTGGAAAAAAACAAATTTCAGTTTTTTGTTTTTAATACAAATGTTCGATTGAACCTATCGCATTCGCATTTAGAGAAACAGGCTGTAAATGCGTGTAGACTGAGTTTCATTGATGATATGGGTTACGTTAGTTTTGGAGGTCACTGTCCCGGTTCACATCACCTCCGCGTAAGATGACCAGGCTCTCAAATTGATTGTGCAGAATGTCCAATATTTCATGGGATGTTGGCTAATAGTACCGTGCTATTGAAACCACGTGTCACTGAAGGTTATGGTCTGGTCATTGTCTTCTCAAAGAAATATCGACGAATAATACCACCGACTTTTTCGGAATGCTTACGGATCTCAACACTTTGGTTTTTTTTACGTACACATTCATTTGTAAATAGTAAAGCTGAAGATGCTTTTTCGATGAAAACAGTTTCTTACTGCTCCAGGGTGTGTTCAGCGAACACACTTCGTTATCTTTGGAAGTTTACCTTTAGCTTATTGGTCAATTGCAGTTAGTATGGGCACAGGCGCCAGTCACAACGTAAAATTCATCAAGTTGAAGAGAAATCTTCTACTTTGTTTTCGGTAAATCTTGCGATTCATCTAATTATGGATATTGGTTGAATGTGAACTGAATGAGTGGACTCCAGTTTAGTAACCACGCTGCAGATATTAATTTTGGTAGGACGTTTACACGGTGACCGCAAAACTAGAAAATGCACATTTATTTGTATTGAAGAAAATTTAAGTTTAACATTTTTCGGAAAAATAGGACGTGTACTCATAACACGCCTGCCAAAAAATTTAGCCAAAAAAAATTATTTTTTTAATCAAGAAAAATGCTTGCGGAATAGATTTATTCCAGCTCATGCCTAATCACGCATGAGTCACGTTTGGTATTTTACTAGCACCCATCTATCGCATCAATTAATAATCATCATCAGTATCTTTTGGCTATAGTTCACATCTTTGTGAATGTAGAGTACATCGCCATCATCAGCATCTTCTTTTGTTCTACATCTTTGGCAATACATTTAATTGTGAATAATATTTTTTTGTTTATTTAACGTAAAAGTTTCTGTTAATCGGTTTGATATGCGAGAATACGCAACAACATTATGAAAACTTTTTAGTTAAATGGAAGCGAAGCCAGTTGTAGTGAATTGAAAAGTATACAAAGCAACTCAATTATCGATACGAATATTGAGTAAAATACTTTTATCTACTTTTCGTACGCATTTCTTTTGTTTAAATACTTGGTGTTGGATACGAGTTCTGGGTCGATGGTTTTAATATGTTGTTTATATAAACTTTTTAATTGACGTCTTTGGAGCTGTAAAAAATTTAAAGTTGGAATAATAAAGTACATATTGACAAGTGTCAGTTGTGGAGGTCACATGAAGATGAAAGTTACTAGTACATATATATATATATATATATATATATATATATTTTCTTGGTTAACTTCAAATATACATTTATTTATTTTGGCTTTTATGTCAACTGCGAACCGTGCAGTTTCATTAAAATAAAATGTGTTTTTTAAGAGTGTCACAACTTTCACTTGGCATCACTGCTTTACTCGAGCATCCATTTAACAGCTGATAGTTGGTTTTTGTTTAGTTTTCTTTAAAATTTCATTATGAATCGACTTATACTAGAGCGAATAGGCTGAAGCACAAATTGATATTGATTTTAAATTTCCATTCAAAATTTTATTTTCCCATTTCTGGTTGAATAGGTACGTAAATAAGCAGAATTGTCGCATTTGGAGTGAGGAAAATCCACAAGCTTTTGCCGAAACACCATTACATCCACAGAAAATTACTGTTTGGTGCGCTTTATGGGCTGGCGGAGTCATAAGCCCATATGTCTTCAAAAACGATGATGGGCAGAATTTTACTGTCAATGGTGAATTCGGAATTTTTTATTACGTCAATTACGTGGCATTAATCTTGTTCCAACAGGATGGAGCCACATGCCACACAGCATGCTTTACAATTGATTTAATCAAGGAAACTTTTGATGAAAAAATAATTTCACGTAATGGCCCCATTAGAGGGTGGCGTTGGCTGAAGTAGTTAGCACGTTGACTACAAAAACCGAAGGTGCTGGGCTCGAGCCCGCTCTACAACAGTCATTAAAAATAACAACACCATGCATTTTTCTGATGTGCATTAGTGTCCTTTGTATACTAATCCTAATGTAACATCAGAGCGCCCTCCTTCGTTGTGTAGCAGAATCATTGGCGAAGTAAAATAACCAATAAAATGGCTACTAAGCACAGCCTCAAAATTTAATACGCATCATTTGACACCATCAAAAAATGAGCAAAGAGCACCACCTATCTTCTAAATCACCATCATTTCCCTATCAGCCTCTCTCACCATATTCTCTTCAATTAACACAAAGGACCTAAGTGAGCTGGACTCTAAGGAACGGTGAAATTCCTTACCAGTAACCTGCCTACCTTACCTAACCTAACCTAACCTAATGACCCAATTAATTGGCCCCCAAACACCGTGTGATTTATCTCCATTGGATTTTTTTTTTAGGGTTGTGTTAAATTACTTGTCTACGTCGATAAACCACAAACAATTGAACACCTGGAAATCAACATTCGAAGAGTTATCGGCGAAATGCGACCGCATATGCTGCGAAAAGTTGTTGAAAATTGGTATTCCAGATTGCGCCTTCTACGAGGCAGCCGTGGCGGCCACATGAATATGACGTGGTAGTAAAAAATTATTAACGACATCAATGTAGCCCTTAAAGAGCCATGCACCCCGGTGTACAAGATGTAATGATCAGACTAAAAATGGCGACACAGTGTGTAAAATACTAAAAGGGCAGTAGTTTTAGGCGTGGCAAAAAAATAAAACAAATATTTTTGGAATAGTTTTTACATTATCTTTGATCCTAGGGGTGACTGGTACAACTTTTTCGAACCACTCTACTGTACATTATATTTACATAAAAAATTATTGGATTAATTACGGTCTGCTTACAAAGCTGTGTGAATTGGCTACATTTTGCAGTTGTTTGGTTGTAGTTTTGGAAATTTTTCAGTTAATGGGTCTTGTTTCGAATCAATGTCAAAAAAAAAAACTTAGTGTGAACAGTGTAGATATTCATAAAGACTATAATTAAAATCTGCTAAATTTTATGCAGGGATCAATGCCTTATTAGGAAATTTTTTTTTGTATTTCATATTCTTTTGTCTTCTTATTAATTTTTAATACTTTTGGGTATTATGAACAATTTTTGTGATATCTAATCGTGTGTTAGCACTTGAGCCAAATCTTCTATTTACAAGATTTTGAACAAATTCTAGTAGATTTCACATACAAAACAAAATCTACTTCATCAAAATCTACTTAAAGTCTAGTGCAACTACGGAGCTTTAACTTGTCCCGAAGTCTAGCACTTATAACATTTTGAGCTAAATTTACAAAAAGAAGATCATCTTTTTCAGGAGATTTGAACAAAAATTATTACTGCATTTACATTGTTTCGAAATCTAGTAAAATTTATTTGAAATCTTTATCGAAATCCATATCAATTGCAATAAGCTTTTTGAAAATTTTTTAAGATTTCATATCCAAGACAACATCCTTTGTCTAAAAATTGTTACTCAAAAAGTGCATACTTAGCTCATTCACACACCTCCAATAGAAATTTTTGTAGAGCGTAGCTAATTCACTAACCTTTTATATAAATGTGATGTACAGGGTAGTAAAAACAAATAAAAATGTTAAATATTATTAAATATTATAGAAATATTATTAAATATTACAAAACTACTGAAAAATGTAATTCCGTTTTGTATGGAGAATCTAGCAAAAAGCAACTAGATTAAGCTCGAAATCTCGTAAGTACTAGATTTGGAGGCAATGTAAATGCCCTATAAGCCTAAACCTAAGTGTAATATTATATTTTTTTTACAACCCTGTACAATATATTTATATATTTTCTATGGAAGGTGTGTGAATGAGGTAATTCGACACTTTTTGGTTTACAGTTTAAGACAAAATTTTAGGCAACGGATATTTCTTAAAATTACTTTAATAAAAACTTGGTATATTTACTTTTTGAGTGTAAATCATATCTTTTTCGTCTGATATATATCATTAAAGATGATACTATTGCCGAAAAAGAGAATAGCTTAGAAAATATTTAAGACTATTAAACATCACTCGTTTGGATATTCATTAATTTTTCACGTTAGTGCTTATTACGCTTTTTATATCTCGAAATTACGATTTTTAATGCTTTTTTTAAATTTGATGCGCTCTCAGAGCCAAAAACGTTGGCATCACTGGCCTTGATGTCTTCAGTAACATAATTTTTTTCTTAAAAGCTCAAACAAATTTAAAGACTTCAAGCAACTTCTGGTATACACTCTTTGCTAGAATATCATGTCATAAGAATGTTTATCAGCCACGACAGCTTGGGATTTTGCTGCCAAATTGCTCATTTCAAGTAGTAAATGTTTGCTGGGTTAGTGAGTAAAGATGTTTACATACATATGTATGCATGTGTGTAAAAATTATTTTATTGAAAATGAAATTGATGAATTTTTCACTTATCTTTTCTTAAAATATCAAATTAGAAGATTTTCGCATAAACTTTTCGCAACGGTTTGCATTTTAAATTAAAAATATACTCGTAGCATACTAAAATCATATCACAATCACCCTCCTTTATTTTTACTAAACCCCTGACATCCACCATTACCTACATACTACATACATATGTACATACGAGTATGTAAAAGTGTATGGAATAGTGTGAAAATTTGGCTCTGGGAAAGACAACATAAGCGACGACAAGTTAGTGAATTGTCAAACTGTACATCAACAGCATAAAGTTTTATATCGAAAAGGAAGAAGAACGCACGAGTATTTTAAAAATAAATTTGACAAAAAATTAAAAATAAAATAAATTGTTTTTTAAAAAGGGGTAAAAGTTTCAACATATGGCCATAAAACAAAAAAATATGACAAGTTTTTGACATTTACCACAAGTGAATATTTAAATTTTGAAAAAGAAAACAAACTCGGGGGCATACACCACACTTTTGTGCTAAAAACAAATACAGCAGCACCAGCAATAAACAACGTACGCACGCAGCACACACTCGCTTGAGAACACTTATGAAAATGTGGATTTAACCAGCAAACATTTTTTTGTCGCACTGTGGGTTTAGCGGAATATTTTATCTTTTTTGATTCACTGTTCCTACAGATGTTTTACAGAGCCATGCCAAGTCAATTGTGTTATGCAATGATATGTCATGTACTCAGTTTTAAATCAATATCGGCCCTCGGATAAACTTTTTCATGCGCCATTTTGGAGCTGGCGAGAAGGTGCTCTGATGTCTCAGCATACGGTTCAAACACTCTGTAGAATCATAGCGTACACTGGGCCAGATTTGGAAAAAAAAGGAATTTACGATTTTTAATCAAAAATTTTGATTTTTTTTTGTAATGCCAGACGAAAGAACTAATCAATACAATTAACATTTATTAAATGTAATTTTCATAAAAAAATATATTTAACAAAATATGATGACAAATGTATTTTTTTACTAAGGCACCAAAACTAAGTTGCTCTATTGCTACAAGTCCGACACATAACCTACCTAGTATACATTTTCAAATGCATTGCCGCATTTGTGGAGTGAATGCCTTTCACTTGCACACAAAGTAAGCGAGATAAGGAAGTGTTCATACAATCAACATAAAAGCTCAGTATTGCCTAACATACATTGTAAGTTGGCAGTGGGCAGTTCGAATACAATCTAGCTTACTTTCGTACACTTTGTAAGCTAGCATTAATTGAACACAAAGTATGACAAACATCATTAAAGAGATGTAACGTGGTATGCAGCGTTCACCGCTGGGTTACTTCATGAGTCTTCTATGAGTCTTTAGGTGTTATAAAGTGAAAAAAATCTGCCCCAGCATACAACTTAAACAATTTTAATAAGCATAATCTATTCGAACTTGTACAAAATGTCAAAACATTCAACAACATTTAACAACATTTAACATTTTCAACAGCTTGTACCATCTCCAACCAAATTGATAAAAAAATGTTTGCTGGGCTTATTCCAAATAAGATTAAATAAAAAAATAGACTGCATGAAAAAAGATTTAAATAAATAAAAATAAAGTTAAATACGTACAGGCGGGTTAATTTTAAATAAAAATTTTATGCGAATAAGGATTTTTATTTGAATTTACATTAAAACTAAGAGATATTCTTAACATATTTAACAGCAACGAGAAGAGATGATACCGTGAGTTACTTTTCAATGACGATCTAACATGAATAGAAGCCAAGAAGTGCTCGTTCCTGTTTAATATGTACTTTTTACATACACTCGTTGATTTATCTACATATATATCTATGGTAATATGGAACAGTAGCTTAAGTAGACTTAAGGAAATTTAGCTTCATTATGCTCTATCATCTTTCAGCTGGAATTGGTTAAAATGCTACATATCGAAAGAAAGCATCACAGGAACATAAAATTATGCTTTAGATCTCTTTAATGTCTTAGAGTGGAAACTTTGGAAATACACTGCTTTGCTTAACTTAAGCTATTATTCCATATTGCGACAGATGTACTATAAGTCAAAATATTAAAAATGTAAGCTGAAGTGATTTATGACTTTTCTGTGAAAATATGCGATATCCTCGAAAATCGAGGATATGGGTGGAGCAAAATGGAGGTGAAAGTATGCAATTCCACAAAAACCCCAGCAACTGCTCTTGGATTGCCTGTAAACTTAACTCCTAAAATTTTTTTTCTCACATAACTATGTACATAAATATCTCCAAAATCCAATCCATATAACAGAATAAGTGAAAGATCTGGTCCAAAGGGCAGCACTACGACACCTGAAGCATCTTTTGTGCCATAGATCTGTTAATTAAGTTAAATCAATCGCTATATGACTCAGAATGAAAAGCACTCCTTCTAATGTTACATAAGACGATACATTCGCGGAGAATGTATGCCGTTATATCGTTGTCTTCTAATCATAAACGACACAAGTCTGAACGAGCTTGGTTTTTCACATATAGTTCAGTCCAAAGTGACCAAGACTATAGCCAGTAATAAGCCGTAAATTATTCCTGTTGAGGTCCAGGATGCCATTATATAAAAATTTTGATCAGGGATCTTACAGTCGCCCGGCTTACGCCACAAAATGGCTCTGGGGGGTTACTCTCTATTACGATGCGAAAGAAAAATGGTACGAAATCGCACGATTGGTACTCTCTAATGCGTTTGCGCATTTACCTTTCGCATCTTTTATTTTCCGTTTCGCAAGTCTGGTATCACCGTACTCTGTAATGCGAAAGCGCCTGTCAAAATCGCTCGATAAGCGCAAATATCTTGCGTTAGCTAAATACCAAACCGAAAGTGAGAAAAACATGTAAATACGTTGAAAAAAATATTTATATATTGACTGTCTTATTCATAAAAATATTTTTGTTTTATAAGAGGTTTATTAAACTAATTTTCTGTGGAAATTTGATTAATAAACCTTTTATAAAACCAAAATATTTATATTTAAATCGTAGTTTTTAGGGAAAATGCCAAAAAAAATTAAAAACAAAACAACGGCAGTTTGAAATTTTAGTGGATTGCATGTGAGCAAATGGCAAATAAGCCGCAAATAATTTGTGGACAAAATTGACAGACGGCTTAAATTCTAATGGACCTCCTGTAAGGGATATAGCTGGTTGTTTATAATGAAATGTGACACTAATAGTACTTATAATATTACACATGTATGTTTGTATGTATGTATTCATATTTGATTTAAAAAATCACACCAAGTGAAAATGCTTAAAAATAAATTAAGCATTTCCAGCACAGGTGATGGTCCCTCTCAGTTTTGTATTTTCTCAATCGCTACGTAGAGCTCTTTTAAGCGACGGGACATTGACTGCTGCTATATTCCTAAAGTATGGTCCTGGCCAATTTGATGTTGGTATCCACCTTGGCCAAGTAATTTTAAGGCAGCGGCTAGTTTTATAAACTTTTAGCTAGTGTTGAACAGCGTTTAGAACATACAGAAACGCAAATTTTGTACAAAGTTAAAATAAAGCAATATGTATTTAATAACATACCGCTACAGATTTTTTCTTACCTGCGGTCATTTAAGGAAAGTATACCGGAAGTATCTCTTAAACTTAAATAAAATGACATCGCCATAATGCCATAGCCATAACCAAACCAAAATTCAATTGGTTTCTATGGTGAAAGTTATGGCGTTAAGGTTGTTTTCTATGGCTATGCTTATGTCACGTCTAATTGCACCTTTAAGACTCGTTTTGCAACTCGTTATACATGAACGTTTTCTTCATAAAACCATAACGCTAAAGAATCCATCAGTTTATTATCAATTAAAAGCTGTTACACTTCAGTTTCTCTTAAATTTTGATTTTAACCGTCGTTTTTTATACCCTTTACCAACAAAAATGGTAAAAGGGTATATATAGGTTTGTCATTCCGTTTGTAATTTCTATAATATCAATAAGCGATCCATAAAATATATATATTCTGGATCCTTATGCATAGGGAAGACGAATAAGCGATGTCCGTCTGTCCGTCTGTCCGTCTGTCCGTCTGTCCGTCTGTCCGTCTGTCCGTCTGTCCGTCTGTCCGTCTGTCCGTCTGTCCGTCTGTCCGTCTGTCCGTCTGTCTGTACGTGAAATCGGTTTTCCGAAGCTCCCAGAAGAGCTAGAGACTTCGTTCTTGGACTGGTGTGTCAGAAATTTTCCAAAATAGATTGGTATTGAAATTCAGCAAAATCAACCAGACGATTGCAGAGCTGGAAAACGTAAACCTCATTTTGCCATATAAAAGTAACTCCCGAAAACAAATTTTTATTTTTTTTTAATAAATAAACTTATTTTACACTTCAGTACGACTAAAATTGGAATTTTAAATAAAAAAAATACAAAAAAATTAAAAAGACGTTTCCAGGGTTGGAAAACTTTAACTTTTTGTGTTATGTAAAATTAACTATGTCTAAAACTATATTAGGATTTTCTCGAGAACCGTAAGAGCTAGAGACCTGAAATTTGGACACAGTATGTAGACCTTTGGCCGCTACAACAACAAATACATGATAATTGGAAATTAAAGGGTGTTCCAAAACGAGCAACGAAAAATTTTAAAATCTTATGTAGTATATATACAATTGTACACTTGAAATTTGTAAGGTTAGTGTATTTTTATACAGACTACAAAAATTAACACAAAAATTTAAAAAATTTAAATTAAAGGGTGTTCCATCAGTTAATGCAATTTTGACTATGTAATTTTGACAATTTGCTGTATCTTGGAAACCGTAAGAGCAAGACTCTTGAAATTTTCAAAAACGGTAAAACTGAAAAAATAAAAAATTATAAAATCGCCAAACCGAAAAAAATCGCCAAAAACAAGAAAAAATCGTCAAAACGAAAAAAAGCACCAAATTAAAAAAAAATTCTAAGACTAAAATAAATCGCAAAAAAACGGAAAAATTGCTAAAATGAAAACAAAAATCGCCAAAATGAAAGAAAATCGCCAAAAACAGAAAAAAATCGCCAAAATGAAAAAAAGCCAAGAACAGAAAAAAAATCGCCAACACGAAAAAAAGCACTAAATTAAAAAAAAATTTCTAAAACTAAAATAAATCGCAAAAAAACGGAAAAATTGCTAAAATGAAAAAAAACCCTAAAAAACAGAAAAAAATCGCCAAAATGAAAAAAATCGCCAAAAAAAGAAAAAACCTAAATAACAGAAAAAAAAATCGCCAAAACAAAAAAAAGCACCGAATTAAAAAAAAAATTCTAAGACTCAAATAAATCGCAAAAAACGGAAAAATTGCTAAAATGAAAACAAAAATCGCCAAAATGAAAGAAAATCGCCAAAATGAAAAAAAATCGCCAAAATTAAAAAAATCACCAAAACTAAAAAAAAACCTAAAAACAGAATAAAATCGCCAAAATGATAAAAAAAATCGCCAAAATGAAAAAAAATCACCAAAACGAAAAAACAGCAAAAAAAAAGAAAAAAATCGCCAAAATGAAAATAAGCACTATATTAAAAAAAATTTCTAAGACTAAAATAAATCGCAAAAAAACGAAAAAATTGCTAAAATGAAAAAAAATCGCCAAAATGAAAAATATCGCTAAAACGAAAAAAAAACCTAAAAAACAGAAAAAAATCGCCAAAATGAAAAAAAATCGCCAAAACGAAAAAAAACTAAAAAACAGAAAAAAATCGCCAAAATGAAAAAAATCGCCCAAATGAAAATAAAATCGCCAAATTGAAAAAAATCACCAAAACGAAAAAAAAACATAAAAAAAAGAAAAAAATTGCCAAAATGAAAAAAATCGCCAAAATGAAAAAAACACCAAAACGAAAAAAAACAGATCGCGAAAAAAAACCCAAAAAACAGAAAAAATCGTGAAAATGAGAAAAATCTCCAAAATGAAGAAAAGCCCAACAACAGAAAAAAATCGCCAAAATGAAAAAAACCTCCAAAAACACACAAAATCGCCAAAACGAGAAAAAAGCGCCAAACTGAAAAAATCGTTTTAACTGAAAAAAACTTCAAAATAGCAAAAAACGTTCCTTTCGTGAGCGATTCAAAGTCGCACTTAACTGATTTTTTTTAATATTAAAGGAATTAAATTAAACTAAGTTTTTGCTTATTTCGTTCTTGCTTTTTTCACTTAACATATTTTATGTGTTTTTTAAAGAACTAGATTGGTATCAATAATCAGAAAAATCCAAAATTATTGGAAAACTTACACTTTTTGTGTCATGTAAAATTAAATAGGTCTAAAAATTTTTTTCTTTTTCTTTATAAATTGAATATATTTTATGCTTCTGAATGAAAAGTTTGGTGTATGAAATTTGAAAAATGAAAATTATAGCTCCAAAGATGGAAACTTTAAAAAAATGAAAAAGTTTTTCACAAAACAAATATGTATGTACGTGTCTGTATACTATATATATTTACGTACGTTGGTAAAGGGTATATAAGATTCGGCACAGCCGAATATAGCACTCTTACTTGTTTATACATATTTTGACATTTCAGTACTGCCAACCTTTGCCATATTTTCTTTTGCAATGTCCGTGTTGCCACTTTTTCAAGCAATTTTGCGAAAGGTTTTGCGAAAGTAATAGAGAGTACCAAATTTGCATATCAACGCATTTAGCTTTCGCATCGTAATTGCTTTCGCATCGCAATAGAGAGTAACCCCCCTGGGCCCATAAACGGAACAGCAAAGGGCCTCCTGGTCATTTCATCTGCTTCCTCATTCCCGGATGACTGTTGTGGTCAAATATACCGTAAATAGAAATATTTTTCAGTATGGATAACTAAACGGAAGGGCATTCCCATGAAAGGAGGGATTTCAGAGCTATCTGCCTATCAGAAAAGATAGCTATATGCGCGCCTCTAATCAACACATTTGGTGATTTCCTGTCTCTTCATCTGAAATACAGTAGGCCAATAAATAAGAGGTCTCCTAACTAAAAACAAATTTTTTTCATTTTCGCTCTCTGCTCTATCTTTTTCAAGTATGTGCCTAAAAGAGTTAACTTTGTGCTATGCGGTCCGCAAAGTATATATTGCTCGTTTACTCAAACAACGTCATAACTCAAAAAAACTAGTTTACAGGAAAACGATTTTGAAGCGAGTTTTCAATTTAAATACAACATAATGGAAAAATAACATTTTACTATGCTTTCCAGAGTTGAGTAAACAAGATATTTGTATGCAATTTTTACAAAATATGAAAAACAATATGCGGGTTAATTCCGCATCATTAACTTAAAAATTCCATTTTTTGAGTTATGACCTTGTATGGGTAAATGAGCGATATGTATTTTGAGATTTTTGTTATAACGTCAGTTCTTCTCTTTTGCCTCTAATGAGGCTAAGGTATTGGATCCTCTACTTATATTTCTCTCTAGTAGAATTTTTTGGCAAACCTACTTTTCCTATATCTCTAACCGATAATAAGCGTCCAATACAAAATGTATGTACAACGACTAAATCCATATTAATACTAATCAGAAAAGAATGAGGAATGGTAGGGTGACTTAAGTATAAAGTAGTAGTGGAAGTTCTTCGCAGGAAATGTTAAGGTTGAAAAAATCTTAGGGATCAATCCCACATTTAAGCCCCTGAGAGACTGTGTACTGTGCTGTGGCTGATACCGCAATAGAGGCATCCATAGCTGATGCAGCCCTGGCTGGTTCATCCGTTCGCTCGTTGCCAGTGAAGTTACTATGTGATACTATGTGGTATCAAGCTAACGTCAAGGCATGGATTGCACATTTCTATATTAATTAACTAAAACTGAGTACGTTTCAAGTGATGTTACCGCAAGAAGCTAAGTTGCCAGTATTTCAGCTTGAAATATCCCTGCATTATCGGGAAGGTGGCATAATATCTGTTCCCTGATGTCATTTGAGTAAACTGCAGATCAGTCAGTGTGCACTCTGGTGTCATAATCATTTACTATTTGTCTCTTATTTCATTGCCTTCTGGTTGAGAGAATGATTTTGAAAATTTTAACAAAGTCGGCTTAACTTAATTTTGGGGGTATCTTAATAAGAATTTTGCAAGTTCGTGCGTTCATGACCTCCTCCAACTAAATTTCGCCAAACTTCGCAGCACTGCTTGTGGATGTGGATAGTCCCCTGGATAGCAGGAATCTTCAAGGGTTATCTCAGAATAGATTATGTACTAAAATCATGAAGGATAAGGTTACGTTCTTATATGAAGCAGAGAAGAGGAAACACATGTTTGCAAAATACTTTAGTTTCATCCTGAGGACACTGCAGTGAATATTGGATATATACAACAAGGAATTTAAATATCCAAATATGCTGTCTTTTAACCAGCATGTATACACAAAAGGCATATCGGTAGAGACGGCAATTCTAATTGTTGTTGAAAGGGTATTGCTGGACATTGCAGGTGCTTTCAATGGAAAGCTCACTAGCAGATCAAGAAAACTGGCTTGACAAGCTCTTAAAGAGTATAATAGTATCTGCAGAATTGAGCAACCCTACCATATATAAAGAAGTTCATTGAGGAAGTCCCCAATGAGCAGTTTACCACCGCTTCTTTGGGTGATTTTCATTAATGACATTCTTCTTAAACTTCCGGCAAGATTAAGATATATACATATGCAATAGTTAGTTGGAACTAAATATGGAAAATAAAATAAAGAAGGGCACAATTGCACATAAAAATATTCTGGGCAAGACAGGGATTTTCACCCAATATTACATATTGGACCTAACCAGCGGTACCTAGACTAAGTCTACTCTACAAAATACTTGGCACACCTGGAAAAGTTAGAGAGCATCCAAAGCCATCACTGAAACTTTAAAAAACACATTCACTACTCCTATAGACATGAACGCGGCATGCTAGTCCGTAATTCGGCTGTGGGAAAGAATATATAGTATATCTTATATATGAAGTGTAACATGGACTACATCTTTCCAGCTATAAACTTCTTCGGGAAACTACACATCACTACAAATTAAGATGGCTATATTGAAGTTCTTTGCTATGGTAGGGCTACTAGTGGGAGCTACAGCTTGCTATCCGGAGCTCAATATAGAGGAGTCTTATCAAATGTTGAAATTTGGAGATAAAATACTGATGTTTAATGAAAATGTGTTAAAATTATTAACTCTACAATTTCAACAACTAATACAACAGCTTTGCAGTTTGATTCCTCTCAACGAAAGTTTGATAAAAATAAGCAAGAATTAATTGTTGCATGGTTGCACTGTAGTCTCCAACATTAGAAGGCCTAGAAACATCTGTATGAATCGGCCACTGTGCAACGGGCATAAGCAGTAAAAATGGCGAAGCTAAAATTGAATTTGAACTAAAAGTAAACGCATCTTTAAATAGGTACACGTACATAAATACATATGTATGTACATATGTACATATGTATATAATTTTATGCTCTCACAGAAAATGTTCTGATCCATTTGTTCACCCGGTCGTTTTGCCTTCAACACTCTCATTAGTTGGGGTACACTCAACGAACTACTGATAGATATGATGAAGTCAAAGAGGACAAGAACCTAAAGAATACGAATACTCGCACAAAAGATCACTAAACGTTTCCACACAAAATAAAGCAAACATTCTATATATCTATGAGTTAATAGATATGTGAATGTATGTGTAAATGTATCTTTTGAATGTATTTGTATTTCCATATGTGGATTTCCATACATTGACACAGTGTTTTGTTCTTAATTTTTTCATTTAGAAAATTAAGTATACAACGTACTGAGGAACGGTAGATAAACATAAAATAAATAATATTGTTTGCCCTTGTGTCTTGTGCCGTCATGTGTATGGAAAAAAAACTTCTGCACTTACTCATATAGAAATGACTAAGTGTAAAGAAATCGGCACTGTGGAATTGCCAGCACAGTGCGATTTTAAAGGACTTGATGCTTATTGAACACACCAGTGAAAATTTTATGAATGAGGATCATCAAAACGTTGCTTGATTACAGCGCAACGTGTTATTTCTGGTGTTGCATTTCAACGTACTCGTATCTATGTATAATAGCACATCATATTCCTCTGCCCAGAGTATGGGTTTTAGAATTTATCCCGGGTTTGTCTATCTTTATCCCAAATGCTCAATGATATATGCATTATGATCTAATTACTTGGATTTCATTGGGAGTTCTTTCACTGTATTTACCAAGTAGTATGAGTTCTTGGCCGACCATGCTTTCTTATTGGTATGGTTTTGTAAAACGCTTGTCCATCATGTCAATCAACAGCAAATGCATACAACAAGTATTAGTATTTAACTAGCCACCCCAGCATGTTGCTTGCAACAGGAGAATGCAGGGGTATGAAAATACTCGACTTAGAATTACATACATATGAATGGATATGCTGGTAGTGTTTCTCTTAATACATACATACATATATATTTTTATTATTATATTTTTATTTTGATGTCAATGAATTGCGAGGTAGACAAACTAAATAAATAGTAATTT
The DNA here is from genome assembly GCA_944452675.1 of Tachina lurida. Taxonomy (NCBI): domain Eukaryota; kingdom Metazoa; phylum Arthropoda; class Insecta; order Diptera; family Tachinidae; genus Tachina; species Tachina lurida. The sequence continues at coordinate 56,672,462 of OX101752.1, forward strand.
AAGGTTTGTTTTGTTGTTTCTTTCCAACGTTCTACTGCAGTATAAATGTTTTAGCCAAGCTGACCTTAAAAGATTGTGTTTATTTTGAAAATAGTTACATTGACTTTAAATAATAAGATGCAAATAAATTCCAATAGAGAATCTTTGATTTGTAATCAGATATAACTTAGGTATGTCGCCTGAAGTGGCTAAGGCAACGACCTCACATCACGAAATCTGGGGGAGTAAAAAAAATTTCTGCTAATGATTAAAACTGGCTACACTGCCCATGGATATTTTTTATTTGTACAGTTGCCATGTTGTCTTGTTACAGCATTCATCTAATTGTCCAGATTTGGCTTCCAGAGACTTTCTGTTTCCAAATTTAAGGCCGGTAAAATACTCTATTCGAACGAAAAAATAAGTAACACACGGGCTTTTTATACCCTTTACCAACAAAAATGGTAAAAGGGTATATATAGGTTTGTCATTCCGTTTGTAATTTCTATAATATCAATAAGCGACACATAAAATATATATATTCTGGATCCTTATGCATAGGGAAGACGAATAAGCGATGTCCGTCTGTCCGTCTGTCCGTCTGTCCGTCTGTCCGTCTGTCCGTCTGTCCGTCTGTCTGTACGTGAAATCGGTTTTCCGAAGCTCCCAGAAGAGCTAGAGACTTCGTTCTTGGACTGGTGTGTCAGAAATTTTCCAAAATAGATTGGTATTGAAATTCAGCATAATCGAGCAGACCATTGCAGAGCTGGAAAACTTAAACTTTATTTTGCCATATAAAAGTAACTACCGAAAACAAATTTTTATTTTTTTTAATAAAAAAACTTATTTTACACTTCAGTACGACTAAAATTGGAATTTTAAATTGAAAATATATAAAAAATTTAAAAAGACGTTTCCAGGGTTGGAAAACTTTAACTTTTTGTGTCATGTAAAATTAACTATGTCTAAAACTATATTAGTATTTTCTCGAGAACCGTAAGAGCTAGAGACCTGAAATTTGGACACAGTGTGTAACCCTTTGGCCGCTACAACAACAAATGCGTGAGAGCTGGAAATTAAAGGGTGTTGCAAAACGAGCAACGAAAAATGTTAAAATCCCATGTAATATACATACAATTGTATGTATGTATGTATATACACTTGAAATTTGTAAGGTTAGTGTATTTTTATACAGACTTCAAAAATTAACACTAAAATTTCCAAAAATTTAAATTAAAGGGTGTTCCGTCAGTTAATGCACTTTTGATATGCAATTTTGACAACTTGCTGTATCTTGGAAACCGTAAGAGCAAAACTCTTGAAATTTTCAAAAACGGTAAAACTAAAAAAACAAAAAATTATAAAATCGCCAAACCGAAAAAAATCGCAAAAAACAAAAAAAAATCGCTAAAACGAAAAAAAGCACCAAATTACAAAAAAAATTTCTAAGACTAAAATAAATCGCGAATAACCGGAAAAATTGCTAAAATAAAAAAAAATCGCTAAAATGAAAGAAAATCGCCAAAATGAAAAAAACCCCAAAATGAAAAAAAAAATCGCCAAAACGAAAAAAATGGCCAAAACGAAAAAAACCCCAAAAAAAGAAAAAAAAATTTTAAATGAAAAAAAGTCGCCAAGATGAAAAAAATCGCCAAAATGAAAAAAACCCAAAAACAGGAAAAAATCGTCAAAATAAAAAAAAATCGCCAAAATTAAAAAAATCTCCAAAATGAAAAAAGCCCCAAAAACAGAAAAAAATCACCAAAATTAAAAAAAACCCCAAAACAGTAAAAAAAATCGCTAAAATGAAAGAAAATCGCCAAAATGAAAAAAACCCCAAAATGAAAAAAAATCGCCAAAAACGAAAAAAATGGCCAAAACGAAAAAAAACCCCCAAAAAAGAAAAAAATTTAAAATTAAAAAAAGTCGCCAAGATGAAAAAAATCGCCAAAATGAAAAAAACCCAAAAACAGGAAAAAATCGCCAAAATAAAAAAAATCGCCAAAATTCAAAAAATCTCCAAAATGAAAAAAGCCCAAAAAACAGAAAAAAATCGCCAAAATTAAAAAAACCCCAAAACAGTAAAAAAAATCGCTAAAATGAAAGAAAATCGCCAAAATGAAAAAAACCCCAAAATGAAAAAAAAATCGCCAAAACGAAAAATATGGCCAAAACGAAAAAAAACCCCAAAAAATAGGAAAAAATCGTTAAAATGAAAAAAGTCGCCAAGATGAAAAAAATCGCCAAAATGAAAAAAAACCCAAAAACAGGAAAAAATCGCCAAAATAAAAAAAAAATCGCCAAAATTAAAAAAATCTCCAAAATGAAAAAAGCCCCAAAAACAGAAAAAAATCGCCAAAATTAAAAAAAACCCCAAAACAGTAAAAAAATCGCCAAAAAGGAAAAAATCGCCAAAATTAAAAAAATCTCCAAAATGAAAAAAAAACCCAAAAAACAGAAAAAAAATCGCCAAAATGAAAAAAAAACGCCAAAATGAAAAAAAATCGCCAAAATGAAAAAAACGCCAAAATAAAAAAAATCGAAATATTAAAAAAATCGCCAAAAGGAAAAAAATCTCCAAAATGAAAATAAGCCCCCAAAAAGAGAAAAAAATCGCCAAAATAAAAAAAATTGCCAAAATGAAAAAAAAATCGCCAAAACAAAAAAAACCCCAAATAACGGAAAAAAATCGCCAAAATGAAAAAAAATCGCTAATATGAAAAAAATCTCCAAAATAAAAAAAGCCCCATAAACAGAAAAAAAATCTCCAAAATGAAAAAAAAATCGCCAAAATGAAAAAAAATCCCAAAATAGGAAAAAATCGCCAAAATGGAAAAAGAATTGCCAAAAAAATCGCCAAAATGAAAAAAAAGTCGCCAAAATTAAAATAAACCCCCAAAAAACAGAAAAAAAATCGCCAAAATGAAAAAAAAAACAGAAAAAAATGGCCAAAATGAGAAAAAAGCAACAACACTGAAAAAATCGTTTAAACTGAAAAAAAACTGCGCGAGTCAAAGTCGCACTTTACTGAATTTTTTAATATTAAAGGAATTAAATTAAACTAAGTTTTTTCTTATTTCGTTTTTGCTTCGTTTACTTTACATATTTTATGTATTTTTTAAAAAACTAGATCGGTATCAATAATCAGAAAAATCCAAAATTATGACTCCAGGGTTGGTTGGAAAACTCACGCTTTTGTGTTATGTAAAATTAAATAGGTCTAAATTTTTTTCTTTTTCTTTATAAATTGAATATATTTTATGCTTCTGAAAGAAAAGTTTGGCGTATGAAATTTGAAAAATTAAAATTACAGCTCCAAAGATGGAAACTTTAAAAAAATTATAAATTTTTTCACAAAACAAATATGTATGTATGTGTCTGCATACTATATATATGTACGTACGTTGGTAAAGGGTATATAAGATTCGGCACAGACGAATATAGCACTCTTACTTGTTTTGGATAAATTTGTTTTTTAAATTTCGAAGCAGTCTCCTTTGAGCTCTCTATACTTCGTTTGACGTTTTTCAAAATTGTTTATCTCTTCCAACAAACAAGATTACCCGAGGTCATCAAAATAGGTATTTGTTTGTGAGATCATTTTATCGTTGCAGTCATGTCTCTTTCCGCCGAGCCATTTCTTTAGGTATGGGAACAAAAATCAGCCACTTAGGGCAAAGTCCGAATAATATGGTGTACAAGGACTTCATACGTAGACGAATTCATTCTTATTGTTTTTACTCACTGGAGTTAACTGAATTCGACATATGCTACTTTATCGAAGGATAATTAAGATCTTTTTTGATGACTGGTTTTGTTAAAGGAGAAACAATTAATTGAGAGTAATCCTTTTGCTACTCCAGTGGAAAGCACATTTTAAGGATTTTGTGAATTAAAGGTAGTACCTTTTATACTGGGGGAAAAATTGCATTCGTTCTAAAGCAGTGATGTGCAATAACACAGAAACACACTTGCGCTTGTGTATGGATCAGAGAAAAACCTCTGCTTACTTTTTTAACAGAGGTGGAAATGTTTTTCAATCACTTTCTGTTTATCACTTGTTGAGACAACACCACGTGCGTAAAATGTTTAAAGAAAATTACGAAAGCGAATTCTTCTTTATAGAAAATGTTGATGGTAATGCACAATGCGTTATATGTTATTGTGTTTCACATTTACCAAGCCATTTTTTTTAAAGACATTAAAATATAAATACAATTTAAAAATACTGGTTATATATCCCTGCTCTATGTTAAAGAGAAGCCAAAACCTAAAGAGAGCAAGAGTAACAACATTTTTTTTCTTGGTGTACGTATTTCTTGCTTTCCTATAACGCGTTATAGGAAAAGAGATGCTTGTTTTAAAGGGATATCATTCGGGATTGCGGTGCATACTATCCAAAATAGGCTGAAAATCGTGGAACAAGCTCTATTCTCTCAGAAGCATAAAGCGGTCCATACACTGCAACAGCATGCACGCACAATCAAGCTATTGAGCAATCATGCTGGAACCACATACCATACCAGCAAGCTGGTACAATACTCACTTTTAAAAACAAAATTCAAGAATGGAGGTTGTGAATAGTGACACAGCTTTTGCTGCAATTTTTATAGATATTTTGTTATTTTGTTAGCAGCTATGTACATATAACTAAAGTGCTCAAATTCCATTTTCCATTGAAACAAATTATGTTTCAACAAATTACGATTTTTAAATGCATGTTTACTACATGACAACTTTGCTCAACTGAGCTAATTTCATCATAAACTACACCAGCAGGCTGGTACCATCAGCAAAATACCAAACTCTATTCGACATCACTACAGCAAAACGTAAAATCACACGAAATGCCCATACACGACCAAACGGCTGGCACAAACACTTGATTGCGCATGCATGCTGTTGTAGTGTATTAAAATACTTTATCTCCAAGCCCTAATCCTTCTTAGTGCTAATACCAGACTTGGCTGAAACCGCAATATATCTCAGTATTATATCTTAGGATCCAAGTTCACAAGATGAAAGTGTAGACAACAGCTAGTGAAGTTAGGTTCAGCAAACTATCCATTGGGGAGAGTTGGCAGCTTAACCCTTATCAAATAACGTGGTTACAATCTTTACTATTTTTTTAATGAGGTTATAGTTTGGCTTCCCAATTTGAAGGAAAATACTTACCACTCTATGTTATGCAAGATCTTAAGATTCGAAACATTATAATTAACTCTTCATGTATCACTTCCGCAGATGCATTATGGAAGACAGCAATAAGCCTTGTATCCCATGGTTACAGAGTGAAAAAATTTCCCATATGACGTTGGCTGCGATCTACACAACTCAGTTTTATATTGGCCGTCATATACGTTCGTTGCGTAGTACACAATGGGATATTAAGTAGCTGTCTACCTGCTGCGTTAACCATGGAGAGATCATTGGTGTTAAGGCTTGGATGGAAGTGCATAACCACTGATATGATTACCAAAAGCTCTGATAGTCTACTAGATATGCACAGACTATGAGAAGAATAAAAGAAGGAGAGAGAGAGGGAGCGAGCGGAGGAGTAAATTTTATTCCAAAATTGAGAATTTAATTAGGTAATAAAATGGAAAATGGAAATAAAATTTATTTTCATACAAATATTAGATTCTAAAAGATTGATAAATTTTTAAAAATTTTACTTTATGTGACGCGCAAAATAGAAAGGGACCTAAGGGTAAACCCCGGTTTTGTTCAGGAGAGCCATTTTAAAGATTTAAATACGTGTATTTTTGGTGTACCAGCACTGAGCGTGTTGGTATTGGTCTCATTTGAAAGCGACACATCTCATGACGTCAGGAACTTGTTGGTCAACCTTGAAAACGCGTGTAGCTTGTCCCTACCTCTTGTTTTGTGTAGTTGGTTCTTACAGTTTTCTACCTAGCGCGCTGATTCCATGAGTTTGATATCAATTTTGCTCGCGTTTTTTCGAATCCAGGTTTATTTTCTAAAATTATTAAATGTCAATTATAATAAATACTCATTTATAATTCTTTTAAATCATGGATATCACACTGTTAGTATGAAAATTTGTTCACATTACCTTAGAATCGTCGACTTCAATTTCATAAAACGCGCATATCTCTGGGAAGGAACACTTTTGGGGCATGGGATCGGTCTCATTCGATGCTCAGATGTTGTCCACATCAAAAAAAAGTGAAAATTGATTTTTTACCCTTTTTCTATGTGCTGTCACTTACAGCGTTTTAGCAAATACATTACTTTCAGCTTAATAAAAATATGGAGAGTTTTAGTTATAAAGAATTGACTGAAGATCATTTTAAAAATAAAAATGAAGAAGATGTTTTAAGCTACATTCATAGAAAATTAAACTTAAATTCTTACAGCAGTGAAACAGAATTGGACTTACAAAACAAAGTATCTACTTTTGTCAAAAATTAAAAAAAACGCTACAATGAATCTGATTGGAGTAAAATTAAATTCAATATGTGCTTTGCAAAATGGTTACAAGGTGAAGTTACTTTCCAGATAACTTCTGAAACTACAAGTAAAAACAGTGGAGGAAGACCACAAAAATCGCTTGATAAGTGAAGCGATAGATCTAAGAAGTGAAAACTGAAAAATATAAATGAAGAAATCGCCTGTGAAAATATTAATAATAGTTTGCTTAACCAATTGCGATCACAAAAACAACTAACGAATGTGGACATACTTGAAAAGGTTATTTCCGCTAATCCAGTGAGAACAAAACGGATCCTTAAAAGCATTCCAACACCAAACGAGGAAAGACAGTTCACAAATGAGGAAGCGCTAGCATTATTTCTGGATTTGAAGTTAACAAAACAGCAATATACTCAGCTCAGATTGCGTGCGATTCAAAAGGCTCAAATTCATACCCGTCATATCATCACATAATTTCACTTAAATAAGACTGTTGGCCTTCAAAGGAATCTATTACAATCACACCAATTTCTGCAGAGGTACAACTGCAAGCTCTACTTGATCATACAGCCGAACGTTTGCTACAATAATTTAAAGGAAGTGAGTTGTAAATGGGGATGCGATGGATCTGCTGGACAAAAGCAATATAAAAAATTTTTATGTGAAGGTATTTCGGACACAGATCTATTCATGGTGTGATTTGTACCATTGCGATTAATAAATAACTTAGAAGAGTCAGAACCTTCGACCAGTACAATGCAAACAAAGTATATTTGGAAAAATCAAACACCATCCTCTACTAAATAATGCAGACCAATCAAATTTCAATTTAAAAAGGAAACTCATGATACCATTCACAATGAAGTAAGTGATATTAGAACTCAAGTTTCAACACTACAGCCATTAGAATTGGATATAGATGAACAGACTATTGAAATAAACTACCAATTAGATAGTAGATGGAATGATAGATGGAAAAATTGCCCAGGCTTCGACTGACACAAATGCTTCATCCAGCTGTATTATATGCAAAGCAACATCAAGTCAGTTAATCCAAGAACCAACAAAGTCAGTAGATAGATCTTCTGGGACATATGAATTTGGATTATCACCGCTACATACAAGAATAAGATTTATGGAACACATACTGAAAATAAGCAATGATTTTGACTTCGGATCTTCAGGAACACTAAGAATAAACGTCACCAACAAAGAGCTAAAGAAATTAAAACAGAAACATCTTCAGGATGAATTTCTCAAACATGGGTTGATTATAGATCAACCAAAACAAGAATCAGGCAATACAAATGATGGCAATTTCGCAAGATGATTCTTTTTAGATACCGAAACTACATCTAATATAATAGGTGTTGATATAATAGACCTTATTCCAAGATTTAAAACAATTATTGAAGTACTTGCGTGTAACGAGCAAATTAATGCTAGGAAATTTGGTGATTATGCCAAGGAAACCGCTTATATATATACATCCAAATACCCATGGAGAAATATGTCTGCAACAGTGCACCAGGTTCTTTATCATGAAGAAGATGTCATTAAGTACAATATATTACCGATTGGAGATTTAGCAGAGGAATCCCAGGAAAAAACAAATAAGGATTACAGATTTTATAGAGAACATAGTACCCGCAAAGTTTCACAAAGCTCTATAAATGAAGATTTATTTAATATATTATTGGCAACGTCTGATCCCTTCATCTCTACAATTCGAAATCAATGAAAATTGGATCATTCAGACTTGCATGCCAAAGCTAAGGGACTGCTACACGACAGAAGTAATACAGAAATAAATATGGAATATTTACAAGCAATATTCCAGCCAAATGAATAATAGTTATAATATGCATTTACTATTATTTGAGTGAAATAAAGTATAAAAATATTAATATTTAATTTAATTTTTTGTCATTTTGTTTAATTGACCATGGGAGCCTTATGCATAAATTAAAATTAAAAACATAAATTATATTGAAATAAAGTGTTTTGTGCATTGCATGAAAAGAGATCACAATATAAATATCTATGCTATATCCATAGATTAACATTTCTTCAGGTACTAATATTTAGTTTTGAATTATGGTTAAAGTTTCTCATAAGTCTTTCATAAAAAAGTCTTATAGCCAAAATTATATAATAAGTAGCGGAAAGGCTCACTGTGCTTCAGAAAGATTCGGCATAGCCGAATATAGCACTCCTACTTGTTAAACTTGCAATGTGATCACAAAATCAGCTGTTTGTGGGCTTAATGTGAAAACATTAGCGAAAACTTAAACTATGGAGAGCACGTAGGGTATTAATTGATCTACTTGGGTTGGCCTTAATTTTCAAGATTATTTTTTCTTCTGCAGTTATAAATATACTAACGAAATTTTTTTTTTTTTAATTAATATGGGCTTGAGGACACGCAAGAAAACTACATGCAGATATTCATTTGCAAGTATTGTTTTCGGGGGAAAAACTGAGTTCGTTTAAAACATTTTTACTCAAGTACTGTAATGATACTAAATATATCTCCCCATTTTGATAGAGATGCGGGCAAAAATAAAATTGTTACACAAATTACTTTTTTTTTAGTTTCATAAAATAAAATAAAACTAAGAGATATTTTGAATAGAGTAAATGGATGAGTACGAGTGAATGAGAATTTATGTGACTTTTTGCCGTTGTTTATACATATCGCTCATTTACTCAAAGAACGTCATAACTCAATAAAGAAGTTGGCCAGAAAACGCGTTTGTAGTTTTCAATTTGCACACAACTCAAGGGAAAAATAACATTTTGTTTCGCTTTTAAGATTTGAGTATTCAAGATATTTGTACGAAATGCTTACACGATATGAAGAACGATATGGGGATTAATTCTGCATCATTAACTCAAAAATTCCATTTTTTGAGTTATGACGTTCTTTGAGTTAATGAGCGATATGTTATATTACTTTTTTATTATTTTTCTTCAGTTCATTTTCATTGAGTGAGTTCTTTTTCAAAATTTCCCTGATGTTTTGCTCAACATTGAAATGTTTTGTATGTACATATGTTGTGTTTGTCCGTCTATCCCTCCATACATATATTTTCACACATTCCTTCATTTATATTTATTTGGACTCGCCTCATGAGCAAATGCTGCTGGTTATTACAATTTCATTGTGCAGCACTTTATTATTTACATACATAAATATGTACATATGTACATATGTACTTCCATATATACCGTATGTTCATTACAATTGAGAACGGGAGTGTAACGTATACAAATAAAAATAAAAATAAGATGAGTATCTCGCAGATTCATTTTGGTACATACTATGTGAAACACTTATTGGTGATATTCTAAAAGATCTCGCCATTGAGTAGGAGGCCGTTATTAAAGACCAATTTGAAACAGTTTATATTTTGCTCTGCACTAATTCACAACGCGAATTTTTTCCTAGTGATGTGTAAAATTCAACATTGTTATTGTATAAAACAAATTAAGTAAAAAGTATTTTATGCTCAAGTTTTTTAATTAAATAAAAAGCCTAAATAATATGTATATTATGAAGAGAGTTTTTCATTAGTTTCATTAGAAAAGAAGAGTAAAAATACAATATCGTTTATTATAAAAACGTCAAAGTTTTTCCCCATCTGGATTTATGCAAGTGTGAGAATGTGTTAGTTAAACAGTGATTTATATGGAGAATAAATCATACATACATGGATACTACAACACATATACACACATACATACACATGGATATTTTCAAATTTTATAATAAAGGTACTTTGAAATAATTACATATAAATTGTTTAAACAAACCAAAATATTAATAAAGGGTATAATATGAATACTACTAAGATTTTTAATATCTATCTATGTACATATCGCTCATTTACTACAAGAACGTCATAACTAACAAATGGGTTTTTAAGCTAATGATGCAGAATTAAGTAATTGATATTGTGTAAAAATTTTATACAAATATCTTTTTTACTCAACTTTTGTGAGAAAAACTAAATTTCCTTTAAGTTGTGTGTAAATGAAAACTTTAAAAAAAACTACGTTTTTTCAGTTATAACGTTGTTTTAGTAAATGAGAGATATGTACATAGACTGAAAGAAAACAGGCCAATAAAGACAATTAACTACATAAATGAACATATACGTACATACATACTAGGGATGTAACGAATACCAGTTTAGCCAATGCGAATGCGAAAGCGAATAATACATATTAATTTTTGCGAAAGCGAATGCGAAAGCGAAAGCGAATGCAAATATTACAATACGTTAAAAAAATCACATGAAAATAAATTTATCTAAGAACATGAAGTTGTGTTGTATACATAGATCTACTTGAGTCTTGAATTCAGCAAATATTTATTAATTTATTAGAAATAAAAATTGTTAAACTGAAAGATATATGAAATCATATTAAAATAAGTATAGATAATAATTAAAAATAAATTTACAAAATGTTAGGCAATCAACCCATTCGTACTTTGGCCCTAAGACCTTGTACTAAGTTAAACATTTCGTGTAAAATGCTACCAAAATACATATTAAGAAAAATTGGAATGAATTGTTCATGAAAATTTTTTCCAGAAGTAGTACTCTGTTCATCTTGGGAAAAACATATGAAATATATCTTCAACATTTTAAGTTTACATGCGAAATAATATGAGTGGCACTTGTTTCGCAAAAAATTTACAAAAAAGAAGGAATAGTTAATATTTTTGCATTTAAAATTTTTTGAACGAAGTAATGATGTGCTTACCATTTTTCAAAAGTTCTAACAGACTAGTCTTAAGTAGAAAATATTTTTGCGCAATTCAAACACTGCCTTTTCTTTTTCAAAAACTGGAAAATATTTCCAATATTTTTTTCTTTAGTATTCGCTTTAAATATTCGCATACATTTTAGCGAATGCAAATAGGAAAAGTAAGCGAATTATTTGCGAATACGAAAGCGAATGCGAACATTCGTTCCCTAATACATACATACACTATATGTTCACGCAAAGAAAAGATATGGTTGTAAAATGGTTGAGAAAACAATATTATGTTCTCTGAAACAAATGTTTGGTCGTTGAAAACTAGTTATTGTTATTCTAAACATTTATTTTGTTACGATAAACACAGTAATGTTTGAATTTAATAATTACATTATTATATTCATAGAAAGTGCGATATGGTTAGAGTTTAACAATATCGTTTTGTTAAAAATTTATGACTACAATATAATTTGTATTATTGTGTAAAAATAATATGATGTAAATAACAATAAAATATTATCCAAAACAATACTATTTTAAGTTTTTAAAAAAATCTTTTTCAGAAACATCTGTCAGTTCAGTGTTTCGTTTGTAAGCTATCGGTAGTGCACGCGTGGTGTTAAATAAATAAAAAACAAGTAAGAGTGCTATATTCGGCTGTGCCGAATCTTATATACCCTTTACCAACGTACGTACATATATATAGTATACAGACACATACATACATATTTGTTTTGTGAAAAAATGTATCATTTTTTTAAAGTTTCCATCTTTGGAGCTGTAATTTTCTTTCAGAAGCATAAAATATATTCAATTTATAAAGAAAAAGAAAAAAATTGTTAGACCTATTTAATTTTACATAACACAAAAAGTGTGAGTTTTCCAACCCTGGAGTCATAATTTTGGATTTTTTTGATTATTGATACCAATCTAGTTCTTTAAAAAATACATAAAATATGTTAAGTGAAAAAAGCAAAAACGAAATAAGGAAAAACTTAAGGTCAGATTTTGTAAATTCAAACGATTTTTTCGTTTTGAAATTTGTATGGAAAAAATATTTTTTGAAAAGAATTTTCGTTATTTTTCATACAAATTTGAAACGTTTAGAAACAAAATTTTTTACAAAATCTGCTTATTAGTTTCATTTAATTCCTTTAATATTAAAAACTTCAGTAAAGTGCGACTTTGAATCGCGCACGGCTTTTTTGAAGTTTTTTCTTCAGTTTAAACGATTTTTTCAGTTTTGTCGCTTTTTTCTCGTTTTGGCGATTTTTTTCTGTTTTTGGAGGTTTTTTTTTATTTTGGTGATTTTTTTCTGTTATTGGGATTTTCTTCATTTTGTAGATTTTTCTCATTTTGACGATTTTTTTTTCATTTTTGCGATTTTTTTCTGTTTTTGGGTTTTTTCTATTTAGGAGTTTTTTTTCTTTTTTTTTTCATTTTGGCGACTTTTTTCTGTTTTTTGGGTTTTTTTCGTTTTGGCGATTTTTTTCATTTTGGCGATTTTTTTTCATTTTGGCGATTTTCTTTCATTTTTGCGATTTTTTTTTATTTAAGCAATTTTTCCGGTTTTTCGCGATTTATTTTAGTCCTAGAAATTTTTTTTAATATGGCGATTTTTTTCTGTTTTTGGGTTTTTTTTCATTATGGCGTTTTTTCCTGCTTTGGGGTTTTTTTTATTTAGGCGATTTTTTTCTCTTTTTTGGGGTTTTTTCATCTTGGCGATTTTTTTTTCATTTTGTCGTTTTTTTCCTGTTTTGGGTTTTTTTTTAATTTTGGCGATTTTTTCATGTTTTTTTGGGGTATTTTTCGTTTTGGCGATTTTTTTGTTTTTCGCGATTTTTTTCCGTTTGGCGATTTTATAATTCCTTGATTTTTTAGTTTTACCGTTTTTGAAAATTTCAAGAGTTTTGCTTTTACGGTTTCCAAGATACAGCAAGTTGTCAAAATTGCATAGTCAAAATTGCATTAACTGATGGAACACCCTTTAATTTAAATTTTTTGAAATTTTAGTGTTAATTTTTGTAGTCTGTATAAAAATACACTAACCTTACAAATTTCAAGTGTATATACATATAATTGTATGTATATTACATGGGATTTTAGAATTTTTCGTTGCTCGTTTTGGAACACCCTTTAATTTCCAATTCTCATGTATTTGTTGTTGTAGCGGCCAAAAGTCTACACACTGTGTCCAAATTTCAGGTCTGTAGCTCTTACGGTTCTCGAGAAAATACTAATATAGTTTTAGACATAGTTAATTTTACATAACACAAAAAGTTAAAGTTTTCCAACCCTGGAAACGTCTTTTTAATTTTTTTTATATTTTTTTTTATTTAAAATACCAATTTTAGTCGTACTGAAGTGTAAAATAAATTTATTTATTAAAAAAAAATAAAAATTTGTTTTCGGTAGTTACTTTTATATGGCAAAATATAGTTTACGTTTTCCAGCTCTGCAATCGTCTGCCCGATTTTGCTGAATTTCAATACCAATATAAGTTGGACCATTTCTGATACATCAGTCCAAGAACGAAGTCTCTAGCTTTTCTGGGAGCTTCGGAAAACCGATTTCACGTGCACCGGACGGACAGACGGACGGACGGACGGACGGACAGACGGACATCGCTTATTCGTCATCGCTATTCATAAGGACCCAGAATATATATATTTTTTTGGTCGCAAATTAAAATTATGGAAATTACACACGGAATGACAAACCTATATATACCCTTTTCCATTTTTGGTAAAGGGTATAAAAAGTACAAACAAAAGGGTAGATAAATAAAAATAATATGTACATATGTATGTATGTATATCTCTTTATACATATGTGTCTGTATTTCGTGTATACACAATATGTAAGTATACATTTCTATACATACATACATACATTTTATTTCAACAATATTAATTTATTTTTTTATTTCGGATTTACCGCACATATTTTAAACAAAAGATTTGCCAATAAATATATGATTAAAAAACAAAATATTATTATTATATAAAATAATACTATGGTCATATTTAACAATATTATTATAATATTAGAGCATGGAATGGTAATTATCAATTATATTTTAGTCACATCTAACAATAGTGTTGTCTTATTTACAATAATAAGATTAGGTATAACAAAGTTAATTGTTTTTGTAGATAATATTATTATAAACTCAGAAAATAATATTATTTAAACTTTGCTTTTCCATTGACACTAATATGATTTGACTGCAACCATATAATTCAATAATAGTATGTTGCTGTTTGATTATGGTTACCTCAACCATATTTTTTCTTTACGTGTTCATACATATATACAAATTATTTAAAAGTGTGTAAAAAACTTTATGCAAAATTTTAATATGCTGCCATTTTGCCATATGTGACTGCAACGCCGAAAAAAGTGACTGCAACGCCGAAAAACGTGACTGCTAACATTTCAGGTTTGGCCAAAAATGGAGATTCATTTATTGTAATGGATTTGGTTTTCAATTGGCTTAGACGGGTATGTCCTTGAAATTTTGTGCATCCCCTTACTGGGGCAAATTCAATCTTTACTGACTAGTTTATTTAAAAAGTATAAGCACGTGACACGCTTGCATAGTTATGATGATGTTCCAATTAGTGTTACCCTCATTGAAGTTCTCCAATTTTTCAATGAAGTCGACCGTTTAAATTAGAATACCGAAGCGGTTTTTCGTAGACATTATTCCTTTCTACGTTGTAGTATCTGTGTTTTCGTTTATTTCTGCAAGGCATATTTATAATGGGTATACTCCCCTCAATTCGCCCTGAAAATGCATTCCTAGAATCAGCGTGACCGTTTGAACGACTTAAGTGTCAAATTGCTACTTTTTCGACTGCCTTGCCACTTTTTGTTCCCTTTGTTTTAGGGTGAGTTATATAAAAATACATTAATGCCTTAATTCTGTTCGACGAATGTATCGTCTTGTCTATGGACGAAAAAAAGAAGCAGTTTTGATTCTTTAAAACGATTATTATTTATTGTCTATGCTAGATGGTTCGTGTATTTGCTTTATGGTTTTGTTCTAAACATTATATCCAACACACATTTTTTCATATATTTTTCAAACAATTGTATAATAATTTAATTGAATTTATATGTTTTAAAACATGGCAATAATATTTATATTTTTCATTGTCAAAGACAACAACCAGTTTTGAAGAAAATAATTTAGAGACTTCAAAGACAAGAAGCATTTTCAATCGAAAACGTCCTAAATCTTCTTACTGAATTAGGGCATAAAAATAAAAAGTTTAAAGTAGTTTTCTCGTTGTTTTTTAATTTTGCCCCCTTTTGTTATAAATCCCCTAATTGGTGCCACTTTTTGAAAAATCTCATCGGTCACCCTGCCTAGAATGTTAGAATGTATACTGAAAAATGTGTGTTGATATCTGAGCGAGACTCAAACTACAAGCCGTGAAAACAAGCATATTCAATGTCGGGGTCAACCGGCGTGAATTCAGCCAAAAACCGGCTTTGATTCTGTCGCTGGCGATTTTTGACCAGTATGAGATCTCCAGCTGGTAAGTTGATTGTAGCCGTTAATTTCCCGTATAAATTTAGGTTTTTTTGTCACGCTTTCAACTACTAATTATAAAATTGAGGAACTTCGACATAAAACAGTGTTTCGGCACGACTCAAGAAATGCTGCTAACGTAGTCTTGAACACAAAGTAGACCAGAGTTGAAAAAACTGACTTATGAAAAGCTAAAATCAGCTGATTTGATCACTGCTAAAAAGGGACAACTATAGTGTATTTGTTACTAAGTATTTTTAGTACAATAATCAAAACAAACAACAGAAAATGCATACTTAGTGAAATGAACAATTGAAGATTTTTACAAAATTAAATGAAAGATTTTGTAGTGTTGAACTACAATACGCAATGGCGCGTAGTCATAGTCAAAGCAAGGTACACTTTAAGAAATTAAAACCAGTATTTTGTATGGTAATATTGGTTTTAACTTCTTAAAGTGTACTTTGTTTTGACTATGACTATGCGCCAATGTGCTAAAGATTATTAGTTATATAAAAGTGATTAAAATTAGTTTTCAAATGATTACAAATTTTAAACATGTTCCTACAAAAGTATTAACTTTTAACTTTAACTTACAAAAAGCATACAACGAATGAGACCACAAAGTATAAAAGGAAAATGCATTTGAGCACATGAACATTTGTACAAAATTAGATGGAGGAATTTGTTATTTTGAATAAAAACACAATAAAACATTGATTAAAACTTGTTTTCAAATAAGTATAGGCTTCGTTTTAAGCATTTTCATTCACAAATATTATAAAAATCACGCAGATAATGAGACCACAAAGTATAAAATGAAATTACGTTAAAGTAATACCACGCGAAAGAAAACGTAAAGAGGATTTGATGATTGTATGAGTGAGACCTCCGAAAACACAATTATCTTGCGTCTCGTGTCATTCATCTCTGGTCTACTTTGTGGTCTTAAATGAGGTGTTCACTTTTTGATTGGAATTGCGCTGATTTAAGTAAATTCTTTCACCGTTCTTACAAACTAGTGGAAAAATGTTTTACACTAGGATACCTGTCGTGCAATTACTACCTTAGTAGCCGTCTCATTGGTGCTTATTAGTGTCCTGCTTGATAACATTTTACTTTATTTCTACGATCTAGGACAACACAGTTATTTTCCCAATTAAAAATTTCCTGATCGCTTCCCTTATTAATTACAAAATTCAAAAGTTATATATTAAACAACGCATTATACAGTAACGATTAATATGAAACAATCCAACTGTGTGTACGCTCTATGCAAGTAATTTCTACACACATAATTAAAATAAGGTTCTTACTTACGAGCTTGTCTTATAAAATTTAATTTAAATGATAAATATATGTACACTATGGGTAGAAAGAACAGACATTACATCAAGTTTTGTTTACATTAATCAAGATTTCGTATCCAAAACATAAACCATTGAGTTAAAATTTTCCAAAACTACTACAACCAAACAACTGCTGTTGATTTTTTACTGGAATTAAAAAAAAGTGTGCATAACTTACTTTGACTAGATTTGCAGTAGATTTCGACAAAATATTGTGACGAAGAAGATTTTGTTCGAACTCTCGTAAGTGCTAAATTTTTCTCAGATGCAAGCGCCCTATTAAAGTGCGTTTACATTTGAGCAAAAAAAAAAACTAGTAGATTTTTCTATGTTTTGTCAAAATCTACTTAAAATTTAGTAAAACTTAGTGATACAACTATGGTTTTTTTTGTAATTTGTACTAAAAGTCAATATTTGTACTCTTATGAATAGAATAGGCTACTGTTCGTAACGCTTTTTAAGCCAAATTACATGTGATACATCTACATCAACTGACACCACACACAGTGGACCAAAACACAGAAGAACGCTGATGAGGAAGGTTTAGTGGCCTTCGAAAACGGCTGGCTGTTCCGTTCAACTATGTGTTGTTGTCAGAATATTTACAACCAACTTTGATGTTATTTGTTCATTAATAATTATCACATGTAATTTGGCTTAAAAAGCGTTACGAACATTAGCCTATTCTATTCATAAGAATATAGAAACAAATACAGTTCGAAAAATAATAATTAAATCAACTAAAGTCAATATTTGTACTTAAAAAGGTGTGTGAATTGCCTACATTGCAGTTGTTTGATTGTTCTTTTGGAATATTTTCAGTAATAAATAACTGCTAGATTTTGTGCAAGTGTAAATGCACTATAAGACATTTCGTGCATATGTAAATGCCCCTTAAGTGTAGCCGAAGTGGTTTAAGTGCTTGCTAAAAGTAGCAATGACACAAGCGCTTCTGCTTTCCGGCGATAAAAAGGAAGTCTGGCAGCCGTGCATACGCATCATGCTAGGAACACAACTGGGACGAACGACGAATTTTTCGGTGCGAATTTTCGTCATAAAAAATAAAACACATGTGTGCATATGAAAATGAACACAACACCGCCGTACAACGAAATTCTTCGTGCGTGACGAATTCTGAGATAGGTTTATTTATTTATTTATTTCGCCGACGAACGACGAAAAAACAATTTTCTCTCTCTCACTCTCTGTTTTTGTACACACAACAACCAACTTTATCAAATATAAGAGAGGAATTCGCTGCGTAAATTCGTCGTTGTTGTGCTTCACACGACGAATTTACGCAGCGAACTCATATCGACGAATTCGTCGAGGTGGACGAAATTCGTCGTTCGACCCAATTGTGTTCCTAGCATCACGCGTATGAGCAATGTGATAATTTTCCTAACATACTTTACTGCTGCAATTTTTATTTCAGACATATACGTTTTATATTGACCGATAGTTTAAAGTAGAAGAAGCTTATAGTAAGTGTGGACTTAATATCTTTATTCGCCATTCGAGCGTGATGCCGTAACAAACAAGTGTCAAACAAACAAACTTATGCCTTTTTTATATGTATAACACATCGAGCCATAAAAGCTAAAATAGCTTAAGCGACACATATATTTTGGACTACGTTTTTTTAGGAAAATCGACTATTTACGATCGCAAATTATCGATTTTGGTCAAAAAATGAAGTTCGAAAATTATATCGCTTAAGCTTGTTTGGCGCTTATGGCACGATATATATTATCAATTTCAATAATATATAGAATTTTCATATGGTTCAAAAAGTAAACAGATGCCGGCTGCATCGACTGGCCGAAATAGTTTTATTTGATGGTGGTTCAGCGTTGTCTATATGCATTTCATTGTTGCTGTAACAAATCATCAGTAGACTTCAACCACACATTTTGAACAGTCACAAACCTCTTATGGTTGAAGTCTACTGATGATTTGTTACAGCAACAATGAAGTGCATATAGACAACTCTGAACCACGAGCAAATAAATTTCAAATTAAAATAAACTTCTCACAATGGGTAATATGAATAAAAAATGTATTTGCATTTTACTTAAAAATTTGCTTTAAAACCCCAAATATTAGTGTTTTTTTTTTAACAAATTTTTAAGTAACAACCCAGACGGTCTACTTGAGTATAAAATTTATATGGAAAGCACTAATTTTTTTGAGTGATTTTCATACACATTTTCTAGTCGAGTCGCCTGTCTGACTTGTAGAAACTGCACATAAAAAGCAAATACATTCATACTACCAATATGTCGAATAATAAATTTTTTAAAAAAGTTTTTGTAAAAAATAAAAATTAAAAAGTCAAAAAATAAACAAGAATTAAAACTGAAAGAGAGAAAGAGCTATCGTACCGTTTGCCTTATTTTTGTTGGACCTTATAACAATCGCAGGCTTTGTGGGCAGTGGTTAAACTGAGTTGCGTTATTTCGCGATATCAAGCAGCAGATGTAAATACACACTTTGCTAAATGTTTCTCTTAGTTTAAATCATCTTTGGTTCTCTGCTATCACGTATTATGTTACAAGGCTCTGCCAGTTTTACCGCACTTGCTACTTTTTCATCGATATCTGCTATGAAACACAATACTTCGGCATTCGATATACAAATTTCGTTAAATCACTTGCGAAAAATGAAATAATACGAGTTGACTTATTTTGCTTTTGAAACGTTTTTCGTTGAACCATTTGTGAGAAATGAAATAATATATATATTTAGCTTTTGAACTTTGCACACAATTCTTTAAAAAAAAATAAATCTTAAACGATTCAAAATCGCTCTTAATGTCATTGGCATGTGAAAGTATTTTTTCTTTATAAAAAAAACACAATAATGACCGAAGAAAAAAAGAACAATGCACACTTTAAAACAGAAATTCTTTAAATCACAGTAACTTTTTTTATTAAATGATTTAATAACTATAAAAACTCTCAGACAAAACAGATACACAAGTAAAGCCGGAAATCTGTGCGACATTTTTAATTAATGTCAAGTTAAAAAAATCAGCAAACTGCTTCTTTGCTGTTGTTCAATTAACCAAAAAATTAAAAATAAATATGTACAATACAAGTTGCACACACACACACAACACACACACGCCAGATACAAACTTTCAAGATAAAAATGCAATGAAATAAAAACATTTTGCAAACTATTAAGCTGAAATTATCCTGCAACTGCCAGCAGCAAGTAGAATAAAAACAAATAATAAATTTAAATTTGGCCACATGCACCCACCGACCGACGACACACTTCACAATTTTCAAATTAAAGAAAATTATCTTGCAAATTTGAAAAGATTAAACTGATAAATACTCGTACCACAAAGAAGGAAATAAAATTTTCAAGATACAAATAAACAAAAATGTATCCCAAATGTACACAAATAACAAATTTTAGATACAATCGACTACTCGTACAACTTGTTTAAATCATTAATGAGTGATTTTTTTCTCCTTTCGTTTCGCTACTGTTGCCCGCAAACAATGATGATGAATTGTTGGAAGTCCATTCACTCTCTCAACTTGCAGATACAGAGCAACAGACTATAAACAAGATATTTATCTAGAATCTAGAATATAAATGGTATAGTTTGTTTAAAACTATTTTATGTAGTTAAACTGAAAAAGCTGAGAGGAAAATATTATTTTTGCTGATCGAAATTAAAAGAAAATAATGTGTTTGTATTATAAATCTATTATAAATCAAATGCTAAGAAATCACACTACAAATTTCTTCTCAGGCATGATTTGTTTTCTCTTTTAATTATAAATAAAAATTTTGTTATTTATTCAGTTTATAATTTATAAGTACGTATGTATTTATTTGTGAATGAAAAATCGCATATGGTACAGTCTATGACGAAATTAAATGGGCGCCATTTTTGTAATATTCTTTAGAATGCTTTCTTAT
Organism: Tachina lurida; assembly: GCA_944452675.1. Lineage (NCBI taxonomy): Eukaryota > Metazoa > Arthropoda > Insecta > Diptera > Tachinidae > Tachina > Tachina lurida. The sequence goes on from OX101752.1 coordinate 56,693,477, forward strand.
TTAAATTATTTATGGAAAATTGCTTCCAATTTTAAATTTTAATAGTTTGTATTTAATGATTTTTTTTATCAGTTTGGAAAAGCGAAAGCATTTTTATATTTTTACAAAAATAAATTTGATTCGGCAGTAAAATTTATAATATTACATACACACATAACCATGCTTTTTATTTATTTTTATTTTAGTAATTTCAGGAAAGCGTATGAACTAAAATGTTTATAATTAATTGTTGCAAGGCCTTTTTCTTATTATTGCGCCAGTAATAAATAATTGACTTAGTAAAGAATTTAGATTTCTATATGTGGCTATGTGATTCTCTTGAGCGCTAACAATTTTTTAAAAACTATTGAATTTTCTTAACGTGAAAATGATTTGCAATCAAATTCGAGTTCAAGTTATAGTCCTAACATTCCATAACAGAGAATGTCTATTATTACTAAAAAAAATACATATATATATATATGCATAAGTAAATAGTCTCAATTTTGGTATATTCATAACTGTAGCGCAAACAATTCGCACACATATTTTCCCTCAAGCAACTATGGCTATAGCCGATTCCAACATACAAGAGCATCTTTACTTCGCTTATGCAGAAAATTAAAATACGCTACAACTAAAGATAAAAAAAACAAATGCGTATCAAACGCATTGACTTGGTCTCATACTTACAGTCTGAGTATATTTATACTCAGGCTAGGGATATTGAATCGAAAAAAAAACGCTGATACTCGGGATATTTATTTGTAATTCGCCACTGTATAGATACATATGTAAAATAGAATGGAAAATGTGTGCGTATGTGTGTGGCTGCTTGAAAACATAATTGATGCGTGTGTGTAAATAAAATAGCCCTATATACATATATGCATGTGTAACCGATTATTAGTCAGAGTATTTTTATACCCATGCGTGTGATTGTTGCTTACACTGTCCATAAATTTTAATTATAGTCGCTTGTGCAGCAGCTAAGTTCTTTTGTTTTATAACTCAGGAAAAAATAGTAATGACCAGGGAAAGGTTTTTATGGCATATGCCATTTCTTCAATTATTAGCATAAAAGCAATTTAGAAGAAATTAATGCTGGAAATTATAGTTCATGATATTTTTAATTAAGATAATTAATGCATCTTTTCTCCCGTACACGATTTATATTTCGTGTTTTTTTAATATTTCAGTTTTCATTATAAAATCTACAGTATAGTTTTGTGAAAGTAATGTTATATTACAAAAAAAAAAATAACATAAACGGACAACTTTTGAAAAAATATTACCCTGATATAATGAATTCTTGTTGTATCTTGAATATGTTTATAAACTCTATTAACCAAAGTCATACGATTGTGTTAGATAGTGAATCCTATCTCTAATAAGTCATAAGTCTCTTTCGTTTGCTTTCACACACTTTTATTTGTGTTTGAAATAAAAAAAAAAACTTTTAACGGTAAAAGTCTTTAATTTACGAATGGAAAAAATGTTTTCGAAAATATTTAAAGGATTCTCCCCAGTACTTTATTGCGTAGTGTTCGGCTTCAAACTAAATAAATAATAATATAATTTGTACAAAATAAATACTCGTAACTAGTCCGTCAAGGAATTTCTAACAAAATACACAAAGTGTACTGTGTCCTTTCACAGCTTTAAGCGCTGCCTGGCTGTCGACTTAGAAGGTTACCTCCTCTGTATACCTGCGATGCCCAGCGATGCGCACGTCTGAACCTTAGCAAGTAATCTCATTTTCTTCAATACCTTCCATTTTGCCTCACAACCATAGGAAATAACCTGCATGAAAACCGATATGTAAATCCAGTTCCTTTATATAGCTTTCTTGCATGTGTAGTAGTCATTGAGCCCTTTAAACCATTTTTGGTTTAGTGAGAGCGGAACTCAAACAACTAAATAAGGAATATGTAAAAGAATAACCATAATTCCGAAGAAACATATGTTATTTTATGGCAGTTTTATTATTTTGTGTCATTTCTCGTGATATTTATTACAGGGTTTTTATGTCATTTTGCCAGCCATTTTGAACCAATTTTAAACTTGCTCTGGTAATGACCAAGGACAGGGGGTCTACTGTGTAATTCGAAACGAAAGAAAATTCTTGCGAATTTGTTTCTTAATAACATATAAATTCGAAAGCATTTGCTTTCGTTACGAATTACAGAGTAGACCTTCAGAACTTCATGCATTTATATACATATGTATTTAAGACATAAAATACATCACATTAAAAACTTCAAATATGCACTAAAAACAATAAAATGTGCATTTTTTTTATTTTATTCAAACAAAAACAGAACAGTATGGAAAAATACAATATAAATATAAATTGAAAAGTTTTTTTGCTTATAGGGCATTTCCACATGCACAAAATCTAGCAATTTCTTCCTTCAGAAGCATTAAATATATTCAATTTATATACGAAACTTTATTGCAAATGGAATATGTGAATTGGTTTGATTCATCGTATTTCAATTTGCTGATGTGTTTTGTAATGAAGGCTCAAAGTTACTATCTCTAACAGTCGTTAGACAACAGTCTTACCATTGTCGTTTGTCGATGAATCAAACCAATTCACGTATTCCATTTGCAATAAAGTTTCGTATATAAGGCAGAAATCTACATCAACTGACACCACGCACAGTGGATCAAACACAGAAGATTGCTGATGATGAAGGTTTAGTGGCCTTCGAAAATGACTAGCTGTTCCGTTCATCTATATGTTGTCAGAATATTTACAACTAACTTTGTTGTTATTTGTTCATTAATAATTATCACATGTAATTTGGCTTCAAAAGCGATACGAACCTTAGCCCGTTCAAATTATAAATATAGAAACAAATGGAGGTCGAATAATAATTAAAACTAACACATTACATAATATTAAAGAAAAATATGTAGAAGTAATTGATGGCAAGAAGGACTTCTTTAAGTTCTAATAGATTACGTGAATATGTTGCCAAATAAACAAATTAATTAGTTCTCAAAAACCGATTATTTAAGTCTAACGTCTTGTTAAAATCATTAAGTTGGTAATCCAGTAGGGAAGAGATTCCACAAAAAAATCTTAATTTCAAATCCGTTCACCTTTTTTTGAAAAATTTTCGCTGGGTAACTTAGTTTCCCGCGAAATCTTTCACTACTTTCGCCTTCACTAGCAAATATTTGCCTCTTAAAATCGGCAATGAAGATAAATTCCAAAATAGATGGTTTGAGCATTTTCAAATGTACTTGATATCGTAACGAGAGCTTCAACAGCTCCCCTCGTAGGAAGCATAGCAATAAAAATTAAGAACTTTTTTTTTCAATAAAATATAATTTTACAATTTGATTCGGTTATAAAAATGTCTAGCTTAACACGTACATACATATCGTCACCTAAAATCCAAAAGGCCCTAACAACCAAAAAATTCAAAATATACTTTTTAATTGATTATGATGTGATTAACCAAAATATACCTTTCTTTAAAATTTTACTCACATATGTTCAAAAATGCCAATTTTATTCATTATTTAATTTGGCAGCTAACAAATAAATACTCTTAATTTATAAGGTTTATTGCTTCTCCTGTAAAAAAGTAAAAAAGTGTACTTACACGGCCTTTTGGATTTTAGGTAACGATATGTATGTTTTGTACATACATATATTTAAAATTTTTATTTTGAAATATTAAATTCCTATACAGAAAAATGTATGTATGCATGCAATAAATAGAAAATAAAACCGTTTATATTAATGAGCAAAACTTGTTAAAATATGTTTAAGCACTTAGAAATAGATGAATGAATATCTATAATATACAAATGGATTTATGTTTTAGTTTATAAAACACGCCGGAAGTGTACACTAGCTACGCCATCATCATCATCATCATCATCATCATCATCATCATCATCATCATCAACGTCATCAACAGCACACTCGCATTATTATCGTTATTAATATTATTATCACCACTATGATCATGGTTTTTATTTGCGATTGAGAGAGCAACAGGCATTATTTATATAAAAAAAAAATATTATTAAATAAGTGGCAGAAAGTGCTATTCATTCATTTATTTATTTATAATACAAATTTAACTTTTAATTCATCCTAATATTTTTATACTCGTATGTTTGTAATTCTTTCTGTAAATCGCTTATAATAACTACAACGCGTGTGTTAAGGTGTTCACTCGTATAGTCCTTAGAGGAAAGTACATATTTTACGGATCTCCCAGTAGTCACTTAATATTGAGTGATGCCTTCTATTCAACACAAGTATTTCTCAGGTGAAATTAATTATTACTTCAGATACAGCATGAACGTTATTGCAAATGTGATTATCTAATAACTATTATTAAATATTTGCCGAGTCTGCCTGTACTTACACGAATATCTCGCAGAATAACAGCAAACACATTTGGGGTATTCACAACAGTGTCTTAAGTGTCCTAAGTGTCATAATGTCTTAACATTTTAACATTGTTTAAAAAAAAGGTCGTAAAGTAATACGACTTTCGCAGCTATGTTTATTGTTTGTCATAACTACATGTAGAAATGTGTGAGAGTTCACCAAAGGAATTGAGACAGAGAGAGAGAGAGAGAGAGAGAGAGAGTAAGCAATGTACAAAGGTGCTAAAACCAAAATATAAATAAGTACAATATTTTTAATTGTAAATTATGAGGGGTGCTCACAGCATTATATTTTTTCGTGTTATTACTTTAAAACGTGTTAATTTATGAGTACCATCTGAATACCCCAATTGTTCATGTTATTCTGACTTTAATATTTTCTGATTGTGCAACAAAGATGGCATAACTTTCAGGTGTGCTTCGCTGGTTTTAAAGTGACTTCAGGAATGCAGGGAGTTCGCAACACGTCTACATATACATATATATAAGGAATGTATATGCTCGATAGCCTTACCAATTCTATATTTTGTACATACAATCATTGTATGGATTGTGTTATTTATACCTAGTTCTAGTCAAAAGTTTTGTTTATTCACAATATTAAATTATTCGCTACTAAGCTAAAGTTTCCTCATGTTGACTGTACTATTATTAACACAAAAATGCAGTGATTTGTTGATACCATCTCTCTTTCTTTACTCAACGTAAGACTTCTTGGAACTGTTGGCAGCATATAGACCTTTGAAAACCTTAAATAGTTCTTTTAGCTTATGTGTGTGTATGTATTAGGTAATAATCATGAGACTGTTTAGAAAATTTAAGTCAAGATAAAGAAGGTCCTGGGAGGAATTAGTTGTTGGTCATTATCCAGCAAAAATGTTATATTCCTTTTGGTATTGCTAAGTGTTAAGAGATTATGGCACTGCCCTTCGGTAATGTTGTGGAGTGTTTCCGAATACTTAATTTCCGTTATTTGAAATTATTATTTGCTGTTTTGTACTGGCAACACCATGCTGTCACGTAACAGTGTTGCATTTAATTTTATTCGTTATGTTTAAATCTAGGTTTTAATTTAGTAACAATTTGCTTAGAATTGTTTCAATATGTTCCGATCACATCCGCAGTTGTTTTCAATTAACAAATGATGGAACCTTACATTTAAAAATGTAAAGAAAATTTTACTTTTACATACATGTACGGGTAAATAGCTAACAATACTTTTTAATTTCTATTCAGGTTGAATTCTTGCGTACTGTAAATTTACAAAAATAGTTTATGAGAATAAGCCAAAAGGTCAAATTTAAAAAGGGCATGTTATATTAGGCGTGTTCATTTACTAAAAATTTTTACGATTTTTTTTTTAATTTTTACTGGGAAAGTGTTCATCGACTGAAAAAGTTTGCAAGGAGAAAGTCCAAAGAGAGTAAAAAGTCGATAGACAAAACAATCTTGCAAATAAATTGGAAAATGACTTTAAGCCTCAAAGTTTAAGGTATGTGTTCAAAGTACAGAACTAAAAATCAACGAAAACTTCATCAAAATAGTAAATAATACATGAAACTACATTAGAGATCGACCGAAGGCGTTTTTTTTGGCCGAAGCCGAAGCCGAAGCCGAACTTCGGCTAAAATCCTAAACTTCGGCCAAAACCGAAGCCGAAGCCGAATGTTTTAAATTTTAAAAATGATACTTGTTTTATATGAATTAAGAAAAAAGTTTGCTTTTTTGAGATAACTGAAATAGCCGTAATATTTATTGGATACATAACAAGAAAAATAAAACTATTTTGCTATTTCTAGATTGCTTTTTCATATAATCACTCACAAGAACGTCCAAGTAAAAGAAAATAGAAAGCAACAGGGTTATATTTCAAAGCAACCCTTTCAAAACGTTAAACACAATAGAAACTGTCGGCGAGCAACGACCAAAAATAATGTTATTTTTCAAGCTTGGAATGAAAAATATTCGGCTTCGGCTAATCGGCCGATTTTTGCCGTAGGCCGAATGTTGGCCGATTACCAATTTTTGGCCGAAGGCCGAAGCCGAAGCCGATTAATCGGTCGAACTCTAAACTACATACATGTCACTCATTTACTTCAATAGTTTCACAACTCAAAAAAAACTAGTTTTGCAGAAAACGCATTTAAAGTTTTATTTTGCACTATTAACTCAAAAAACGCATTTTTTGAGTTATGACACATGGAAATAAATGGAAAAATATATATATATGTATATTTAACTTTTTTTATGTTAAATTTTTGATTTTTTGGTTGTAAAGCAATTTTTTTAAATATTTTAATTTTTTTAAGAAGAATAATTATTTGAAAAAAAACGTCTGTTATATTAGAAAGATTTCGTTTCCTGAGACATCCCTGCAGAAAATTTGGTGCAATTGATCCAAAAGTACTCGTCCTATAGCTGGAGAAAATGTGGGTGTTATCAAAAGTACGGAGTAGTGTATGGTGAAAAAAGACATATCGTTTAAATGGTGACATATTGACAATTTTCCTGATGTATCGTATTGATCTTGAGCCAATTTAATTCGGGCTAGGTCTAGTATTGTAGTAAACGGCACTGAACATGTTCGATGTGGTTGAACACAGGACCTATCAAGTAGTGTAAATATAATGTTAATTGCTTCCTTCAATGTGACTCTGGAACCAGTCCCGTAGCTATACTTAAATATTAACCTAAGCTTAACTAGTATTTATGCTTTTGAAATATGAGTGGCCCCGCGGTCGAGTGGGTAGTGTGCAAGCCTGTCAAGCACGAGGTTGTCGGTTCGAATCTCAAAAAATTTTCAGATTTAAAATAAAATTAAAAAAAAAAATGTCATTGCATTTGTAACAATAAAAAAATTATATGAATTGTTACAGTTAAATGTCGAAATTGTATTTATAAATAATTCATATTATTGTACATCGAATAGGTCCCTATGGGATAGTTCAGTGAAAAGTCACAAGGTGCATACAAAGTATCAATTAACCCCACCTTAGGCCATCGCCATGTAAAAGTGTCTGGTCCGCTTCATAGGAAGTGTTAGAACTCGGACCGGTCACGTGACTAGTCTTGTGTCAGTTCCATTTCCTGCAGGGATATTACAGCCTTCGGTATCCAACGCAATTATATTATGTTTTTGTTTCAACTGTATTGAAATATTATAAATTTTTGTTCCTATCGAATGACGTAATTTGCGCCCTGTTTTTGATAGAAAAATATTCTGAGCAGAAAATTTTCTTACGAAATTTGTAAATTGTTGATTGTGTTTGGAATTTCCTTATATGTATATCGATGGCTTAATATAAAAAGGACGTAGCTCAATTTTTTTTCGAAATCGCGAAATTGCATCCTCCTTGAAGATCTTAGTACGTTGCAGTTTAAAATCAAGGACTTATGGCCACTTAAAAAATTATTTGCGCATGTAAATGATTTAGTTTTTCTTCAGTTTTTTGTTTTCCTATAAAATATAGAAAATTCGAGTTCCGCCTTTATTAAATTAAGCCGTCGATATATTTTTGCTTATTGTTTTAAGTTTTCACAAGAAATACCGAAGAAGAAATCTTAAATAGTTAGCATACGGGTATTAATAAGCGAGATTTTAGATTATACGCTAATATTTCAATCCTTCAAAATCCTATTGATAAATGTGACAGCGAACTAATAAGATGCAATAATAATTAGGTTATGATTTCCAAAGCGCTAAGAATTCAAGGTTATACTAGAAATGTTAGAAACAGATGATTTAGTTGTCACAAAAATAACAATCTAAACTTCTCTCAATCACTTTTGGCTGTGTTTGTCTTAACCCTTAATATAATAAAAACTGGTAGACATTAATTAATAAAGAGTCAAATGTTTTGAGCAAAGAATGGCAGAATGTTTTCTTAAATAAATTTTTAACTACTTTAAAGACTGCAATAACGAAATGCATAATAGCAGTCGAGTGCTCAAGACTCCTTATTTCAAAAACATCAATTGATGTTTATGAAACACTTAAATATATTCATTAAGCAACGAGACAGACACTTGAAACAAGACTTTGTGCTAAGAGCAGAAAATCTACCTGATCTGGAAACACTTACATATGTATGTACATACATATCGTCACCTTAAATGCAAACGGAAGTAATTACGCTTTTATATTTTTACAGGAGAGACAAAAATCGTTTTAAAATCAATAATAATAAAGTGTTCTTGAAAATAGTCCTCGAAATTTACTTGTAGTATGGATACTTATATGTTTTTAATCATTTATTTCCTTTTTATATACGTAAATATATTTAAGCTTTTATGGTAGTTGCGCTGCTTGCAATTAAAAATGGATGCATTCGTAATTACATCCATTTTAATTTATTTAATAAAGTCTTCTTTTTTTATCGCAGAGGTCTAAATAATTACGTGAACATGTAGTTTGATAAAATGAGCCATAATCAATCAAAAACTGGATTTCGAATTTTTGTATAGTCACATCCGTTTGCATTTAAGGTGGCGATATGTATGTACATATTTTATAATCGTTTAAGTGGACTATTTGAGACCAAGTATGGTAATTACAATTATAAACCCTAAACATCATAAATCTTTTAAAGAACGATTTTTATGTTTTAAATGGGAAACCCAAGAAATTTGGCTGCTTCGAAATGGAATATTTTACAATAATCTTAAAAATTTACAAACGAAAAGTTTTGTCAGCATTTTCAATTGTTTTTGGAGTAAATTGAACTAAGACTCAATATTTAAGCAATAATAGTTCTAATCAAAAGTTGTGAAATGTTATTTTTGCTGTTCATGGGTTGCACTAGTTCACTCATGAACAGCAACAATAATTTAAGTAAAGTAATTCCACAACAAAAATAATTTTTTTATATAGATCTTTTCGATACCGCCCATTAAAGAATAAAGACCCGTGATTATGACTTTCAGTCTGTGAATGAAAGACAAAGAGGATGGTAGTAGCAACGCCAGTGTTGGTTCACTGTGTGTTATCGCAGTTGATGCAAATTTCAGCTTTACAAACTTATTTAGCAGTGCAAGTGGAATATGAGAATTATTTTGATTCATTGTGTTAAAATTTGCTGACATCTCTTTGGCACTAACACATTTTTCGCGTGTGTGTTTTGTTTGTGTTAGACATCTTGGTATTCGTGATGGAAAAATTCGACATTCGTTCATCTCTACTATGAGCATTTGAGCAGGATGACTAATAGCCGGCGTTATAAATGTGAAATAAAAATTTTTAACATTTAATAATAAATATTGCTAAGAAAAATGCTAAAACTACCCTGCAGGAAATGGAACTGACACAAACCTATTCACATGATCACCATGGCCAGTCGCTTTTACATGGGGATGGAGTAGGATGGGATTTATTTACTTAAATTTACTTAAATAGGGACCCAATCGGTGTAGTCATTCCGACATTCAACTGTAACAATGAAAATTTTTAATTGTTTATTAGAGGTGCGCATATGGCTTTCTTTTCTCATAGTCAGGCAGCTCTTAAGTCCCTCCTTTCATGGGAATTCCGTTCTAGGCAAGTTTAAGAGTGCTTTGACTCATTACAAAACCTATCCATACAGAACAAGGTTTCCATATATTGAATACCTGGCCACAGCGGTCATCCAGAGAATGAGAAAGCGGATGAACTGGCCAAGAGGGCCTCTGATGCTTTTTTATGGGCCCAGATCAAAGAAGATTACACTTCGACAGATAAGGAAATGTTTTTGTCTTATTCTGGTTTAAAGCAGGCCAAAGCATTGATGCAGAGATTTATATATAATGGCATCCTGTACCTCAAAAGGAATAATTTACGGCTTCTTACTGATTTTCTTTCTGATCACTTTGGACTGAACTATCTTCTGTGGAAAAGTAACCAAGTTCTTTTACCCTTGTGGAAGATGACGAGACGACGGCAGATATTCTTTGAGAGTGCATCATCGTCTTATGTGACAGTAGAAGGCGTGTTTTTCATTCTGAATTTCTGTGTTCAGATCATATTAGGCGGGCTTCTCCAATATCTGTGCTGACTTTCATAACGAGAGTCATACAGAGATTGATATAATGTCATTTACAGATCTATGTTACAAAAGATCCACCAGGTGTCGCAGTGCCAGTGTTTGTACCAGATCTTCCCTCTATTCTATTCTATATATAGTTACAGAACTGGTTCTAGAGTGACTTGTCGGTCCTGCAATGAGCAATTAACATTATATTTTAGATGGATCTAACTACATCGAAGCTGTTCAGTGCCGTTTACTATAATAGTAGACCGAATTCCAATTAAATTGACTAAATATTAACAGCCTTATTTATAAAACTTATTAAGACTTTATAAAGGCTTAATAAGAGAAATTGTGTATTAAAATCTGTTTTATAAAACCTCTATAAAGCCTTAATAATTTTTATAAATAAGGCTGTAAGACAATAAATCAGGAAAGTCGTGAATATGTAACCATTTACAGGATTTATGTTTTTTTTTACCATAAACTACTCCTTATTTTTGGTAACACTCACATTTTCTAAAGTCATAAGATGAGTACGTTTGGATCAATTGTCACCAAATTTTTAGAAGGATAATGTTAAATGCAAAATTTCTAAATTCTAGCGTAACTTATGAATGAAGCAGCGCACATTTCCTGTATTGAAGGGCACTAACATACGTAATAATCACGAATTTTTCTTACTATGTTTCATCGACAATGATGTCAATTCCATATCTAAAGTCATTGGAAGAATCATTTTGTTGGAAATAAAAACTGTCATGCCATCAAAACGCATCCTGATGAAGGTCACAGAGAAATAAATCATGGTTTAATCAGACGTGCCAATATGCAGTTAGATATACAGGGAAAGTGTTCCGGATTTGATTCCGATTGGGCTGAGGTCTTCATGTGTCATGCTTTTTAGGAGCAGCATCTCCATGCTAAGGTTCACTCTGCCGCTTGGGGTAGTAAGAGCTTCTGATATTTCGCCAAAAAAAGAAGTAAATAATAATGCTAGTTCTTCAATTATCACAGACTCGGCTGATAAAATATTCTAAAATATTCCTACATGCCGGAAAGGAATCAGACTCTGCCCGTGCTTGCAAGAGATATTCTTTCGATATCAGTAGTAAAAAAGTTTTCGGCGGTACTAAACATAAAAAAACTGTCTTGAGAAGCATGGAATTCCCGCACTGGTTTTCCTCTTCAGCTATAGTTTGTCCATTATATAACCTCTTCCGCATACTGTAACATGCTGGTGAGCTTCATATGAGCTAGAAGATTGCTAGTGTTCCTAAAAAAGGAAATGCTAATAACCCTGAAAATTACCAACCAATCGGAATATGTAAGCACGTTCCAAAGCGACGAAAAGTATGAAAAACTTCCATCTCAAGATGTGTCTAGGGTCCAACAGTTTACTTAGCGACCACCGTTTTGGCTTTAAAAGGAGCAATTTGTGGTTGACTTGCTTGGCCACTTCTCGGAGAAATGGTGTAATTCCACCTACAGTTTTAGCGAAAGTATGGTTACTATAAATATCACCTATATCCGTCTGAAAAATTCAATACAAATATGATGCATGGGCCTGCACTGTAAAGAATATTTTGGATCCTCTGGACCGCAAAGAAGCTCATCGGTGGTAGTAGGGTATCCAACTCTATTGATTCGTTTGATCATCGAGGCAATGTGGGGGAGCATTCTTTAAGAGAATATCCATTTGTGGTGGGTTAACCAGTGTTTTTATGTGGAATAGACTACTTGCGCTTGTCTTTTGAATCACTTTCAATGTGGAGAAGCTTAAATCGAATGTCCAAACAAAGTAATCTTTTATTCAGCGTTCCACAATATTTTGCTTTAGTTCTAGCACATGAACGGCGAGAGTAGGGCTCATCGTTTAATGTTGGTCCTTTTTATATGATGAAAATGTTACTTCTCTTGGAATTTTTTCTGGTGGTTTCTGCAAGTTGTGAAAAACGTTTGCTAAGCCATACTCATGTGAGATGGACTCGTCTAAAATCGCTTCAAAAAAAATCTTACTGCGGATGTCAACAAAAAATTTACTTAAAAATGTGTATTGATTTCCAAGAGAACAGCTTGCTATTCTATAACTCGCGAAAGCTAAATCTCTATCGATAAAAATATATAAAGTACATTTAATTCGGTTACGAATGTAATTTTCCAACATGTATTGTTAAAGGGTTAATAATTCGCCAAGATTTTATTCAGCATTTCAGCGATCGAATTTAGCTTTAACTTTAGCGAATTACAGATTAAGGAGCTGAACTGTTAAGAACACCTCATATGGATTCTCCATGAGGGTTTGCATTAAAAAAATTATATTTTTTTTTATATATTGGAAAATAACAAATACATAAATATTTTTTAAAATCGAATAGCTCGCATATTCGTTACATAAACCAATTAACATGACTCTGCTGCTTTAAAGGTTCCGTACAAAAATAAAAAACGACTTTATTAGCAGAACATGAAAATTTTTATTTATTTATATATATATATATATATATATATAAAATCAAGATTGTTTCAAAATACAAGTTGTAAAACAAAAATGTAACATCAATTGGATTTCCTTGGAATACTATTTTCTACTAAAGCAGAATTTGACACTAAAAAATTACATAAATATAGTAAAGTATACAACGTATATATAAAATATGCTTCTTTGTATTGAACTGCTTAGAAAAAAAAAATCTTGAAAACTCCGAACATCTATTGAAAGGCAATAATAAATTTTCTTTTGTTTTTCCTTGTTTTACAGATTTGAAATTGGACATGCGACACATTTGATATAAATCACAGGAAAAAAGCAGCAACAACTGAAATTATAAATAATCTTGTGAGGAGTCAGTCAGCCATAAAATAGACACAAAGGGCCCTAAAATAAATATAAAAGAAAACACCTTTTTAAAGCGAAACCATTTAATGTGGACAAATAAATTTATCATTTTCTAAAAATGAGAAATCTCCCTGCTTTGCTCCTCAAAATTTTTATGGGTGTAATGATGAAGATTGATTAAAATATTATGCTAAAAATGACACAAAACCTAATTAAAACGCATACATAAATAAATACCTATCACACTCAAAAGATTTCCAAAGAAGAGTAATAGATTTAACAGGGAAAACAAACAATATGTTCGTTTAACTTAAAAGTGAGACTAAAGGTGATCATTATCTTGTAATAACATCGTCACTCGACCGGCCGTAGTAGGTATCATCATTTGTTTAATTATAATCACAGAAATTCTTAAGGCTTGTCACATCAATCATCGCCAGAAATGTGAGGCAGGAAGGAGATCGAACGAACGCCGATTGCGACAACAACATTTATGGATTTTAATGATTTTGACATCAAAATTAAGAAAAATCTAAAATAGAAATTTGAATAATAACACACAGGCCTAGCTAAAAAATATACATACATATACATATATATACACAAACATAGATTGTATATTTTAAGATTTGTTTCCCTCAAAAAAAAAAAAAAAAAAAAGAGAAAAGAAACGCACACACATGTTGCTACAGTTCATTAGGACAGCAACTGCAACAATAGAAAAAAAGTTTTAATAACATTTTCGGCTGAACAGCAGAACGAGGCACATCAGCACAGAATACATATTATATGTACATATTTTTTGTGTCTCCTCCTTGCAACCAAATAGTGCCTTCAAAACTCTTGGCCGTTGATTTCTTACTTTTAAGTGGATTTCCGGTAAAAACACACCACAAACATCACCAAACAGCAACAACTACAAAAACGACAACAACGTCATCAGCACAAGAGGAAGATTAAGGAACACAATCTTGTTAAATGAAAAGTGAAACTTTAAGCAACATACTTGCAACACATGTGTCTTAAATGAAAAAAAATAAAACCATGTTGTCATAGAAAGAGGCACAACCAGAAAAAAGCAACAAAAACCCTAAACAAACCCACTTAAAATTGTGCTCAGAAAAAAAATAAAAAATTCAGAGCCACAGTCTCGGAAAGAGAGTAAAACAAAGCCGAAGAGCATTTAAGGAATAAATATCAACGTTTGAGTAAAATTGGTTGCAAGAAAAACAAATACCAAACACCGAACTCAGCAATTGTTGCAATCATTTCGTAAACAAACATCATGGTGTTAAGATCGAAACGTGTTAGAAATGAAAATATTTTCGCGGGCCTTAATTATTTTTTAATACTGGGCATCTTATTAGCTTTCATCGTGGTCACTCTAACACAGCCCGTGACATCCATGGCTAGACGTTTTTCTGTCGCGGAAACGAATGACTATGATTACGGTTACACTTCGCAAGTGGAGGTAAGAAAGCGCAGTGGCGGCAGCATCATGCAAGGTGGTAGTGCCAATGCAAGTCTAATAGCAGATCAGTTGAATGATGATGAGGAAGAAAGAGCTCAGCAGGAACGCGATCGTAATGATGAGGCCGACGAAGAGGAGGATAGTCATCAGCAACAACAACAGCAACAGCAGCAACCGGATAAATTGCCCAAATTCAAAAATCCCAAAAACTTACGCAACATTTACTCTAAGCCCTCGGGCAGTTTTATACAACTTTCCTGTCCCGCCATTGGCAAGCCTGAGCCCAATATAACTTGGCTGGTAAATGGTACCAAAATTGCGCGCATTATGGGCAAAATAAGAAAAACCAAATGGGCCATACTCATGGAGGATCTAGTGCCCACCGATTCCGGCTTGTACACCTGTAAGGTTTGCAATCCCTTTGGCTGTATTAACCACACCACCAGTCTGCACATCAGTGATCGAGTTAACCACAAGCCCATAAGTCTCATATCGCCCGCCAATCTGACTTTGTTTATCAACGAGAGTGGCCTAATGGAGTGTAAGTTTTTGTCAGATCTTTTCAGCTCGAAAAGTTGGACTTTTACGCCCTGCAATAACACTTATGGATGTTCACCTAACAGCACTGTTTTGCAGGATGTGCAAGATGTTTTGAAATTTGAAAATGTTACGCAAGATCAAGAGGGCTGGTACACCTGCATGGAGATCAATGGCCTGGGTAAGTCCCTGAAAAGTGCCTATCTTAGAGTAAAAGATCCCAGTGAAACCAAAGTCACCAAAGTCATAAGATCACAAACCTTATGGGAAGTGGTAGTGGCCACTGTTATAATTTTAATGCTCTTGTTATTGGCCATATTCATTTACTATGTGTGGCGCAAAATGAAGCACGAGAAGCTGCTTAAACAGCGCATAGAAACGGTGCACCAGTGGACTAAAAAAGTTATTGTGTATAAGCCCGCCAGTGGCGATTCTTCCGGTTCTATGGATGCCATGATTATGCCAGTGGTGAAAATTGAAAAGCAACGTACCACGGTGCTACAAAGTTCAAACTCAGAACCGATGCCGTTTAATGAGTATGAATTTCCTTTGGATTCTCACTGGGAAATACCACGCAATCAGCTGATTTTGGGAGCTACGTTAGGGGAAGGAGCCTTTGGCCGTGTGATAATGGCTGAGGTAAATAATGCCATAGTGGCTGTTAAAATGGTTAAAGAAGGCCACACCGATGACGACATTGCCAGTTTGGTGCGCGAAATGGAAGTAATGAAAATTATAGGCAAACACATCAATATCATAAACCTATTGGGCTGTTGCTCGCAAAGTGGTCCCTTGTATGTGATTGTAGAATTTGCTCCTCATGGCAATTTAAAGGACTTTTTGAATAAAAATCGTCCTGGCAAGGAATATGACAAAGATGGCAATCTCACTTCACCGCAGCATCAGCTCACCGAAAAGCATTTAATTTCGTTCGCCTTTCAAATTGCCCGTGGCATGGAGTATTTGGCCTCGCGACGCTGCATACATCGCGACTTGGCCGCACGCAATGTTCTAGTGTCCGATGACTATGTTATGAAAATAGCTGATTTCGGTTTGGCCCGTGACATACAAGATACCGATTATTATCGCAAAAATACCAATGGTCGCTTGCCCATCAAGTGGATGGCCCCCGAATCTTTGCAGGAGAAATTCTATGACTCTCAAAGCGATGTGTGGTCGTATGGCATTTTGCTGTGGGAAATCATGACTTTCGGGGCCCAGCCCTACCCCACCATTATGTCAGCCGAGGAATTGTACAGTTATCTGATGTCAGGACAGCGCATGGAAAAGCCCGCCAAATGTTCTCTCAACATTTATATGCTTATGCGTCAATGTTGGCATTTCGATGGCACTGCCAGGCCCACATTCACCGAAATCGTTGAGAATTTAGACAAACTGCTGCTGACAAATGAAGACTACTTGGATGTGGCAGTGGCGAATCTAGAAACACCGCCCTCCTCCAGCGATGAAGCAGATTCCGATGAGGACTCTCTGCGTTATCACTATAAGTAATGAGATTATGTTAGGTTTTAATTATACTATAGTAAAATTTAAGCATTAAATGGTTGTTAGCATACTTTGTTAGTTTTTTTAAGTGCAGCATGTTTTAATGTAAATAGAAACAAAAATTTCTTTTAACTATATCATAAACTAATGTTAAGAAGCAAATATATACATATTTCAAATATCATCAAATGAAATTTATAGTTACATATGTACATACATACACACATATAAATATCGATTATGTAACTCTAAATAATTGCATTAATTCTATTATATTTTAATTTAAGCAAACTGTATATACTGAACTACTTATAGGTATAATTTATAAATATTTTTTAAAACGCATTTTCAAACGAAATGAATTATTTTCTTTTCAAATTAATATTTTCACTAAACCAGCTAAATAATCCAAAGATGCTTTTCTTAAGTCAAATGTATTGTTTTATTCTGTTAATTGTGAACTCAAACAAAAAGTCTGTATTATATTTTTCCAAAGATTAAGTGCCAAATAACACGAAAGAAGTATATATACATATAGACAAATATATAATCATATGTTTGTACAATAATAAAATTATTTTATAATCTTAATTATTATATGTAAATTATTTTTGAGATATTAAGCAATATTTTTTATACAAAATATTTGAATGCAATAAATTTTATTATAATATTTTATACTGCAAGTATGTTACACAATACACTAAGGCTCAAATTCACAGTCCTTAGTTAACTAATGCAGGTGGTTTAACCAATGAAATTGATAAGAAAAATTGTTAATTAAACCACAGACCTTAGTTAACCATAGACTGTGAAGTTGGACCTAAATAATTTGGTCTGTTCTTGTTTGAGTATAATTTTAGAACGGTATATGTTTAATATAAAGCACCTTATACACGTTCAATTGTCTTTCGATTGAATTGCATAAACTGAATTGAAAGATTTTCATTCAGCTGTCAAATTTATATTTTTTTTCAAAATTAAAAATTTAAAAACTATAAACTTCTACTGCATTAATTAATTCATTTTTAACCCCTGAGCAAAAAAAGGGGAGTTATAAGTTTATAGTGTGTGTCTCTGTATCTGTATATCGGTGTATCTGTGTGTCTGTCCGTGTCCACGTACAACCCAAACAGCTGGACGGATTTTGATTTAGTTTTCTCGGTTTGAAAGTTGACTTGATCGAGATGGTTCTTAACCATCTTTGAAGAAAATCGGTCCAGCCATTTAGAAGATGTCACATCTTTTCTAGATAATTCGGGGGTTTTTAAAATTTTTAATTTTTGTTATTATATTTTTTATTTAAAACTCAATGAAATTAAACACAATTTAAAAAATACTTAACTTTTTCTTTGCAAAATAAAACTACAAACATAAGTTCTGACAGCTGGGGCCCGTTTCTCAAAAATACAAATTACAAATCTACAAGTAAAATACATACATACAAACGGGCCCCTGATCAAGAGACTCGAATACACACAGCACAATCGAATTGAAAGACCTTCTACTAGTCAACTTGAAAAAATCCAAATCTTTTGATTTTTCTTCAATCAACTCGGCAACTGCCAAATAACTCAATTGGCAGATCCATACGCGCCTTGATGTGGTGCTTAAGAACAATAATTTTACATTGAAATGATAATACGGTACTAGGGTAACACGGTTTATTTTTGAGGAAAATTTTCGTTTTTATAACTGGATTCACACACGGCAATTTTAGTGGAGCAACTTTTCATTTTATGTATACGTGAGAGGAGAAAAATGTTATTGTCATCTTATCGTCTTTCGTATGTTAAAATTGCCGTGTGTGAACCATGTGTGTCCTTTCAAAATGATATTCAAACGGGAATAGGTCCAAATAATATTAATTTATCAATTATAAGATATAGATAATAAACAAAAGTATTCATAGTTTTGAGCAAATATTAATCTCAATTTAACATAATGGAAAAATGTCATAATTATTTAGT
Source organism: Tachina lurida (assembly GCA_944452675.1). Taxonomy (NCBI): domain Eukaryota; kingdom Metazoa; phylum Arthropoda; class Insecta; order Diptera; family Tachinidae; genus Tachina; species Tachina lurida. The sequence goes on from OX101752.1 coordinate 56,712,200, forward strand.
TTGTTTATGTTCTGTGTATAATTTGTTTGTTTTAAAACGAAAAAAATATATTTGTAACACAATTCTTTTTAAAAATAAAAAATTAAAGTTTCCCAAAGAAATATCAAACGAGAGCTTTCTTCGTATATACTCTTTAGCCATAAATATATAGATCTGCTAGAACAACAAACTTCGATACTACGGCTCCAGATATTATGAGCTTTTTAGAAAGTTATTTTTAAGCGGCCATTGCTCACTGATTTCGGTTCACATTCACGCTATCATCAATGCTTCGCAGAATGATATGAGAGCGTGAATGTATACTAGATTTGGACAGCCTTCTAAATCAGAACTCAGACAAAAGCGAAATATTGCTCTACATTTTGTGTGAAAAGCCCACACCAATAACTTTCATTTCTTTTATTATCTTGTCAAAAAATTATATTTTCAAATACTACCTCTCCGAAAATTCCTTACTCTGGCAAAAACTAATTTTTTTAAAATTATTAGAAAGTACTATTTTATACAGTACAGTACATTTTTAAAGTTTTTTTTTTCAAAAGTATCACTCTAAATAGCAGTTTCCCAAATTATGCTTTTCAAATAATAACAATAAGGGAACATTTCCAAGGAGAATCTTTCTTTAATAGTCAAGGAGTACATTTTCAAATACCACCTTTTAAGTAAGTACCTTTCAAAATATACATATTTTTAACAATTTTCTTTCAAATAGCCAATTCTTTTCTAATGTGTAGCTTTTTTAAAGAGAACTTTAGTAATACAAATGTACTTTTATCAAAGTGTACCTTTTTAAAAATACCGATTCAAATAGTACATCCTCAAAAAGTATTTTTCCAAAAAGTATATCTGCAAATCGTAGCTTTTATAAAAATGCTTCTCACAAAATTATCTTTCCAAAAAGGACCTTGCTAAAGAGTACTTCCTCAAAAAGAATATCTTTAAAAAGTATATAAACATATAAAGTACGTTTCATAAATTAACTCTGCATGAAGTACCTCATTGGAAGAAAAGTACCATTTGAAAAAGTACCTTTTAAAAAAGAACCTTTTGAAAAAGTACCTCTTTGAAAACTACATATATATGCTAAAAATGATTTCATCTAAAAAATTCCTTATGCGAAATTTTTTTTTTCTAATTTCCTTTTGAAAGTTTCATTTCAAAAAGAAACTTTTGCAAAAGTTAATTAGCAAAAAAGTACAGCATGGAAGGCTTGTGAAAAAAGCTTGCACTCAAAAATGCATCATTCAAAATTTAAATTTGGCAACATTGAGTTATAAACAGTTACAATTGGAACTATAAGACCGTTAAAAAATTCATGAAGACGTAATTTAAATGTCAATTTGTTTCCTAGCCTTTTGTGCAATTTTTTATTGAATCGATGAACTGCTTCTCGATTTAATGCAAATTATGTATACAGAATCTTCTTTTTTTATAACGGAAAATCTCGAAGTACAGATTCAATTCAAAAATCTAATTTAAAGGGATTGATATACAGTACTTAGTATATAAAAATTGACTATGAAACCTTTGACCTTACATACTAAATTTCATTTTGTTGACCTTTGTTATTTGTTATTTTTCTGTATTTCTCGATTGCTTATAACTTTGTAATTTTTCGGTCGATTTTCTTCTCGTTGGTCTTATTTCTTACGTAAAAGTATTACAATCGTTTTTTTTAACGATTTGTACATTTCTGTCAGCATATAACCACTGTAAAATATGATTTTTTTGAATATGTGCCCTATTTTCATTGATATATTTTGAACCGCTTTACCAATACACATACATATTTATTTTTCATCTCAATACCTTTCATTTGAATACCAAGAAAGATCCAATCGGACAATTCTAGCCCGAGATATGATGGGTCAAGTGAAAAAGGTCGAAAAACTTAAAAAATCACAATATCTTAAAAACTGGTCCATAAAAAAAAATTTAATTTTGATTTTCGAATTCAGCGGAAGAAAATACATAAGGAAAATCACCTCTCATCAAATGAACATTTTCAGTGTAGTTACATCCGTTTGCATTTAAGGTGATGATTTGGAAGGTTTAAAAATGTTAATGAGTTTTTTATCCTAATTAATTACTCCCCCTTATCAGACAAAATTTGAACAGCTTTTCACATGAAATTATGCTTTCTTCCATACAAATTACCAGAGTATTTATCACGTGAACAAATTGTTCATATTTTGTTCCCGATAAGAGCCAATAATTAGGATGTGCTCACACGAGAAAAATAAAAATAAGTCCGGGTTTACATCTGTAAATTTTCATGTGCCCAAAAAAGCGTACCCACTAGTTCCTAATGAAAATCAGTTTGATTCAGATATATATTTATTGCTTTGAACCAGCTACGTCCAAACACACATACACCGATATTTGCATTTGAGGTGAACAGCTTTGAAAGCTCTTAAATTTTTTATTGTTTCTTTGCAAAGTAGGAGCAAGCATTGCTGTCTCTTGTGTTGTTCCTGTGGATGTAGTACTATCATCGGTGTGAAAGCTCAAAAAGCTCCTTATAAAAGTTTTCACATTGTGCATATGGCTTGGACGTAGCTGTTTTAAACTGTTTAACTCAATAAATACGTCTCTGAATCAAAAAGTTTTTTTTTTCATTAGTAGTTAGTGGTTACGCTTTTCTTGGCACATGGCACACTGATGTAAACTCGGCCTAAGTTATGTTGGTCATTGTCCAGATAACGATGTGTACTTCCATTTAAAGCAGCTACATCCACACCATATGCTCAATGTGCAAACTTTTACAAAAGTAGTTTTAAATCACCTAGGCCAAACACACATACTCTGACATTTGCATTTGGGGTAGTAAACAGCTTTGAAAGCTCTTAAATTTGTTCTTGTTTCTTTGCAAAGTATGAGCAAACATGGTTGCCGCCAAGATCGGATTGGTAGTTGTGCTCTCTTGTGCTTTGCACATTGTGGATATGGCGTGGACGTAGCTGATTTAAAGCGTTATGCATTAAACACATTCACCGCAGCAAGCTACCGACTACCAAATGTCAAGGATAGAATACACATGTTTATATGAGAATGATTATTTTGAAGACAGAAAGGCAACACGGCGACAGGTTGTTGTCTATGCTGATTTTGTCGTTGTACTCCAATTAAACTAATTTCTATTTCTTTGGCTACAATGAGCAAATGCAGTGTTGCCAGTATAATACAAAATGGTGAATGAATTATATCGTAGAATTATTTCATACTATTTACCAGAAACAATATCCAAAAATTGATGTAAGGAATAAATTCATTTTTGTACTTTTACGTGAAGTATGGATTTGTACAGATGGTGCTGCTGTCGTCTCCAAAATAATTATGTAAGTAGCTGGCTACGAGGCGACAAATGCTGCTGGCGTCATTTGAAGTCGTGTGTTCGTGTAGCCCGCTGTGGTGAATGTGTTTAATGCATTATCCAGCATTACAGGCTGTTTCGATGAAAGTTATCTATATCTTGTATGAAAGGCTACGGAGGTAAAACCTCCCCTCTATGACATTCTAAATAAACAGTACTTAATTTACGCAAAGTTTTTCATATAAAAACTGTTAAACATTAAACACATTCACCACAGCAGGCTACACGAATACACGACTTCAAATGCCGCCAGCAGCATTTGTCGCCTCGTAGCCAGCTACTTAATTATTTTGGAGATGGCAACAGCACCATCTGCTCCTGATATTCAAGTACAAATACATACTTCAGTATTGCCACTTTCATATATTTTGCATTTATAAAAATAAATTTTCTTTTAAAATGCACTTATTTCACGTAAAAGTACAAAAATGAATCAATTTATTCTTTACATCAATTTTTGGATATTGTTTCTGGTAAATAATATGAAATAATTGTACGATATCATTCATTCAACATTTTGTATTACACTGCTGACACTGGATTTGCTCATTGTAGCCAAAGAAATAGAAATTAGTTTAATTGGAGTACAACGACAAAATCAGCATAGACAACAACCTGTCGCCCTGTTGCCTTGCTGTCTTCAAAATAATCATTCTCATATAAACATGTGTATTCTATCCTTGACATTTGGTAGTCGGTAGCTTGCTGCGGTGAATGTGTTTAATGCATTAGCATCCACCGAACAAATTGTTTGGTTTTTTAGCTTTTTTTCAAAATGGCACCAAATTAAAATTCGTTGACTATTTCCAAGCATTTTTTTTAACTATGTATATAAATTTATTATTACATACATATATTTTAAATCATTGCAAATCGAAAATAATTTTATGCATAATTTCATCAGGAAACCAAACTTAACTGGAGTGGTTACTCAACTTGTTCAATTTATAAGTCAATAAAAATTATTTTTATGAAAAAAATAACACAATTAATTAAAAAAAGCCTCCTCGGTCATTAAATTCGTTAAAAATTAAAAATTTACAAACTGTTATAAAAATAATGATTTCAACAATAAAATCTTAATTACGATTTATTTATAGACTGACCATTAAAATAATTTCAATCATTACATAAATAGAAAAATATTTGAAATTTAAAAATATTTTTATGGATTATATTTTCCACTTAAAATTTCTAACAGAAAAGAAAATGCAGTAAAATCATAAGCAGAAAAAAAAGGAAATGTATTTCTTAAAATTAGATTTAAAAACTAAATGAATGAAACAAAATTTCTTAAAAATTAAATAAATTAAAAAGAATAGCATATGAGGACACTAAAGATGGCGCTTAAGCGAAACCGTTTGCTTAGCAAGCAAATTTGACGTGAGATGAGGGAAAATCGTTCAAAATTTAAATTTATATCTTAATTAAACTGACTTAAAACTGAACGAGATTGAGTTTGTGTTATTGGAAATCGTAACAAATTGTTTGGCAGCAATTAATAGACCAGACAATGGGGATTGGCGCTTAAAAGTTTCTTTATAAAATAAACCGCATTTATTAATCATGATAACTAACACCTTTCAATTAATACAAATTTGTAACTTGCTTAAACAAACAATAAATGACTTCATACTCGTTGTTGTTAAATTAAATATAAAATAATTACTTTATTTTTCTCTTATTAAACAACAAACGAACGGCGGAAAAAAAGAAAATTTGTATCTGCGCGTGTCGTTCCAAATCAAATCTACAGCAAATCAACATTTGTCGTGACTTGTTAATATCACAGTACGTTCAGTATGTTGGCTTATTGAAAATTAACTAAAAACCTATTTATACAACTTTTATAAGAGGTGTCTAACAGCTGCTGGAGTTTCTTAACAGAGCATGACAGATAAAATGTATATGCTTGGCGGACATAATAACTTTGTTTTATAGACTTCTTTATGGTCCTCCGAGCTCCAGTTAGGGTGTTCTACAACACTTAAGTATTACCAGTATTTATGAATAACAAAAATAATGCTGCCAAAGAAAAAGTTTTTGATTTCGCTAATTTGTTACTATGGTACACAAACATAAAACATAGTTTATGCTCATTCCCCTCTTTATTGGCAATATAGTCAGGTGGGCCCAACTTCTTTAAAATTTTAACCTTTAGTTTAAGCAATAAATTAGTTCGAGCATTTTATTCATTTGTTAATAAATTTTAAAAATAAAATATGCAGCTACATATCTGTGGCAAAAGGGAAAAAGTGCTTAAGTCAAGATAAGCTGATTTTGAGTTAATGGTGCCTCAATAATCTGCATATTCGAAAGTATCCCTGTTCAAAATCTCAATTAATTTGTGTGATTTTCAGGAAGTTACAGCACTATAACTTGCGACTTATCTTTTTTAGACTTCTAACAATAGCTTAACTTAGGTTATACTTTGGTAAATTTCAACTTAAATGTATTACTTATAGTGTGTAGAACGATGTCTGTTAAAAAAGAAAGGTAAAGAGAGATATCCCCAACTTACCAGCAATAGAAAAATTGCTAAAAATCGACTTGAAAGCTTAAAAATGCTCTCCTGCAAAACAGTAAAATATGACTCATTGTTGTTCCTTGTTTTCAACAAAAAAAAAACTAGTGAAATTAATAAATCATATCATAGAAGTCTATATTCAAATCTTACAAAAACTATTACAAGCTTCACATTAAGCGGCCCAGCCCCTTGCAATATATTTGTGCAACTTTTCGTATTGTACAATAATATCGCCAATGGGTATGTCATATTCGAAGGTGGCACAATATAGTATATTCGCAAATATCAAAAGACTTTAAATTTTTATTGTACTATCAAGACAATTGTATAATGCGGTTTACTTTTTCACTGTCAGGAAAATTGTGCAATATTTTGTTTGTGCAATAATATTGTATAATGGATGGACTGCTGTAGAGTAAAGTTTGTTCTTAAAATATTGACATTTCGCTTATAATTTCTATCCGTATATACATACATATGTATGAATTTAATGGATTTATTTCATAAGGCCGAATCAAGGCGAATCTAAATAGGTGATAGCCCTACTTGAAATGACAATTTTTTGTTATATTGGCTTTGTATCTGTCAAATGTCAAAAATTTATTTTTTTTTCGTTATGGTACAATCATTTTTGTGCTTTTGACGTCCTTCGGTTCCTTATACAGCCTTGGTTGCCCTATTTTTATACAATAAATCCTTATGCAGTCATCTGTTATAATTGCACCATGGGCCGAATATGAATATCGGTATGATTTAATGAAAAACAAATAATAATATATTGCGTTTTTTACGTTTCAATATGATGAAATTTTTAAATTTATGAATGAAAGCGCATTTTACGAAAGGAAAAATCTGTTTAAATACAAAAATAGATATCAAAATCTACTAGGCTTTTACAGCTGAGTGATCTATTAATTTAGGACAAGTTTCTAAAAGAACCTTGCTTAAAAATATATTTAAAAAAATTTTCCCAGAAGCACGCAAGGTTTAAAGGACTATTTTTGGTTCACAAGAATTAATAAACATAATTGCATAAAAATTTTGTGCTGTAAACCTTGTCAAATCAAAGAAAAAATGCATGAAGATGAGAGTTAGCACAAGTGTAATAATTTTTATTTTTATTTATCACAACCGCATACAACGAACCATCTTATTGTTAAATTTTGTATATATTTGTGTGATTGGGTAGCAAATATATGTATATGTTTTTAACACTTTTTAATTAACACTTTTCCCTTTCAAATTAAATTTTTTACAAATCAAACTCAAACTTTTATTCAGAACAAATTAAATTATTTTCAACTCATATTAATTTTTTTTCATTTCAAATTGATTTTTTTTCTTTTAGAATTAATTTTTTTTTCAAATTCAATTTTTTCCACTTCAAAATAATTTGTCCAAATATAATGAGGCTATAATTATATATGTAGATCTTAGCTTATAATATAATGAAAACGAATTATAATTATCGCAATCAATTTTTTAGCGAGAGCCGTTGAAAAACCGTACATATATCCAAAAAAAAAACTTAGTTCTAACCCATTAAAGGACTATGGTAGGGCATATTTAGGGGAAAAATAGGTAGAAGAGAGATGGTATTTATTCTAAACAAAAATGGTTATAAAATTTTTTTATAGTGCCAAAAGTGTTTATAGCAAAGATAATTAATTTTTTAGGTGAAAAGTGCAATGTACTTGGCCGGTAGCTATGCACGCTATCAGTAAAATTTTTACACACATGTGATTTTTTATGGCCAGTCTATCAGAAACTGCTGGTGGAGCGAATAAAATAAGTACTTTCGGCAATTTGGGTGGGCTAATGTGTATTCAAGCTTTTTCGATGTGGGTGAATAAATTGCTATCAGAAAGGGCTGATCTTTGTTAAAGTCCTCTATAATTTAATTATTTTAAAAATACATAAATATTTAACTATTGCTAATATCGAAAATATAATATTTGAATCAAGTTGGTGAGTCGAAAAATTCCAATAGACCAAAAAATAAATTATTTTTCTTTTACAAAACAAATATGTATGTATGTAATATTGTATGTATACATATATGTACTTCATATGACATCGGTGAAGGGTATATAAAATACGGCTAATCCGAATATAGCACTCCTACTTGCTTTATTTTCAAAACGAAACTTTAGCTTAAGTAACAAGTTGCTGTTGCAAAAATTGTAAACGAAGTATCAAGACTTCCAATTTTATATCACTTTTCGAGCATTTCATGTCATGAATAACACGAAATATGTTGACGTTAATTTTTGCTGGTCTTTCAGCATAAGCCACTTACTTCACCTGACGCCACAGAATATGATCGAGAAGTCTCAAATCGCACAACAGGTATATTTCTGGAAATCAGTTTATCGCTAAAATTTTTATTTCAATAAGTCGCTGATTTCGGTCGCCATATGGATCAGTATCATTCATATTTTTAAACCAAAAATCATTAATCATGATGTTAATGATTAATGATCTTTACCAGTATCACTTAAGCTGTCTTTACATGGCAATACAATGTATTACGACATGTCAAAAAATGCTGTAGAATGAACAAAATCTTATCATGTAAATGCAAAAATGTATTGAGTAGGAGAGAATACGGATAGAAAATTTGACAAGCGGTCGGTAAATGTTTTGTTTTCTAAGCCATTTTAGAAACTAAAGTATTCTCATCATACCAGCGGTGTATTTCCAACAGTGTGACCAGATTTTAAAATAAAATTAAGCTAAATAACGTTTGAAAAAAAGCTAAAATAAGCTAAAAAGTTACATTTTAGGCTAGAAAATAAAGCTAAACTTTTTTCCACTTCTTTGATCACTTTTCAATAGTTTCTTATTGCTAAACTAACGTTGAATATTACACAAACATATTTTTTCATTATACATAAAGCTTAATGAAATTATTTATTAATTATTATATTTTAGATTTAATGAAGAACAAAACAAAAACTTCCCCAAAATAATCTTAAAAAGTTTTTAAAAATGTAAAAACATTTATACTAAAATACGAAAGCTTTTTAAGTGAATTAATGCTATTTAAGGTATAGCATGGATCACACTATCTGCACAATGTACCGAGTTTCGTCAGATCAGTGAAATAAAGTCATAAGTAAAGATTTTGCTCTAATTTATCGACTACTTGAAATACAAGGACATAATTGCGCCACACTGCATTGGTAATAAGCCCATATAGACTTATTCCAGAATTAATTGAGTAATAATGCCATTTTGGGTTATTACTTATGACTTTATTGAGGTGGCCCGACGAAAATCGGTAGATAGTGTTATTCAGGCTAAAGGCTATTTCAGGTTTTTATTTTAGTTAATTGATGCCGCTGAATGAACGTTCAATTCAAGTCAAATAATTTTTACCCAAAAAACTCAAAAAGTGTTTTGGCCACTGATATGAATTTAACTTTTATCATTGGAATTCTAACCATTCTGCCATTATCTACTATTTTTCTTCTTTCCATTTCTGTTATAAAATTGTCGTATAATTTACATTTTGTATTTTTTGTAAACTATTTTACAATGCTAAAAAATTATAATTTTTATAAGTTGTTTATGTTTTTAATATATTTTTAGAGAACACGCAATTTAGACTAAAAATAGGCTAAAAAAGCTAAATGAGTTTTTTAGAAAAGCTAAAAAATAAGCTAAGAGCTAAATGAAAATTTTAAGGCTAAATCTGAAACAAATAAGCTAAATTTAGCTCAAAATAAGCTAATATGGTCACGCTGATTTCAAAGTAAACATTGGCAGCACTAATGGTATATATTGAAGGTGTTAGCACATTTGCAGAAGCAACCAAAATCAACTCAAAAAATTTTCATGTTGTTTTTGTAAATATTGTACAACTGCAACCATCAAGTAGCTGATGGTACAGCAAAACCATACAAACAATAAACAAACCTATAAAAAATTATATTTTGTAGTCAATGTACATTGAAATAATAAAATTTTTTCTCCAATATTCAGTTTTATTAGTACACATCTATGTTTTTGCAGTTTTCCAATTTTTATTATTAACTCAGCAGTTCAATATCTTTATTTGCATTTTACTTATGGTATCAGTGTAAACATGAAAAATACCTACAACAGACTCTTGTTCTCTTTTTTTTAAGCACGGAGAGGATTTCATAATATCTTGATTCTACAAAGTCGTAATACTTTGTATTACCGTGTAAAGACACCTTTAGGCAAGGCATTGTTCTGAAAAAGATGGGGACTTCATCCCCTTTTAAGTTTAAAACACGCAAACGTATACTTAAAAATCGCTGAAAAAGCTGCATTTTTTATCTTCTCTGCTAAAATCAGATGTTTGAAATGTCCTTAATTTACTTATGTCGCACAGTGTAATTATAAACTGATGCTGTATTTAACACAAGTAAAGCACGAGCTATAATAAAATCAAACTATTAAATTCACATGCATGAAAATTTAAACAATTATTGATGATGGAGTCATCAACAGAAATATAATTTCAAATATTTCGTATAATGATTGGATTATTCATGCAACCAAAATAAAACCAACAGTTGACAGCAAAAAATTAAATCCACAATGGTTGGTTGTGTTTGATATGTGGCGGTATTTTTTGCGGCTTTTGCTGCCGCTGGTGTAAATTAATAAAATAATTTCTGCTGCAATTAGAGATTTAAGCATACAAATATTATTACTCGTATATAAATGCAAGTTCATTATTTGTACTTAATGCATTATTCCACGCTTCTGGTGCTTGGATTATTGGATGGTTTTATAAATTAGGCCAGTGTTACCAGTGTTGCCAGTGTTTGAAATTCGTTTCATAAAGTATCTTCTGTAAAATATGTAAAATCATACATATGTATATAGTATTCCAAATATGTTAAGGGTAATGCAAAGAGGCCACTTCCAACAATGCCTAATTATGAGGACGTGAATGAAGTTTGCAAAAGAAACCACAACAACTTATGATTGCAACTGTGTTATATGTCAAACAGTACGATCCAAAGGTCGTTCTAGAAGAATTGAGGGCAAAGGTCATGTACGTTCCTTTCATGCTATAATAACTAGATGAAAATCGTGGTACTTATGAAGCTGCTTCATATTCTAAAAGTGGACAAGGCAATACTGAAAGGACAATATCCATGACCATTTGTGGTCAGAACTAGCCAATGAATCTGTTCACACAGAATATTTAAAATTTTGAGAACGATTCAAAATAAATTTAGTTCATGGTTCATCAAATTGCAACCGTTTATAGGGCATTTACACCTTGTTACGGAATTATTATGTAGTTTTTTTTTCAGATTGTTTTTTTCGTCTCCCCGTTCAAACAAGAAAAAAAAAACATGGCTTTTATTTATGAAAACATTTAGAAATTTCGGCCCCTGCATCATTCAGCAAAATTCTTGTTCTTTTTCTATATGTTCGTGTATGGGTGTATGTATGCGTAGTTATTACATACACGATCTTAAGAATATTTACATTCCTTTTTTTTTGTATTCTCTCATGCGATGGCTCGATGTACCGTTATTCAACTGACCAATCCTAGCACGACACGATATTCAGTGGACTACGTGGCAAAATAGGAAGAAAGAAAAAGTTAGTTGTGATTTAGACTCGGGGAGATAAAAAGCGAATGCATTGGATGGTCGTGGTGCTTTAAAAAAAAAAGGAATGAAATCTGTACTAAATAAATATAAAATTTAGACGGGAAAAAAATAGAATATAATGATTTTGGAAACTCAAGATAAAAAAAAAAAAAGAAAAGGTTAAGTGGAAGAGTGCATTTGCTCGAAATTAAAGAAACAAAGAAAAAAAGCGAAAAGAAAAGATTTTGTACTCGCTCACCCCAATTATAAAATAAGAGTTTCATATTAAAATATGTAAATGATATAAAGTAAAGCTAATGTAAAAAAATTAATATTATGTAAGTGATGCTATGGAAACCTTTTTTTTTTTTGCCTCAAGAAATCGAACCTGGAAAGTGTGTTAGTTTTTTTTTCATTGTGGTCGCCATTTTAAAATTTTCGGTGTTAACTTACCGGCCTGAAACAGGGAAGCATGGAAAAAAAAAGTCAAAGACTTCCAAAACTGTCATTAAATAAATAAAAAGTTTAACTGAGTATCTAAGCCATTTATTAAAAGCATAGATATGAAAAATAAATAAAACAAATGAAATCAATTAATTAACTACCAAAAATCATTTAATATGGCGGATTCACGCATGGAAAAAGTGAGGTTAGGGTTCGAAGCAAGTAACGATTAATAGAGAAAAAAAAATAACGAGTGAACGAAGTGAAGAGCGACAGACAAAGTTAAAGAAAGGGCGAAAATAAGTTTAGAGAAAAATTTAATAAAACGACGACATTGTGTGATGCGGGGAAAAAAAAGGGGAGCGAGCGAATTAAGTTGCAAAGAGAGTGAAAGAACATTTAAATGACACAGTACTTAAGAACATAAAACAAGAGAAACGTCGAAACAAAATAAAATAAAAGGAAAACCCGATGCCTATATTATTCAATAAAATATCAACAAAAGAAAATATGTGCGTGGTAATTTTACCCAAAAAAATTTACAAATTGGCCAAATAATTTGGCAAAATCTTAATATGTTGTCGAGCGTACGTTAAACCAAGCTTATAAGCATACAAAACAAAACAAAAAAAAAGGAAAAAATACAAAACCCTCCCTGAAAATCAGCAGTGAACAAAGCTAAAATAAAAGAACATAAAATACAAAATAAATACCTGAACATAAGGAAGGAGGAAAACTAATAACAAACATGCAAATAGAATAAATGAAAATTAAATAACATAAAACCCAACAGTGAACGAAGTAAGAAGAAAAGAATATAAAAACCAAACAAAAACGAAAGATAAGACCAAAAAGAGTACGTCGCCGAGACAATTTCCGCCGCCAGTAGGAAATTCAAGCCGTCAACGATATTTTCACCGCCGTCAACAACAATGCCTGCGTCAGCTATAACTCATCGTCATCATTCAACTCAGAGTATCATTATAGTATAGATAAGTATATGTAGTTATTTTAGAACCTTTGAATTATAATCTTGCATAGCATATATATAACACACAAAAGTAAAGAAAAGAATAAAAAATTTGTTTGTTAGCAACTATGTATAATTAGGTGTGTTTTATTCGAAACATATATACTTACCTAAATTTTAAGCACCTATAGTTATAGCTGCTAAATAAGTTTGTACATACTTAAAATTGTTCTGAATATTTATACGTAAACTTTGAATAAAACATACCTATTGTATATATATATATATATATATATATATATATATATATTTAAATCAAATGAAATATATCTCTAAATTTTTATATAAATGGCCATTTGGCTTAGTCATTAGGATAAAGTATTCTTATTTGTATCTAATAAAACTTTATTAAAATTTTAAAATGAAATTTTAAACCTTGTTTGCGGGGATGCTGGATGGGGATGTGAGAAAGAGGTAAGAGGGGCAATATGTATAGGGCAATGACAGTAAAAGTATTCACACTGTCGGTGGCATAAGGGAGGGAGGTAGTATAATAAGTATGGCAAACATCTGTCCGTACACAATACATGCATTGTGCAAAAGAAAAAGAATATAATTATTTTCCAATTTTCTACACTAAACCCTTGGGTTTGATGCGGCATGAAGGGTTTGGTTATATGATTACACGTCAAATACGGGTCAAAGATCTTACCCACCAGTGAGAGCTAGCGAGGGTGTACATCTGTCATGCCGACTTGATTTGTATTTGTTTTAATTAGATCTTTTATACTTTATTTTGCTTGAGGAGAAATTCTTCAATCTGACAAGTGACGTGTAACATAAATGGCGCCCAACGTAAATGGCACTCTTAAATAGAGGCCACAAAATAAGAAATATTTATATTGTTCTACTGCCTAGAATCTTGTTAATCTTTTGTGTGTCATGATTTCTGGAGTAGTCAAATTCGGTATCATTTGCAATGCAAAGGAGAACACAAACTTCGATATATTTTCCAAAATTATTTATTCATTCCAAAGGATTAAGTCATGAATCTGGGAAATCCATTCCTGGTATCATTCGCGAGTCGAGGATTGAATTCGAGTAGTGATTTTGGCCATGTGGCAGCGACAATATGCTTTGAGGGAAAACGGTTCGTTATAAGTCCAAGCTGACGACAGTGAGTCGCGCAGTAGTGTTGCGATAACGTTCCGGGAGTTTTGTCAATATTGTGCGAGCTGCGGTACAACGAATGTTTTGTTGAACATGTATCTATATACATAGGTAGAAGAGTATATATATTTATTTCTTGGAAATTGGAATTGATTATTCGTTGTAGCGTTAAGTCATAAATTTTTTTTTTAAAGAAATTTATTTGCGAGCTGCAATTTTTTTAAAATTTTTTTTTATTCATATACGTACATATTGCACCATCATTTTTCAATCATGTCACCACCCAGCATCCCTTGATGACATTTATTATCTAGTAAAATATTATAAACATATTTTTTTTATTTGGGGAAAACTCGATAAAAACGCGCAAGAGCACATTTACACATAACTTTTTTTTTTGATTATATATCCATCTAACATTAAAATTTTTTTTTTTTTCGCACACACGATATTTACGCAACGAATTTTTTTTCTTGCCTATATTGTTTTCCTATTTGAAATTGCTGGTGCGTTATGCACAAGCCAACCACTCGTGCAAACGCAGCAAGGAATTTGTCACGCGGTACAACTATAAACCATAATTTGGTAGATTTGTCGGGAAGAGGTACAGTACGGGTAACGTCTCGAGTCCCATCCACGGGAAAAAGTAGGAGAGGATCAACTCCATTAGGGAGAAAATCTTCTAAAACACCTGATTCAGTAAGTACACAATCTAGCACCAGTATCAAAGCAATAAGATCTTCGTCAGGTTCTCGTTCAGATCTTTCTTACCCTTTGGATGAAAGGGATCCGAGTGAAGAGGCTGTAAGTGACGAAATTCTTGCTAGACAAATACAAGACAGTGACTCAGGAACCTTAGGAAATTCTTCATTTGCTTTTAGTCAGGGTAATAATTCTCAGGTAGAAATGGCAACAAATCAAGACAGTACACAGGAAGAGAGGGCGCAAGGTTCAAATAGCGATGCGATGGAAAATCTAATGGCACACTTCCGAGAGGCTATTAGGTCCACGCAGGAAGAATTTAGAAGAGAACTTGCTGCTCTCAGAGAATCTGTAGGTCCATCTCGAAATGATCAACCCACTTCAGAAATGCCTAGCATTAGGTCCCAACCATCTGGTTCACAAGCGGACGCGTTTACATATGCTTCTTCCAGCCTGAACTTTAAACTGAAAGATTGGAAAGTTTCATTTGATGGGGAGAGTAGCGTATCAGACTTTTTATTTAGGATAGACACATTAGTTGAGCGTACACAATGTCCACAGGACCATCTTGTGTCAAATTTTTATCTGTTTCTGACGGGAAAAGCCGAAACATTTTATTGGGATTTTATAAAACAAAATCAGAGATCGACTTATCCAATGTTAAGGTCAGCCTTATCTAAAGAGTTCGGTACGATGGAAAGTGATCACGAGATTCTGATGAAGATTTCAACTCGCAAACAGCTTCCGAAAGAAAGTTATGACGATTTTCATTCGTTTATCGTTCGGTGGAATCTAAAATTGTCAAACCCAATGTCAGACACTTCCCTGATAGAAATCATTAAGAAGAATGTACACACTGATCTCAAGGTTATGCTTTTTGTTTCGGAACCCAGAGATTTATATAAACTACGTGATTTAGCCAGGAGGGCGGAAAAAGTCCTATCGGAGAACAAGAATGTTAATGCTAATAGACAACGTCAGGTAAATGAGATCGCTATCGAAGATACCTCCGATAATTCTGACTCTGAGGCAGATCCTCATGTAGAGGCGCTCAAGATAAATAGGACATGGGTTCAAAATGACTATTCCAAAGTAAAATGTTGGAACTGTCTTCAATTAGGTCACAGCTATATATATTGTCCTGACGAGACTCGACACGTGTTCTGTTTCAAATGCGGGCAAAGAGGAGTTACTACCCTAAACTGTAGTACTCCACATGCGGGAAACAGGCGTCGGAGCGAGTGGGCGACAGGGGACACTCGTTCTTCAAGATAAACCCTGAATCTAGCTTTATCATAGAGTCTAAGCCGGCACAGCGGCTAAATTCTACAAAACCTGTACATGTAACACCATCCTTGAATTTGCACAATTATAGACAAGCACTATTTATTGCGGACACGAAAGCAAACGACTCTAAAATTTCTCAGCGGATTGTTAAATGTAGACAAAGATACAAAAAAAGAAGGCAAATTAGGAAAAACGTTGAATCAACCTACTTATCAGAACATGATGATGGCAGGGCATTTGCATTGATTAAGATTTTTGATGACAAATTGTTATGCTTATTGGACTCCGGGGCAAACGTGTCTGTTTTAGGTAAGGGAAGCATTGATTTCATAAACAGAAATAACGTTCACCTGAACAAATTCAAGTCAAGTATTCTAACAGCAAATGGCTCAAAAAATGAGGTAGTGGGATATTGTAGTCTGCCAGTGATTTTTAAAGGTGTGAAAAAATCAATTGTGTTCTATATAGTACCAAACCTATCGCAAGTGGGTTACCTTGGCGTGGATTTCTGGCGAGCGTTTTCTCTAGCCCCCCAACTCTTTCCTAGGAGCCACTGCGAAGAGATCGTTAATGAAACTGATTCAAACTTTCACGACTTATCCCCTGATCAGAAACTTCTCCTCGAAAAGGTTGTTTGTGAATTTCCGTCTTACGAGAGACTAGGCCTTGGGTGTACACATCTTCTCGAACACCATATTGACACGCAAAGTGCAACACCTATTAAACAAAAACACTATCCCCTATCACCACCTAGACAAGCCGAGGTATATGAAGAAATTGACAGGCTGCTAGCTCTTGGGGTAATTGAAGAATCGAATTCTCCTTGGTGTAGCCCAATCGTGACCGTCCGCAAGCCTGGAAAAATTAGACTTTGCCTGGACTGTAGAAAAATCAACTCAGTCACGAAAAAGGATTCATACCCACTCCCTCATATAAACGGCCTACTCAGTCGCCTTAAAGACACGTTTTACATCAGCGGCATCGATTTAAAAGACGCTTTCTTTCAGATAAAGCTTTCTGAATCGTCTAAAGAAAAAACTGCCTTTGCTGTACCTGGGAGGTGCCTTTATCAATACAGGGTGATGCCTTTTGGTGTCTGTAACGGTCCGCAGACTATGAGCCGTCTGATGGATAGGGTAATTCCAGCGAGATTAAGAGATAATGTATTCATTTACCTGGACGACCTCCTTATATGTAGCCATTACTTCGACACTCACCTCAAACTTTTAAGTGAAGTAGCTTTATGCCTGAAATCCGCTGGGTTAACCATTAACATAAATAAGAGCAAGTTCTGCCAACGAGAAATAAAATACTTAGGTTACCTCATCGGAGGAGGAAATCTGAAGGTTGACACGGATAAGGTTGACGCTATTGTGGAATTTCCCATCCCCAAAACTCCCAGGCAAGTAAGGCGATTCGTTGGCATGGCAAACTGGTACCGTGCTTAGTAGTAGGGAACTGCGGTTCCTGCGACAATTAAACTTTTGAAATTTTAAAATTTTAATTACCCAAATTTCAAAATTCTTGGAAATTTGTGAAATTTGATACCCTACGAGGGTGGATCAATAAGTCCGTCCAACTTTTTGTTTACATAAGGAATTTTTTGTTTACATAAGGAGTTTTTTTGTTTACATTAACTTTGTGTGAACGGGTGATTTTTTTTGAGGTGGCATTAATTGTGTGAGTAGGTGATTTTTGTGGGGGTGGATTAAGGGGTTTCATATGAATAAGATTTTATAAGTATATATGCCGACGGGAAAATCATGAGATGATTTTTCCTAGTACCAACGGGAAAATCATGCAATGATTTTTCCTAATACTAACGGGTGTGAAATTGTGAAAATAAATTTTTCCTAATGGCTACGGCAATATATGAATATTTTTCCTAATGCCTACGGCAATATATGAATATTTTTCCTAATGCCTACGGCAATATATGAATATTTTTCTTAATGCCTACGGCAATACATGATTTTCCTAATGCCTACGGCAATATATGAATATTTTTCTTAATGCCTACGGCAATACATGATTTTCCTAATGCCTACGGCAATATATGAATATTTTTCTTAATGCCTACGGCAATACATGATTTTCCTAATGCCTACGGCAATATATGAATATTTTTCCTAATGCCTACGGCAATATATGATTATTTTTCCAAATGCCGACGGCAAAACGTAATTATTTTTCCAAATGCCGACGGCAAAACATGATTATTATTTTTTTCTAATACCAAAGGGAAAATTGCCAGTGTTGCCAGACTGTAGAAATTTGTTATCGTAATACTATATCAGTAATATCAGAGAAAATATTTATTTATGTGTTCACATGTATGTGAACACCCATACTTGTGTTCACATGTATGTGAACACCCATACTTGTGTGTGGGGGGTCCAGCTTGATAGTCGCGGGTAATTTAATATTTTGTGTATTTGTTTAAGAAATATGTATGTATGTATGTATGTGTATGTGTATGTATGTATGTGTATGTATGTATGTGTGCATGTATGTGTGCATGTATGAATGTGTGATCGTGGGTACTTGTGCGTGGAATATTTTGTAGAATACATATATATTTTGCAAGGTAATCATTTTCTTTGTCTACGATTATTTTAAAGCAGCAAACTAAGTACACTCAACAGCAGAGAAACAAAAAGTAAAATTTTTGAATGCTGCAAGGATACTGCTTCTAATTTTAGTATAAATACGCCATCATTTCTAACCAACACATCAGTACGTTATTGTATTTACAAGAAGTGTCATCAGCAATTGTGTTAAAGTGAAATAATAATAAAATAATTAAAAATGAGTTCATCAGGTTATCAGTGTAATACATGCAATAAGGTATACAAATACCAAAAGTCCTTTTTGGAGCATGTTAAAAACCATAGTGTACAGAATCAAGTGGTCGTAAGCCGGGGCATAAATCCAGAGCTACCGCAGACATCTCTTCAAAATCACCAAAATCCATCATCATCATTTATTCATCAACAATATCCTTCTCTTCAGTATCCTCAATATCAGTTACCATTGAATTTTCAACAATACGGTATGCCATGGAATAATCAGTTTTTGGGATACAATTATAATCCCAATGTAATGCAATGGCAGCCTCTTAATTATCATCAACAAGAGTACCAGCATCAACAACAAGATCATCAGCATCAAGCTCAACAACAACAACAACAACAAGCTCAACAACAGGGTGTGGGTATCCTTGGAGGTAATTTATTCGACGATGCTATGGACATAAGCTTACCGGAAAGTGATGGAGAAGTAGAAGAAAGAAGAGAAGAAACTCTGCCAACTCCAAGGAATACTTCGCATGCTAGAACAGATGAAGTAGAAGAATTGCGATATTATAAAATATCTAAAGCATTCAAAAACCATATTGCCACTTATGCAATTTTAAACAAAAAAGACCAACTTTTGTTGGAAGAATTTGTTGAAGAAAACAAAAATGTTTTTATGGAGAGACTTCAAGTGAATTTAAGTAAGCATGCAATAATTAAATTTCATGTAAGTATTGTGGCAGAATATATAAAAATTGTTGGAGAAGAATTGGAGTTGTGCATAATATCACATGTAGCCAAAATGAGTTTGCTGACGAAGGCAGATAGCATTGAAGAGTTATTCCGTAAGCAGGTTGCGGAGATTTCAACCAAAATGTCCGAATTTGAAGAGCGAGATTCTGGTTGGACTTTGTCACGCATAGTCCGAGCAGAAATTAACATCAACAAATCTTCGCTCGTCAAAGGATCGAACTGGATATCCACACCTGGAAAATTAGAAAGAAAAAAAGCTTGCATCAACATTGAAAATGATGATGACTACTGCTTCAAGTGGTGTCTAATCGCTGCCGTTGATAGCACAACATACGCTCAACCAAAACGTTGCAGTTCTTATAATATTCAAGACATTGCTGCAGAGACGATTGTTACGCGAAATGGTGTAGCGTTAAATTTCAAAAATTTACGCTTCCCATTAGAATTAAACAAAATCAAAGAGTTTGAGGTGAACAATCCAGCAATAAGTATTAATGTATTTGGCTATGATGAGGCGGCCAATCAGATTATTGGTCCTTATTATGTCACCAAGGACGAAAAAAATAGCCATGTAAACTTGTTGCTTTTGGAAAATGGTGAAGTTCATCACTACATTTTGATAAAGAACATATCAAAGTAAGTTAAAAAAATTATAGTACACTTTAATTTAATGATACATATACTTCTTTTATATATTTTATAATATATACATTTTACTTATAAACTTTTATTTTATTTTTTATTATTTACAGACTTTTACAGAATCAGACTACCACACATAAACAAAAACTACACTTCTGCAATAGCTGTCTCCAATATACCCATAGGGAGAACGTGATGAGCACACATAAGGAGGAATGTGGGAAGATAGTCACAACTATGCCATCAGGTGAGGATGCCATTCTTAGTTTTAAGGGACATCAACGAAAAATGGATGTCCCGTTTGTTGTTTACGCGGACTTCGAATGCGTATTAGAGGATATAAGTAATAGTGTAAGTAGTAAAACAAATTTAATAAAAAAGCACACACCTTGTGCCTTTAGTTATTTTATTAAGTGTCTCCATAGTAATAATTTAGATAAGCTTAGAATATATACGGGGGAAGATGCCTCCAAAAAATTTGTAGAATATTTAATTAAGGATTGTGAAGATATATATAATAACTATTTAGTTAACAATAGACAAATGGATACTTTATCCCCTTCAGATACTTATAATTTTTATAGTGCGGTGAATTGCCATATTTGCCAAAAATTTTTAGGCAAAGATCGTGTTAGAGATCACTGCCACATTAGTGGCAAATTTAGAGGCGCAGCCCACAATAAATGTAATTTAAATTACCAAATTCCCAAGTTTATACCAGTTTACTTTCACAATTATTCAAATTATGACTCACATCTTTTTATTAAAGAATTAGGTGAAATTTCATTGCAACTGAAAGTACTCCCTCTCAATAAGGAACTTTATATATCCCTCTCCCAATTCACAGAAATGAGTGATGGCCATAAGCTTGAAATAAGATTTCTTGATACTATACGCTTTATGGCTGAGAGTTTGGAATCATTAGCCTGCAATTTGTCGGATAATGATTTCAGCACTATAAGGTCCTTATTTCAGTCAGAAAAAGAATTTCAGCTCATTAAGAAAAAAGGTATTTTCCCGTATGAGTACCTAAATTCATTCCAAAAATTATATGAATGCCAGCTGCCTTCACGCAGTGATTTTTTTAATAAGTTGAATAATAAAGAGTGTTCTTTAGAGGAATACTCACATGCTGTAGAGGTATGGAATACTTTTGGTTGTGAAACAATGAAAGATTACATGGAACTTTACTTAAAAACAGACGTCCTCTTACTGACAGATATTTTCGAGAACTTTAGAAAAGTTTGTAAGGGTATTTATGAGCTCGATCCTTGCCAGTATTATACAGCACCTGGCCTTTCCTGGGATGCAATGCTCAAATATACAAAAATTGAGTTAGAATTATTGACAGACATAGACATGTACAATTTTATGAAAAAAGGTATACGTGGGGGAATAGTACAGTGTAGTCAAAGATATTCGAAAGCAAATAATAAATATTTGCAAGATTTCGACAAAGAAAAGCCCTCAGAATTTCTCGTCTATTTAGACGCTAACAATTTGTATGGGTGGGCGATGTCGGAATATCTTCCTCATGGTGGGTTCAGATGGCTATCGCAAGACGAGCTGAATCTGGATCCAAACAGCATAGCTGATAATGGAACAGACGGTTATGTATATGAGGTTACGTTGGATTATCCCTCTCATTTACACGACTTGCATAATGATCTTCCTTTTTGCGCTGAAAATAAGAAACCTATGCAAGCGAAGTATAGCAAGTTGATAACCGATTTCTCTACAAAGCAATCATATGTGATACACTTTAGAGTTCTAAAACAGTGCTTAGAATATGGCTTAGTTTTAAAGAAAACTCATCGTATTCTAGCATTTAAACAATCTCCATGGTTAAAAGGCTATATTGACCTAAATACCAGACATAGAGCCACTGCTAAAAATGCTTTTGAAAAAAATTTTTTCAAGCTACTTAATAATGCAGTGTATGGTAAAACCATGGAAAATGTGGATAAGAGGAGAGATGTTAAAATTGTTAATAATTGGGAGAGGACGAATTGCAATCATTTAGGTGCCCAAGATTGGATATCAAAACCAAATTTTCATAGTTTATCTATATTTTCTGAAGATCTTGTAGCAATCGAAATGACTAGAGTCAAAACCTGCTACAATAAACCAATTTACTTAGGATTTTGTGTACTCGAGCTGTCAAAATGGAAAATGTATAATTTCCATTACGGGTACATGCAACCTAAGTTTAAGACAAACCTCTCATTAAACTATATGGATACTGACTCTTTTATATATTCAATAAAGACTGACGACTTTTACGCTGACATAAAAAATGACATTCATGAACAATTTGACACATCGGACTATCCTACAGACAATATTTATAATTTCCCAATAGTAAATAAAAAAGTAATTGGTATGATGAAGGATGAAAATTGCGGTAAGATAATGACAGAGTTTGTTGGGCTGCGCTCAAAAATGTATTCATTTAGCGTAGAAAACCAAGATGATATTAAAAAATCGAAGGGGGTAAAGAGAGCCATATTAGATAAATATAGTTTAGCTACATATAAGAATTGCCTATTTAATAAGATTAATGTGTATGATAGTATGTTAACATTTAAATCTAAACTACATCAATTATATACTAGTGAACTAAATAAGGTAGTATTAAGCTATGGAGATGATAAGAGAAAAATTAGATCAAATAATATAAACACTTATGCATGGTATCATTTTCGTATTAAGGAAACTAACCCTGAATACGAACTTGACATGTTGCTAGATGAGATTGCTAAAATGCAAGAAAATCTTAGTTAATTAGTTAATTTTTAAATTGTATATAAAATCCTATTTATTAAGAAAAAATATTGTATTTGTATCCTATTTATTAAGAAAAATTGTTGTATATAAAATCCTATTTATTAAGAAAAAATATTGTATTTATATCCTATTTAATCAGAAAAAATATTGTATATAAAATTTTATTTATTAAGAAAAATTCTTTTATTGTTGTTAAAATGAATGTAAAAAAGTCTAAGAAATATTATTGTATTTAAATCCTATTTATTAAGAAAAGTTATTGTAAATAAACTATTGAAAAAAGAATGGAAAATGTGAGTGGTTTTTTATTTCTTTATTGGCTTTACTTCGTGGGATCAAAAAAATTTGTGTTTTTTCTTATTTGCAAATTCTTGTTTTCATGTCGCTTAAACATGCACAGTCTTGTTTTCAGGTCACTTAAACATGCACAGTCTTGTTTTCTTTGAGAGGTTCTGCACAAGAGAAATTGAATTTCACAATATGAAATTCATATTGCCTAAGTAGAGAAGGTGAAGAAAACCTAATTGTCGAGAGTGAGCTGAGTGAATTTCTAATTCAAAATTCCCAATTTCCTGTTTGGCAATAATATATTAATTATGTATTTTAAATTATGAATAAAAAGACATTAAAGAGTTTTGTAAAATATAAATTTTTGTGTTTTATTTAATATTTTCAGTTATTTCATAAAGAAACTTAAGACATAAATGTCCACAGGTAAATGTATTGAAATTCTGATGCTGATTATAGTTGTATTTTATATTTGCACCAAGATATTTGACTACTTCCCAAGGAGGTTGTAAGTTTCCAAAGCTGTCGAAATATTCTTTTTCATTGTTGTTTTTATAGTATGCTACCCAATGTGTACCAGGTCCTGTTGATACATCTAAGTTGATTATTCCACATTCAATTTTCTTTGATCGTTTTGGTAGAGTATTCAACATGAAAACTCCTCTAAAATATGGAATTTTTATAGAGAAACGGTTTAGGTCCACATCAGATAGTGGTCTGTTGGGCAGCATCTTTAAGAGTTTTTTGATTCCTCTTTGTGAACTAAACCATAACCTTTTTTATATGGTTTTAAGTAAAGTCCTTTTCCAACTGCTATAGATTCCATCGCTTTATTATGTCTAGTTGCTTCATCAAGTTGATTTTTTGCATTCTTTGTTGCATTTACAGCTTTAGCTATGGCAGCACCTCCAGTTGTTAGACTACCAATTGCACCCAGAGCAGTTAAAATCGGTATTAGAGGTAAAAAACCACCGATTTTTGGAACACGTATTACACGTGGAACTACAATTTGAGACTTTCTTCCTTTTAATGATTTGTTAATAGTTTTTCGTGCAATTTTAATAGCTGAGTTAATATCTAATGGTTTTTCCTTCTTTAGTATTTTTGTTGCAGCTTTAATTGATGTTCTAAATAGTTTTTTATCATTTGGCTTATTCTTTTTAGCATTTTTCTTTTTCTCCACACCCATACCAAATTTAGTTTTGGTTTTCATTGCGTTAGTAACCATATATGCAAATGATTTTTCTGCAAGACTACTGTCTTTTGCTAAAACTCGATTCCAAGCTGAATTTTCAAGTATTTTATCAGCTTTATGTCTAGTACTTAAATCCTTATTTTTTGAATACGCAATATCGTGATTTTTACAAGCAGAGTCCAATAAGTTAATACCTTTGTCACCTCGATTTAAACGTTTTTGTAGTTTTGTTCCAGGTCCACAGTACTGATACCCCGGAAGATGAAGCTCAACAGGTAGAGAGTTTATTATTTTATCTACTATACCTCCTCCAACGAAGGTGTTTTTATGACTAAACGTTTTCTGATATCGTATAACCATATTATCTAATTTTTTCTATAATAAGAGGTAACATTTATAAAATGTATTTAGTTACAAAAATGCAGTTAGTGAAACAACATAAAAATATTTTAGTTCGTAATATTGACGATTCAGTCAACATCACTTCAAAAATAAAGCATAGCCCCCCTCTTACCAAATTCTATTCGTGCTCTAATAGTTGGACCATCCAATTGTGGAAAGACTAATGTTATGATTGGCTTACTAGAAAGTCCTAATGGACTCAAGTTTGAAAACATCTATTTATACTCAAAATCTCTATATCAACCCAAATATGAATACCTGAAGAAACTAATTTCACCAATTAAAGGAATGGGATATTATACATTTACAGATAATGAATCAGTTATTCCACCTGACGAAGCTAAAACTAATTCAATTATGATATTTGATGATGTTGCATGTGAAAAGCAGAATAATATACGTACATATTTTTGTATGGGGCGACATAGGGATGTCGATTCATTCTACTTGTGTCAAACTTATACTAGAATTCCCAAGCATTTAATAAGAGACAATGCCAATGTTATTATAATGTTTAAACAAGATGAGACAAATATGAAGCATGTTTATAGAGATCATGTTGGTGGCGATATGAGTTATGAAAAGTTTCATGAGATTTGTCGAGAGTGTTGGAAGGATAAATATGGATTTTTGGTGATTAGCAAAGATAATGAATTAAATGATGGACGCTACAGAAAGCAATTTGACTATTTCATAACTATATAAACTACTCTTCATAAACATTTACTTTAGTTATTAATCTAACTTTAAGCTTGATACATCTATTTGCTATAACCTCATCTGATACCTGATAAGCTGATCTGAAAACCAGACCAGCTACCTAATAAGCTGATTTGATACCTGATAACCTGATCTGAAAACCAGACCAGGTCCTGAAAAGCTGATCTGAAAACCAGATCAGGTCCTGAAAAGCTGATCTGAAAACCAGACCAGGTCCTGAAAAGCTGATCTGAAAACCAGACCAGGTCCTGAAAAGCTGATCTGAAAACCAGACCAGGTCCTGAAAAGCTGATCTGAAAACCAGACCAGGTCCTGAAAAGCTGATCTGAAAACCAGACCAGGTCCTAAAAAGCTGATCTGAAAACCAGACCAGGTCCTGAAAAGCTGATCTGAAAACCAGACCAGGTCCTGAAAAGCTGATCTGAAAACCAGACCAGGTCCTGAAAAGCTGATCTGAAAACCAGACCAGGTCCTGAAAAGCTGATCTGAAAACCAGACCAGGTCCTGAAAAGCTGATCTGAAAACCAGACCAGGTCCTGAAAAGCTGATCTGAAAACCAGACCAGGTCCTAAAAAGCTGATCTGAAAACCAGACCAGGTCCTGAAAAGCTGATACCTTTTATTTATTAAACATGGATGAGAAAATTTTAAAACAGTTGGTGTTGACAAGAAATGTCTTGAAGAAAAAGCTTCGTAGTATAAAAACTGGTGAAATAGATACACGTGAACAACTAAGAGATACATTTAAACCTATAACAGAACCACTGAAAGAATTCATAAATAGTTCTAAAAAAATTCAAAGAATTCCCATTAAAGAAGAAAATAAAATGAAGACAGAATTTGAAAATAATACAAGTTTAAAGTCTGAAAAACCATCACTCAAGATAGAGACAAGTACACCAAAGAAACTAGCAGAAGGAACAATATCTGATAATACCATATTATTTAACGAAACTAATACTAAAAATGATGATGATGATGATGAAGATGATTTTTACTCACAAACTTCCAATACAGAAGATACTTATACTGATTTATCAGTCTTGGAAGGAAATAATGAATTAGATACAAACTATGGTCCACATAAAGATTTCAATAATGAATGGAAATTCGGTGATAGTAAACTTACACTTAGTGAACATAAAATACAAGTTGGTGGTCAAATATGGGCTCTAACACCTGGACTATTTTCTCTAATGTTTCATAAAATACCAAAAAATTATGATAAATTTGAACTCGAAATCTATAAAAAGATTTTAATTACTACTAATGCATATAGAAGAGACTACAAACCTGATGGTCAAATTAAGGGTACTAGAGGATATAAATATAAACATATTATTAAGAAATTTATTGACGAGAAAAACCAGGATAATTTACCCGAATCAACAGGATCTAAGCCCAAAGGTAGCTATTTAGGTGATGGAATGATGGAATTTAACATCCATAAGCCCAACTATATATACTGGGATGATCCAAATGAGCTAGTAGATCGACTTCGACTACTGCTCGCATCACAAGCTGCAGGTCATAATAATCACAATAACGAGATTATATCAATTATTGAAGAACTACGTGAAGCTAATATAATACATTAACTTTAATAAAGTATATAAAGCATGTCTGTTGATAAATTTGGACATTATTTAAACGATACTAGCAACATAGTTTCTTTGAAAAATGCACCTAAACTGCTGGGGTTCTTTGTGGATACGAACAACAACATTGATGTCCAAAACAAAAGGATCAAAAATGTTGCAAAAGCTGTGGAGGAAAACGATGTTATCAATAAATTGTTTCTGCAAACTCAAATCGAAAAACTAGAAGAGAAATTATTAGCATACTTTAAGAGAGACAGTACTATAATTCAAGAAAATATTCAAATGCAAATTGAGGATCTACATCGCGAAACAAAATTAGATATAGAAGAAAATTATAAAATTGAAAAAGATATTCTAAAAATTAAAACATCCTTTGAAGAACAAATTGAACAGCTTAATGAGAAAATTTATAGATTAGAAAATTACATGTTTGTATCAATAGCTGAAAGTGCTTCAACTAGATCACAACACTCTCCAAAAAATCTCTAAAAACAACTTAATGTCTTCAAAAAGAAATTTAGTAAACGAACTCCATAAGCAAGCACGAAAACATTTTGTGCGTCGCAGAGTTATAATGAAAGGAATAGATGATCTTTGGCAAGCTGATTTAGTTGAAATGGGGAACTATTCTAAAGAAAATAGAAATTATCGATTTTTGCTGACTATAATTGACACATTCTCAAAATTTGCATGGGCAGTACCACTAAAAACAAAAACTGCACTTGAAACAACTAACGCAATGGAAAATATTTTTGAATTGGGGCGAATACCAAAAAACATACAAACAGATGATGGTAAAGAATTTTTCAACAAACACTTTGAAAAATTAATGCATAAATACAACATTAATCACTACTCAACATATAGCATTATGAAAGCATCAATAGTAGAACGATTTAATAGAACATTGAAAGGAATGATGTGGAAAGAATTTAGCTATAATGGTTCTTATAAGTGGATTGATATATACAAAGATTTACTTAATACCTACAATAGAAAAATTCATCGTACCATTAAAATGCCTCCAATTAAAGTCAACTCAACAAATGAGGAAAAGCTGCTAAATACAGTATACAGTCATATGAAAATGTATAAAATGTCAAAATTTAATGTAGGAGATCATGTACGCATAAGCAAATATAAGCATACATTTGAAAAAGGTTATACTCCAAATTGGACTACAGAAATTTTTACAATTACAAGAGTTCAAAATACAAATCCTGCAACATACATATTAGAAGACTATCTTGGTAATACTATTAAAGGTGGATTCTATACTGACGAACTTTCAAAAACCAGATTTCCAAATACATATCTAGTTGAAAAGGTGCTTAAAATTAAAGGGAAGGAGGTATATGTTAAATGGCTGGGATTTTCTAATCAACACAATTCTTGGATAAGTAAAGATGAAATATTATAGATGCAAGAAAAACTAAATCAACAAATAATAGCATTAATATTAAGAAACTAATGTTAATTTTAAAATAAGAAAATGAAATAAATATGTAAATTATGCTTATAAACCATACTGTCTACTAAACTTTATTTAATTGTAATCAGTCTGTTATAATGTCAATAACACTTACTCTGAGCTCTAACTCATCAGAATTATCTGGTAGTTACTTTCCCCCTATTGAATTACATGATGCATATGAGTGTGCTCTAACTGATTTTCATTCATACAACAGTATTCCAAATGTAGACACCTACAACAATATGTTTCATATAGGAGAACATACAATAGAAATACCAATTGGATCTTACGAACTAAATGATATAGTTGATTTTATAGAAGAGCAATACAAACTACTCTGTCCAACAAATAAGATTTTTATTGAAGCCAATAACAATACAATGCAAGTTAAAGTTAATAGTTCCAAGGATACTGTATATTTTAATAAGGAAAATACAATTGGAAAACTTTTAGGATTCAATAGCAAAATCCTAACACTAAACAAATATTATTATTCAGATCTTCCAGTTAATATTTTTAAAGTAAATCTCTTGCGAGTTGAAAGTAGTATTGCTATTAACACCTATATGAATAACTCCAAATCACATACACTTCATGAATTTCCGATTAATGTGCCTCCAGGCTATAAAATAGATGAGGTTCCAAGAAATCTTATCTATTTACCTGTGAACACCAGAGAGATAAGTTCACTAGCGCTGCGCGTAGTTGATCAACACGGTGATTTAATTAATTTCCGAGGAGAGGAAATTACAATACGAATACATTTAAGGCCAACTAAATAATGCTAATATACAACACAAATACATTGAAAAATATAGCAGCAAGACCAACATCAACATTAAAGCGACCAGTACAACAAAAAGCATTAACAACATCAAATAAAAATTTTCTAAAGTCCTTGAATTTTAAATTGAAGACAAAATGAGTTCAATAATAGATGTCTTAGATAAGCCCTTGTCTGATGAGAATATAATCAAAAAGGACTATCATACATATGTACCATACTTACAATCTTACAACAATAATGATGAAATTAGAATTTCAATACAAAATCAAGATTTGTACGTGCTACCCAGTGAAAGCTACATTTATGTAGAAGGTTTTGTTGCTGATGATAATAACTCTAAATCTTCTTCATCATCGGACAACTTTATATTAAAAAACAACTTTGTGGCATATCTATTTGATGAAATTCGCTATGAGCTCAATGGAATTGAAATTGATCATACAAGATATTTAGGAGCCACAAGCACCATAAAAAATTTGGTTTCTATGTCACCAACAGAAAGCAATGTGATGCAAAATGCTGGATGGAACAAAATTGACGATGTCACTCTTGTAAATGGCTTTTTCAATTTCTATGTACCTCTAAAAATGCTTCTAGGATTCGCTGAAGACTACAACAAAGTTATACTAAATGGAAAACATGAATTGATACTCTTGCGCAATAAGAACGATGAAGATCTTGTACGCTCGAGTATTTCTACTAAAAAAGCTAAACTTACAATTTCACTAATCTCATGGAGAATCCCACATGTACAATTATCCGACTTTAGCAAATTGAATATGATTAAAATTATTAACAATGGTGCTTCTATACCTATGGCATTTCGCAGTTGGGATTGTCATGTCAATCCACAATTAAATATGGGAACTAGCCATATTTGGAATGTTAAACTAGCTGCAAATAGAGAACGCCCTCGTTTTGTATTGATTGCTTTTCAACAAGAAAATAAGTTTGTTCATTGTGATTTGACTAATTTAAAAGTACATTTAAATTCAGTCTCATATCCATATGATGACCTTAACATACAGTTCAAAAATGAACGATATGCAATTCTATATGACATGTATCTAAGATTTCAACAAAGCTACTATATGAAAGAATCTCAACCGCTTCTAACTGCACCAGAGTTTAAGACAAAAGCTCCTATTATTGTAGTAGATGTCAGTCATCAGAATGAATCACTCAATAATGGACCGATTGATATAAAAATAGAGTTTGAAACAGCAACTAATATTGGAGC
This sequence comes from Tachina lurida, assembly GCA_944452675.1. Classification (NCBI taxonomy): domain Eukaryota; kingdom Metazoa; phylum Arthropoda; class Insecta; order Diptera; family Tachinidae; genus Tachina; species Tachina lurida. The sequence continues at coordinate 56,742,941 of OX101752.1, forward strand.
AAAAACATCAGCTTACTGCATTCTTATTCACGATCGTATAATAGAATATGTGCCCATAAAAGGACAAGTTCGAAAAGTCTTATAAATTGAGTAATATGGAAAACAACATAATTTTTATAGACGTACAAGGTTTCAAAAGTAATTCAAATGGTTTCATCGCAAAAGAAGTAGCAATTGTTTTCAACAATTACGAATATAACAATTTCATTATAAAACCCCCATTTGATATCAAATGCTTATCAATAGAAAAGCAAAGAGAAGCAAAGTGGCTAACAAAAACTATCATCACCTAAGCTGGACTGCTGGATCAGTTTCATTTCAAAGCGTTTGCAATTTTATAAAAGCCAACGCAAGATGTTCTATAATTTATGTAAAAGGTGAAGAAAAAAGACGATGGTTGGAAAAAATTTTATGCCGAAAAATTTCTAACATTGAGGATATAGGCTGCATCAACTTTAAACAAATGGAAATCAAGTATCCAGAATATTTTTATTGTAATTATCATAAATTTGGTGCTTGCGCACTAAAAAATGCTATTTTACTAACAAAAGAAATGTCTTGCATTAATTAAACTTTTTCACTTTTTAAAATATTAATGTATGTATCATTATAAAATTTTATAAAATTTTAAACAATAAATGTATCAAAAATAAAATGAAATACAAGTGTTTTCTTATTTCAAATACAAACTACATAAAGGAAAGAGAAGGAAGTGAGGGGAAGGAGAAATTAACTTTTTTGCTTACTTGCAAATGTTTGGTTTTTGTTTCTCTGCTGTTGAGTGTACTTAGTTTGCTGCTTTAAAATAATCGTAGACAAAGAAAATGATTACCTTGCAAAATATATATGTATTCTACAAAATATTCCACGCACAAGTACCCACGATCACACATTCATACATGCACACATACATGCACACATACATACATACACATACATACATACACATACACATACATACATACATACATATTTCTTAAACAAATACACAAAATATTAAATTACCCGCGACTATCAAGCTGGACCCCCCACACACAAGTATGGGTGTTCACATACATGTGAACACAAGTATGGGTGTTCACATACATGTGAACACATAAATAAATATTTTCTCTGATATTACTGATATAGTATTACGATAACAAATTTCTACAGTCTGGCAACACTGGCAATTTTCCCTTTGGTATTAGAAAAAAATAATAATCATGTTTTGCCGTCGGCATTTGGAAAAATAATTACGTTTTGCCGTCGGCATTTGGAAAAATAATCATATATTGCCGTAGGCATTAGGAAAAATATTCATATATTGCCGTAGGCATTAGGAAAATCATGTATTGCCGTAGGCATTAAGAAAAATATTCATATATTGCCGTAGGCATTAGGAAAATCATGTATTGCCGTAGGCATTAAGAAAAATATTCATATATTGCCGTAGGCATTAGGAAAAATATTCATATATTGCCGTAGGCATTAGGAAAAATATTCATATATTGCCGTAGCCATTAGGAAAAATTTATTTTCACAATTTCACACCCGTTAGTATTAGGAAAAATCATTGCATGATTTTCCCGTTGGTACTAGGAAAAATCATCTCATGATTTTCCCGTCGGCATATATACTTATAAAATCTTATTCATATGAAACCCCTTAATCCACCCCCACAAAAATCACCTACTCACACAATTAATGCCACCTCAAAAAAAATCACCCGTTCACACAAAGTTAATGTAAACAAAAAAACTCCTTATGTAAACAAAAAATTCCTTATGTAAACAAAAAGTTGGACGGACTTATTGATCCACCCTCGTAGGGTATCAAATTTCACAAATTTCCAAGAATTTTGAAATTTGGGTAATTAAAATTTTAAAATTTCAAAAGTTTAATTGTCGCAGGAACCGCAGTTCCCTACTACTGTGCTTTTATAAGCAATTTTTCCGATCTTGCAGGTCCGCTTACGGATTGCTTACGCAAATCCAATCAACCCTTTCGTTTATCGTCTCAGGCTATAGAATCGTTTGAAAAATTGAAAACCGCCTTGTCAAACGCCCCTGTGCTGGCCCAGCCAGATTTTAGTAAACAGTTTATAATACAATGCGATGCGTCTCGTATTGGAGTAGGTGGCGTATTATACCAAATGGATGATGAGAGCAAAGAACGCCCAATTGCTTTTGTTTCACAAAAACTGAATAGGGCACAGCGTAACTATACAGTTACGGAACTGGAGTGCTTAGCAGCCGTTATCTGTGTCAAGCGATTCAGGCAGTATGTCGATGGACTTCCCTTCAAGATAGTAACAGACCACTCGAGCCTCCGCTGGTTGATGGACCAAAAAGATTTAAGTGGTAGATTGGCCAGATGGAGTCTCGAACTCCAACATTTTAACTTTGTGATGGAACACCGAAAAGGTTCCTTAAATATAGTACCCGACACGCTCTCCAGATTTGACGTAGATGAAGTAGATTCGAAGTGTAATCCGCCCGATATTGATATTCTTTCGCCAGAATTCAATAGCACTGAATACAACGAATTGAGAGAAAAAATCTTACAGAATGGCAAACTTCTACCCGATTTATGTCTGTCTGAGAATTTTGTCTACAAACGTGTTAACTATCGGAATGGGGGAAATAACGAGGGGGACCTTTGGAGGCTTTGGCTGCCAAGATCTCTAGTTAATGATATCATTAAATCCGCTCACGAAGAAGGATGTCACGGGGGATTTAACAAAACTCTTTTCAGGATAAGATTAAAATATTTCTGGCCTGGAATGGCACAAGACGTAAAAGCGTATATAAACCGGTGCGATGTATGCAAGACTATAAAACCTACCAACCAAATATTACGTCCGCCTATGGGGAAGCAATATTTAACTACTCGTCCTTTCCAGCGACTGTACACTGATTTTTTGGGTCCGTTCCCATGTTCAAAATCAAAAAATTGCCAAATGTTAATCGTTATAGACCACCTGACCAAATTTCTATTTTTAAAACCCATGAGGGCAGCAACATCGGCGAACGCTATAGACTTCTTCCAAAATGAAATTTTCTGTACTTTTGGGGTTCCTCAGTTTATACACAGCGACAACGCCCGACAATTCACCTCTAAGGAAATGAAAGAGTTCCTTTCAGCATATGGCATTATCCAGGTGACCACGGGATTTTATTCACCACAGGCAAATGCATCAGAAAGAGCGAATAGAGAGGTAGTTTCCAAGATTAGATATTTCCTGAAAGATCAGTTAGACCACACAAACTGGGATAGGGACATACCCAGGATTTTACAAACCCTACGCAGCGACATTCATTCGTCGATAAATTGCTCTCCCTACTTCGCAGTGTTTGGACAGAACATGATTCTGAATGGATCAAGTTATTCCATCTTAGATAGGTTAAATATGCTTTCTGATGACACCTTAGTCGTTAAAAACGACCGACACCAGCTTATCAGGGACAAGATTAGTAAGAATCTTGATCTAGCACATGCGAAAGCATGCAGAACGTACAATACAAGATCAAAACCAGTAAATTTCATGGTAGGGCAAGAGGTGTTTAGGAAAAATCACTCCCAGAGTGATTTCAAAAGGGCTATCAACGCGAAACTTAATCCAAAGTTTTTAAAATGCAGAATTAGGGGAAAAATCGGTAGTGCCTTATACGAATTGGAAGACTTGCAAGGAAATTATATTGGTAAATACCATGCCTCCGATATTCGCGTATAAGAACGGTAAATCACCGCCCGGCTCGTGGGTCGTGCCACACGTTTGTAAATTTTTTTTGTTTCCATTATATTTTGACCAAAATCTATATTGAAGAATTTCACACTAAAATTAGAATAATTCCTTTTTTCCTTTTCGTTTCGAAATTAAGAACCCAAACGAAGCAGGTTTGTTACGGAATTATTATGTAGTTTTTTTTTCAGATTGTTTTTTTCGTCTCCCCGTTCAAACAAGAAAAAAAAAACATGGCTTTTATTTATGAAAACATTTAGAAATTTCGGCCCCTGCATCATTCAGCAAAATTCTTGTTCTTTTTCTATATGTTCGTGTATGGGTGTATGTATGCGTAGTTATTACATACACGATCTTAAGAATATTTACATTCCTTTTTTTTTGTATTCTCTCATGCGATGGCTCGATGTACCGTTATTCAACTGACCAATCCTAGCACGACACGATATTCAGTGGACTACGTGGCAAAATATGGAAGAAAGAAAAAGTTAGTTGTGATTTAGACTCGGAGAGATAAAAAGCGAATGCATTGGATGGTCGTGGTGCTTTAAAAAAAAAAAAGGAATGAAATCTGTACTAAATAAATATAAAATTTAGACGGGAAAAAAATAGAATATAATGATTTTGGAAACTCAAGATAAAAAAAAAAAAGAAAAGGTTAAGTGGAAGAGTGCATTTGCTCGAAATTAAAGAAACAAAGAAAAAAAGCGAAAAGAAAAGATTTTGTACTCGCTCACCCCAATTATAAAATAAGAGTTTCATATTAAAATATGTAAATGATATAAAGTAAAGCTAATGTAAAAAAATTAATATTATGTAAGTGATGCTATGGAAACCTTTTTTTTTTTTGCCTCAAGAAATCGAACCTGGAAAGTGTGTTAGTTTTTTTTTCATTGTGGTCGCCATTTTAAAATTTTCGGTGTTAACTTACCGGCCTGAAACAGGGAAGCATGGAAAAAAAAGTCAAAGACTTCCAAAACTGTCATTAAATAAATAAAAAGTTTAACTGAGTATCTAAGCCATTTATTAAAAGCATAGATATGAAAAATAAATAAAACAAATGAAATCAATTAATTAACTACCAAAAATCATTTAATATGGCGGATTCACGCATGGAAAAAGTGAGGTTAGGGTTCGAAGCAAGTAACGATTAATAGAGAAAAAAAATAACGAGTGAACGAAGTGAAGAGCGACAGACAAAGTTAAAGAAAGGGCGAAAATAAGTTTAGAGAAAAATTTAATAAAACGACGACATTGTGTGATGCGGGGAAAAAAAAGGGGAGCGAGCGAATTAAGTTGCAAAGAGAGTGAAAGAACATTTAAATGACACAGTACTTAAGAACATAAAACAAGAGAAACGTCGAAACAAAATAAAATAAAAGGAAAACCCGATGCCTATATTATTCAATAAAATATCAACAAAAGAAAATATGTGCGTGGTAATTTTACCCAAAAAAATTTACAAATTGGCCAAATAATTTGGCAAAATCTTAATATGTTGTCGAGCGTACGTTAAACCAAGCTTATAAGCATACAAAACAAAACAAAAAAAAAGGAAAAAATACAAAACCCTCCCTGAAAATCAGCAGTGAACAAAGCTAAAATAAAAGAACATAAAATACAAAATAAATACCTGAACATAAGGAAGGAGGAAAACTAATAACAAACATGCAAATAGAATAAATGAAAATTAAATAACATAAAACCCAACAGTGAACGAAGTAAGAAGAAAAGAATATAAAAACCAAACAAAAACGAAAGATAAGACCAAAAAGAGTACGTCGCCGAGACAATTTCCGCCGCCAGTAGGAAATTCAAGCCGTCAACGATATTTTCACCGCCGTCAACAACAATGCCTGCGTCAGCTATAACTCATCGTCATCATTCAACTCAGAGTATCATTATAGTATAGATAAGTATATGTAGTTATTTTAGAACCTTTGAATTATAATCTTGCATAGCATATATATAACACACAAAAGTAAAGAAAAGAATAAAAAATTTGTTTGTTAGCAACTATGTATAATTAGGTGTGTTTTATTCGAAACATATATACTTACCTAAATTTTAAGCAGCTATAGTTATAGCTGCTAAATAAGTTTGTACATACTTAAAATTGTTCTGAATATTTATACGTAAACTTTGAATAAAACATACCTATTGTATATATATATATATATATATATATTTAAATCAAATGAAATATATCTCTAAATTTTTATATAAATGGCCATTTGGCTTAGTCATTAGGATAAAGTATTCTTATTTGTATCTAATAAAACTTTATTAAAATTTTAAAATGAAATTTTAAACCTTGTTTGCGGGGATGCTGGATGGGGATGTGAGAAAGAGGTAAGAGGGGCAATATGTATAGGGCAATGACAGTAAAAGTATTCACACTGTCGGTGGCATAAGGGAGGGAGGTAGTATAATAAGTATGGCAAACATCTGTCCGTACACAATACATGCATTGTGCAAAAGAAAAAGAATATAATTATTTTCCAATTTTCTACACTAAACCCTTGGGTTTGATGCGGCATGAAGGGTTTGGTTATATGATTACACGTCAAATACGGGTCAAAGAACTTACCCACCAGTGAGAGCTAGCCAGGGTGTACATCTGTCATGCCGACTTGATTTGTATTTGTTTTAATTAGATCTTTTATACTTTATTTTGCTTGAGGAGAAATTCTTCAATCTGACAAGTGACGTGTTACAACCTGCACAAAATCTAGCAGATTTTAATTAAAATCTTCATGAAAATCTGTACCGTTTACACCATTTTTTTACACTTATCAAGATTTTTATCCAAAACAAAACCCATTAACTAAATAATTTCCAAAACAACAACCAAACAACTGCAATGTAACCAATTCACACACCTTTTTAAAGCAGAACGTAGCTAATTCACTCATCTTTTTTTATAAATATGTTATACAATTGACAATTTGACAATTTTGATGATTTTTCGCTGAAAATTTTACGAAAATTACCCCCTATTTCATCTGGCAACTATGCATGTGCGCGGTATTGAAGATCTCTGACTTAGACAGATGAGAGAAAATCTCATATTCATTTTCTACTTAAGTCGACCACCTGGGTTATGGGTTATAACCAGGGAAACCGCAAATATGCAATTGCATATTTTTTCTTGTGTGACGTATTAATGCGGGGATGAGATATTTATACCTCTCAGAACTTTTTATAAGTTTTGGCACCGATTAGTTAGTACATATTTTTGCATATTTTCTTCTTTAAAGCATATTTTTGCATAAATCAGTCTTAGGCGCATACTTTTAGCATATTTTCGAATTTTTAGAGCATTATTTAAGATTTTAGGGCATATTTTGATACTTTATAGATTTTTTTTTATTTTAAGATACTTTGCGCAACCATCCTTTCAAAAGGACACCCTATTCCGAATAAACGTATATAAAGTTTTTTCTAGAAACTTATTACAATTTCATTATCGAAATAAAAATTTAATTTTAAGGAAAAAATTCTTCCAGCGCTATCTGGGCTAATATGCTTACAAATTAAGGGGTTGGTAAAAATTTTAATTTTTCGCCATCTAAATCTCATTTCCAATGATCCATGTAGTGTATACATTTTTTAGACGTTGAAGGAACATTGTCAATGTATAAAAGTTTATTTAGATGGAAAGAAAAGATTTTTTTTTCAAAGTCTAAGTCAATCAATATTTTGTTGTTTATTGCAATAAAAATTATAAATAAAAATCTTGTCTTATTTACCCAAAATACAGTTCCAAAGCCTTAATTATGATATCGTGATCTTTTGAAATTAAAGTTAAATTTTTATGAGAGTATCCAATAAAAATTAATTTGTATTATTTGCTTTAATCAAAATTTGTATGGTAATTTTGTTTTAACGTCCACTTCGAACTCAAATTATTTTTTTAGAACGTCAGTTATTCTTTGTTAATTTTTTTATATATTCCTTTTTTTGTTTATTTTATTTTTGTCTTATTTTATATGCAAATGTTGTTGAATTTTTTATTTTAAAATATATTTTTATTTACACATAAACCATATTATTTTATTTTTAAGAGCAAATTTTTTAGTTTTTATAGCATATTTTCTAGTTTTTACTGCATATTGAATGCGCATAAAACACTTCTTTAGAGCATATTTCTGGTTTCCCTGGTTTTCAATTTTTTCATTTCAATCATTCCAACTAAATCTAGACCGTTCCAAAATACAATAAAACACATCCGGAAAAGTAGAATAGTGAGAAGCAACTAATGACATTAAATTCAGCGCAAGAAACTATGATTAGAAACAGATACGGTATAGTACGGATGGGTTGGCCAAAAATTGGACCGCCGAACTGATATACCAATCAACTGTTCGGAGTTCCATTGAAACTGCAAGTGACAGAAAGGGCAGACTAGATGGCCAAAAGAGCTTACATACCTGCTCTAAAACAAAATTAATACCTGACGATCCTTCATTATAAAGAAAAATACGAGTAACTAACGCTAGTGGCGTAAAATATACTAATATAAAATATTAGTGGCGGTAGTAAAAGACCATTGCCAAATAGGTACATACTAGGGATGGGCAAATGAAGAAAATGTATCGATATATATCGTATCGATGTTTTTGAACACTATCGATATATATTTATTGAAAACATCGATATTTCGATATATCGATATTTTTTGCTGCATTAATTTCGAATGCACAATTACTTACTTCAAGAAATTTAATACAAAAGAACTATTTATGTTAAGTAATACGTAACCTACTGTAGCTCCTTAAGACTCCTACTGTAGCTCCTTAAGACTGCTCTGTGCTGTGCCGTTCTGTTTCCAAATTTTAATAGTTACTCTTTCTGTAATAAATTATCAGCTGTTTCGGACCAGAATGGTCACAGCTTTCCACTAAAGTGATGAGTTTTGCATCGTCCATTGTTATTAGAGTTTTTCTTTTCCCGGACTTTTTTATTTCCCGGGAAAGTGGGAACAACTTTTCGGTTTTTAACGTTTATAAACACATGTCAAAAAAATAATACAATTTCAGTTCCCGAGCGTAGTTGTTGTAAAGTTTTAGCTATAGTTCTATCATCGCATTCATAAAGTGAATAACGACATGCATCGAGGAATGTGTACGCAACATAGCAGAATTAAGGAGAGAAAAACTAATGGCTTATATGTATATGATTTTTATATACCAAAAAGAGTCAGCTGATTCGTAACAGAACAGAAAGTAAAAGCAAATTCTGCCTTTAGGCTTATACCCACACAATCCAAAAAGTCACCTGCCTTAGTTGGGTCACAGTTAAAAAAAGGCTAAAGCTCTCAAAAGTATCGAAACTCGATACTCGTAAATAACAATCGATGTATCGATATATAGGTTTTTGAAATATCAGCGATATATATCGATATTTATTTTCTCAAATATCGATATTTCGATATATCGATATTTTTTGCCCATCCCTAGTACATACGCTAGTAGATCAAATTTTTGCTGTAATAACTTCTGCAAAAGTTGCTGTGACGCGAAACAAGTGGATACGGCCGACCACCTACTCTGTTACTGCCCAGCTCTTGCTGATAAAAGGACGGGTTTTATAGGCTTTTTATTTCAGTAGGACTTTGCTAAAATATCGGCACGCGATATAAGATAAATTAATTTGTTCATACAAACCTCAAGTTTCTTGATGAAGTGAGATTTGTCTACTGTCATTCTCTCCCACCCAATCAGCACAGCTGGACCTAACAGGGATACAAGAGAGCCGGTTCTCATGGAAATGGTATCCTGCTATACCCTATCAGTAACTTAACATTACAGGCAAGGCTGTCACGAGGCAATTCACACATGGCTAACTGCTATAAGATAAAGTTTTTTTATTACTAACAATTTCCACAAGTTGCTAAATGAAAAAAAATTCTGCTTCATCGTCGTAAATTTAATGTTAATAAATCTCTGAAATATATTTAATATAGTTTATAATTGTTTGATATGAAAACATAAACTTGTTGTTAATTTATTACAAAATCAGAAACTAATTTATTTTTGTATTTCAATTAAATTTAATACTGAAAATAAAATTATTAAAGAAATATAAAAAATAAAAATGTAATTTGGTACCCAGTAAAAACAAGTTGAAAATACGAGTATTCGAGTGTGTATCTGAATGTCTGCTTTTTATCATTTCATTCATTAACGTTCGTTCAATTTCATTCATTCGACATTAATTAATTAAAAAACATAAACAATCCCACACGTTACTAGTTTTTATTGTCGTTGTTGTTTATATTATCTGTTCCACTCTCCAATTCAAGCTTTGGCTATTACACCAGCCAAACCGTTTGTATTTAAATTTTAAACTAATGCGACTTTATTCAAGTTTATGTTATTTGCAGTACTCATGGATATTTTATAGTACGTGTTTCAAACACTTTGTGAGCAATTCAAACATTCAATATTAGCACTAAAGGCGGAATATACAAATAAATGTTAATATATGCACATACATACATATATGCAAGTATGTATGTACAGTGAAACCTCTCATAACCGGACACTCACCGTCGCATTTTTGTCCGGTTATTAGAGGTGTACGCTTATGAGAGCGGTAATTATTCTTTCATTTTAATTTTGGATCTAAAAAACTTGTCCGGTTATTAGAGCTGTCCGTTTATGGGAGGTGTCCGTTATGAGAGGTTTCACTGTACATACATAATTTTATGCTAAATAATATTAAAGCAAATGAGCCAAACTTAAACATTTATTGCACTTCAGGCAAAGTAAACATATATATTAACAACTGTATATATCAGCTTCTGTAAAATAAGAGTTGTGAGCCCATACATATACCTAGAAAGTTAAAAATCCCATTTTAGCTGTTCCGTTGGATGGATGATCTACCTTCCGTCGAGACTTCAATCAGAAGATCAATGGCACATGGTTCTTAATCCATAATTAGGTTAAGTTATATGCGGCTATACCGCACCTCCACTTGGAGACCCCATTGGGTGCATTGTGATTCCCTTCTATTACCCATTAAAATCCATAATTAAATGAACACTGCATTATCATAACCAATTGCTCTTCTCTCTGAGAACTAATAAATCAGTGCAAGTTAATCTTTGCATTAAAAGAGCACTCAACTTTTTTCCAACCCTCAACCTTTTTTTCAGATCTTGTTCGACCTGTTTTCTTACACTCTATTATTCTTTTATATTATTCTACTTCGCCAAGCATAAATATAATTCCTTTTTCAGTAAGATTTGGCGACCTCTAATTAAAATTTTTTAGTTTAGTTTAGTTTGCCTTTTTGATTGTGCAAAGAATTCATAGCCTGCTGCAAAACAGCTGTTCTTTGACATTTATTCTAGTGCTGCCACAATATTATTTTTTAAACTGCACATAAGGTATGGTTCACTGATTTACTCCTGTTTAATTTAAACTACATATAAATTTGAGTTTAGTTTAACTAAAACAGCGTTTAAGATTTGACTGATTTATTAGCCCTGAATCTGAAGAGATTTGCCGAAAAAAAGTGTTTTTAAACTCTTAAAATTCTTAGTTTAGCAACTTGGAAATAACATCTGCAGCAATTTCGTAATTTGGGATAATAGTTCTATGCCGATTGTGTATAATAAAAATTTGTCTTGTATTTTCTTACTCATATAATGATGACTGTGAATTAGAGATCGACCAAAGGCGTTTTTTTTTTTGGCCGAAGCCGAACTTCGGCTAAAATCCTAAACTTCGGCCAAAACCGAAGCCAAAGCCGAATGTTTTAAGTTTTAAAAATGATACTTACGTTTTATATGAATTAAGAAAAAAGTTTGCTTTTTTGAGATCACTGAAATAGCTGTAATATCTATTGGATACATAACAAGAAAAATAAAACTATTTTGCAATTTCTAGATTGCTTTTTCATATGATCACTCACAAGAACGTCCAACTAAAAGAAAATAGAAAGCAACAGGGTTGTATTTCAAAGCAACCCCTTCAAAACGTTAAACACAATAGAAACTGTCGGCGAGCAACGACCAAACATAATTTTATTTTTCAAGCTTGGAATGAAAAATATTCGGCTTTGGCTAATCGGCCGATTTTTGCCATAGGCCGAATGTTGGCCGATTAATAATTTTTGACCGAAGGCCGAAGCCGAAGCCGAAGCCGATTAATCGGTCGAACTCTACTGAGAATAAAGAAAGTGGTGTTCTTGTCTTCATAAAGAGATGGACTAAAAAAGAGTTTTCTGACCCCTACATTATGAAGCAGCTGTACTTGTCTCTAGTTAGACCTATTTTAAAATACGGATAAAACACATGGGAACAATACTACAACATTCACAATATTCATATTGAATCTGTTCAAAATCAATTTTTGCTATTATTTATTTATTTATTTATTTTTGATATTATTATAACGTGGCCTTCAGTGAAGCTTCGCAACAAATTTGCCTTCTTATATTAGCAGACTGGCTCTAATAAAACTACCTACTCTAAAAAGTCGTCGTTAAATGTTAAATGTGTCTTTTATGATTAACCTTTTTAATGGTAATATTAGCTCCGAATTTCTTTTAAATTCTGTTAAATTTAATATTCTTTGTCGTAGTACTCGTTATTATAATCCTATTGTTATCAAGCTTTGTAGATATAATTATGCAATTGCTGATCCTTTTACGAGATTATGCCGAATTATAATAATATTAATCATAAAACAATTGTTTTTTTAATTCACAAGCTATAGGGTTTATTATTTATGTAACCCACTTTATACAACCTAATTTTAAGTATTTTATTATTAGTCTGTAAGGATTTTATCCATTAACTAAGGGCCTGTCCCACGATGTCCCCAGAAATCGTTCGATCGATACTGAAAACAACAACAAATTTTCTCATGTTATTGTTGTTTGCAATACAAGTTGTCCATCGAATTTCTGGTGACATCGTGGGATAGGCCGTAAATCACGAAATAAAAAAAATCAAGGTAATCGGTTTACTGAAAACTCTGAACATTTTGAGTGCAACATCTATTTTGACCTGTGCCCTTATTTTGTAATTAGCTAAAATTTCGGCGGTTTAAATTTTAAAGGCAAACACGTTTGAAAGTTGTATTCGTAGCCGTAAATCAATAAATTGACTTTATAGATTTTTAGCGATAGAGACTTATCTTTAGCCAGTTACTGAATAGGGTGATCGTAGCACTGTTCCATGACTGTGATTGTGAAAAATTACGGCCTCTCCCACGATGTCACCAGAAATTGTTCGATCGAATACTTATATCGAAAAAACAACAAATTTCCAAAGGCTATTGTTGTTTGCAATTAAATTTGTCGATCGAACTATTTTAAAGCATACCTTAGGGCTGTACGCATAACAGTACCTTTCTAATGCCGAGTACACACTAATGACCTGCACAAGACCATTTATAAGACCTTTCAAGACATGCGACATTTTTCAAACGCTTTACTACAGCGAAAATATTCTAAAACAAACGATAAACAACACGGTTGGCCAGGTTTTTTTCAGTTGTTTGTCTTGCCAACAGTGTTGTTTAGCGTTTGTTTTAGAATATTTCGCTGTAGTAAAGCGTTTGAAAAATGTCGCATGTCTTGAAAGGTCTTACAAATAGCCTTGTGCAGGACTTTAGTACACACTATGGTATTTTGTGACATTGCAATAGTGTATACTGGTGGCAAGGTTTCACATTTCCCATATTTTTCGTTGTGTGGCATTGCTTTCCTAATAAAAAAAAGTAATGGGATCGGCGTTGCACATATTATGAAAATGACACCACAAAATGACTACACAAGATATGGCAGATGTGCACTCGGCCCAAGTATATTTTTAATTAGTTTTTCCTTATTTGTGATTCAGAAATTAAATTTTAAGTAATGTTGTATTCTATCACAAACAAACAAAGGATTATTTTTATTTTTGCTTACTTTATAAAAAAGTGTTTTCTAAAGATTAATGTTGTCATTTTTCGTGTGACACTCTCGACTAGCATAACGATCTATCTGGATGAATCCACCAACTACACTACCATTAGTGCAGTTCTTGCCCTTAAGACTTGCCCTTAACTGACACCGGTTAATTTTTTTTCTGAATTAAGAAAAGTATAAACGATTTCTTTTCTAGTGGTACTCAAAATATGAAATTAAATTATATGCATTATTTTTAATGCATATATTTTTTTATTGCATTTTTATAAAATGAACTAACAATAAGTATTCAAATCTTAAATCTATACATAATTGCTAGTTTCATCTGGAGTGTTCAAATGTTCTTCTTATAAATTGAACCAATGGTGCTATGCTGACTTCTAAAACCAAATTGAGGGTCCGGGATGCTGCCACTCTCAGTTCAAATTGGGGACAATTTTGTCATGAGAAACTTTTCGAAGTATCTTGAGTTTATTGACAGTAAACTTATTGGCCTATATTACTATATTGCTTGGTAAGATCTTTTCCCGGCTTTGGATTCATTTTGACCTTGACAAGCTTCCAGCTGTGTGGATAATACTCCAGTCGTAAAATGGCTTTAAAAATTAATAACACGATTTCAATTGCAAGACGACGCAACTTCATCAGCATATTGCTACTAATTCCATCGATACCTGTAGCTTTCTTTGGCTTGAGTTCTGCAATTAGTTTTGTATATCAAGCATCTCAAACTTTAAGGGTCGAGGGGGTAGAGCAACTACACTCGGCTAATCAGCAACACCGGTACGTGTGTTTGCGGTAAATACGGATTTTAAATGCTCAGCAAATATTTTACCTTTCTCAGTATCGCTTTTTGCCCAACTTCCGGTAGAAGCGCGCTGAGGTGGTTTAAGCTCAACGGGTATTTTAAGCTTTCTAGCAGAGCGCTACAAAGAGTTATTAGATGCTGGTGTGACATCCAGCCCTTCCACATAATTTTTAAGAGATGCAGGTTTTTCAGATGCCAGCAACTCTTGGAGTCGTTTAGTACACTCTTTAAACCTGATTTTAAGTTGGGGTGATGTGTGCTGTTACCATTCTCCTCTAGTTCTACTTTCTTGACATACGACACGTTCAATATCCGTAGAATAAATTCGATTAAACCAAGTCTGCGGATGGGAAGTAGTGACATGTTCAGCTGCCGCTTTAATATTTTTGATAAGATTGGCAATGTTAAATTCAATATCTTCGGATGTTCTTAGCTTAATCTTTTCCGTACAATGACTACTGAGATACCAGTATTTTTTGAATCCCAGCCAATTAACACGATTGATCATCTTCACATATGAGTGTGGTAAGTCACTTCTAGTGGACTACAGATTGTAACGATCGTGAGAGGGTGATCAGAGGAGAGATCTAGAAAACCTTCTACCTGAATTAAATCTCTATAAGATCCGGAATTATTTGTATGTCCGTAGGCCAGTAAGTGGGCTCCTCGCTCAAAATGACGTCTCAGCCTATTTTTTAAATTGTGTTGAACAATGCCCGACCTCTGGGGCAATAAGACGCGAACCCCGGAACGTATGTTTTGCATTGTAGTCGCCAGCTGCTACGAAACAAGGTCCAAGAGATTTGTAGAAATTTTCGAATTGATGCTCATGAATTGAAAATCTGGGAGGGGAGTAAATTGGTAATATCACCAAATTTGAACCAAATTTTTCCATGCAGATATTTGTTCCTTGGAGATGTTCTTTATAATTTTCGTTTCATCAATGTTAACCACGTTTTATTGGAACAATATAAAATGTGTTCTTGCCAATGACGGAGATTAATTTCTTATAAGGGCTCTCGAATTTTTTTCTCTCAAATATATTTGTAGTGGTTTGGAGGTTTTCGAGGATAGGTTGGGCTTGTCGTTGTCATCTTGAAATATTTTAAAAAGGTTTTGACGGTTAGTTGAGGCGGCGTCGTTATCGCTGGATATCTTGGAAACCAATAAGATTTTTTTATGAATTTGGGTTTCGCCCGCGTTTTACTACTATAATGTATCTGTCCATTTTGACTTGCACCTTAGATTTCTGACTACTGTTATCTATAGTGATAACTTAGTTAAGTGATGAACACGAGCCCGGAGTGGATAATGGCTCTGACTTAAATATACTAGGCAATGCTAATGTTACGAGTAAGGAAGCACAAGTTGGCGTTGTTGTAACCGAAGTTGATGGTTTGCTTTGCCGTTAGAAAAAGACTATCATCAGATTTTTTTATTTTTATAATTTGCATTAAGTGCTTCAGAACTCACAGTAAAATAGGCATTTGTGCCGTTAGAACTCACTTCACAATTCTTCGTTTTTGAGGTCCTCAATGACGCTTTGTTTTTTTGTTTCAGTTATTTCTGCCTAATTAAAAAATATTAGTGGATCAAATAAAGCTTATTTATCAAAGTCAATTGAGGTATTCACACCAGTGTCTTAAGTGTCATAATGTCTTAATATTTTGACATAGTTTAAACAAATTGTTGTTATGGCTCAAAACAACAGATCATAAAGTAATAAGACTTTCTCAGCTATGTTTATTGTTTGTACCCAGTGTAAAAAGGTAATGAATAGTAAAGGAGAAGGTAATGCACAGCATGTACAATTTTTCATTCCAGATTTCATTACTGGAAAAGTAGGTTCCAGATTTCATTACTGGAAAAGTACGCATTAATTACATAAATAATGGCAGAAATAATGTATTATTTTCCAAAGCAAGACAAACACATTAATTTAAAATTGATTACCACGTGCATTACCACATCTGCAGAGTGTTATGAATTATAAAATTCATTCCTCGGACGTATTAAAATAATTCAGTACTTTCCTAGGGCATGTGCTGTGTTAATAGTAATGAATTCTGGAATTAAAAATTATACATGCTGTGCATTACCTTCTCCTTTACTACTCATTGCACTTTCCCACTGGGAAGGTTCAACGAGAACTTGAATACCGAAGATATAAGAATAAAATAGTTCTGAGGGAAATATTGAAAAACCTTCGAAGCAAAAGTTTAATGAGCATTTTCGAGCTTAAATTTTCTGATATTAGGGTGGCACATTAGGGTGGTAGAAATTGAGATGATATTTGAGGTCAATGATTATTAAATCCAAATATTAGTACTAGAGATAAAAACATCGATATATCACACTTTAAGATCTGACAGTAAATGCCGCAGATATAGCAATAAATGTATTTTATCGACCCTACGTTCGGCAAAAATTTTTTTTCGAAATTGCCTTGCAACAATACTTCGAGACACCTTAATGCACATGATTATCTCAGAATTAGTAAATAAATTACAAGAAAGTGTACCAACACTTAAGACTTAAGAATTTACCAAACTGGAAAGCTAAACAATTCCGTTTTTTCTTGTTATATGCAATTGTTTAAAAGAGTGTATTGAATGTATTAAAGTAACCATCACTTTTTAGTTTTATTTACATTTTGTCGTTAAAGATTTGTTAAAATCCTTTGTTGAGCTTATCCTAGATATTATCGCTCGAAGTTACAAACTATGAACATGCATAATGTAATTCAAATACCAAATAACATAATTAGTGTAGGACCTTGTTTTTCAGAATTTTTGGTTTTTGACTAGTCATTTTAAGCGAATTTTGCTATTTTTGACCGACTTCAACAAAAGGAGGAAGTTTACAATTCGTCTCTATTTTCTTTTGAGATGTTACTTCATAACTCGGTACATATTAGGCCGATTGTAAAAATTGTTTTTTGTCTACTTATTTGATTGCTGCGAAACCTATAAAACACCTTTGGTTCTTTCAATTACACAATTTGAAAGTTGAAAAAATGGGCGGGGTTACGCCCGTTAAAATTTATTATAATATTTCACGTGATTATACTTAACTGATTTTTACGAAACTTAACACACAACTTGAGCTCTACAATACACACAATCTTCCATTTTAAAAAATGGGGGGAGTTACGCCCATTAAAGTTTAATATTTTACTTTAAGTGGTTCTACCTTACCTATTCTTACAAGACTTAAAAACACAAAGTTTTTCATTTAAAAAATGGGCGGAGGCACGCCCATTAAAATTTTAATTTTATATTTCACGTACTTCTTTTTTCTATCAGATCTTTGAAGCCGGTTTTTTTTTGGCAGAAAGACTTATCTAGTACTTAGAGAGAAGTAACAGTAATTATGGCCTTGTTCTCTAACTCACTCAAATAAAAAGGTGTTGAAGGTGTAGTGGCCTTCGAAAACAGCTAGTTGTTCTGTTCTACTACGTGTTTGTAAGAATATTTACAGTTAACTTATTTGTTCATTAATAATTATCACATGTAATTTGGCTTACAAAGCGATACGAACTTTAGCCTAATCAAAATCATAAATATAGAAACAAATGAAGTTCGAACAATAATAATAAAACTAACTAAAAAGTAAAAACGTTTTTTTCGGAAAAACATTGGCAAACCATTCTACAGATTGTAAAGTGTAACGTTGGCAATCAGTTTTTGCTTCTGGAGTAAAAGAGCTTTCCCAGTGCTACAATTTTTGTACGGTTGGCAATTTCTGCCTCGAAAGGTTTAACTTTATGTATGGAAACACTATTATGATGGCTTCATTTATTTATTGTGTACTTGAATATTTCAAAAAACCTACTCTTGCAATACGTTTCTTAAACGTTTCAAAAGAAAACTCACGCTTTATAGCAGAAAGTTGTTGTGTATACATATGTATCCCTAAGTTGTAGCTATGCAACTAAAATATGCATGCAATCCTCTATTTCGTCAGCTAACTTTGCTGACGAAAGACAGAGAAAAAGGAAAAGAGAAATGTACTCATGCAGTTAAAAATCATTTTTTCAAACAAAAAGCTCTGGTTACAGGTGCACATATCAAAAATGTCTGCAAGAAAAATTTCTTCGTGTGAACGTAATGCAAATTTAAGGAAGTAACAAAACTTTCTTCATCTAAAATGCGATTAAAACATGCGAAAAAAAAACATAAACAAGGTAAGTATTAATATTTAAACAGTGCATTTTGTTGAGTGTATTAATTTTATGAATGAATGAATATTTAAACAACAATTTAATGGCAAACAACTAAACAACAAACCAACTAACTATTGAGCCGTACGTATATTACGTTAGTGTTAGACATAAAACCAAAACGGACGGACAAAAATAATAAGCGACACTGTGGTATAGAAACATGTCCAGGTTGTAAAAATCTCGTTTCTTAAAGTCGATTAAATAATTATGCAAGTGTTGGATTTCAGTGTTTAGAAATATAAAAGAAACAACTTTATGCACAATCAAATTGTTTTTTCAACGCGCACCAAAAATCCAGGTTAGAAACCAAAAAAAACAATTAAATAAAAACGAACAAGCAGTCGAGCGAGCACCCTCGAAAGTCAAACAAATATTTTTGTAAGGTATTAGCAATTTGAGGAAAACTGATAATTGATAAGACCACACACGACTTTAAAAGCAAGTACGTTGAAATGACTTGCCGCAATCGGAGCAGAGGTGCAGAGCAGCTTTTTGCGCCATAAAACCCAAAATAAATAGAAATTGTAGGTTTAAGATTTCAAGTTTTTTTTTTAATTAAAAACTTTAAAGCTTTGTGTTTGGCAATAAAACACTTAAGATATTTTTCTATTAAAGGCTACTCAAACTGTTTTTATAGCACTTTTTATTTTTCCTCACAGATACCCCTTCGTTTGTACATGTGTTTTTCGTTTATAACATAAAAGTAATCTTCATTAAGTTTAGCACCTTTTTGGTTGTCCAAATAATCGTTTAATAGTATAAACAGTGACTAGAGTTTTTCTCAATTAAATTTTATTCCGTAGTACACATGTTTATTTCTGATAAACAAATGCATTTTCTCAGAAGAGTGTTAAAGAATTGTGACTTCAATGAATGCTCATACAGTAATTTGGCTAAAAATACCCTAATTCTGTATCAAGGTACTCGTACATTTGCATTAGATAATATGGACATGCCAGCTGACTTCTGGCCAGAATGACAAAGTTGTTTATCTAAAAAATTTTGAGGCCATACACCTATAAAATAATTTAGTTTTTAAATAGTTTAGAATTAAAAGTTAGTAAATACATACATATATCTGTTGATTTTGAACTAATTTCAGTTATTATTATGTAAAACACAAATACGAGGGCGGTTCGGAAACTTCTTAGCCTAGCACAAAAAGCGCGGTATAAACAGAAAACAGTTAAGTGTTTTGGAAACTTCCATCTCTGCTATGAACACGTGTTAAATTTTGTTTCGATCTGGCAACTCCTTCATATAGAAACAGGTGTTCACAAAAGACGCATCCCCGATTTTTTAACAATGGAAAAATTAGAAATGCGTGGTGTCATTAAATATTTACATAAAAAAGGTTTATCGGGACAAGAAATTCATAATGATATGGTGAATGTATTAGGTGAAAGTGCTCCTTCATATGCAACAGTAAAAAATTGGGTTGCTGAATTTAAACGTCGTCGTACAAGCATTGAAGATGAACCACGTATTGGACGTCCAAAAACAGCAACAACAACAGAAATTGTAGCCAAAATGCATGATATGGTATTAAATGATCGACGAATAAAAGTGCGTGAAATAGCTAATATCATGGGCATCTCAAATGATCGAGTCCATTTAATTTTGCATGAAGAACCACAGATGAAAAAGCTTTCTGCATGATGGGTGCCGCATTTGTTAACAGTCGACCAAAAACGCATAAGAATGAACATTTCTCAAGCTTGTTTGGATCGTTTTAAGCGAAATAAAATGGATTTTAAGCGTCGTTTCATAACTGTTGATGAGATATGGATCCACCACTATACTCCAGAGACAAAAGAACAATCCAAACAATGCACTGAAGCTGGAGGAAGTGCCCCAAAGAAGGCAAAAACAATTCAATCGGCTGGTAAGGTTATGGCAACGGTTTTTTGGGACTTCAAAGGTATTTTATTGATTGACTATCTGCAAAAGGGTAAAACAATAAATTCAGAAATTCGAGAAAAACGTCCTGGCTTACAACACAAAAAAATAATTTTTCATCAAGACAACGCACCAGCGCACAAGAGTGTTTTAACAATGGCTAAAATCAACGAATTAAAGTACGAGTTGCTTGACCACCCACCTTATTTTCCTGATTTTGCTCCCAGTGACTTTTACCTGTTCCCAAATCTAAAAAAATTTCTTGCTGGCAAGCGTTTTACCTCAAATGAAGATGCAATTACAGTTGTAAACCACTATTTTGAAGACCTTGAGAAAAACTATTTTAATCGAGGGATAGAATTGCTAGAAAAGCGTTGGACTAAGTGTATTGAAGTTTCAGGAGATTATATTGAAAAATAAAAATATTTTTGAAAAACTAACTATTCTCTTTCATTAATAGGCTAAGAAGTTTCCGAACCGCCCTCGTAAAGTTACTTTTTCAATATTTATTTTTCATTTGTTGTTGTAACTTATAACTTTAACACTTGACATTTAGTTAAACTAATTTTGAAGGTCAATGAAAAACTAATATTTTTCATCGTTGCTAGTCCATGGTTAGTTATAATAAATTATTATTTTATCTTAGTTGTTTTTGGATGGCTTTAATGACTTCCGAGTTTATCGAAAGTTTCTGATTAATAATAATAATAGAATAGGAGAAGATCTGGTCCAAAGACCGGCGATACCTGATGTATCTTTTGTACCATAGATCTGTGAATTAAATTAAATCAATCTCTGTATTACTCTCCTTATGAAAGTCAGAAGCCCAACTCAAAATAAAAATCACGCCTTCTACTGTCAAGATACACTCGCAAATAATGTGTGTCGTCGTCTCGTCATCTTCCAGGCATAAACGACACAAAGGTGAACGAACTTGGTTACTTTTCCACAGAGGATAGTGCAGTCCAAGCTGACCAGAAAGAAAACTAGTAACAAGCCGTAAATTATTCCTGTTGAGGTTCAAGATGCCATTATATGTAAATGGCTGCATCAAAGTTTTGGCCTGCCTTGAACCAGGAGAAGACAACCACATTTCCTTAGCGATCGAAGTGTCATCTTCTTTGATCAGAGATGTTACAGTCGAACGACTTACGCCACAAAACGGGTCTGGGCCCATAAAAGGAGCAGCAGAGACCCTCTTGGCCAGTTCGTCCACTTCCTCATTCGCTGGATGACCGCTGTGGACAGGTATCCAATAAATGGAAACCTTGCCCCGTATGGATAGCTTTTGTAATGAGTAAAAGACCTCTAAAACTAGCCTAGAATGGAATTTCCATGAAAGGAGAGACTTAAGAGCTGCCCGACTATCGGAAAATATAGCGATATGAACACATCTAATGCCCTATTTAAGTTAATCTCAACACATTTGGTGATTGCCTGTTTTTCTGCCTGAAATACCGTAGGCTATTTGCCCATGGGCAAAGAGGTTTTTACGTTGGGCCCAAAAATTCCAGCACCAACTCCATCTTCCGTTTTGGATTTATCCGTAAACCAACACAAGCTTCTGGAATCCACATCGGGACTGTTTTCATCCCACACTGCCCTGGGTGGAATTGTGAAATTGAATCTACTGTCGAACCTCAGTTCACAGCTTATCCTGTCACTAGGCATTTCTAGCAGTCCTGAGTTGTCTTTGCATGAAGCTGCAGCTTTCCATTTCATTTAACTCTACCACCAATTTTAATTTCAAATCCAAAAAATATATTCAAATAGCCCATCACTAACACAAGGGTTAAACATACTCTGAACAATAGTCTGACTACCATTACAAAGGGTTTTTCAATAGGGACTTCTGCATTTTAACTGTTTATAGTGTCCGTATTACATCTGTATTATTGGTTGTCATTTGTTCAGTGTGTTTTGCCAAATCACCATGGACGAATGTATTGTTCAACAACACGTGGAAATAATAAAAGCGTTTTATCAAAATGAGTGTTTTGTTCGGGCAACGTTCCGCTCGCTTCGCCCATTTTATTGCAGCGAACACTTTTGGCATGAATTGGATGGTGGGAACAGCAACGAGAGTGTGCCTCATTGCATGTTTTCCACGCCCGATTTGAAGGCTTAGTTCCTTCACGTGCAAGTGATGTGAACTGATCACTTTGAATGCGTGACACGCAGTATGGCTGCGGTTATATACCACACATATAAGCATCAAACGATTGCAAAATTTCGATGATATCGCATACATATTTAGTTTTTTTTTTAATTTGAAGGTAACAAGCCCTTAATGAAAAACCATGTAGATATAGCCACTTTTTACAAACCATTTATATAACAAATTTTTTTCAAACAAACATTTGCTATCTGTTTTTCTAAATATATTTTCAATAATTTACTTATATTTTCTTTTGTGTTTTGCTATAATTATGTATTGGGCATGCATACCGCTCGCTTACTTCAACAACGCCATAACTCAAAATAGCTAGTTTCACAGGAAACGATCTTAAAGTTTTAATTTTATAATGGAATAACTCCCAAACTTTTCAAGATTTATAAAAAAAAAACTTAAAAACATATTTATTAATTTTAATAATATGAGTATCTAAAGAAGAGAAGAAAAATTAAACTATACTTTATTAGCTGGGGAAAATACAGATATTTTTCTGTGCAGCCACACACTTCATCAGCATCCATGTCTATCTACTCGGGTAAATATTATTATTAACATCAGCTATTTAACGTACATTTTTAATGAAATGGAATACGATAAATGATTATATTGTGTATACAATTATTGATTGCACTCTCCAAGGCCAAAAAAACACACACAAGCCTGACCGCACTTAAGAAATCATTACGATGACGCGAGAGCTGTTCTTCAACCCAGTGGTGCGATTCAGTAACTTTTAACGATCCGTAACGATCCGTAATATTTGTGTATACATTTTATCGCTTGCTAAAATAACGACACAGCTGACATTAACCTACAGCGAATATCATTAAAAATGTTACTGAATAGCCAATTCGATCAATTTTCGCTATAATTATTTTAACGATGCGATTATCGTTAAAAAAAATTTGTGAATCGCACTACAGAGCTGCTTAATTTTATATAAAAGGGGTCGGAAAAGAAGGTAAGTGGTAAGATACGAGCGGGTTTATGGTCTTATCATAAAATGAAGTGGAATACTGGTGCCCATGGTTGGGAAGGGCTGCTGGAGAACATCATCTTTCTCCTACAATTCTAGCGTCAAATGTACGTTTTAGTTGTCGTTTGTTTTTTTTTTTTTGTTTTGTTTCGTTTTTGTACAATTTATTGTTGCTGTTCTGTGAATAAGATGGAAGGAAAGAACCACAGCTGAGTCGGTGCAAGCGCTAATCGGACTAAATTTAATTTTTTTCAGACTTTAAAAGGCACTCATAACAATATAACATAATGTATATTTAAGACTTATTTCATATTTTCCAGTTGTTATTTTATTGGGGCACATTTCATCTTTTCGTATTTAGGAACTCTCGTTATGGAATAAATTTAAAAAAATTTGAATATATGTATTTCATTTTAAAATTTACGCATAATTTAATTTGTATTTGGACTTATGCCCGTAATTTCTACACACAGTTACTTTTTACCTACGAGTTTGCCTGGTAAAATTTTACTTACACGATAGATATATTTACACTAATAGATATCTATGGGTAGAAATTACGGGCATTAATTGATTAATTTTTTATGGGAAATACATATTCACCCCCATTGTCATAAATTTTAAAATGGGTTTGAAATGTATTTTTATTCAAATTCTTAAATTAGACTTCAAATACATTTTATTTGTTTATGAATAAAAGCCTTATAATTTAGGGTTTTATTTTGTTGGGACTAATTTCACCATCAAAATGCCATATGCCAAACTATTTTGAATTATTATTTATTTATTTATTTAATTTATTTTTTGAGTTATGACGCTGTTGGAATAAATGAGCGATATGTGCTACAAGCTACATACTTTCATATCTTTAATTTGGCAAGAACAAACAGTCAATAAATATCTTAAGTATATTTTAACTACATCTGCATGCTGAGTCTGATCTTGAATAACTTATAAATATTTGTTTACATTTTAAATTCCATTTGTTTTTCATGGAGACCAACATCTTAAATATATTTTTTATGATATTATTACCCTATAAAAAGTCTAGTGTTGGTTCACAGCCTTAATAGTTTTGTTCGACATTGTGTGCAGGCAATGATGAGGTTTTTGTATTTATTAAGTTCATTTTGTGTCTTAATTGGGTCAACTAGAGCTGCATTGGCCCGAGGTCGATACCCACATCCCGGTGAGTATCTTAAAAAGTAATCAATAATTTCTATTGCAAGGAAATCAGTTAAGGACCTTGTCAAATATAAAGTGTCTTCCAATAAGAGAATTCATTTTGATATGAAATAAACCAATATTTCTCTTGACGAATTCCATCTTTGGGTTCTTTAATCGATTGTGAAACATTGGCATAGACCTTATCTTCAAAGCTACTCCAAAAAACAAAATTTAAAAGTGTTAAATTACAAGATCTCGGTGACCAGTTGTGATCGCCCTTTCGAGAAAGCACAAGGACACAAAACTTTTGATGCAAAACAGCAATTGTATCATTTCTGTGTGGAACGTTTCACGGTTGATGAAAAAAACAAAGTAGTTCACATCAATATCTGCTAATTTGAGCCATAAAAAATTGTTTTTGGGATGCCTAATTCGAAAGATAGACGAGAAATGGAAAAAGCTTGGTTTTTCTCATCACTATGGGGTTCAACACTAATGATCTGGATTCTTCTTGAGTGACGTGCACAAGTTCTGCAATCATTGTATGATATTTCGATAACGATGTGATGCTACAGCTTTCGTATCCTCTTCTCGATGTTGCGACAGGATCACTAAAACCCCCTCCTCCTCCTATGCTTTCCACACTTGGTCGTCAGATCAACAGCACTCTTAGTGATTTCATCGGCAATGATGAATGATGAATTAACCATGGCTGGAATCCGCTATAAATATCGGTAATGCACTGTCAGTTTCAGTGCCTTTTCGCACCGTTAAAATGATGTTCTGAAACACTCTCTTCAGAAGACAGAAGATAGATGGAATAGCCTCACTATGCTAAGGGTCATAAAGGAAATGTGGCCATGCTTCTGCAAAAAACTCTCAGAACAAATTGTAAGTAGAAATAGGATTAGCATCCCGTGGTTTATCACAGAATTCACGTGCCACTGAACTATCTGCAGATATGATATTTGGTCTTCACTATAATACATTCTGCCGCAGCTGTTAAAAACAGGATAATGAAGACGGTTTCCTACCTACTCTGTGAGTGGCCGCAATTGCACACTACGCGATATAAATTTCCAGGAAAACACTTACTGGACAATCTCTCTAAGGTAGTAAAGATGAGTATAGGTGACCTCATGCGGTACCTGAATGCATTCGATGCCAATTGAAATTTTAAGACATTTCCATATAAATTGTATTGTAATACTTTTTAATTTTGTTCGACTCGAACAAGTAGAGTGACATCTATGAAACAGTCACGTAAACCAACCAACCAATCATGCTATAACTTCATGAAATTTCGTTAACATTTGCTCAGACAATTCAGTAGGCAAAGTCTTCAATGAAAGCAACAATCACTTGACCGCACATAATAAGTTACTTCTTCAATTACTAGTAAGCAGTTATATAACTACTTTTAAGTAATACACATGAAACATCTACATGTAGTCTTCAAGATGACATTGTGCTGTTGTTAATGTTAAGTGAATTAATACAAAATTTTTATTAAGATTATTTTCATATATTAAAACTTATTTATAATTTCGTGTGCGTATGTTTTCTTTTTAAGACTGTCCTAATTTGTGTTTGGTCGAGAATAGAACATTAGCTGCCAGCGAAACGGCTTCGCTGCCTCACTGTACACAAGTAACTTGTGAAAAAAATGGATGGGTTGTTTTTGAAACGTAAGTTAAAACTAATTATATATGTATTTAATAAAAAAAATGTATCTGCATTTTAATTTAAATACAGCTGTGGCGTTCAAGGGGTTGAAGAAGGGTATAGTCTAGGAGATCCTGTTCATCCTAACGCTAACTATCCTGATTGCTGTGAAAGAAAAATAACTAAAAATGAATCAGCTAAAAAATCTAAGCTAAAATCTACAGGAAAATCTGAAGAAAAATCAAATAAAAAATCCAAAGCACAATCGAAGGGAAAATCCTAAAGCAAATCAAAGGGAAAGTCTAGGAAATCAAGTGGAAGAATAACTACAGAACTAGAACTAATAAGTGACTTTCTTTATAAAAGGTTTATATAGAAAACCATAAAACTAATTAAACACATTTTCTCAATCATTTAAAAAAATAATAAGGTACGAGTATTATTTCAAAACAATTCACATATTATATTTGCATTGAAAAACATGCAAGACATAGAGCGGAAGTTTTTTTTATTAAAAAAGAAGTACAATCTTTAGTGATAGAGAAGACAGATGGTGAAGGAAGATATAGAGGAAACCTTTACAACACTGCTTTTATGTACACTCTTTTTTTAATAAGGCAGAGTTGCAGCGCCTCTAGTGTCCATAAGGAGTATTTAATATTAAAACTGTGCTTAGTAGCCATTTTATTGATTATTTTGTTTCGCCGATGATTTTGCTGCACAATACCGGAAGGAGGGCGCTCTGATATTACATTAGGATTAGTATCCGATGAATTCCCTGTAGCTAAGTGACCAGTATCTATGGCTTCATCAGTTGAACTTTCCTACAACAAATGACGCACTGTACATCAGATAAATGTCTGGCGTTACTATTTTATAACTTTGCCAGTGACCCGGCGCGCCGGCCAAATGTCCAGGACATTTGGTTATGCAGTCAACGTGGTAACTACTTCAGTCAACGCCAACCTCCGGTTTACATTAATTGACATTATGCACAGTGGGAAAAACTCTGCTAGTATTTTTCATAACAACTTACAATTTTGCTTTAATGAATCTGCTCCTTAAAAACTATAACATATAAATTGGCCTACAGAGCGATACGAACCTTAGCCTAATCGAATATAAAAAGGGTTTATTTAATTTAAATATTGATTCATACAGAAAACACTTAATTAATATTTACCCCATATTCATACAAAAATAAAATGAATTTGAAATCCATTTTAGGAAAATTTGAAATAAAATACATTTTAAATTCATTTTAAATTTTATAAATATGGGAGTTAAAGTATAAGAAATAAATACGTGAACATAACATTCTAAGTTTAGTTTTACACCTTTACCTTTACACCTTGCAGTAACTTTTTGCGAACAAATCTTTATGTTGCAAATCGTAATATTTATCGATATATTTATTGGTTTGAAGTAGAGATGTGCAAATGTCGTGATTTGATCATGTCACGCGTGATCGTGGCCAAATTTATAATTAATCACGCGTAAGTGCGTGATCGTGAGTGAGCTATTTTTAAGCATCACTCACGAATTCTCACGCTCTCATGAAATATCATTCCTGCATAGGTAGATATGTAACTGTATTAAATCTTTTGCAATAATTTATTTAATAATAACACTGTGATACACAAAAAATATTCAGGGATTCTAATGTACCAATTCTATTTTGTTGGAGTCCATGGATGACGAAAATACCGTTGGTTTTTTTAGGTCACTTCATAAAGTGATTTTATAACGGTAAATGTAGTGAAAAACGGGGTTTCTTAGCTTTTCAGTTTTAAACAGTTGTAACTTCTTTGTTTCCCAACGGATTTCTTTTAACTTTTCGTTGGTGAAAAGAATCGAATATTATCTTTTAAACAAGATATATTTTTTGTAAATCAACTAAGTTGCGAGAATAAATAAGATAAAAAAACAAAAAAAATTCAAATATGCATTTCGTGATTTTTTTGGCGCACTGTAACTTCTCTCCAGCTCAAGCGAGAAAGCTGCCATGACATGTGTTATAAAGCCGAGGTCCTCCCCTACGGATATTAGAAGTTTCATATAAATCCAATCAGTAGTTTAGAAGTCCAGATATATTACCATTTATTTTGTAAAATTCCCCACTGTGCAATGTAAATTTTAAATACATATGTATGTGTAAGAACCTATTTTTCAACCCAAAGTACATACCAATTGGATCGTGACAGTGCGTGATCGTGATAAGTTGTAAGCCACTCTTGCGTGATTAAGAATATTTTATTCGTGAGCGTGCGTGAAAGTGCTTGAGTAAAATATTTTTCTGCGTGAGCGTGCGTGTCGTGAGTAAATAAACGCTCACATGCACATCTCTAGTTTGAAGTAACGATAATGACCGCTGTACACTATTTTACTCACCACTTATCTCTACATATGTATATCATGTGCAATAGTAATCAATTCAATACTTTACTGGTTTAGGAGAATAACCATTCCCCACTGTTGGGGTAAAAAATCGGTTTTATCATTTATTATTATAGTTATATGTGTTAAAATATATTTATGTATTTTAAGAAATGTAAGTTTTTAAATACAAAAATATTCATAAGAGTATGAAATGAAAATGCTGCTGTTTAATATTTAATAAAAATTCATTGTAAAAATGTATATACAAAATTAGTTTAATAAGCTTAAATCAATTGTCAGTCAGATGTGAGTCACCCATACAAATTTAAATCGTAAGGGTAAAAATAAAAAAATTAATCATATTAGATTTGCATAAATTGAAGATTAACTTTTATGATTTTCAAAGAATCACGACCGATTGTTGTTGAAAAAAAAAACAAACAGTGTTTCATTATGCAAATATTATTCGGTATATTGCAACAAAATTTTAGTACTTGTGACAAATATTAAAAACTATACAAATCACGTGGTATACATTACTTTCATTTACATCTTTTTACAATCCGATCAATAGACTTGATCATGCATATTTATATACATTTGTGGTTTTCATGAATAACAAGCGATTATTATATTTTAAATGCTTTTTAAAAAAATATTAGAAAATATTGAAATTTATGGACGTACACCAATACCTCGCCTTGCGTCGTTTGTTTTGCTGTTTTCGAAGTTGCTTTGCTGCTGAATTAGCACTAATTTTCACGGTGTGTCGTTAGATTTTCGTCGTCAGATTTGATTTGTTTTGGGTTCGAGTCTTTAATTTTCTTTTTTTTTCAAATTAAAAATCGTTTTGCATCTATCTATGTATTTAATAGTTTTAAATATAGAATGGATAGAATACACAAAACAATAAAACACTTCATCCCTAGGTTCATTCCGCAAAGTGGTCGATACAAATACAGCATCCCGGAAGAATATTCTGCTCCAATTGGCTCTAAGATCACCTTTTACAATCACAAAAGCTCCTTTAGCAGCTTTTTGTTTTGTTTTTTTCACACTAGCAAACACACTAAACGATCCTGTCAGCGGAAGGAGTTTTAAAGTGTCCCAGGCGGTTGCTACAAGGAAATTTACTTTACGCTGAAGAAAAAAAGCTGTTCAGCAAAAATTGGACCAAATCTTTTTTTGAAAGCAAGCCGACTTACTACAAGAGCCACTATGGACTCATCAGACAGTGATTAATTTTTATTTAATTTTTTATAAATTGATTACTTTAATTTTATTTTAATTGAATTAATTGTTTTGTTTGCTTTTTGTATGCATGTAATACTATATGTATATAAAAAAATAGCATTTTCGTTACCCTGGAACCTATATTCGATCTTTAATTATTTTGCTATAGAAAATCATAATTCGTTTCAATTTGGGTCGCTCCTTTTGGAACGTAACCACGACGCAAAATGAGGTATTGGTGTATTTACATCATATTTTTCTAACACAATAACACAACAACTACATCTTTTTTAATAAGTTTTAAAAAGAACTTTATTTTCGGCTCTACTGAAAAAATTAGATTTTTGGACATGGAAATATGCATACTTATGTTCTTGCTCCTAATTTTGGTAACTGCTTATACTCATAATTGTAGCACAAGCAATTTGTACGATCACATATGCGCCCTAAATTTTGAAAGTGGTCTAAGTCATACATTTCTTTGGTCAAGATAAATTTGATCAAATCAAAAAATATTTTTATATTACGCAATATTTCACTTTAGAGTTATTGTAGTCTTGATTAATATAAATTTGTTAAATATTTATTGAAGTTTTTTTAAGATTTATTTGATATTTCGAAGTAAAAATTCATATGACTTGGACCACTTTCATAACTAAAGGCACATATTTGCTTTCAACCAATTATGACTATTGCCGATTCCAACATACATTTATGCGAAAAACTAAAATATTCTAGAGCTATAAAGACATAGAGAGGCACATGCGTATTACTCGTATTTATGGCCTGTCATACTTGCACTCGTAGTATTCTTATACTGAGAGTATGGATATTTAGTTGGATATAAAAAAATACGCATGATACTCGGAAAATACTCCGAGTATCACCATACTTCCCCATATACATTTGTTTGTATGATATCCAATTGAAAATGTGCTTTCACTGTCTAAAAACATTAATCAGATAATTCGGATATAAAATTTATAATAAATATTAGCCTTAAACTAATTTCGGAAAATTTGCGAACAAATATCGTCAAATAAATGATATTTTGAAATCGGCTTAGGGCATTTGAAAATTATTGAATATCACTTTCTATCCCTTCTATGCAGACAGGTAAACAACTTCGCCATTTAAGCGTTTTACCAATTGACTTTTCGGGCAGTACAGATTCAGAACAGATTCACCACAGCAGACTATACGAACACACGACTTCAAAAGCCGCTAGCTGCTTTTATCGCCTTGTAGCCAGCTACTTTATTCCTTTGGAGATGGCAACGGCATTATAAGCAGTAATGCCAACTGTTTTGACTCTAAAAGCACATAAAAAAGCACTAAAAAGCGTAATTTTGAAATCTAAAAGCGTAAAAAGCACTGACGTGAAAAACGAGTGAAGATTCAAGCTAGTGAAGTTTAATAATGTTTAATATTTTCTAAGCTATTCTCTATTTCGGCAATACTATCATCTTTAATGAAGTCAACTGAGTAAATATCAAAATGATTTTGATATTTGCTCAAGTTTGAAAACTCTACAGTGAACTTGTGTAGTGTATGTTGCAAACCCTCAGTTGTTTCGTGATTTTTTAAGACTTCACAACAAGAAGTGTTCGTAGAATTATACAAATAATCACCAGCATTATGGCGAATTAAAATAAAAAATGCACAGTTTACTTCTATAGTGTGTGTCACAAGCTTAGTTTAAGCAGTGCCAGAGTTGAGCACTGAACTTGTGTAGTGGCGTTTGAGTCTTCGAAAAGCACTAAAAACAGTGGCAAAAGCACCAAGTTGGCATTTGCTGATCATAAGCACCTGATATTCAAGTATAAATAATCGAACATATTTAAGTGGTGCCACCATCATATATTTCACATATGTATCAATAATATTACTCTTTTAATATGTACTAATATCACGTAAAAGTATAAAAACTAATCAATTTATTTCTTAACATCAATTTCGGGATATTCTTTCTGTTAAATAATATGTAATAATTGTAAAGTGTCATGCATTCCAAATTTTGTATTATACAAGCAACACTATTTTGCTCATTGTCACCAAAAAAAAATTTAAATTTGTGTTATTGGACTACAACGACAAAATTAGTGTGGACAACAACCTGTCGTCGTGTTGCCTTCTTGTCGTCCAAAAAAATCAAATTCATATAAACATGTGTATTCTATTATTGGTGAACGTGTTTAATGCTTGATGCTTGAAGTGTCTACAAATAAAATACTTTTGTACATACACATGTGTAGCCGAATAAATACTCAGAATATTTTTATTTTCGTGTGTATGATTGTAGCTGATACAGTATATACATTTAAGTTTTAGTCGTTTGTGCTGCGTAACTTAGGAAATGTGTATGAACATAGTTGTTAGTTGTTTATAGTTATACGTGTTCAATATTAAATATTAATTTTATAAATGCAAAATACATATATGTATGATGGTAGCAATACTGATATGTGTATGTTTATGTAGTTGAATATCAGGTGCTGATGATGCTGCCACCATCTCCGAAAGATTTAAGTAGATAAGGGCCGGGGCACAACGAATCCGTCATACGTTAAACTGACACTAACGCAACGACGGAGAAGTTTGGCACAATGAGTACTTTATTGACGGAAACATTTGAACATCTTATATAAGTCGATTCTACATTTTATTTATTAAATTCAACTTTTTGTATTTTCGCTTATTCTTTTCTTTAATTTTAATTTTGCATCCACAAAACACAAAAATCTAAGTCAGAACATACCAAAAAACCAACCAATATCTGTCAAACTACTCGACGTACGCAAAAAGTTAAAAGTTTACCAAATTTTGTTCTTTGCTTTGACGGACACGTACTGAATTTAACCGACCTCATAAGAAACCATGTATTTCAACTTAGCTGTCAGTTGAAAAAGGCGAAGTTTAACACATGAAGGATTCCTTGTGCCCCGGCCTTAACTACGAAGCGGCAAATACAGCGGAGTCTTAAGTCGTGTGTTAGTGTAGTCTGCTGCGATGAATGGTCTTAAATCACGAGAAATTGAGAGAAGTCCACAGTTTATATTAGTTATGTCGTGGACATTTAGTAGCAGTTACAGGGTTTTTAGTAAGTCTAGTGTCCTTAGCTTTAGTGTGTTATGTCCTCGTACCCTATGGGATAAAGAATACCTTACATGTGGTCCATTGTTATTAATTAATGTTAATATTATTATTTTTAATGATTATTGCCGAATTGTATGGAATATCTGCTGGAATAATTCCATATGGAGAATGAAATTTCAAATCTCCTGGTCTGTATTCTGGTTGCTCATTGTATTCTGTCGCTAGTTACGATAACAGAGACTGGGCATTGATTTAAATTTGGTGGTGCAAAAGCGATCTGTCATTCCCACCAAAAACAACATAAAAATTATATAAAATATTGGGAAAAAAAATGTTAGTGGTGACTGCCCAAGATTAACGACTAGGCTTAGCGGGTTTCAAGCAGGCTTATTTTAGCCATCAAGCTTTAATGAAACTTAAGCGCGAACGTAAATGCGTATGTTAAGTCTGTTGAGCCCTATTTGGAGAAAAATAGTAGCTTCAGCCATCTATATAAAATTAGCGATAGCAAATATATCAGATAAAATTATTTTATTTTTTTTAGTTCTTTGTCTTGCCAACAGTGTTTTTAGCGTTTGTTTTAGAATATTTCGCTGTAGTAAAGCGTTTAAAAATGTCGCATGCCTTGAAAGGTCTAATAAATAGTCTTGTGCTTTATTATATACGTTTTAAAAGTAACTTTTCTAAACTTAAACTTTTTTCTACATACAATTTGACAGTAGTCTATTAACAGGTGGTACTTGATGGGAACAGTGTTGCATTTCATATAACTACGAGGGAAGATCAAAAAGTCACGGACTTATTGATCCGCCCTCGTATCTACATGTGTACATATGTATGTACTTCTAATTGTATCAATATCACTTTATTTATTCGTCTTCTTTCGTATCTATTTTCTTACTTTAAAAAGCCATTAACCTTCTATTTAAACAACTAAGACCCAAGTAATCTTCGACCATAAGCATAATTGATTCAACGCCATAATAGTGGCAACGACAAGGAATAATTTTATATGACAAAGTCTGTGACACATTTTACTGTTGACCATCTAAATTCTTTCTTCAAAAAGAAACTAACTTCAATGTAAGAATTAAGCAACTAGAAAATAGCGGGTGCAATCTGCATTGTCTACCATCGGCTGCAGCTTCAAGGCAAATGGAAAAAAGTGGAAAAATTACCAGCAGTCATATTGCATGAAAAATGAGACCTTGATTATGGTGACATGTTGCAAAATTCCGCAATGCATGTACCACAAATCAGTTTATTTCATGCTTTTCTGACAAAAAAAAAAACAATTCTGCAAATGCACGTTTAAAAAGGAAAACATAATTTTAGTAACATCATAAATTATTAAAAAAAAAAATTTAACAGAAGTTAGAAGAAAACATGTGATCAAGAAATCAAGTGGATTATTTCTTTTGCAGCATAAAAAATTGTTATCAAATATATAACACTCATTTACTTCAATAGTGTCGCAACTCAAAAAATTCGTTTTTTGTTTGCAAAACTATTTTTTTTTTTAGTTTTAACACTTTTGAAGTAACATTTTTTTTCTAGTTCGGTCAGTAGACCTGCAAAACATGCCGAAATTGTATCCGAAGTGGGTCTGTAAATAAGACAACAAACCGAAGAACCTACTTGTCTGAGGAAATTCGTTAAGTTTTTCTCATATTTCTGAAAAAATTCTGAATGAGTTTACTAAATGAAGTTGCATTATTTCTGAACAATGTTGGAAAATATCTGATAAAATATCAAAAAAATTTTCACTTTTTTTTCCACATTTTACGAAATTTCCTATCAATGACGAAGAACAAAATCTGCCATAATATCCAAATTTTTTTTAAATCTATGATAAATCTACATATTATGAAACTCTCAAGAAAACTAATGAAACTTTTAATTTAAAAAAAAAAATTAATTTGAATTATTCACTGCCAACGTTGACGTGTTTGGTCACCTATGTGTGGTGTCAATTAATTGAAATTGTTGCCGCATATAAAAGATTTTCAGTGTAGTGCATTAAACACATTCACCACAGCAGGCTACCGACTACCAAATGTCAAGGATAGAATATATGTTTATATGAGAATGATTATTTTGAAGACAGAAAGGCAACACGGTGACAGGTTGTTGTCTATGCTGATTTTGTCGTTGTACTACAATTAAACTAATTTCTATTTCTTTGGCTACAATGAGCAAACGTAGTGTTACCAGTGTGATACAAAATTTTGAATGAATGATATCGTACAATTATTTCATATTATTTACCAGAAACAATAACCAAAAATTTATGTAAAGAATGAATTGATTAATTTTTGTACTTTTACGTGAAATAAGTACATTTTAAAAGAAAAATTTATTTTTATAAATGCAAAATATATGAAAGTGGCAATACTGAACTATGTATTTTTGCTTGAATATCAGCTGCAGATGGTGCTGCTGTCGTCTCCAAAATAATTAAGTAGCTGGCTACGAGGCGACAAATGCTGCTAGCGGCATTTGAAGTCGTGTGTTCGTGTAGCCTGCTGTGGTGAATGTGTTTAATGCATAACTTGAATTTGTTAAAATATTTTTTGTATTGAAATCACAAATTTGCCATCACGAACGGCAACTTGTATTGAAAATAACAATAAAATCAGAAAATTTTTTTTACTTTTAATATAAGAAATCGTTCAATCGATTTCTCTCGACATCATGGGTCAGGCCTCAAACTACATCAGTTTTGCCATTGTTATTGGTTCTTTAGTCCCAGCCCATACCATGAAATATTTGCTGCGAAACTTTTGAGATTACGCATGAAAGGTGAATGAAGATACTATAAATAAATATAAGTATTGAAAAAAACATCAATCGCGGGTTCTTATACAGACTACACATCAGGTATTTTTTGTGTTGTCATTTTGTGGTGCCGTTCCCATTATGTTTTTTATATGGAAAGCAATGCCACACAACGAAAAATATTGAAAATGGCAAACGTTGCCACCAGTAGATATACACTATTGTGATGTCACAGAATGCCATAGTGTGTACTCGCCATTATTACATTTTAAACAGTGCGTGGTGCCAGTTCCTTTTATAATTGGAATAACAAATAGTTCATGTATTTTGAAACAACCAGTTCCTGCAAAACTTTACGCCCACAGGTTTTGGTATAAAAAGTGGGCAGTTTGTTATCTGAGAAATGTTGCCATATTTTTAATTTGACCATTTCAAAGAGCTCAATGAAAAAAAAACGCCAAATAATTTTTAATTGCAGCAAATATTGAATTTAATTAAAAATGTTATCTAAAAAGTTATTAATTAATTATAATTCACTTATAATTTAAAAGACAAATGTGCAATTATAAATCAGTTTATTAATTAGAATATGTGTTATTAATTACTATATGAAAATTGTATATTATATGCGTGATATTTAGTTGTGCATTTTTTAATTGCAATATTAAAGCAAATTTTAATCATGCGTGAAAGAGCGTATAAAATTCGTTTCACAGCAACTAAATCATTCGCTTCCTTTTGGTGCAACAATTTGTTGAAGGTGGAAAACGAGACTTTCCTAACACACAATTAATAATGTTGTTGTTACGGTTAACTAGTTGCTATTCAACTTTTGTGCTTTAAGCTTGAATTAAGAAGTACTGCTTTTTTTGTTTATGGCTTAAATTTATAGACATTGTTAAAAGGCCCATAGGACTCCTTATAAAGCAAGTTGCGCATACCAAAAAAAAAAAAAAAAAAAAAAAGATTCTTCTCCAAAATAAGCAAACTAAGACTCTGATAAAGTTTAAGTCTTGCGGCATTATTATAGAATTTTTTTGCAGCAACTTTTTCCAAATAGTTTATATGTCTTTATTACGCATTTTCGTTTTGATTGTTAAAGAAAATAAAAATGCAACAATAAGTTAAAAATGAAAAAGAAAAATATTGGCCATTTATAGCTTTCAGCCATTCATAACTTAACAAAAGCGGTACTTTAAGAAAAATCTAAAAGAGTTGCAAAGAAACTTAACTTCAAATGATGTTTTATACTTTTCTTATGTAAGACTTGTTTTTACATAATTCTTTTGGTAGAATTAAGAACAGAAAACCAGTAGTTGTTTTAGGAGTTAAATTTCCTCATACAACATTTCGCATAAATAGTTCAGGTGATTTTTTTCCTTAACCCAGTAATCAACGATACCAGAGTGTAATTGTTTTCTGACACATGCTCGTACAAACTGTATACTATTTTGCAAACAGGTGTAGTTTAACAAGCTTGGAAGGATGTTGTTTGGCTTTGTATGATATGTATTTCCATGTGAAATGCTTCAATAGTGTTTGTAGTTAAACTCCGCTTTAACTATCACTATTAACTAACTGTATGTTTTCAATGAAAAATTATAACAATTTTTGCGTTAAAAATCATTGCTATTACAAAATTGTTATGAAAAATTATGATACATTGTGCCTAGTTATTCTTAAACACTAAAACTGTGAAATGATGGAAAGCTGACAGCACTATGGGCCTGCGTTCCAGCTGAAGTATATTCAGTCTGTTCGGGGGGTCTGCTCTGCAATTCGAAACGAAAGAAAATGCTTTCGAATTTGCATGTAATTAACATACAAATTCGAACGAATTTTCTTTAGTTTCGAAATATCTTGCAGTATTATCTGATAAAAAAAAGCCTTTAAAATTATGCTAAAAACAACAAAACAACGCTAAGGAGTCCAGACATCGGCCCTTAAAACTTAACCAACCTCTATATTACCGGATTTGAATAAAGCTAAATACAATAAAACAAAACACTACACAAAAACTATTTATTAAACATCAACCTCAAAAAACTACAGAGAAAAAATATTATTTAATCAATAATCAAAATGCCTGAAATTAAATTAATTTAATTTTAATTAAATTAAATTGTCTAGAAATTAAAAATAAAAGAATGGAAAATCTAAAATTGGATATACTCGTATTCTTTTGAATCTTCAAAACTAAAATTAATTGAATATATAGCTTTCGTAGTTGAACCTGAATGAGAATTATATAATATACAACTGCAAAAAGTGGTTATAATACTCGATCACAAACAAACTTTTATTTAAGACTTCTAAGGAACTTTTTTTATACTTATTGATGTACATCAGAGAACAGCAATGAGTAGTCAAAAAGTGAGTAGAGTTAAATCATGATTTATAATTTTTGGTACTTATGCTCACTGATACTTATTAAAATGTTGTCTATGAATCATATTCACTCGAAAGTTTGAAGTGCCCATCTGACTCATACCTAGCAACATTTATGACGTTGTTGATTTCGATGGCATATGGACGATGCAAAATAAGTATGATTGACAAATGCGAGCTTTGCATACGAGCATTAAAGTTCCCATTATGAGGTTATGTGTTTCTCTGTTCCTTTTTATTAGTAATTGAAAAACAACCCTATTTACTACTATTTTTCTGATGTTCGTTAGTGTCCTTTGTATCAGTTGTTGTGGGAAAAGTTCTATTGATGAAGGCATAAGGCACTGATCACTAAAAACTATACCGACTTCATCAGATAATAATCCTAATGTAACATCAGAGCGCCCTCCTTCATTGTGTAGCAGAATCCTTGGCGAAGTAAAATAACCAATAAAATGGCTACTAAGCACAGCTTCAAAATTTAATACGCCTCATTTGACACCAGATGGCAGTGCAACACTGCATTATCAAAAAGCATGCAAAGAGCAGAGTTGTAAAATAATGAAGCTTTCCTCTATCTCTTCCTTCACCAGCTGTCTTCTCTATCACTATCCGTTACCTATCACACTCTCTCACTTTCTTCTATTCAACTAACAGGTAGCACAAAGGAAACAAGTGAGCTGCACTCTAAATTTCACCCTTCCTTACCCCAGCAGCCTGCTAACCTAACCTAACCTACTACTATTTTATACTACTTGTAAACTGTTTAATGACTAAACTTTTAAATAGACATACTTGCATTAGTTGAGTGAGTTGAATCAATGTGAGTAGTATAAGTATTTTCCTGAAATTAGAAATCAAACTGAGGTGATTTATGACTGTGAGTGTATTATGACTGTATGATGTCGACGTCGCATTTATATTTATTTCAACTTATACTTTTAAATCAATGTCATCGTAAGTATGCGTAAATCAGAGTAGTTGAACTTAAATGATGTCTACTCACTTATA
The DNA here is from genome assembly GCA_944452675.1 of Tachina lurida. Lineage (NCBI taxonomy): Eukaryota > Metazoa > Arthropoda > Insecta > Diptera > Tachinidae > Tachina > Tachina lurida. Next base: position 56,782,396 of record OX101752.1, read on the forward strand.
TTTAAAATTTCATGAGTCAGTATGATGAGTTGAGAGAATGAAAATTAATGCGAAAAAATGTATGTATGTATCAGTGATCGGCAATGAATCGTTTTTCCGCATTAATTTTCATTCTCTCAACTCATCCCATTGTGCAAACTTTTAGCCATCATTTACAAAATTATAGTTAATCATGGAAAAAGATGCTATTTACGGTAGTTAAACGTTTTCAAATGAAAACTTACATTTAAACAAGAGTTGTTTTTCTTTGCAACCAATTTAATGGAAACATTTACACCTCATCTCGAAGGAAACATAAACACTAAAACAACAAGTAGAATGTTGAAAATTACTAAAATCTCTATAAAGGAAAAGTAAGTCAATGTTATAAACGATCACTGAAAATTATGATGATGACGATGATCATACATAATGATAATGTATGATGAATCGATTATAAGATTAACGTAATGAAAAATGTAAACCAAAAAATTTTGCAGAGCTAAGCAGTTTCATAGACTGTAATCCGATTAAAATAAAAATATACATAATACTCGTAGAGTAAAATACGATAATAATATCATCAATAGTTTCTAGGAAAAGCAAGTATTTTAAATAAAATTACAGAAATCATAAAATACAACAAGGCCTTGAACTTGATTATATAGATTATGTTAATGATTATATAGGTTAATCTAACCAATTGCAATTGTTGATTTACCGTCCATCTAAATTGTTATTTTGATTCAGATGAAGAAATTATTTTAGTCAACAAATTTTACTTCCTGTATAGTATTATAACTTCTAATATCGGTACTCTCGATAATGTAGATGAGGCACAAATAGTTATCATTAATTTTCCAAATATATGAAATCAAAAACACTAAAATACGTACGTAAATACATATAGCACACTAAATCATGTGCTCACAACTTTCTGACAATTACTTTTTAAAAAGCTAAGAGTGACATTTAATGCGAGTACCTGTATTTAATGTACATATTTTTACATGCCCTGACAGATAAAGATTTTTCTTTGTCTATATTTCTATGACTCGGCTTTTCATAATCGCACACGATGAGACCATTAATAAACAAATAAAGAGAAGGAAATGTAAATGGTTAATAAATATATACAGCAAGAAAACCATATGAAGAACTCTAATGAAAAGCTTAAGGTTTGAACAGCTGAGATATGTAGATCGAAAGCATCATTGAGTTGCAGAGTTGAAAAAGTGACTTAAGAAGCTTGTTACTACATTTTTAGCACAATAATGAAAGCAAGCAACAGAAAATTTATACTTAGTGAAATGAACAAGTGAACATTTTTGCAAAATTATATTCAAGAATTGTTATTGTTGAATTAAACAAGAGATTGTGAAGAAGATTAGTAGTACCTTTAAAATTAGATTAGCTTTAAAATGATTACGGATTTCATTTTAAGTATTTTCATTCAAAAATATTATTTTTTACCTTTTACTTACAAAAATTTCACAGCGTATGACACCATAAGGTATAAAATTAAAATAAAGAGGATTTGTTGACTGTGTGAGCGAGACATACAGAATGCACAATTATCTTCTGTCTCGTGACTGTATCTCTCTCTCTCTCTGTAACTCGTCAACCTTGCGACTTAAGCCAGAATTAGTTTTTTCTTTCTGTTCTGTTATGAATCAGCTGACCCCTTTTTGGTTTAGAGAAATCTTTACAAGTCGTTCTGTTTCGGTTCAACCTGTGAAAATCAAAAAATTGTTAAGTAACTGCAAGTGACGGCACAAATTAAATAAAAACATTTCGCAATAAATTGAGATTACATATGTATGTGCTTAGAATTTCAAAAATTTAATTTTTAAAAGAAAAACCTAAAATTATATTGAAACATAACAATGGACGATGCAAAAGTCATCACTTTAGTGAATAACTGCGAACCTTTTGGTCAGAAACAGCTGATATGTTGCTACAGAAAAAGTAAGTGCTCAAATTTAGAAGCAGAACGGCACAGCACAGAACAGCAACAGAAAGTATAGACTAATGAAGTCTTTATGATAAATTTATGCTTTTTTGTTATGCATAAGGCTGTAAATATGAAATACTCGTAAATATATGTACATACTTTGGTTTTAGTTTCATATACCAAAAATAAGTTTCAATTGTCCAGCCGTGAAATCGTCTTCTGGATTTTGCTGATTATAAATACCAATCTATTTAGAACAAATTCTGTGGCAAGTCAGCCAAGACCAAACGCATAACACGCAAACAGGTATAACTCAAGAACAGTAAGTGAAAAATCAAAAATTATTATATTTTGTTATCTAGAACTTTTGACCTTTCAACCTACATCATTAGTTTTTTTTTTCATTTATATCAAAATTTTAAAAGTTATATAACGCTTTATATTTACAAAATTTATGGAAAAATTATGAAAAATTGTAATGTAGGCTACCCAAATATTTAAATTCATTCCAAAAACTACAAGTTTTTGCACACATAGAATAAAGCTCGGACATTTAAATTTAAATTATTTTAAGTTGTTTCCTCAAAAGTAAAAATCGTGGTTATGGATAAAGTTATGAAGAAAACGCAAAAAAGGACCGGAAAGCTCGATTTTTACAAAAATTGGACTTGTGTGACCTCTAAACCTCTTCCGAAAATTTTTAAAAAAATTTCAAAAATACTACTTGACCCTATTAGCTCTTAAATTATGCTTGTGCCCAAAAAAAATTTTTATTTTGACAGCCTAATGCTCATCAGACACGGCACCACGAAAATAAATCCTAATGCGAATGCAGAAAGTGTATTTTTAATGTCACGTTGCAACCGAGAGGTTGATATGATAGAAGAAGTTCTAGCAGCAGTTATTTGTAGTTTACAGCCCTTCTATTTCCAAGAAAATTCGAAACCTTCCCATGCTCCTCTCTCTTTATTGACCAACTTAGATTTCAAGAATTCTGTAAAGATTTCTCATATTTGGGGACCAACAAATATGACTTTCCACGTGTTTGAATGCCTTTCCATCTCTATTCCTAGCTTATACCGAATCGTTGATCAAGCCTAATTTGATGCACAGTGCTGGCAAAAATGTTTATTTTCCTGTCAACTAAAGGCTTATTTGCAGTGTTTTTGATTACCGGAATCGCATGGGATCTTAAGGGCTAATTCACAAAAAAGCAATAATATTTTGTATATGTTCCTAGCATAGCCATTTCCTTAAAATCGACAGATATACATATTCACAAATATAGATCGTACTGAATTCCTTTGAGCAATAATTTCTTGTTTTCCCAGGCCTCTTTCATAGTTAATACATGAGCTAATGGTACGGACGGATATTGATTTCCATTACGTAGGCACATTGCTTTCCAAGCCATTTAATACATGTATTTCTATTATTGCTATATTTTTAATTCCAGGAACCATAAAAAATAATTCCTTTACTTGGTATGGCCTTGCAATTGAAACACAAAATGCAAGTTTGTTACGGATTAATTTATTACACAATGTTTGCCAAATATGAATAAAATCAAAATTTTTGCACACATTTTTTCAAATAAGCTATAAGCTTATTAACCCCCGACCAAAAAAAGGGGTGTTATAAGTTTGTAGTGTTTGTCTGTATATCTGTGCATGTGTGTCTGTCCGTGTCCACATACAGACCAAACGGCTGGACCGATTTTGATTTAGTTTTTTCTGTTCGAAAGGTGACTTGATCGAGAAGGTTCTTAACTATGTTTGAAGAATATCAATGCAGCCGCTTAGAAGATATCACATTTTTTCTAGATATATCGGGGGTTTTTAAAATTTTTAATTTTTATCATTTTATAAGGTTTTGAAAATAAATGAAAATTTTATTTTGTATCAAAAATAATTTTTTCACAACTAAATTCTGAATAACTACGAAACCGTTTAAAATCTAAAAAAAACAAATAACTTTGACTTAAAGGTAATTAATTGTTTTCTTTAGGTGTGTAATTTATTAAAATCGAACAAATCGTTATCGAGTTATATTGAAATAAGTTAGCATGGCCAGCTTGTTTAGCATTAATGGCCTTAATGTCCTTATACAACACATATTTTTGTTTAAAGCCAATTCTTTTCCAGAACACTTTAATTAATCCGTTAACGATCTGTAGACAGAAAAAATTAAAAATAAGACTCAATTAAAAAAACAAAGATTCAGTTAAAAAATTAATTAGTTTTCAACCAATCACGGAAATTGTAGTAATAGTTCATCCATATTAATTGAATTGTTTTTTTATTTTTTCAATTAAAATTTTTTAAAGATTCAACTAAAATTTAATTGAAATATTTTTAAAGATTCAATTAAAAAATTAATTTAAAAAAATTTTTAGAGATTCAATTCTAAAATTAATTAAACATTTTTAAAGCTTCAATTAAAATATTTATTGAAATATAGAAATAATTGATGTTTTATACATACCCTGCAGAAAATTTGGTGACAATTGATCCAAATGTACTCGTCCTATAACTGGAGATAATGTGGGTGTTATCAAAAGTACGTAGTAGTGTATGGTGAAAAAAGTCATAACGTTTAAATGGTGGCATATTGACAATTTTCGTGGTGTATCGTCTTGATCTTGAGCCAATTTAATTCGGACTCAATCTAGTATTGTAGTAAACTGCACCGAACATGTTCGATGTGGTCGAACACAGGACCTATCAAATAGTGTAAATATAGTGTTAATTCCTCCCTTCAATGTGACTCTGGGATCAGTCCCGTAACTATACTTAGATATTAACCTAAGCTTAAATGGTATTTATACTTTTGAAATATTAATGGCCCTGTGGTCGAGTGGGTAGTGTGCCAGCCTGTCATGCACGAGGTTGTCGGTTCGAATCTCAAAAAATTTTCAGATTAAAAATAAAATTTAAAAAAAATGTCATTGCATTTGTAACAATAAAAAAATATATAAGCGTTAATTGTTACAGTTAAATGTCAAAATTTTATTTATAAATATCGAATAGGTCCCTATGGGATAGTTCAGTGACAAGTCAAAAGGTGCATACAAAGTATCAATTAACCCCATCCTAGGCCATCCCCATGTAAAAGTGACTGGTCCGCTTCATAGGAAGTGTTAGAACTCGGACTGGTCCCTATCACTTGGGGACCGGTCACGTGACTAGTCTTGTGTCAGTTCCATTTCCTGCAGGGTACGTACATTTGCATATATGTATAAACAATTTACCAAAATGGAAACAGCGCTTAGGTAGCCGCAAAAGTGAAAATATTTCAAACAAATAAATTAAAAAATTTTCGGGAAATTTTTCACTTTTGCGGCTACTTAAGCGCTGCCTAAACAGTGTTAAGAATCATTCCTGGGAAATTTATATGTTCTTAAAAGTTACTAACTGAGATCTTAGGTACATTTTTCTAATTGATTATTTCCTTAATTTTTTAAGGCTAAAAAAACTGGGACAAAAAGTAAAAAAAATACATGCCTTGGGGCAAAACTAAGAGACACGGGTCTTTTTTTTTGTCTTTTATCACGTACTGCTGTCCGTATATGGTTTAATTTTTTCGTGTTGTACTGTGTTATCTTATTATATATAATACAAAAACACGTTTATTTGTTATGGGTGAACTCTTCAATGCCCCAACAGATTTTCGCCTTCCACCCCACAAAATATTTGTACAAGACCGGTGCGTGTTTTATATACATATATTCTACCCCGGTAAATGCTACGCCCCTTTCAGAAATAGTGATTCGTCCGACAGGTGGCGCAATTTTTAGTTTTTTTGTGTTTTTGCACCGTAACTCAAGAACTACTGAACTGATTTTTACCAAACTTCATATACATGTTCTATGGGGCATGAGTAGTGTTTCTGTGTAGTTTGAAGTTCGTCCAACAGATGGCGCCATATTTGGTTTTTTTTTTGATTTTGCACCGTAACTCAAGAACTACTGCACCGATTTAGACCAAACTTAATATACATGCTCTATGGGCCGTGAGGAGCGTTTCTATGTAGTTTGAACTTCGTCCGGCAAATGGCCCAATATTTAGTTTATTCGTTGGCAAAATCCAATTTTCATATTGTACCACCAATGCCATATACAACACTAATGTTTGCTTAGGGCCAGCAACGCGGACCGGGGTCAGCTAGTATTATATATTATATTATTCCAAAGTGAATTTCGAACTGCTTTTTTGTAAATTCAAAAGTTTTTGAAACAAGTAGTAATTGAAAAGAAATCAAAACACCCAACTCCTAAATTGTCATTTGAAATGAAAAATAATAAGGTGAAACATAAAGAGATTTTAAATTATCTATCGAATGATACCCATTTTGATATAGTTCGCCGACTTTTTTTTTTTTTTTTTTTGTATTTACAAAATGGCGTCTGGCAGCCATATTGAATTTTGAATTGATGGAAGAATGATCAAAATCGGTCCACGCGTTCGGTTTATATAGTGCTGCAAAGGAACTCTTACACATACACACATACATACAGACATAGGCTGATCAAAATAAAGCCCTTCTTTGCGTCACACAGTCGGATAGAAAGGGCCAACCGCTCACATGTAACTCACGGTATTAAGCCAAATTAATTTAAAATATATTTGGTAATATTTGCTTGCATCATATTTCCAGTTTTCCTCTTTTTTTTTTTGCTTCTTCACAAGTAATCGCTTTAAAAATCTTTTACAAATCGCATAAATTAGCAAGAGATTCTTGGCAGTAAGTGATCCATCAAGATATTCAAACATTAATGTTATTTTGTTGTAATTGCTTTGACTCTGTGCTTCTGTTCATGCTACTCGTACCAACAACACCGATGCGAATGAGTGCACCACTCTGACAAAAGCAAGTGCCAAATATCGGCAGCCAATACATGAATTTGCTTTTGGTTGGCTGCTTCGTATTTCAAAGATTTTTATTTATTGATAAATGATTATAAATCATTTAGAAATAAGTTTCGTTAATATATTTTTTTTTTGGTTATTTGTCGTACAGGCAGATAAAATAAATATCCTTACAATTCGTATTTCTAATTATGTGATTATTTTACTTTTAATAATTTTCGAATATGACTGCGATTTTAGCAGTCGATATCCATTTTACCATTATTCATGATCAGTTGACATGTAACATTCTTTTTGCAGTGGTTTTTTTGTTGTTGTTTGTTGTTGTTGTTGTTGTTGTTGTTGTTGTTGTTGTTGGTGCTGATGCTGTATCATATTGGTATTGATATCGATGGTAGCCAGGTGCTTATAACCTAATTTCTTGTCGTTTTATCGATGCAATAATATTTTGGCATGATTTATTTGGTTTGTTGGTTTTATTCTCTTTTTTTTTTTTTTTGTTATTGCCACTTGCCACAGCATGCTACAGGTGTTAAAATAAAATAAAAGGAGAAAATGTGGTCAAGAAGAAGGAAATTTGTTTCCAAAATGTATAGAAAATTAGCTGGTCACGAGTAAAGGAAAAGAGAGTAATTGAAGCCCTTGCTAAAGACACATAAGTAAGTTATCAAGTTGTATATTCCGTATATATAATTATAATATATAAATTTTTTTGATTCATTTATTGATCTTAGAGTATTACTGGTCCCAAAATTGTGTTATGTTCCTCACATCACGATGAATAAGGCTAGAATCGTTCTTGCCTTTATAAAGAGATGGACTAAAGAGTTTTCTGACCCCTACATTAGGAAGCAGCCGTACGTGTCTCTAGTTCGACCTATTTTAGAATACAGATCAATCATATGCGACCCATATTACAAAATTCATAATATTCGTATTGAATCTGATTATGATTAACCTTATTAATATTCCTTGTCATAATACTCACCATTTTGAAGGTTGGTAGATCTAATTATGCAATTGCTGACCCGTTTACGAGATTATGCCGTCATTACAATTATTTGTCGGAATTTATCGACATTTCTTTAAATTATAATATCATTAAGCACAAAAAAATTTTTTTAAGTTAATTTTAATTCTTATTGTTCGAGCTTCGTTTGTTTTTATATACATATATGATTTGATCAGGCTTAAGTTCTTAAAGCTTTGTAAGCCAAATGACATATGATAATTATTAATGAAAAAATAATACCAAAGTTAGTTTTAAATATTCTGACAAACACATAGTTGAACGGAACAACTAGCTGTTTTCGAAGGCCTTCATCATTAGCGTTCTTTTGTGTTTGGTTCACTGTATGTGGGGTCAGTTGATGTAGATTTCTGCAAATGGTATATGTAAATTGTTTTGATTCATCTTATTTCAATTTGCTGAAAGCTTTCTTGTAATGAAAGCTCAATTTTACCATCTCTAAATTTACAACAGTCTTGTCATTGTTGTTGCTGCCAAAATTATTGTTTTTCTTAATTCATAAGTTATAACTTTTATGTAGCTCACGTTATGTAACCTAATTTTAAGTATTTTGTTATTAGTCCGTATATATCAATTGACTAAATAAATCACGTAATCACTAAAAATAGCTCAAAACTGTTTGAGTTCGTATATTCCGATCGATCACAGAAAGCGAAAAGATGTTGGTGTCCAATTTTTTTTTTTTTTGATAAAGAGCTGAATCGATCACGTTAGTTTGAGATTATGGCATTCGCTAATAGTTGGATATCGAATGCCAGTTCAAATCAGTTCGGTATCTAAAGCGGGGGTGCCCAAAAGTTTTTTATGGAAAAGTAAACACCAATACATTTAAAGAAAAACTAATTTTTAATTAATATTTCTTGTTGTTAAAACCAATACAAAGAAATAAGAAAAAGTGTTGTTTCTTTGCACTTGCGTGTGTACAGTGAAGAACGACAAAAAAAAACGAATAAGAAAAAGTTCTTTGTATATTTCGTATTGCTACCCTGTCGAAAGTGTGGCTAACTTTGAACTAACTTTAAGCTAACTATTTCGCAACTAGTACTGACTGACACTTGGATTACTTTGCAATGTAATCAACTGACTATTTTAACATTGCGATGTCCTAGGCGGTAGTCAATTGTCTCACTCGGCACTACTTTCAGTTAAATTAAAGCTGACTTTTTTAAATCACTTGGTAGTCAGTAAATTAAAAAAAAAATCTGGGGCTCGAACATGTAACATCACACGTTGTGTACTCAACGCGCTACCACTCGGCTAAGCTATCATCTAATATAACAACAGCAAAATGTTAATATAAAACTGAAATGAGTTTTAAAGTAGCTGAGAATAAATTTGTTCGATTGCCTACTTAACTTAAGAATTAATTTTGGGTTTGCTCTGGATGACTTTGCAGCTAGCTTTTAGTCAGTCTAAGAAAAGCTAACGATAAGTTAACTATTTTTGTAGTCAACCACACATTCTCCGACAGGGTAGTGCTGAGTGCTGCATATGTGTATGTGTATTTCGTATTGCTAGTGCTGAGTGTATGCTGTGAGTATTGAAACACACAGCCTATAGTTAAGAGCATTTACAAAAACAAATGAGCACCAAGAGCTTGGGCACCCTTGATCTAAAGCTACGATTTTACTGAACTATTAAAAATTCATCTGAATAGCCAATACATGTCTATTTTTCTACATCCCGAGCATCTCAACATTGTTCTTCCATAACTCCTCAATCATGGGGAAAATCATAATGTGAACTACGCGCTTCCTGGGTCGGTTTTTGGACACCCAATCGAGTCTTAAAATAAATAGAAAGTGGCGTCCGAGAATGGTTTGCTCTTAAATTTCAAATCGAGCTTCAATATATGAAAAAAAACATCAAACATTCAACTAATAATTAAAATTTCTAGAACCTGTTCCATATGTTTCGTAGTAAGTGTTTGAGTTTACATAAAGCCAACAGGAATTAAAATTACGTTTAACTAACAAACACTTGTTAATGTTAAAGTTGATCTAGATTAACTAAACAATGAGTTTAGCTTCTTTCTCGAATGCATCATAGTCATTTCACATGAGGAAAAACTTAATGCATGCATACTACGATCGTATTGCATTTACAAATTGTAGGAACAATTTTGAATATATTTTTTTTTTTGTATGAATAAAAGATTCCTAATAAGAACTATGACATAAGGGGTATTCACTTTCAAAGTAAATTTATATAAAACTTAGCACCTGATTGTCTAAATCACCTCTTCTAGCTATTTTCAAATATATTTACAAGAACTGGTAATTATATTGGTTTCACATTTCATGTAGAAATCGCAGCATTACATTTCATTGTTATTATTTCTATCTATTTTGCTTCTCTAATACTAAGAATATATCATTAACTTAATATAGAAAGACCCTAACTCATTATTTTTTTTAAATCGATTTGTATACATATATCGATAGAAGAAAATCTAATGTATCGAAAAATGGAACTTCCAAACTTCTAAGAGAGCAAAGTGGAGCAAATGTCCGAAATTATCCAGCAGCTACTGTTCCAAAGGATATTTATCAAAAAGTGTTGGAAAAGAGGGAGTTTGCAAACAATTTTTTTGTAGTACCAATTTTAAATTCGAAAGTCACTGCTCTGAAAAAGATAGAAAAAAAACTGGGAAATGGCCAAAAACCTATCACTTGGTAGAGGAAAACTGGAAATGAAAGAGGCTGTCATAGCAATGTTGCACCAGCTCTTTGACATACATAATTGCAAGTTTGAGATTAAGCTATGTTCAGAGTTTGAGGGTGCATGTCCAGGTGGATCTGGATGTAAACATGAAGTCCACATCTTGTGCTCTTGTTATAAGGGAATGAAAATTCCTGTCAAAGAGCTAGTGTTTATTAAGAGTTAAAGAGAGAAGGTTGGATCTATTGGACAGCATCAAATTGGATTTCTAGATCTACATGACCACAGAAGTCAAACTAAAAAGCAGAATAGGCAAGAAGATAACTTAAGAAGAATTTCTGAATATCAGCAAAAAAAAAAAACATAGAAGGCAGAGATAGCATTGCAAGCAAGTGAAGATTAACAGCCAACTGGTGAATATCAAGAACCTTTGCAGATTCCATTTGATGATTTTGATGCCCCTTAAACTTCAAATAAAAATGTTTACAATGCATTAGAAATGCGTTGCAAAGTACAAGGTATGGTGTCGGTATACGTGCTATAACTGCCATTACAAGAGCTGCTATTTTAGATGCATGAATCGTGCGATCGTGTAGGATAGTGAATGAGGGCCTCTAATGATTGATCAGACGTGGTGAAGCACACATTTTTAAGGGTGCTGTTATCAACCAATAAATACTTCTGATGGTGTTGAGTAGTCCCGCTATTGGTGTATGCCTTACAGGGGGTTGGTTCATAGTCAGACCTAACTGCGTGCAAATATTTCTACCAAGTGAGCATAGGTGTGGTGATGAGCGCTTAAGTTCTTCCAGTGGTAAGACTACCGTGGGATAGGGGCGTTATGGCAGTCATCTAAGTAAATTTTAGATACATTTGCCTTTCTGGTTGAGGATATATTACTCTGGAGTATGGAGATATCAGACCCAAAACTTAGAAACTTAATAACTACGGGTGACAGAGAAACCATCTATTATCACGAGAACTAGTAAGTGCTGAACATATTGCCTTAAAAATTAAATAACCGCTGTATTTTGAAAACAGACGTTGAGAGGAGGGATCTCAATATCCTTAAAGGAAGGAGGTTAGTATCAGGCTTCACACTGATGCCTCTTTTTTATTTACACAGGGTGTCTGGTAGCAGATTTATATTTTCAAACTTAAATAAAAAACGTAATAATTGACACAAAGAACGATAGAATGGAACTGCGGATTTTATTTTTAAAAGAGCATGTCATCCAGATGTCTTCCGTCGAGTTGAACACACTATTCAAAACGGAGCCTTGTATTCTGCGCCACACGCTGCAGTAAACTTGGTTCAATTGAGCTTATTTCTCGACGAATATTTTCCTTTAAAGCCACAAGAGATTGAGGATTGTTATTATAAACCCTCTCTTTGAGGAGCCCCATGAAAAAAAAATCCATGGGAGTTAGATCGGGCGAACTCGGTCCTCAAAGCGACTGATCACTTTTTATGGGAAATTTTCCTTAAGCAAATTCATCAAAGCTCTGGCTGTATATGCAGTTGCCCCATCCTGTTGAAACGAGGTGTGTGAAGAGTACCAAAAAGAATTCCGTAATCATGCGTCGATAATTTGCACCGTTGACATTCGTCGCCTATCCTCGCGAATTTTCTGAAAAAAATGATCCAATTATCTCATGTTACCTGGACAATGCAATGGTTTTTGATGTTTCAATCAAAAGTTGCGGGTTCTTGGAGACCAATAACGGCAGTTTTGCTTGTTGGCGTGACCGTTTAATTAAAAATGACCCCCCAAAAATGAAAACGCTCCAACATCGGTTCACAAAAATTTTTGCGTAAGTAAAAGTCACTTTTTTCAGTTTTTGATGATTTGAATTTTAAAAGGATGGAACTTCATATCTTTTCTTAAAAGTCCCAGTGAGGCTGTTCTTTTCCGTATTGAAAATCCCGGATTTTCACGCAAACTGCTTTCAACCAGTTCAATGTTTTCGAGAGTCCTTGAAGATCGACTGGGCTCTGGCCGCGGGACATTCATAGCCGAAGCAGTTGCGCGCAATCTCTGAACGAATTAAATTTGGACAAAATTGTCGACGAGCAATTACGTAAGAATCATACTCTTAAAAAATGTATCCACAGCGAACGCGCGATACTTACTCGACCACTGCGACATCGTGACCAACAAATCCGCACAATCAAATTCCAACGGTGCCACCCTCCCTCCCTCCGCACCGTTTATTGCTTTTTGAAATAATCGTATTTAAAAATTTATATTTTTATTTATATTTTCAAACTTAAATAAAAAACGTAATAATTGACACAAAGAACGATAGAATGGAACTGCGGATTTTATTTTTAAAAGAGCATGTCATCCAGATGTCTTCCGTCGAGTTGAACACACTATTCAAAAAGGAGCCTTTTATTCTGCGCCACACGCTGCAGTAAACTTGGTTCAATTGAGCTTATTTCTCGACGAATATTTTCCTTTAAAGCCACAAGAGATTGAGGATTGTTATTATAAACCCTCTCTTTGAGGTAGCCCCATGAAAAAAAATCCATGGGAGTTAGATCGGGCGAACTCGGTCCCCAAAACGACTGATCACTTTTTATGGGAAATTTTCCTTAAGCAAATTCATCGAAGCTCTGGCTGTATATGCAGTTGCCCCATCCTGTTGAAACGAGGTGTGTGAAGAGTACCAAAAAGAATTCCGTATTCATGCGTCGATAATTTGCACCGTTGACATTCGTCGCCTATCCTCGCGAATTTTCTGAAAAAAATGATCCAATTATCTCATGTTACCTGGGCAATGCAATGGTTTTTGATGTTTCAATCAAAAGTTGCGGGTTCTTGGAGACCAATAACGGCAGTTTTGCTTGTTGGCGTGACCGTTTAATTAAAAATGACCCTCCAAAAATGAAAACGCTCCAACATCGGTTCACAAAAATTTTTGCGTAAGTAAAAGTCACTTTTTTCAGTTTTTGATGATTTGAATTTTAAAAGGATGGAACTTCATATCTTTTCTTAAAAGTCCCAGTGAGGCTGTTCTTTTCCGTATTGAAAATCCCGGATTTTCACGCAAACTGCTTTCAACCAGTTCAATGTTTTCGAGAGTCCTTGAAGATCGACTGGGCTCTGGCCGCGGGACATTCATAGCCGAAGCAGTTGCGCGCAATCTCTGAACGAATTAAATTTGGACAAAATTGTCGACGAGCAATTACGTAAGAATCATACTTTTAAAAAATGTATCCACAGCGAACGCGCGATACTTACTCGACCACTGCGGCATCGTGACTAACAAATCCGCACAATCAAATTCCAACGGTGCCACCCTCTCTCCCTCCGCACCGTTTATTGCTTTTTGAAATAATCGTATTTAAAAATATAAATTTGCCACCAGATACCATGGACCATATCGCTCTATATATTCAGCAAAGCGTTAATGCATGGTCCATTCGTACTGTGTATGAAACGTATGTGTCTGACTAGCGTTAGTTTGCATCACTGTGTTAGATGCAAACAAACTTTTTGACCATTTCAGATCTGTACCAAATAACTACTGCATAAGTGAGAATTATAATGAGCACTTTCGTGCTCAGACATTCCCGAATTCTGCCATTAGACTCCTTAGGACCTAGGGCTTTGTTTTGGATCATGACAAATTTCCTTCTATGTATGATTGTTAGTTTTGGCTAGAAATTCAGATTTAATATATATATAGAGGCATCATCCGCTTAACTAACATCAGTTTTATAGAAGTTGTCAAATTTAAATTGGCTGCTTTTGTCGAGTGTCATTGAACACTCTACATATGCAGGGAAGACAAAAAATAAAATTTCAAATAAATAAAACTAAAAAAGAAATGCTTACAAATTCTTGTTTAAATAACTGATTGTTATCCACTTTGTCAAATGTAATGTTTTCAATGTTTTCGCTCTCAACATGTGCCACTTCAACAGAAACTTGTGGCATTAACAACCAACCAATTGTTGCAAGAGTAAAATCTTTTGAATATTTGTGATGCCATATGTACAAATTATGTCATTATAGTTGCCATTTAAGGTTAACTGATTGATGATGGTGGATTGCTTGTTTTGGAATGGTACGATTACAATTGCAGTGGAATGGATGAAATAACTTTTGAATAGATTTTTTTGTTACAGCATTCAAATTGCAAAAATAAACGAAGTAAGAGTAAGTAAACGTTATTTGCATGCCAGAATGTTGATAAACTTTGAAATTGGTGAACACAGATCAAATAACATACTTTTTTAAATAAAACAAAAGGCAGCAAACAACTGGTGGTGGAGAATGGCACTGTGGCCATCAAATGATGCCCAACTATGGTGTGTTCAAGCAAAAATAAAAACGAATTTCAAGTTTGAAAACAAATTTATAATACAAATTTTTAAGAGAAATTTGAAAAGCTTAAGAGGCTAATTCAATTTAAAATGTTATATTCTTTATTAAGCAACTATTTTGTTTAATTATTTAAAATAATTACAGCTTATTTAAGGTTGATGGAGAATAGCAAATATGTGACATTTACAGACATAAAGCCCTTGTCCATAACTAAACTAAAGCTCATACTAACTAACAAATCCTTTTAAACTCTTTCTTTTCTTTTCAAAAACTTGGCACTTGAAAACAACTTCATTTCTTTATTTCACTTCGTCTTCGTCTGCTTGGACTGCAGCTTTTAATGGCCATAAAGAAACTTGTTGTCATTAACTGTCCACCAAATAAACAAACAAAATGCTAAATAAAATGCAATGAAATCAAGAAACAAACTAAAATGGAGTGGAAAACAAAAAAAAAATTTAGTCCAGCAAAAAAAGAAACTTTTTGGTTTATTGTCCTATAAACATTTAAATTTAACTGCCTTGTAGTATAATAAATACACTCTGGGGAATTTGAATCGCTTTGGCGTAACTGATCCATTTTATAAAGCTTAAGCAAATTGTTGCACATGGTGCTGAATATATTCCGCCTTATTTGAAATGAAAAGTACAAACAGAGCTGCCAAGAGGAAATCATAGGTTTCTTCGAGGGGGATTGAGAACAAAGTCTAAATCGGGGAACATTAGGAGATTTTTAAGAGATTTTTAAAATCCATAGTTCCAAGCTCTGTGTGATTTCACAGAAAATATAATACTGTTTATCACAGTTAATTTGTGAATGCGAACCTTGACTTCGGCGGGCAGTATGGAAAAAACTTTGAGAGCGGGTCAATAAGTAAGCGACTTTTTAAATGAAACATAGGGTTTTTGATAATATATCATTTTATTTTTTAACGTACACTCCTTTCAGCTCTATTCACTTTGTATAACGTTTCTTCAGTATTTTTCAGCGAAATAAGTACTTGTTTGTGGAGTAAAATCTCCTTTTGCCAAGCCATTTCTTTAAGTTTAAGAACAAGAATTAGTCAATAGTAACTCAATGCGGAGAAAAAGGTAGCTGCTGCTGCAATTTGTTGCCCAATTCATGCTTTTTTCAAATGGAAACCGCACATGTGTACACCATTTCATAAAAGAACTTCTTCCAGGCCAAATGCAGTTGCTTTGTTTTTAAACACTCAATAAACCAATTGATTTAATAATATTCACTATTGATTGTTTTATGCTAGGAACACAACTGGGACGAACGACGAATATAGTCCACATTGAACACATTCACCAGAGCAGGCTACACGAACACACGACTTCAAATGCCGCCAGCAGCATTTGTCGCCTCGTAGCCAGCTACTTAAATTATTTTGGAGACGGCAACAGCACCATCTGCTCCTGATATTCAAGTACAAATACATACTTCAGTATTGCCACTTTCATATATTTTGCATTTATAAAAATTAATTTTTCTTTTAAAATGTACTTATTTCACGTAAAAGTACAATAATGAATCAGTTTATTCTTTACATCAATTTTTGGATATTGCTTCTGGTAAATAATATGAAATATTTGTACGATATCTATCATTCATTCAACATTTTGTATTACACTGGTAACACTGCATTTGCTCATTGTAGCCAACGAAGTAGAAATTAGTTTAAGTGGAGTACAACGACAAAATCAGCATAGACAACAACCTGTCGCCGTGTTGCCTTTCTGTCTTCAAAATAATCATTCTCATATAAAGCCTGGTACTCTGTTCAAAATTTCACGCGAAATGTTGACATATTCCATACAAAACAAAAAAAGTTTACGTGAAATTTTCATGAAAAAATGTTGCAAAACTATGTACTCTGTTCAACTCGTGAAAAATGTGTGAAATGTATCTGGCAACATTTTCTTGCTATCTGTGAAATAATGAGACTGGCATTTATTTCGTGCAAAATATTGACAGCTGATGTTTTTGTTAACAAAAGTTGATCAGTGTTGCCTACTTCAAACCAATAAATACAAACATTTTTTCCGAAAAAGTAAAATGGGCATCACTTGTTACGTGTCAAATTTTTCACGCGAAATAATCAATGTTGCTGAAAAATTTTCACAACTTCGAACAGAGTATCAGGCTTAAACATGTGTATTCTATCCTTGACATTTGGTAGTCGGTAGCTTGCTGTGGTGAATGTGTTTAATGCATTATAATTGATAAATTTGGTTACTGTGTGTGCAAAGATAGAGAGAGAGAGAGAAAATTGTTTTTTCGTCGTTCCTCGGCGTACAAAATAGAAATAAATCTATCTCAGAGTTCGCTACGCACGACGAATTTCGTTCTACGGAAGTGTTGTGTTCATTTTCATGTGCACAAATGTGTTTTAATTTTTATGACGAAAGTTCGCACCGACAAATTCTTCGTTCTTACCAGTTGTGTTCCTAGCATTATGCTTTAGAAGGTATTAGGTGTGGATTATATAGCAGTACACTTACTTTATTGGCTGATAAGACCACGTTGGCGTCTCTTGGCGCAGTTTCACCAAGAGAAACCCACTGTTTTCACTGCTGTTTGAGCTTTGGTGTATTGCGGAGTATCCACATTTCATATTCGGTTTCAAAATAGCTCGCAAACTCGATTATATCGCGGTAAAATAGCGCCAAGCCGTTCTATGTTGTTGTTGTGTTATGTTGACCTATAATTGCGTTTGTGGTCGCTTGTAACCAAGCGCGGCACAAATCTTGCGGAAAGCTTTTCCATACCCAAATAATTATTAAAACTTTAAACACTGAATATCTTGAATATTTAAAACTTTTTGGGTGTAGAGACCTCAACTGGGTGACCGGAACTTTTGGCATCGTTCGTGCTTGTACGGCACCAACCAAATTCAGTAAACCACTTTTTTATACCCTTTACCAAAAAATGGTAAAAGGGTATATATAGGTTTGTCATTCCGTTTGTAATTTCTATAATATTAATAAGCGACCCATAAAATATATATATTCTGGATCCTTATGCATAGGGAAGACGAATAAACGATGTCCGTCTGTCCGTCTGTCTGTACTTGAAATCGGTTTTCCGAAGCTCCCAGAAAAGCTAGAGACTTCGTTCTTGGACTGGTGTGTCAGAAATTTTCCAAAATAATTCAAAATTGGTATTGAAATTCAGCAAAATCGACCAGACGATTGCAGAGCTGGAAAACGTAAACTTCATTTTGCCATATAAAAGTAACTACCGAAAACAAATTTTTATTTTTTAATAAATAAACTTATTTTACACATCAGTACGATTACAACTGGTATTTTAAATTAAAAAAATATAAAAAAATTAAAAAAACGTTTCCAGGGTTGGAAAACTGTAACTTTTTGTGTTATGTAAAATTAACTATGTCTAAAACTATATTAGTATTTTCTCGAGAACCGTACGAGCTACAGACCTGAAATTTGGACACAGTGTGTAGACCTTTGGCCGCTACAACAACAAATACATGAGAATTGGAAATTAAAGGGTGTTCCAAAACGAGCAACGAAAAATGTTAAAATCCCATGTAATATACATACAATTATATGTATATACATTTTTTACACAGACTACAAAAATTAACACTAAAATTTCCAAAAATTTAAATTAAAGGGTGTTCCATCAGTTAATGCACTTTTGACTATGCAATTTTGACAACTTGCTGTATCTTGGAAACCATAAGAGCAAAACTCTTGAAATTTTCAAAAACGGTAAAACTAAAAAATCAAAAAATTATAAAATCGCCAAACCAAAAAAAATCGCCAAAAACAAAAAAAAATCGCCAAAACGAAAAAAAGCACCAAATTAAAAAAAATTTCTAAGACTAAAATAAATCGCATAAGATGGAAAAATTGCTAAAATGAAAAATCAAATGGCCAAAATGAAAAAAAATCGCCAAAATGAAAAAAATGCCAAAACGAAAACAAACCAAAAAAACAGAAAAAAATCGTCAAAATGAAAAAAACCAAAAAAAAATCGCTTATATAAAAAAACCAAAAAAATGAAAAAAATCGCCAAATTGAAAAAAATATCTCCAAACTGAAAAAAAATCTCCAAAATGAAGAAAAGCCCAAAAACAGAAAAAATCGCCGAAAAGAAAAAAACCTCCAAAAACAGAAAAAAATCGCCGAAACGAGAAAAAAGCGACAACACTGAAAAAATCGTTTAAACTGAAAAAAACTTCGAAAAAGCAAAATAGCCTGCCCTTCGTGCGCGATTCAAAGTCGCACTTTACTGAATTTTTTAATATTAAAGGAATTAAATGAAACTAAGTTTTTCCTTATTTCGTTTTTGCTTTGTTCACTTAACATATTTTATGTATTTTTTAAAGAACTAGATTGGTATCAATAATCAGAAAAATCCAAAATTATGACTCCAGGGTTGGAAAACTCACACTTTTTGTGTTATGTAAACTTAAATAAGTCTAAAAATTTTTTTCGTTTTCTTTATAAATTGAATATATTTTATGCTTCTAAAAGAAAAGTTTGGCGTATGAAATTTGAAAAATGAAAATTAAAGCTCCCAAGATGGAAACAAATATGTATGTATGTGTCTGTATACTATATATATGTATGTACGTACGTTGGTAAAGGGTATATAAGATTCGGCACAGCCGAATATAGCACTCTTACTTGTTCATATTGAAATTTATGGTGTAAGGTATCCCTAGTATTTCTAGTTTTATTATAGAACATTTTTCAATAATGTGAAAAAAGGCCAAGTTTTAATACAAAATTTTGGCCATTAAAAGTAGTGAGATAAAAACTTTGACCTAGTTCTTCTTTGGCACAATACCTATCGCTACAATCTGTCATGCATTATATAAATTTTTAATCTTCAGGATGCCATATCATTTCTAGGCAACCTGCTTACTTGGTAATAGTTTTATCCTTATAATACAGAAGATAATAGCGGATATTTCTTTACTTCTTTATTTGGGGAAAATGTTGTCAAGTAAGCAAATTGCATGTTTGTCATTTAATTATATTTACCGACTTTTAAGTCATTTAAACCAACCAAGTCAAGTCAAAACTAAAAGCTATAATTGTTTCCATTGGTATTTGGCTTCCGGCGCACTTCTTGTGAAGGTATTACTTCGAAATTTGTAGAATATAGAACTATCTGTCATTTGTACATTTCCTTAACTTCTATGCAAAGGTTAATAACAAAATATAATTTTAAGATTTTGGCAACTCTTTATATGATCCGATGTTAGTACAAGCTAGGATAAAAAAAACACAAAAATTATGGCTACCAGCTTCAAATGTTTCTTATTCAATAAAACATTCACCAAGTGCCACTGTCTTCAAAACTCTTACGAATTTGGCATAAAAAATTTTTGGTTTATCTGCACAAAATAAATTTAAAAAAACTCTACTGGTTTGATATGCTTAAATTTGTTTTTTCGCATATTTTTTTATAAATTATTTTTTTTATAGACTTTGAGTCTTTTTTTATACATTTTATTTTATAACCTGCTGCTGATGTTGCACTCGCACATGAGTCCCAGTTGATTTGTCTGTCTGTTGGTTGCAATTTCGGTTGCTGGCTGTAACCATGTTTTCGTCAGTTACACTTAATGGTTAAGTAGAAATGTTGCATGCTCATGATTTTCGACACATTTAAGCCATGTCTAATTTAGACTTAAATTATTTTAATGACAGTTGCCCATATGTGACATCCCGAAACAATGAATGTGATAACAACTACTAACAGCAGCAGGCTGCAGCGGCAGCAACAAAATTATCAACACTAACAAAGAACAACAATATAGAATTATTAATGTAAATTATAATTGAGGCTATCAGCGCAGAAGTGGTGTAAGCCACATTTTTTTTTAAATATCTGGATTATTTACATTACCAACTATCAAAAAATAACTAGAGTAAGCCACATTTCGGTACTCTAAAGAAAACGGAGATGAAAACCCGTTTATACACAGATCATAATATTGCAAAGTAATAAAGCAATTTTAACTATTAAAAAAGAACAATTGATTAAATGACTAGATGTGGGTTACACCACTTCTGCGTTGACAGTCTCAATTTTGTGTGTCGTTATGTACTAATTTACACTATGCAAGTCTTATTGCTAAGATGCTTACTTCGAGGGAAACGTTTCTTTTTCCCTTGTCTCTCTCTCCTAGCAAGCTAATCAGCTTAGCAGTAAGACTTGCATAGTGTAAACTAGGACTATGTGTGCATGTACGTATAGAGTGTAAAATGTATTATTTAATTTAGTTTTAAGGCAAATGAAGGATTTTGGAAGATGTTTGATACTTTTACTAATGTATTTCTTTACATAAAACATTGTTTTTATCAAATGTTAATATATCAGAAAAATAGACATTATCTTGATGTCATTGTCATATTCTGATTGTTACCGAAATGTGGTGGCTGCATCTAGACCAAAATTCATTTAAAAAAAAAATCAACTCAATTCCAACGTATTAAGTCCTTGTCTTACAATGTTCAGCAAATTAAATAAAGAATAAATTAAATAAAACTTTCAATAGTATAAAGAGAGAATTCAACCAACAAGAAAGAACTTTAACAAAATAAGATGGTCATTTCAATAATAACCAAGTACAACAACTTTTGTTCACAGTAAAGTTAACAGCTCATCGAACAAAGTATAGTGTTTCATAATGTCGCAGTACATAATAGTATCAATGATCACTCTTTATAAACGTTTTTTTTATAGAGTGACACAAGTTTAAATATGTATCACTATTCATTTTCTTACTTACAAATGTGCTTACCAAAGGTAAATCAATAATTGTATATACAATCAATTCTTATATTCCATTTCATAGAAATTTAAGTTAAATAGCTGATGTTAATAATAATCTCTACTCCAGTAGATAGACATGGGTGCTGATGAAGTGCGTGGCTGCACAGAAAAATATCGGTATTTCCCCCAGCTAATAAAGTCTAGTTTAATTTTTCTTCTCTTCTTTAGATACTCACATTAATTAATAGAAATATTTCATTCAATAAGAATTGAAATTACTGAACTCAAACCTGATTAAGAAATTACTTCTGATTAAAATTCACTACAGTTCAATTAAATCTAATAATGTCTCAAAAGCATTTTCTTTCGTTTCGCCTTATAAAAAAAAAATGTGGAACATGCAAAAAG
Organism: Tachina lurida; assembly: GCA_944452675.1. NCBI lineage: Eukaryota > Metazoa > Arthropoda > Insecta > Diptera > Tachinidae > Tachina > Tachina lurida. The sequence continues at coordinate 56,804,398 of OX101752.1, forward strand.
CTGAGTGTTCAAAAATAAGGAAGCTTTCCTCTCTCTATCTATTCCTTCACCATATGTCTTCTCTGTCACTATCTGTTTCCTAAAGAAGACAACACTTATTGCCTGAGTGTTACTTCTGTTTAAAGAAATCTTCGGTAGAACTCATTATAGGATAAGCCTATCCTATCAGCATATCTGCCGACCGTCTAGTGCCCCGTCAAAACTGCACTGAGCCTCGAGATGTCCCTTCTGTTCTTACTTGTTAATTGTATTTAGTGATTATCATTGTAGCCATCTGTATTTAGCCTTATAATAGAGCTAATGCTTGAATATGCAGTTTGTAATACTGCCAAACTTAAGTTGTCACTGAAGATAAGAGTAGCCCAAAACCCAAGGTCCAAGTCGGAATGGACAGATACGTCACAATTGTAAAGCGCGGGCGAAGCCCAAATGCTACTAAAATTGCATCTGCTCCAAAGATGTCTAAGGATAACAGCGCATCCTCTACTAATCGGCAAAACCGTTTTAAAATATTGCAAGATGACAATGACAAATCCGCTGAATCTGCGAACAACACCTCCAAGCCGCCAATAATCTAATTAAGAGAAAAAAACTCAAACGCTCTTATTAAAAAATTAATTTCGGTCATTAATGAGAACAAATTTCACATTGTTCCAATAAAACGTGGTAACATTGATGAAACGAAAATTCATGAAGAAAAAGATTTTCGCAAAATGGTTTCTGAATTTGAAAAAACTAAAACAAATTTCTACACATATCAGCTCAAGAGTGCTAAAGGTCTGCAGATTGTATTGAAGGGCACAGATTCCTATGTTGCTCCCGAAGAAATAAAAGATGCACTCGTCGATTTAAAATAAAAAATGTTTCCAATATATGTAGTAAATAGGGAGAAGATCCCCCAACCTCTATTTCGCGTTGAACTTGAGCCGAATTAAGAAAAAATGAGACCAACCAAATTTATAATTTAAAATATCTTTTATACCGAAAAATAACAGTTGAAGAACCACACAAGCGTTCTGGGCCCGTACACGGCCATAATTGTCAAGAATATGGCCACACAAAAACTTACTGCAAATTACCTACAGTTGTGGTATTTGCGGTGAATTGCACGGTACTGGAGGTAATCACACCGCTAACTACAGAGGATGTCCTGCATATTCCTTCATTAAACAAACTATGGGAAAAAAACCTAAATTAGCCCCCGCTCAATTAGCAAACTCTTACTCCGCCGCTTTTGCTCAAAAGAGCCAACCAGTTACTTCACGTGTATCGTATGCCGATGCTGCTAAGACAAGCTCTATTCCCACACAAAATGTTTCACCGCCAAATATTTCAACAAATACAAACTCATGCTTTAATTTTAATCGCCTTGAAGCTACTATTGATAATCTTCTGCAAACTATAAACAATTTTACAACAAATATGACAAGCTTGATACAAGAAATGTTGCGAATGCAAAATACACTGCTTCAGGCTTTAGTTAACAAGCCATGAACACGTTAAAAATATGTTTCTGGAACGCAAACGGCATTCGCCAACATAAAAATGAACTTGAGCACTTCCTCAAGGAAAAAAATATTGATATAATGTTGGTCTCAGAGACACATTTGACTTCGAGCAGCCTTTTTAAAATTTATGGCTACGCCATAAATTCAAAGGACCCGAGAGGAAGAGCATGCGGTGGATCAGCAATTCTAATAAAGTCGAGAATCAGGCACTATATTCTTGACAACATTTGTGAAGAACATCTACAAGCAACAAATATTGGCATTAAAAATTTTTGTACAAATTTCGTGATATCATCAATTTATTCCCCTCTCAGATTTTCAATCACTAAAGATCAATACGAGAATTTCTACAAATCTCTTGGACTTTGTTTTGTAGCAGCTGGCGACTACAATGCAAAACATATGTTCTGGGGTTCGCGTCTTTTGCGTTGTTCAACTATATATATCAAACTATATATATAAAAAGTTGAAAACGAGTATAGCTCAAGAACGGTAAGAGCAAATTCAAAACTTTTTTTTTTTAAATTACTTAAAACTAATTGACCTTTAACTTGCACTATTCGTTATTTTCATTTTTATAAAAATTTTAAAAGTTATAACGCGTTATTTACAACATTTATGGAAAAATTACGAAAAATTGTAGTGTATGCTACCTAAGAGCAAATTTATTCCAAAAACCTTTAGTTTTTGGAAGAGAAACTAAAAGTTTTTGCACACAAAAATAAAGCTTGAAAAAATATAAAATTTTTAATTTAAATTGTTTCCTCAAAAGTGAAGAAAATCGTGTTTATGGTTAAAGCTATGAAGAAAATACAAAAAACGGCCGACAAATTCGATTTTTTGCAAAAATTCGACTTGTACAACCTCTAAACATCTTCCGTAAAATCTGAAAAAAAACCTCAAAAATACTTGACCCTATCAGGTTTCAAATTATGCTTGAGCCCTAAAAAAATTTGTTTTTATATAATTATATAATTATGAGTATTTTCTTAGATATTTTTTAAAAATAAGCGCAGCTGTATAATTACATATATGAATGTTAATACAGCTACCAGCAACAATAAAAAAATAAATTATTTTTCATTTTTTTATAAAAATAAATATGTACTAATTTTTTTCTGAGTGCCTCCTGCATCTGCTTACAACATTTAAAGAGTTTTCCAATAAGACAGTGGTCTTACACAAAGGAATGCTGTAAAATTTGCATTTATCAATATTTTCGACTGAAAATTCTCTCTTAGGTGTAAAATGATGCAATTAATACACAAAAAGTAAAAACAAATAGAATTTGCTTTTAAGTTCCCGGCAATTCCTAAAAAGATTTCATAAAATCCCAAAAATGGGATTTTGGGGTATTTGTGCACTATTTTTCGTATCTTTTGCTGGGCACAGATAATATTTTAGAAGATATTTAAAAACATATCGTGTCTTAAGATGAAATGACAAATTTTGTGGTTTCAGCTTTGGAATTTGAGAAAAAATTACTTACATTTAATATTTATAACTAAAATAGGTATATTTCGAAACGATCTGGCACCTTAATCACGAAAATTTTTAACAAGAAATTTCTTTGTAATATTTCTTATAGTATTACCTTTTAAATAAATAAAAATATGGGGTTGGTGTTCCTTCAATATTTTTTAATAATAACAAAATAATTAACCCACTTTGTTCTGCAAAAAACCGAAAAAAAATCTAATTTTTTTTTAATATTTCATTTAAATTGCCTATAACTTTTGACTTCGGTGCCCTTTTGATACAAAATTTTTTTTTTAAATGTTAAAAATTTTGTTCTTCTTGACTTCTTCCTAAAATGTAAGCGGAACTGCATAAATGAAGTAGACTTTTTTTTAGCTCTTGGATAGAGAAATCCACTTGCAAAAAATCTTTTTTATCAGATCAAAAACATCAGCTTGGCATCAGTTTGAATTTTTCATTAACCCAAGGTTGCCCGATTTTGGGATTTGTGGCCCCACCCCCTTTTGAGATATAAAGTCCAAATTCCAGACTTAAGCTCGGCAACACCTCTTTAAATGCTGTATAATTCACCATCTGTCCTCTCCGTCACTATCCCTTTCCCAAAGAAGACATCAATTGCCCAGGAGTTAATTTTCTTAAAATATACTAAATAAGTGTAGTAATTGCAAGTCTACAGTTTTATAGGCATATTAGCCAATGGTTTCCTGGGGCCACTAAAAATCACAAATTCGTATGGGTAATTCTCTATTTTATCTCCTAATATAGCAATGCATCTCTCAAACCGAATTACGGTACGACCTCGATTTGTGCAATTGGGTTTGTTGCTTTAACCCAAGAGTTACAATAACCAACCATTAAAAACTCAATGTAAAAACATACCACAATTTAGCTAAACCAAACTATTTTTATTATTTTAACATAATTTATTTACTAACCAAAAAAGAATCTTATTATTTTTTTTTTGGTATTTGTTGCTACCTTTATTTCATAAAAAGCAACCAAAATTTCATATGAAACGTGCCATAAGATAAAAAAAAAACACAGAAAAATTTGCAATTATCGAGTCTGTTTAAAATTTCACTTTTAAGGACTGTAAGAAAATACCTGTTGCAATAATCGGTGGATGCGCAATTGGACCTCGCACTGTCTATAGCAAACTATTTATTTGTTTTTCAAGACAAAGAATTATTATCATAGAAAAAAGTTCTGCCAATTTAAAATTGTTTTCGTTCGAAAGGACAGCAGAATATAAATTTTTTTCTACTTTCCTCTTTAAATTTCGTTCTAACTAAAACGTTAAATGTCTACTTCTTTATACTAATTACTAAATGAAACACCACATGGAGAAATAGAGATGTTAAAACATGTTCATAAATTCTTTAGTTTCAGCCATAAATTAAACAAAAAACTTAAAACTGCCAAAAAAAAGAGTATTTCTGGGTTAAGATTGTAAAAAAAAGGTGAGATATTTAGCACAAATGCATGCGTGTCATGACATTTGCCACTAATGACTATTAATATTTACAATTTTTGTTTTTGTTCATGTCTCCGTTATTGTATGAGCTGGCCCGAGTTCATTTCATGTTGCAGCTCTTAGTAGAGACGAAGTTGTCAGCAGCTGCAGCAACAGAAACAGCACTAGCAACAGCTAAAGCAGCAGCACAAATGAAGTCATTAGCAAGTGTGTTTTTTTTTTTTTTGATGGCCAAAAATAGAGTCATATATATTTGGTATATCACATAATAAAAGCGGTTGTATGTATTAATGTATGTTTGGAATGGCAGACAAATAGACAAATACTCGTAGACAGAACGTATGAGACTGTTAACACAAGGTGTCAAAAGCAACACACTTACAAATAATAAGTAACAACATAATACTTGTAATACTTACTTAACAGATCGTGGCTGTAATGTGCTTTGCTACAAGTATTTAAGAATGAAATAAACTCTTAATTTAAGCAGATTTTTAAATCTCTATTTAAAATATTAACACGCTAAATGCGAGGTGGCTGGTAGTAGGACTTAGAACTGGATAATTTTGAACTTATGCCGGCTGCGTAACCTAAGCTTTTGCCACACACTATACAAGTAAACTGTGCAGTTTTTAACTTAGTGCACCATAATGCAGGTGATTCTTTGTATAATTCTAGGAACTCTGTCCAGAATATTTTTTCTGTGCTCATTTCTTGTTTTGAACTCTTGAAAACTCACGACACAACTGAGCGTTTGCAACATACACTACACAAGTTCACTGTACAGTTTTTCAAACTTGAGCGAATATCAAAATCGTTTATATGTTTACTCAGTTCACTGCGTAAATAGCACAACCACCCCCATCCCCACCCCCCCCCCCCCCACCAAACACACTACACAAACGCACTGCACAGTGTCAGACTTCTGCAGTGAACTTGTGCAGTGTATGGCTGGCATTAAGGCAGTTTTATGTGTCGTAAGGGCTCAGTTAGGCGAATGTAATGGAATGTAACTGCAACGGCAGGATACAGCTGATTGATATTTTTATATGAAAACTATGTTACGTTACATTACATCTTACAGATTATTATTGCTAAAATTGAATTTATTTATTTTGTTGAAAATAATTATTCTATATGAAACATAACACTGTGATACAAAAGTTGAGAAAAAAAATATTCAGGGATTCTAATATACCAATTCTATTTTGTTGGAGTCCATGGATGACGAAAATACCGTTGGTTTTTTTAGGTCAGTTCATAAAGTGATTTTATAACGGCAAATGTAGTGAAAAACGGGGTTTCTTAGATTTTCAGTTTTAAACAGTGGTAACTTCTTTGTTTCCCAACGGATTTCTTTTAACTTTTCGTTGGTTAAAAGGATCAAATATTATCTTTCAACCAAGATATATCTTTTGTAAATTGACTAACAAATGGCTAAGTTACAGTCGTTGAAGTGTACAAAAAACCCATTAAAAAAGGAATCTTTTGTAACTCATAAGCAACTTATGGCCTGAGGAAAAAATGGCTCAAAAATAAAACATACCAAAAATACCACATCCAAACACACTTACAATGAGTTAGTTATTATTTTCTACCCTAGAAATTCCCTAGAAATAATTAATGTGGCAAAATTTGTTTGAATATAAAAAATTTATTTTTTGCTATTCAATTTGATTTTGTACGTGTTGTGCAGCGCCCATCTCTGGTTTTGGCGGAAATGCAGTTTCCCATAAGAACTGTGTGTAAAAAAACTTTGTGAAATTCAGAAATTCGGGAAAACGGAAGTTCTAAATGAAATTTCAGTTTGTTAGTACGAACTTGCAAAGATAAAGCAAACGGAATTTTTGAAATTTATTGTCTATTAAGCCTAGATCACAGCACAATTTACTGGTGGTCCACTCAGAACTTAGGAAAATACTTTCGAAATTGTATGTGATTAACATTAAAATTCGTAAGCATTTGCTCTCATTTTGAATTGCAGAGTAGATCCCTGATTTTCGTCGGTTCACTGAAATAAAGTCATAAGTAATGAGCAGGGAAACCGCAAATATGCAATTGCATGTTTTTTCTTGTGTGACGTATTCGTGCGGGGACAAGATATTTATCCGTTTCAAACTTTTTATTAATTTTGGCATCGATTTGTTAGTGCATATTTTTGCATATTTTGCCCTTAAAAGCATATTTTTGCATATTTTACCCTTTAAAGCATGTTTTTGCATTTATCACTCTAACACGCATATTTTTTAGCATATTTTCTAATTTTTAGCTTAATTTACAAGCTTAAGTGTTGCACAAAATTTTTATTTTTCGCCATGTAAGTCTCATTTTTAATGTTCCATGTAGTGTATAAATTTTCGTAGTTATTACGGACGTTAGTTTCAATAAAAAATTAGGTTTTTCTATTTGTGACGGACTCTACCCCGAGTAGATGTTGAAGGAACATTGTCAATATATAAAAGTTTTTTTAGATGTGGCATGCAACGATTTTATTTGAAAATCTATATTGACCTAGATTGTTGTTTATTGCAATAAATATACATACATACAAATATTGTCTTATTAATCGAAAATATAGTTCCAAAGCTTTAATTCTCATATGGTGATCTCTTTTGAACTTTAAATTAAATTTTTAAGAAATTATCAAAAAATAAATAAAATTATTTGTATTATTTGCTTTAGTCAAAATATGTATGGCAATTTTGTTTCAATACGGCAGTTATTCTTTGTTAATTTTCTATTGTTTGCTTTTTTGCTTATTTTATATGCAAATGTTGTTGAATTTTTTAATTAAAAATATATTTTCATTTAAAATAAACCAATTTATTTTATTTTAAGAGCATATTTTTTGAGTTTTTGGTGCATATTTTAAAGTTTTTAGTGCATATTGAATGCGCATAAAACACTTATTTTAGAGCATATTTCTGGTTTCCCTGGTAATGAGCTAAATTTACCTTATTTCTCAACTAATTGAAATATAAGGACAAAGTTGCACCACCCTGTATCGGTAATAAGGCCATATAGACTTATTCCAGAATCAATTCAGAAATAGTGCCCATTTTGGCTTATTACTTATGACTAGGGAAAGGATTTTCATGCATTTAAAACCATGTTTTATGTATATAAAATATGCAGTAAAAATATAAAAATTTTTGTTTAAAACTAATAAAATATGCATTTATCAACTTTTTTTCAACATTTAATAACATTAAAAACTTAAAAAAATCAGCTTTATTACTTTCTTAACAAACCTTTTGTCATTAAGAACTTAAAAAACATAAAAAGCTCAGCTTTAATGCTTTCTTAATAAATATTTTGTCAAATAATATGGAAGAAAAACTAAAGCTCAGTTGAACTTTTATTTCCGTACATTAGACAACCCAATGTCTCGAAAGTTTTTATTTTATGCGCTCCACTGGCAGTTTCTGGTAGATTGGCCATAAAAAATCGCACTGATAGCGTGCTAACCGGCATTTTCAGCAAAAAATAAAAATGTGGCGTTTTCCGAAAAAAAATTTTAACAATTTTTATGCAGAATAAATAACACATTTTCCTGTACATAATTTGGCTCTAACGATGGCCTATCATGAAAATGAAATTAAACTATGTTTTTTAGGAAAACTTTTTTTCAACGACTCTCGCTAAAAATTGGATAGCGATAATTGTTATCTTTTTTCATTACTTTATAAGGCAGGATCTGTAGATTATATAATATAACAAGTAAGAGTGCTATATTCGGCTGTGCCGAATCTTATATACCCTTTACCAACGTACGTTCATATATATAGTATACAGACACATACATACATATTTGTTTTGTGAAAAAATTTATCATATTTTTAAAGTTTCCATCTTTTGAGTTGTAATTTTCATTTTTCAAATTTCATACGCCAAACTTTTCTTTCAGAAGCATAAAATATATTAATTTTACATAACACAAAAAGTGTAAGTTTTCCAACCCTGGAGTCATTATTTTGGATTTTGCTGATTATTGATACCAATCTAGTTCTTTAAAAAATACATAAAATATGTTAGGTGAACAAAGCAAAAACGAAATAAGGAAAAACTTACTTTCATTTAATTCCTTTAATATTAAAAAATTCAATAAAGTGCGACTTTGAATCGCGCACGAAAGGTAGGTTTTTTGCTTTTTTGAAGTTTTTTTCAAATTAAATGATGTTTTCAGTTTTGTCGCTTTTTTCTCGTTTTGGCGATTTTTTTCTGTTTTCGGAGGTTTTTTTCATTTTGACGATTTTTTTCTGTTGTTGGGCTTTTCTTCATTTTGGAGATTTTTCTCATTTTGACGATTTTTTTTTTGATTTTTTTGGTTTTTTTTCGTTATGGTGATTTATTTCATTTTGGCGATTTTTTTTCATTTTGGTGATTTTTTTCTTTTTTTTGGGTTTTTTGTTTGGTGATTTTTTTTTCATTTTGGCAATTTTTTTTTCATTTTGGCGATTTTTTTCTATTTTTAAGTTTTTTTTCATTTTGGCGATTTTTTTCTTTTTTTGGCGATTTTTTTCATTTCGGCGATTTTTTTCTGTTTTTTAGGTTTTTTTTCGTTTTGGCTATATATTTCATTTTGGCGATTTTTTTTCATTTTAGCAATTTCTTCGTTTTTTTGCGATTTATTTAAGTCTTAGAATTTTTTTTTTTTTTGATTTGGTGCTTTTTTCGTTTTGGCAATTTTTTTCTGTTTTTGGTTTTTTTATTTTGGCGATTTTTTTCTGTTTTTTTGGGGTTTTTTTCGTTTTGGCGATTTTTTTCATTTTGGCGACTTTTTCTGTATTTTAGGTTTTTTTTTCGTTTTAGTGCTTTTTGCATTTTGGCGATTTTCTTTCATTTTGGCGATTTTTTTTTTCATCTTGGCGATTTTTTTCTGTTGCTTAGGTTTTTTTTCGTTTTGGCGATTTCTTTCATTTTGACGATTTTTTTTCATTTTGGCGATTTTCTTTCATTTTGGCGATTTTTTTTCATGTAAGCAATCTTTCCGTTTTTTTGCGATTTATTTTAGTCTCAGAAATTTTTATTAATTTGGTGCTTTTTTTCGTTTTGGCGATTTTTTTCATTTTGGCGATTTTTTTTTCATTTTGGCGATTTTTTCCTGTTTTTTAGGTTTTTTTTCGTTTTGGTGATTTCCTTCATTTTGACGATTTTTTTTCATTTTGGCGATTTTCTTTCATTTTGGCGATTTTTGTTTTCATTTAAGCAATTTTTCCGTTTTTTTTGCGATTTATTTTAGTCTTAGATTTTTTTTTAATTTGGTGCTTTTTTTCGTTTTGGCGATTTTTTTTTTTGGCGATTTTTTTCGGTTTCGCGATTTTTTAATTTTTTGTTTTTATAGTTTTACCGTTTTTGAAAATTTCAAGAGTTTTGCTCTTACGGTTTCCAAGATACAGCAAGTTGTCAAAATTGCATATTCAAAATTGCATTAACTGATGGAACACCCTTTAATTTAAAATTTTGGAAATTTTAGTGTTAATTTTTTTAGTCTGTATAAAAATACACTAACCTTACAAATTTCAAGTGTATATACATACATACATTCAATTGTATGTATATTACATGGGATTTTAACATTTTTCGCTGCTCGTTTTGGAACACCCTTTAATTTCCAATTCTCATGTATTTGATGTTGTAGCGGTCTACACACTGTGTCCAAATTTCAGGTCTGTAGCTCTTACGGTTCTCGAGAAAATACTAATATAGTTTTAGACATAGTTAATATTACATAACACAAAAAGTTAAAGTTTTCCAACCCTGGAAACGTATTTTTAATTTTTTTTTTATTTTTTTAATTTAAATTACCAACTTCAGTCGTACTGAAGTGTAAAATAAGTTTATTTATGAAAAAAAAATAAAAATTTGTTTTCGGTAGTTACTTTTATATGGCAAAATGAAGTTTAAGTTTTCCAGCTCTGCAATCGTCTGCCCGATTTTGCTGAATTTCAATACCAATCTATTTTGGAAAATTTCTGACACACCAGTCTAAGAACGAAGTCTCTAGCTTTTCTGGGAGATTCGGAAAACCGATTTCACGTACAGACAGACGGACAGACGGACAGACGGACATCGCTTATTCGTCTTCCCTATGCATAAGGATCCAGAATATATATATTTTATGTGTCGCTTATTGATATTATAGAAATTACAAACGGAATGACAAACCTATATATACCCTTTTACCATTTTTGTTGGTAAAGGGTATAATAAGGATCAAGACTTCACATACTAGTCTATTATAATATTTGCTATGTATTTGGAAATTATCCTGCAGCTCGTGATCCACTGACTAACAAAACTAGACACAAATATAGACACACGATAGGGAAAACTATATTTTTGTATAAAAAAATCTGCGTATATACTTGCATATATTATTTAAATTCAGGAACATATTGTGCATATTTTATTTTATTTCGTAAAAGCTGCAAATTTAAAATATACGATATATTAAATACAAATAACACAAAAATTTTCTGGTCTGGTCGATACAACCCTTTTGTTTGTGTAATAGTTGCATTAATGACTTCTAAATTGACAAATGTAATAAAGAAAAAAATTTTTTTGGATGGCGTTCGAAACGAAAAATTTACGGCCTGGCTCACGATGTCTACAAGAAACTTTCTTTCGCTTATTTATATTGAAAACAAAAACAAATTTTCTTATTTTGTTTTTGTTTTTAATATAAATAAGTGAAAGAAAATTTCTTCTCGACATCGTGAGCCGGGCAGTTAAAGTATTTTTTTATGTAAAGCATAATACCTCTGAAACTAGAGGGGCTAGAAAATTATTTCCGCAATCAGCGAACAAAAATACATAAGAATTAATTATAATCAAAAAAGTTGTAAGGACTAAACTAAAAACACACGATTTCTAACATCGTTACAATAACAGTAAGATATCCTGATATATTCATGAATGTGAATCTATTTACATAAAAGAGATTTTTGTGTAGATTAACAATTCAGAAGGTATTTTGAAGTTTGGAAATTTAAGTTTAAAGTTTGAAATATTAACGGATTAATACAAAAAACTGTGTAAATAATGCAAATGCTAAATGTCACTATGTCTTTAAAGAGCTGATAGGAAAAACTAATGATGCCATCGTAATCAGGAGAAAAAAATACATAATGATCGGTCATTTTTATTTAATTCAAATATTCAATTCATATAAAAAGTAGCACAATAAAACTATTTAACTATAAATAATAATGCACACAAACATATGTATGTACGTACATATCCAGAAGAAATATTCATCTACCTGGAAGCAGGTTGGTAAGGGAGTAAAAGCACAACTCTATCTTACCAACCTGCATTGGTATGTTCCACTTGGTAGCTCTACAGGTATGAGCTTTGGAATGCATATAGGATGTGCAGAAAGAAGCCCATGCTTCATTCCTTTTTCACATATATATAATTAAAAAAAATTGGTCTTTAGATCAGAATTTTATCTCTACTCCTAGATTAACTGCCAATACTTTATTTTGTTGTTTTTTTTTTTCGTGCGTTGAATCAGGAGTCGATACCAGGCTAGAATACTACCCACTGGATTACCGAAGCACATATTTGATTTCGCACACATTTCAATTAAAAAATAAAAAATAAAAACTAGAAGCAAAAATTTCTTTCGCATCCCAATTTGTATAACCGTAAGCGAGAGAGTATGCACTATAAAAATTTTGAGAATTTGAGTATAAACAGCAGACCAACCTCGTAGTGTTTGTGTTAAATTTCGTCATGCGCTTACGTTATTGAATCTTCGTAAGGCAGAGGGGATGCACAGTGCTTACTTTTACCAAATTTATTTTTGCTGGATACTTAAGGCTAGGTTTCACTGTCCTACACAATCGTACGACTTTTGAGCAAAATGCAACACTGCAATGATAGAGATTACATAAATTTTCATTAGATCAAGGTTGTATTTGTTCAAAAGTCGTACGATTGTGTAGCATAGTGAGGCCTGGCCTTTATGAATGAATACATATCGCTCATTCACTATGACAATGTCATAGCTCTTCTTTAGTATTACTTCTACATTTAGGAGTATTTCTAAGCGAAATTGGATTTCATTTAGGTTATTTTTTTTGAAGTTAGAGCAATACGGCTTCCATATACATAATAGTACTAATAGTCTAACATTACACGATTGTATCATTAGTTAGACTTTTTTTATATTTTCAAAACCCTTAAAGGTTTAATTCTCATGTTCATTTAATGAATGAACTATAATTTTTTTTCTCGACGCACCCTTGCACCCATCCATGCTATCAAGGGTTAATGCTCAAATTGTCCACCTTACATGTATAAGTTTGTCTTTTTCAGCTAATGCTGGTCTGTAGAGGGATTGTACATCGTTTGTGGAGTGTGATGATAAATTACTACAAGCGAAAAATTTGACTTTGTGTCGCTAATTGCGTAAAAATTTTCAAACTTACATGAAATGAATACTCGCACAGATACTTAGATACTATTACTATAGAAAACACAAGTTAGCGCAGTCACTCATATTTGCGTTCGTTCTAGAATAAAAAACAAAGTTTTAACGAGCAGATTTGTATCACAGTTTATGGTGCTTTTTTATAAAATTTTATACTAAATAATGTTTATTATTTTAAGCAAATTATTTTGTTTTTATTAATAAAAATGTATATATTTTTTTTTGTTGCATGCATATAACAACTCATTAGATTATTGTCGTGAGATATGACAATGTTGAATTTTGTGATTGTTGTTACTGCTGTTAATGATCGTTGCAACAAATTGCTTTTCAGTTTTAAATTTAAAACAGCAAATTGAAAGAAGCCAAAAAAAAAACTTTATTAAATTTTAAGTTGTTGTTGCCTTTTCATTTATTGGTGAGGGGCAAGAAAGAAATTCGTTGGTAAGATATAAACAAAAAAAAATTATTTTCCATTAGTTCAAGTTGCTTAAAGATGCCTCCTGGAATTATAAAAATGATATAAATATAAGGGCAGGAAAACTTTGGTGGCAATATGTAATGATTAAAATGCCAGTATTATTATTGATATAAATGTTAATTAATATTTATATTAATTTTAATATGAACCAAATGAGAATTCCATTAGACACATTATTACTCAAAATGAGTGCTGTACACCACAAAGAACATGTTTCTTATATAGAGATTTGGAAATATGGTACTTTAGAGTTCAGACAAATTTCACTCCTAACATTTTTTTCCTGACTAATTTTTCGTGTTAGATTTTACTACCAACCAAGTGTGTAATGCTCAAAAACGTACGTATGAACTAACATTTTCATTTATATCAGAGTATATGACCTGTGTTAGAGCTTTCGTTGTTTTTTTTTTTTTTTTTTGCTGATGCCATTTATGTCTCAGTGTTATTTGTAGATTAATTGCATTTAGACACAGTTGGACATTATATACGACATTTGCTAAGATACATAGAGATAGAGACTGAAACGTAAGTGTGACTTACTTACTTACTCGCCATAGATATTAAGCCATATTCATTTATGCATAATTTTTTATTTTTTTCCGCCAATGGTGGTGAACGCACAAACGGATGGAGTTTTTGTTAAAAAGTTTCGTAGATTATTGATACTTTGTTTATATATGGGAAATAAAAAATAATTTTTGTTTAAAAAAATTTAAATAAAATAAATAAATTTCTATGACGCCATTTACATTGACCCGTGAAATAGATTGCAGCTAGACATCATCATCGTCATGACTTTGATTTTATGTGGATATTTGCTCATAAAGTTTCTTTTTTATACTTTGTAACTGCATTCATAGTAAATACCAGTAAATGAATTTAATATCTGAGGAGTCGCAGAACAAAACGTGCCTCTTTGATTATTTCAAAAGGTTGGAAAATCAAAGATAAATTATTTCACCCGATTATTTTATAGCATGAAACCAGAATATATAACAAGTTCCTTCCTTATTATAAAATGCATCAGACCACAATAAGTCGCAACAATAAACGTTAACTATGTACGAAATTAAAGGACTTTTAATATACAAATAGCACGTTTTGTTAAAATAAAACCAAACAAGTAAGAGTGCTATATTCGGTTGTGCCGAATCTTATATACCCTTTACCAACGTACGTTCATATATATAGTATACAGACTAGGGATGGGCAAAAAATATCTATATATCGAAATGTCGATATTTGAGAAAATAAATATCGATATATATCGCCGATATTTCAAAAACCTATATATCGATACATCGATTCTTATTTACGAGTATCGGGTTTCGATACTTTTAAGAGCTATAGCCGTTTTCTAACTGTGACCCAGGTAAGGCAGGTGACTTTTTGGATTTTGTGGGTAAAAGCCTAAAGGCTGAATTTGCTTTTACTTTCTGTTCTGTTACGAATCAGCTGAGTCTTTTTGGTTTATAAAAATCATATATAAGCCATTAGTTTTTCTCTCCTTAATTCTGCTATGTTGCGTACACATTCCTCGATGCATGTCGTTATTCACTTTATGAATGCGATGGTAGAACTATAGCTAAAACTTTACAACAATTACGCCCGGGAACTGAAATTGTATTATTTTCTTGGCATATGCTTATAAACGTTAAAAACCGAAAAGTTGTTCCCACTTTCCCGGGAAACGAAAAAGTCCGGGAAAAGAAAAACTCTAATAACAATGGACGATGCAAAACTCATCACTTTAGTGGAAAACTGTGACCATTCTGGTCCGAAACAACTGATAATTTATTACAGAAAAAGTAACTATTAAAATTTAGAAATAGAACGCCACAGCACAGAGCAGCAAAAGAAGTAAAGACTAATGAAGTCTTAAGGAGCTACAGTAGATTACGTATAACTTAACATAAATAGTTCTTTTGTATTAAATTTCTTGAAGTAAGTAATTGTGCATTCGAAATTAATGCAGCAAAAAATATCGATATATCGAAATATCGATGTTTTCAATAAATATATATCGATAGTGTTCAAAAACATCGATACGATATATATCGATACATTTTCTTCATTTGCCCATCCCTAATACAGACACATACATACATATTTGTTTTGTGAAAAATATTATAATTTTTTTCTCTAAAGCAATTAATAGTAAGTGACCTTTCAGTATTTTTCGATTAAGGAATTTGATTCAATTATTTTATTTTCGATATTAGCAATAGTTGAATATTTTACTCTACACTCTGTGGTTAAGATATATTTTACATTCACTCTTATTTCAGTCAACATCGACGTCACGTCAATACAATACCAAACAAGTAAGAGTGCTATATTCGGCTGTGCCGAATCTTATATACCCTTTACCAACGTACGTACATACATATATATAGTATACAGACACTTACATACATATTTGTTTCCATCTTGGGAGCTTTAATTTTCATTTTTCAAATTTCATACGCTAAACTTTTCTTTCAGAAGCATAAAATATATTCAATTTATAAAGAAAACGAAAAAAATTTTTAGACCTATTTAATTTTACATAACACAAAAAGTGTGAGTTTTCCAACCCTGGAGTCATAATTTTGGATTTTTCTGATTGTTGATACCAATCTAGTTCTTTAAAAAATACATAAAATATGTTAAGTGAACAAAGCAAAAACGAAATAAGGAAAAACTTAGTTTCATTTAATTCCTTTAATATTAAAAAATTCAGTAAAGTGCGACTTTGAATCGCGCACGAAAGGCAGGCTATTTTGCTTTTTCGAAGATTTTTTCAGTTGAAACGATTTTTTCAGTGTTGTCGCTTTTTTCTCGTTTCGGCGATTTTTTTCTGTTTTTGGAGGTTTTTTTTTTGGCGATTTTTTTCTTTTTTTGGGCTTTTCTTCATTTTGGAGATTTTTTTTCAGTTTGGAGATTTTTTTTCAGTTTGGCGATTTTTTTTTTTGGTTTTTTTTTCATTTTGGCGATTTTTTTCTGTTTTTTGGGGTTTTTTTCGTTTTGGCGATTTTTTTCATTTTGGCGATTTTTTTCAATTTGGCGATTTTTTTTTCATTTTGGCGATTTTTTCTGTTTTCTAGGTTTTTTTTTGGTTTTGGCATTTTTTTTTTTATTTTGGCGATTTTTTTTCATTTTGGCGATTTTTTTTCATTTTGGTGATTTTTTTCCATTTTGGCGATTTTTTTTTCATTTTAGCAATTTTTCCGTTTTATGCGATTTATTTTAGTCTTAGAAATTTTTTTTAATTTGGTGCTTTTTTTCGTTTTGGCGATTTTTTTTTTGTTTTTGGCGATTTTTTTCAGTTTGGCGATTTTGTAATTTTTTGATTTTTTAGTTTTACCGTTTTTGAAAATTTCAAGAGTTTTGCTCCTATGGTTTCCAAGATACAGCAGTTGTCAAAATTGCATAGTCAAAAGTGCGTTAACTGATGGAACACCCTTTAATTTAAATGTTTGGAAATTTTAGTGTTAATTTTTGTAGTCTGTATAAAAAGTGTATATACATATAATTGTATGTATATTACATGGGATTTTAACATTTTTCGTTGCTCGTTTTGGAACACCCTTTAATTTCCAATTCTCATGTATTTGTTGTTGTAGCGGCCAAAGGTCTACACACTGTGTCCAAATTTCAGGTCTGTAGCTCGTACGGTTCTCGAGAAATACTAATATAGTTTTAGACATAGTTAATTTTACATAACACAAAAAGTTACAGTTTTCCAACCCTGGAAACGTTTTTTTAATTTTTTTATATTTTTTTAATTTAAAATACCAGTTGTAATCGTACTGATGTGTAAAATAAGTTTATTTATTAAAAAAAATAAAAATTTGTTTTCGGTAGTTACTTTTATATGGCAAAATGAAGTTTACGTTTTCCAGCTCTGCAATCGTCTGTCCGATTTTGCTGAATTTCAATACCAATCTATTTTGGAAAATTTCTGACACACCAGTCCAAGAACGAAGTCTCTAGCTTTTCTGGGAGCTTCGGAAAACCGATTTCACGTACAGACAGACGGACAGACGGACAGACGGACAGACGGACAGACGGACAGACGGACAGACGGACAGACGGACAGACGGACAGACGGACAGACGGACATCGCTTATTCGTCTTCCCTATGCATAAGGATCCAGAATATATATATTTTATGTGTCGCTTATTGATATTATAGAAATTACAAACGGAATGACAAACCTATATATAACCTTTTACCATTTTTGTTGGTAAAGGGTATAAAAATTGGGGCATGTTTACTCGCTCTCGAGATGTTCAAAAATAGTGCTGCTATTCAATAACTTTAAAATATTCTTGGTATTGCACCTCCATACCAAGTAAACTAACTTGTTTTATATTTTCCCGCATTTAATAATAATTGATGTTGCAAAACTGGTTAGTGTCTTAATTTAAAGTTCCCATTCATTCTAAGTCATAAAGTATATAAAACTTGTAAACAAAAATAAAAAACTAACTTGACCTAGTTACTTTTGTAAAAAAAAGAATAAATTTACCAACCCTGGAATAAACCTTTTAGATTTATCTGATTTAAAAATTTAATAAAGTGTTTTAAGTGAACAAAGAAATAAAAAAAATTAGTTTTATACTTAATAGCAAACAAAAATTCAAAGTTTCCATCTTTGGCGCTGTAACTTTCATGTTTCAAATTTTATACGCCAAACTTTTCTTTCAGAAGCATAAAATATATTCAGTATATAAAGGAAAAGAAAAAAATTGTTAGACCTATTTAATTTTACATAACACAAAAAGTGTAAGCTTTCCAACCCTGAAGTCATAATTTTGGATTTTTCTAATTCCTTATACCAATCTAGATCTTTAACAAATACATAAAATATGTTAAATGAACAAGGCAAAAACGAAATAAAAAAAATTAGTTTCATTTAATTCCTTTAATATTAAAAAATTCAGTAAAGTGCACCTTTCACTCGCGCACGAAGGGTTTTGTACATTCGGTTTTGAGCATTTTTTAATGTGGCTTATTTACTTTTTCGAAGTTTTTTCAGTTTAAACGATTTATTTAGTTTTGCCGCTTCTTTCTCGTTTTGGCGATTTTTTTCTGTTTTTTAGGTTTTTTTTATTTTGTCGATTTTTTTCTGTTTTTGTGGCCTTTTTTCATTTTGGTGATTTATTCCTGTTTATGGGGCTTTTTCATTTTGGAGATTTATATAATTTTGGCGATTTTTGTTTTCATTGTGGCGATTTATTTGCTTAGGGTTTTTTTTCATTTTGGCGATTTTTTTATTTTGGCAAGTTTGTCATTTTATTTTGCCGATTTTTTTACATTCTGGAGATTTTTTTCATTTCCGCAATTTTTTTTTCATTTTGGCGATTTTTTCCTGTTTTGGGTTTTTTTTATTTCAACGTTTTTTTTTAATTTTGGCGATTTTTTCATTTTGGAGATTTTTTTCCATTGTTGGGGGTTTTTTCATTTTGGCGATTTTTTTCATTTTGGCGATTTTTTTCTGTTTTTAGAGTTTTTTTCGTTTTGGCGATTTTTTTTAATTTTGGCGATTTGTTTTCATTTGACGATTGTTTTTCTGTTTTTTTCGTTTAAGCGATTCTTTTTTGTTTTTGGCGATTTTTTCGGTTCGGCGATTTTATAATTTTTTAATTTTTTAGTTTTGCCGTTTTTGAAAATTTCAAGAGTTTTGCTCTTACGGTTTCCAAGATACAGCAAGTTGTCAAAATTGCATAGTCAAAATTGCATTAACTGATGGAACACCCTTTAGTTTACTGTTGTCTTGCCAACAGTGTTTTTTAGCGTTTGTTTTAGAATATTTCGCTGTAGTAAAGCGTTTAAAAATGTCGCATGTCTTGAAAGGTCTTATAAATAGTCTTGTGCAGGACTTTAATACATACAATTGTATGTATATTACATGAGATTTTAATATTTTTCGTTGCTCGTTTTGGAACACCCTTTAATTTCTAGTTCTCATGTATTTGTTGTTGTAGCGGCCAAAGGTCTACACACTGTGCCCAAATTTCAGGTATGTAGCTCTTACGGTTCTCGAGAAAATACCCTGTGACAGACATAGTTTTAGACACATGTAGTTAATTTTACATAACACAAAAAGTTAAAGTTTTCCAACCCTGGAAACGTTCTTTAAATTTTTTAATTTAAGATACCAATTTTAGCCGCACTGAAGTGTAAAATAAGTTTATTTATTAAAAAAATTAAAATTTGTTTGCGGTAGTTACTTTTATATGGCAAAATAAAGTTTAAGTTTTCCAGCTCTGCGATGGTCCGCTCGATTTTGCTGAATTTTAATATCAATCTATTTTGGAAAATTTCTGAGACACCAGTCCAAGAACGAAGTCTCTAGATTTTCTGGGATCTTCGGAAAACCGATTTCACGTACACCAGACGGACGGACGGACAGTCGGACATCGCTTATTCGTCTTCCCTATTCATAAGGACCGACAAACCTATATATACCCTTTTCCATTTTTGGTAAAGGGTATAAAAACCATGTTTGTTTTGCGACAATTTCATTTTTATTACCCGACTGCGCGGCGCATATACAGTATTTTTCGGTTAATTGCACATCAAAATTTGCACAACTTTTTGTTCAATTAACCGGGGAACCAATTAGCCGATACCCGCTCAATTGAACAATTCGTTCAATTACAAGAATCCCGTTTAATGGAACAATTTGTTCAATTACAGAAATCACGCATAATTGGAACTACTAATGAATTAAAAGAAATCGCATATGTATGTGCACTTTAAGTTTTTCAAAATAATTTTTTTTACCTTAAACGAAAAAAATGCAAGTAACAGAAAAAAATTTACATATATGTGTATACGCAGGTATTTATTATTACTTCAATTAGTAGAGATACCACCCAGATTTTTTCACAAATGATGTCAAATATGTATGTGCAAAAATGCTAGATTATTTTTCAATAATAATGCAATTAACCGGGTAAAAGTAAGAGGAAATTTATTTTTGATGACATGAATTTTGAACCAATTAAGCGGGAAAATCAATTAACCGGGTTCAATTATCCGAGGAAATTTACATGTGTTTTCGTATGCAATATTTTTTTGCCCGATCATGTGGTTCAATTAAGCGTGGAAACCAATTAACCGTAGGGTCAATTAACCGAAAAATACTGTATATGTACATATGTGTATTCTTTTGCTGCGCTATATAAGCCCAACGTTAGAGCCGATTTTGATAGTTCTTATGTCAATCGCTTTGTCTTAATCCCGACAGTGTCACAAAAGATATGACAGTAGTCAAAATTCAATAAGGCATCATTTCATGAACACGAAATATAATGAAAAGTCTGCGAACTATATCAAGATGGGTATCATTCGATAGGTATTTACTAAATGTCTATGGCAAAACTATTTTCTGTGGTACAATTCGTCAGTAGTACTGGTGACAAAGGCACTTTTGAATCAGTAACGATTCTCCATTGATACTTCCTACAGGGTATCTAAAAGATATACATACATATGTATTTACAAAGGTGTTTGTATGCATTAAGTTTTTATACTACATCCCAGCTAGCATTTGGGTGATTATTTTTGGCAGAAATATCTTATATGATTCTCTACAGATCGCTTTTGATGATTAAAAAGTGATTTATCACTTGGGCGATTGAAAGAGGATTCACTTATGATTCATCTATATGATCAAATAATGATTTCTTGAAAAGAGAGGAATATCATGCAAACCGCAAAAAGGTGATTTAAATGATTTAATATGAAAATTGCTCAAAAATAATCAGCAAATCGTATCATAACTGATTCTTTGGTATGATTCATCTGTAGGGTACCATTTTCTCACAACGGGAGTATCATTTATGATCGAAAAATGAGCTCATATACGGTTATTTTTCCCGTCAAGCTGATTCGGAAACGATTGGATTATGATACAAAATGCTACCTGGGATTCCAGATAGCATTTGGGTGATTATTTTTGGCAGAAATATCTTATATGATTCTCTACAGATCGCTTTTGATGATTAAAAAGTGATTTATCACTTGGGCGATTGAAAGAGGATTCACTTATGATTCATCTATATGATCAAATAATGATTTCTTGAAAATAGAGGAACATCATGCAAACCGCAAAAAGGTGATTTAAATTATTTAATATGAAAATTGCTCAAAAATAATCAGCAAATCGTATCATAACTGATTCTTTGGTATGATTCATCTGTAGGGTACCATTTTCTCACAACGGGAGTATCATTTATGATCGAAAAATGAGCTCATATACGGTTATTTTTCCCGTCAAGCTGATTCGGAAACGATTGGATTATGATACAAAATGCTACCTGGGATTCCAGATAGCATTTGGGTGATTATTTTTGGCAGAAATATCTTATATGATTCTCTACAGATCGCTTTTGATGATTAAAAAGTGATTTATCACTTGGGCGATTGAAAGAGGATTCACTTATGATTCATCTATATGATCAAATAATGATTTCTTGAAAATAGAGGAACATCATGCAAACCGCAAAAAGGTGATTTAAATGATTTAATATGAAAATTGCTCAAAAATAATCAGCAAATCGTATCATAACTGATTCTTTGGTATGATTCATCTGTAGGGTACCATTTTCTCACAACGGGAGTATCATTTATGATCGAAAAATGAGCTCATATACGGTTATTTTTCCCGTCAAGCTGATTCGGAAACGATTGGATTATGATACAAAATGCTACCTGGGATACATATGTACATATATTGTTTTATTTATTATATATGTAATTATTATTTTAAAATAATTTATTTCACAAGATTGAATACAGTTACATACATATGTACCTATGCAGGAATGTTATCCCGTGAGAGCGTTAGAATTCGTGCGTGATTCTTAAAAATCGCTCACGCACGATCACGTACGAGTAATTTTTTTAAGTCACGCTCACGCACTCACGCGTATTTAATTATAAATTTGATCACGGTAAATTCTCGACATTTGCACATCCCTAGTATTCAGGATCTTTATGATTTTGTGTTGTTGCTGGCGTTTTCTTTTTCACCTGCAAAAACTCAATAATGTTCACTTTAAACTTTGTTGTTTAATGGTGTTTTGAATTTTATTAAACAATACAGTTTTTTGCCCGTAGCTTCTTTTATTTGGCAAAATGCAATTTACTTTAACTCCACTAAAAAAGATAAGCTTAAGAATTGTCTCTAGTGCTGTGTTGCACATATGTTCATATTAGTGATGTGCCGAATGATAATTTTTGATATTCAGGCATACGAATACCAATAAGAATATTATATGTGAAATTTAAAGACATTTAATAGAGGCTTAATTTGCGTCTGTAAAATGAAATATGACAAATTTTTTTTTAAAAAGATATACACAGACAAAATTATGCCCAAAAATTTTTCAAACAAATGTTTGTTTGAAATAAAATTTAGTTTCAGTAAATATTTTTTACTGATCAAGTAAATTGTTTATTCAAAATTTTCCAATTTTATTTATCGTTTGTCGGCTACTTGTCGGAATTTATATATCTGTTGCAATAAACAATAATGGTTTATATTCAATAAGCGACGCATAAAGTATACACATATATATTGTGGATACTTATGCACAGGGAAGACGAATAAGCGATGTATGTGAAATCGGTTTTCCGAAGCTCCCTGAAAAGCTAGAGACTTCGTCCCTGGACTGCTGTATCAGAAATTGGTATTGAAAATCAGCAAAATCGAGCAGACGATTGCAGAGCTGGAAAGCTTAAACTTTATTTTGGCCTATAAAAGTAACCACCGCAAACAAGATTTTATTTTTTTTATAAATAAACTTATTTTATACTTCAGTACGAATAAAATTGGTATTTCAAATTAAAAAAAATACAAAAAGATTAAAAAAAAGTTTCCAGGGTTGCAAAACTAAAACTTTTTTTGTTATATAAAAGTAAAATTAAATGCATGTTGTTTCAACTTGAAATAACTTTGATTCAACATGGTTCTTTGCATTATTTCACTATGGAACTTACATTGTTCCAACTTCAAATAACTTTGATTCAACATGGCTCTCATTATCTCATCAACATGAAATAAAGTTATTGTAAAACTAAAAATTTTCTCCGACGATTAGTGTAAACCATGTTGAATTAACTTGAAACATGTATGAAGCAAAATGATTGCCGTAAAAGGTTAAACAAACCTTGTTTACGTAGATTTTAGGTTAAAATTTTTTTTGTTTCAACCAATGTATAATAAATGTTTAATTGTATCGTAATATGAAATAATATTTGCTGAATTCACAACCTCTTGTAAGAGTCGCAGTTCGTACAAATGTTTTTGGTTTGTTTTTTACTTAAATTACCACAACTCATGTACAAACTACAACTCTTACAATAGGTTATTAATTGAGCAATTATATATTAAAAATGTACTCTTTTAAAATGGCAAAAATTAAGAAAACGAAAAAAGTTCATTACGTAGTTTAACTAGGTTTTTTTCTAAGTTAACGGTTCCGTATAGCATTAAAATTTTAAACTATACGGAATATATATAAATAGAATATATAAAGTTTAAACGAAAAAAATATCTCGCACGGTGGAGCAAGTGGTCAAGCAAACATTAAGACATTAAGTTGGAAAAAATTACCATTATTAACAAGCAATCACAATAAATCACATTCCTGTGTTTCATATTTGACATCCTTTTGATTATTCGGTATGGGAAATATCCCAACAGTGCGTATGACCAAAACCTTGCGCTGAGTGCCTTCGAAATTCCGCTTTCTGCAGTCCCGTACTGTCCTGTACTCGAAATCTCGCGGAGTGTACTCGTTAACAAATTTTCAGGTTTGGAAAATGAAATATTATTTAACACGGCAACCTCTTTCGATCCAAGATATAAAACTATTTTTTTTAAATAATTTCACACAACATTTTAAATTTACTAGAAGATGGCCAAGCAGAGCCAAGTCCTTGTACTCAAAATCCAAAAAGTACAAGACTAGATGGAAATAAAGATTCTGTAATTACGAGTAAAAAGCACTCTTCTCTTAAAAACAAGAATTTTTGGAATACGAATACTTAAAACTGACCGAATATTCGGAAATCCGAATACGATTACGAATATTCGCACATCACTAGTAGACATTTATGTACATACGAGTATGTTACACATGCCTATTGTTCATGTGCTTATGTGTTTTACTGCTGAATGTGTTTTATTTTGGCAACACCTTCAAATGTGTCTAAACATCAAATATGATTTCCATCTTTTTTCTCTTGTTATTTTTTTTTCCATTTCATTTGGCGTTTTGTTCCTGATCACTTTGAATAAATAAATATCTTTGTGGTCATTTATAAATAGAAAGAAAGGAGAGGATTTGTGGTATGATGTGCTATTGCAAGCGCACATCACTTTAGTCTCCTGTTAAGTTTTACTAACAAGCAACCTGTTGTTTTAAATTGAACTACATACATATATTTGCAGAAGGTTATTTTAGACTTTAACTGGGAAATATTACAGATTATACTTGCACTGCTCTAGGTTCTAGAAGAATAGACTGTTGCTATTCTTCATAAAACCAGTTGAAGTCACTTTAAGAAAGTCAAGTTTTGCTAATAGGCATTTTAAACGAAATATTTATTATCTTGAGTCACTGAATTTCAGACAGTCATAGAGGAGGAGCATACTTGTCCCTTCCTCTTCTTCATGATGAAAACTCCAGCAAATATCGTTGTAATTGGCAAATGTCTATGGGGACAAATTCTTTTGGTCTGGCTCTTCCTCCCATCATTCTTTCACTTGTTGTTAAAGTTGGTGTGAAGTTATGTTCTTTCCTCTTGTAAATGATTTCAATATCCCAACTTGTCTCATTTGAGGAGCTGAGCGCCATAGCGGAACAAGTAGTGACTATACTTTTAAGTTGTTACCATATATTTTGGCATATGTGAGATATCTGGAGATATCTCACATTTAAATTTGGTAACTAGGGATGAGACGATACCACTAAGGTATTGATACTTTTACTTGATATGGTATCGTTTAAAAAGATTCGATACCTACTCAGTATCGAATAAAACGGCATCGATACTTACTTGTATCGGTTAAGTTCTTCATATGATTTCAAATAGTAAAAACAAAAGTAAATTCACACAATACACACACACATACATGTACACACATATGTATGTCTGTATGTATGTAAATACCTTGAAATATTTTCGTCAATAGGAGCAGTACCAAGCGGGAATAAGAAGGAATAAGGATGCCTGCAAAGGCCTTCGTACTCCTTTTTTTGGAGTTACAAGGCCTGCTCGCTCCATTCCCTACTCAAGCTTCTGAAAGACCTTGAAGTTTATGGATTTTGCTTTTGCTTTGTTAGAAAAACAAAACATGTTACTCCTTTTCTTTTTCCCTTCCCTTAGAACAGAATATGGACTGTATATCTTATCTTTATAAGAAAGAGTCAAGGCCTTCTATAAAATATTATTTAGCAGTTAGATAGAAATTGTAATTGAATAAAAAAATCCTAAGCGGTCCTTAATAAACCCTGAAATAAGAAGATCTTCTGAGTTTTCCCGCTGGGTATAGCTAGAATGAATGGCATTTTACATGTTTGCGCAAATTCGATGTGTGCAATAATGCACCCTTTTAAAATAATTTTTGCCGCTCAAAAGTTGATTGTATTTTTATTTTAAGTATAACCGCACACTTGATTCCCCGAACTTACTTTTATATACGTATATTCTAAACAATAATTTGCATTTAATTCGAACATGTAAATTGTTGTTAAGCTGGTGTCATGTATAATATTGTTGCGGCTAATACTTTTACTTTTTACCGATACCTACTTTGTACTTGGTAGTAAAGTATCGATGCCAAAAGTACTTGGCTTCTGAGCAAAAGTATCGAGTACTTACTTGTATTTATTCGTATCGTTTCATCTCTATTGGTAACTTTAAATTTTTTTTTTGTTGATATTAAGGGCCGGTTTGTAAATGTCGACAACGTACGATAAAATAAAAATTTTTGCTTCAAATGTAAGTGTACGGCACGTCGAACATTGCCGACATTGACAAACCTAAGTCTTGTGTTTGTAGCTTGTTTACATCTGATAGTTTTGTAGATAGGTTGCCCATTAAAATGTTGTGGTCAGATGGAACATCTAGGATTGTATACGTTGAAACTACACGAATTGAAAATCATTTATGTAGCGAACAATGTTGTGACCATTACCTAGTGGAAATTTCCATGTGTCGAGACATCTAGGTGAAAGTTTAAATACCTTATTGTTAATTCTCTTATTTTTTCTGGACAGAATTATAGCAACTTATATCTTCTTTCATTGCAATTTCCTGGCCCATGAGGACCAGCTATAAAATCGACACTATCTTGTAAAATTTTGGCATTTAAGTCGCCTTGTATAATAGTTATTTCATGTGTTTGTTTATATATTACAATAATTATATTTCAGCATAAAGAGGCTCAACTCAATATTATCAATATAATCATCCTCATCACCTAATATTTTTTTAAAGAAGTGACACTCAGGGAAGGGATAGTGATAGATAGGTGCTGAAGGAAGAGATAGAGGAAAGCTTCATTATTTTACAACTCTGCTTTTTCCACGTTTTTAATAAAGTAGTTTTGCACCACCTCTGGTGTCAATGTAGCGTATTAAATTTTTAAAGCTGTGCTTTAAAAGGGCTCTGAACACTGAACACGATTTGGTTCAGTCACCAGTGTCTATGCCTTCATCACTTGAACTTTCCTACAACAACTGATACAAATCGACACTAATGCACATTTGAAAAATGTGTGGTCTTGTTATTTAATGACTTTCAGAGACCAGGCTCTGGGTACAAGTAAGCACCATGTCAAGCCATGGATAAGTGATGCCTTATGGGCAGCTATTGAGGAAAGAAAACAGTTAAAGTCAGCCTTCAGTCGATACAAGGAACACTTGAGGTCCTTAAAGAACGTGATGCATATAAGGATGCGCAGAAACGTGTGAAGAAGGTGGTTAGAAATGATACACGGCAACATTATAACAAAATTGCACAAGAAGCAGAAGTCGCGTCAGCAATGGAAACACTCAAGTAGTTTACAATGCAGTAAGGAAACTATGTGGCGAGAAAACGTTAAGCACGCCTAACATTAAAGGGAAATGTGGAAACGTACGTAAGCAGATGAAAAGAATTCTTCGAGATACCTACAATTAACCCTATTCCACTTTCCATGGCGCCCATACCCTGACGTAATCACAGAAGGGATGTACTTATATCTACTCCAACCATTGCTGAGCTAATCAAGCTATAGGCAAGCTCAAAAATAATAAAGCTGCTGGATCGGATAATCTACCGCGAAAACTTTTCAAATACACACCATCCTTATCAAATTATATCTCACATGGAATGCAGAGGCAATACCTAAAAAAGGCGACCTCAGTTAATGTAAGAATTGGAGGGGCACAACACAATCCAGAGAATACTGTGCTTCATAATACTGGAACATATATCACCTACAATTCCCTCAGGGGAGTCTATTTTTGATTACGGGCTTGGCAACCCCGGGGCTCCAGCTGGAGTAATGTGGCTTTTTCCATTGACGTACCTTTGGTACATTACCCATATAACTTATGTGTTCCTACCCGATCTCTGGCAACATAGCAAAGGATGTGCACATATTTATAAAAGGAAGACAGGTTCCTGTTGATGTCAGTTAGGTGCATGATCAGCCAGAACTGCCCCTGAGTTCAAAAGATAGTAGTAGTGAAGCCTTTATGGTGGAACTGCGAGGTTTGACAAGAGGCTACTTCTGGTGCCACGGGTGCCGGTTGCCCGACAGTTGAGCTGCTCTGAAAATTTGATGCATGTAGCGGTCGTCAGGATCCTTTGCTAAAAGGGCGAGTTCGTCCTACCCGACGGGATTTAAGGAATGATTTTGGTGTGTGTGGAGTAGGCACTGGATTTTTGGCGACACAGGCATGGGTTCATCTCGGTGAATGGTTGAGCTGTGCCGTCAATGGTTGAGGAATTCTCTTGGGGACCTCGCTATAGGTGTATACACAACACCTTGGCGTGGAAGCCAGAGAATTATCGTGGTGGCTGGGAGAATAGTCTTGGCTTCCCAGTGTTAAATCAATGCTAGTGGTTGGTATGACGCGGTCAGCCAGACACTATTTTAGGTGCTGTTGCCAATCAACAGAAGCTGCTATGGGCACGGACATAGCAGCAGAGTTTAGATAGCTCAAATTACCTCAGAAAGGTAATTAAATATAGTACAGGGATAACTATATATAAGGATTGCAACCTATGTGCCTTTGTGGAGTGAACATAGGTGCATTCCTAAGAGGGTGTATGGCGGCGTTGGTCTGGCGTCTAACCCACACCCGTGCCTAGGACAACGTGAGATAATCACATCACCTACAATTGAAATTGAATCACATCACCTTCAATTGAAACGTGCCTACATAAAGAACAGAACGAACTTTAATCAAATCAATCTTGTGTGGACCACATCAACACAATAAGAATTATTGTTCAACAATCTGTTTAGTGTATTTCAGCGCTATTTTTAGCATTTGTCAATTTTGAGCGCACATTTGACAATATTAAGCGTGAATATATTTGGTATTGCCTGCAAAATATTGGAATCCCAGATAAAATTATTAAAATGATTCGTGTGCTATATAGCAATGCACCCTGTAAGGTGCGCTATAAAGTGATCCTTTCCAAATAAATGAAGGCATCCGTCAGGGATGTGCGCTCTCGCCAATATTATTTCTCCTAGTGCTCGGCAACGTCATGGCTAAAACAATTGCTGAAGCCAAAGACAGAATACAATGGCATCTAAATCAATGTCTACATGAATTAGACTATGCAGACGACTTTTGTCTAATGTCTCACACATTTAATGGCATACAGGAGAAACTCAGTTGCCTGCAAAAAAAATAGTATTGCTGTTGGTCTGAAAGTAAATATGGGAAAGACAAAGATTCTGAGAACAGCAACTAACAACAAAATACCTATAACACTAAATGGTGGCATCATAAAAGATGTTGAAAATTTCTGCTATCCGGCAGTGTGATAAGCAAAGACAGGAGTGCCGATACTGATGTCAGAAGTAGAATTAATTAATCTAGACACGCCTATACATACTTTAATAGGGTGTGGAGTTCTTCCCATATCTCAAAAAACAAATACTAGAAATTTTTAATACCAGCGTCAAATCTGTACTATTGAAGGTGAGCAGTGTGATTTCGAAAAAGCTGCAGGTATTCGTAAATAAGTGTTTGAAGCGAATCCTGAAGATATTCTGGCCTGAGCGCATTTGCAATGTAAATCTGCTAAGAGCCCGCAATACAGATCCCTGGACGTTGAAATACGCAGAAGAAAATGGAAGTAGATTGGTCATACCTTAAGGAAAGATATCTCTGAAATTTCCAGAATCAGCCTACAAAGGAACCCATAAGGCAAAAATAGCGTAGGACGACCAAAATTTACATGGCCTATATCAACTGAAATTGAAATGTTCAGTAGAGGGATGTCTAGGTCAGAACTAAAGAGACTTGCGCAAGACAGAAAAAGATGGAGAAATTTTGTAAATTTAATTTAAATGTAGTTTGAATGCATTGTTGTTATTTTTTCTTATTTTGTATTGCTAGAAGCTCCAAACGGAGTAACGAATCTTGCTTGATACTTCATATCCGTTAGCTAAAATAAAAAAAAAAGAACGGACTGAAACCCAGGACCTTTGGTTTTGTAGTTAACGTGCTAACTACTTCAGCCAACGCGGCTATTTTAAAAAGAGTTGTTCGATCCGATTTCAAAACAAAACCTGCTACATATTTACTGATTAAGATGATATATGATTTGGTTTCCTAAATAAAATATTTTCTTTAAGTCGCTAATGAATTCATCACACCCATGATCAATTAAGTTAAGTGTAGCTTGGGAGATTGAAAATCTTTACTGATTTTCCAATCTTTAGTCCAACAATTTGAAATCTTGAAAAATGTATAGCTCAACCAAGATGCAGTCAATAACAACCAGCACAAGAAATTCCAAATTTAAAAACACAATTAGTTATGTTTTAAAATATTTTTTTTGCAGTTGTTATTGTTTGCGTTGCTTTTTCACATGCTTCAAAACAAAAGCAAACAAAAAGTACATTTTACTTTACCACCAGCAACAGCCAACCACCAACAACAACAACAACAATGCGTTACTTTTTATTAGGGATGTAACGAATGTTCGCATTCGCTTTCGCATTCGCAAATAATTCGCTTACTTTTGCTATTTGCATTCGCTTTTGCATTCGCTTAAATGTATGCGAATATTTAAAGCGAATACTAAAGACAAAAATATTGGAAATATTTTCCAGTTTTTGAAAAAGAAGAGGCAGTGTTTGAATTGCGCGAAAATATTTTCTACTTAAGACTAGTCTGTTAAAACTTTTGAAAAATGGTAAGCAAATCATTACTTTGTTCAAAAAATTTTAAATGCAAAAATATTAACTAATCCTTCTTTGTTGCAATTTTTTCGCGAAACAAGTCCCACTCATATTATTTCGCATGAAAACTTAAAATGTTGAAGATATATTTCATATGTTTTTCCCAAAATGAACAGAGTACTACTTCTAGAAAAAAATTTCATGAACAATTTTACAGGAAATGTTGAACTTAGTACAAGGTCTTAGGGCGAAAGTACGAATGGGTTGATTGCCTGACATTTTGTAAATTTATTTTAATATGATTTCATATATCTTTCAGTTTAACAATTTTTATTTCTAATAAATTAATAAATATTTGCTGAATACAAAACTCAAGTAGATCTATGTATACAACACAACTTCATGTTCTTAGATAAATTTATTTTCATGTGCTTTTTTTAACGTATTGTAATATTTGCATTCGCTTTCGCATTCGCATTCGCTTTCGCAAAAATTAAAATGTATTATTCGTTTTCGCATTCGCATTCGCTAAACTGGTATTCGTTACATCCCTACTTTTTATGTACAGCAAGAGCAAAAAAGTGAGTGTGCAACAAACAACTAGCAATGTATTTTCCACACACCTTTGAGGCATGTAGTAAATGCAATGAGTACAACAGAAACAAAAAAGTGTTGCTGCTTATTAGCAAAACTGAATGCATCTAAACAACGCAACATTTACGCCCAACTTTTAACTAAAGGCAGCATTTTTTTTTTGCTAATTTTTTATACTTATTTCTCTAGTGTTTTTTTTTTTTTGCATTTTTAGTCGAAATTATTCCATCTGTACAAATACTTAGCAGACAATTCTATGCATGTCTGTCCGTTGGTTGGCCTGTCCGCCTGTTCATCCATTACCGACCACTTGTTGCTCTTTTACTCATTCAATTTGTCAGTTTGACCAAAAAAAAACACACTATAACCAAAAGTTTGAAGAAAAAAAGAAGTGTTTGCAAATATAAATAACAACACCAAAACAACAATAATTTGCAACATCGACACAAACAAGAACAACTGCAGCACAAACTATTTTACAAATATTAGAAGAAACTCCAACTTTTCTTTTGGGCATTTACACATGTATGTACTTGCGATCGGTACTTGTTGCAATTGTGGCGATATTCATATCGAGTCAAAAGGTTATCGTTCAATAACCACCAACCAACCATATGCTTAAAACATAAATACTATTTATTGACTGCTGCTTATGGAGCATGCCACAAACAACAAGAAGAAGAAAGAAGAAATAATATTAATGCTTCTTTATTAAATGTGAAAAATAGTGGTAGAAAGAGTCTAGGATGTGAACAAAATGGTCCTTAACAGTTAAACTGGAAGTCCAGGACATTACGAATATAAAGGAAGAAAATTTTCATTGCTTCTAAACTGCCGATAAATGCATATTTTATAATATTTATAATATTCAATAATTTTAGTAAATTAATACAATGTAATGATCCATCTACGACAGATAGTACGTTAGTTAGGTTAGGTTAGATTAGCAGGCTGCTGGTAAGGAAGGGTGAAATTTAGAGTACAGCTCACTTGAGTCCAATACAATGATCCCTTTGTGCTACCTGTTAGTTAAATAGAAGATAGTGAGAGAGGGTGATAGGGAAGGGATAGTGATAGAGAAGACAGGTGGTGAAGAAAGAGATAGAGGAAAGGTTCATTATTTTACAACTCTGTTCTTTGCTCGCTTTTTGATAATGCAGTGTTTGTTGCAGCGCCTCTGGTGTCAAATGAGACGTGTTAAGTAGGCATTTCATTGATTATTTTACTTCGCCGAAGATTCTGCTACACAATAACGACGAAAGAGGGCGCTGTGATGTTACATTAGGCTTAGCAGCCGCTGAAGCCATTGTAATTTTGGTGACCAGTGCATTAAGCCTGAATCACTAGAACTTTTCCCACAACAACTTATACAAAGGACACACATCAGAAAAATGTAGGTTGTTGTTATTTAATGACTGGCTGAGACCTGCCTCGAACCCAATACCCAGTAGTCAACGTGCTAAATACTTCAGCCATCGCCACGTTCGTTAATTAACTCATCTCAAATTTGCGATTGTAGAGCGTATCTTATTTAGAAACATAGAATTTTAATTTGGAAATGCTGTTTGATATTTGCACCATCTTGCCAGCTGTTACTTATTTTGAGTCAAGCTTGGTTAGCAATTTCATGGTTAAAAGACTGACAAGCTTGCAAATTTTGTATACACTTAACCGCAAAACTGCACATACGACTTAATATTTTAAAAAAAAAAAACTTTAGTTTTTACAGGAATAACATTAATTGTGTCAACTTCTTTTTATTTTAAAATAGAAATAATTTAAATTAAATAACAATATCACATTTGATTTCACTAAACAATAGGTCTGTTCATTTATTTTTCCAGCAGAAACTAGCAACGACAGAATAAAGCAGAAATTTACAAAATTACTCTCCTAAAAATGAAGAACGCCTTATGCTAGGAACACAACTGGGACGAACGACGAATTTTTCGGTGCGAACTTTCGTCATAAAAAATAAAACACATGTGTGCATATGAAAATGAACACAACACCGCCGTACAACGAAATTCGTCGAGCGTGACGAATTCTTAAATAGATTTATTTCTCATTTGTACGCCGACGACGAAAAAACAATTTTCTCTCTCTCACTCTGTCTCTGTACACACAACAACCAACTTTATCAAATACAACAGAGGAATTCACTGAGTAAATTCGTCAAATTTACGCAGCGAACTCTTATCGACGAATTCGTCGACGTGGACGAAATTCGTCGTTCGTCCCAATTGTGTTCCTAGCATTACTTGTAAAAACTTGCAAGAAAATTTTTTTCATATCAGAACATTGGATAATATTTTAAATTGCAATTTTTTTAGACATTGACATTTAATATGAAATTCTTTACACAGTTTCCTGTATTTTTACTATTTTTATGCATTTTTCATAGTTTTTTAATTTTATTGATTAACAAATACAAAAAAAAATCCACTTTCCATCTCTGATCATATATGAGAAACAAGCAAAATTATTAGCCATTAAAATTTAATCTATGTGGCTTAATAAAAGAAAAACATACGTATACATGGTTTTTTAACAAGGAAATGCACATTTTTAAGTTTTCCTTTTTATATATTTTTTTAATAATTAATTTGACAACAGAACACACAAAAAGGGGTTGGCTAATTCTTGCAATTAAAAATTTTACTACTAATAATTTGTAAGAATTATTTTTTCGCTCAATTTTTTTTTTTCTCTCTTTTGACGCTCTCTCCCTGCAAACTTTTTGAGTTAATGAACACTTTCCAGTAACAATTGTTACAAATTCGTAAAAATTTTTAGTAAATGAACAAACCTATTATTAAACAAGCAAAAAATAATATAATTCAATATTTTATCCTATTGCAAAGTTGTACATACTATGTATTGTTGAATTTGTTGTGTCACATTTTTTAAAATTTTAATAGCTTCTGTGTCCGCTTTTTTATCAAACATTTCTTTAAGCCTTTTAGGCATCGAACAAACCAGATGTTTAGTTGTTTTCTGACGAAAAATTTTCCATTATCCTTTAAAATTTTGCTTCTTTGAGATAGAGACAATGGCCGTCTATTTTTTACGCTTCTGCTTCAAGGGAGCCCATAAATAATCGATCATATCTAAATCTGGGAACTGTGAAAGATGTCGAAGCTTTGGTTTTACTTTATAGAGATGACATTATTTAACCAGCCTTGAGCTGTGCTTGGGGTCATTATCATGCATTTGGTTGGTTGATTTACGTGGCTGCCTACTACACGCAGGCATTCAAGTAGAATGATCGTTAATAGATCCAATCCATTGCGTTGAGATATCTGATAAGGTCACTCAACCCCAACTCAGATAAATTGTAAAGATCGTCCAGTACATGACTGCCTAAAAATTTGTGTTTCGAGAGATGCAAAGCTGGACATTCGCAAAGAAAGTGGAAGATTGTTTCTTCTTTGCTTTCTTCTCGACAACTTCGACAGAGTTCATTATAAGACAGACCTATCCCACTGCAGACCTATCTGACTGCAACGAGCCTCGAGATATCTCTATGATTCGGCGTTGGTGGCATTCATAGCAGAGCCAGCTCTATCCAGCTGGTCCACCCGTTCGTTCCTGGCTGGAACCCAGAGGGTGTTGTGGTCAGCCTGGCTATCCATCCTAGATAGTAAACTCTTTTCCTATCCTGACTAAGCTCGATAAATTTTTGTGGTTTTATTGGATATCTCACCAATAATCTTATTGAGAGCGAACAACATGCTGTTAAAGCATAAGTGTAATCCGAAACGTATTAGGCAAATCTTGTTTGTACTTATTTTTATCCTAACCTAACCTAACAGTAACCGTATTGCAGCATTGGTGTCCTCCCTCGTGAACGCCACACAACATAGAGGGCTTGAATACATGTAACGGCTTCTCGTGCATCACACGCAGATTTTGAATTATTGACCTAACCGCTCGTCTCCCATGATTTTTATTTTTTATTTTTTAAGAGGAGTAACACACAGGCAATGAATGCCTACTACTATTACTTGGTGATCCCTTCTTTAGAAAAGGGATAGTGATAGAGAAGACAGGTGGTGAAGGAAAAGATAGGGAAAGCTTAATTATTTTACAACTCTATGGGGTTATTATGTAATTCGATTCGAAACGAAAACTGTTCCAATTTGTATGTTATGAATATTGCAACTCGAACATATTTCCGTTCGATTCGGATTACATAATAGCTCCCTTGCTTTTTCACGTTTTTAATGATGCAGAGTAGTATTAACTTTTCGAAGCTGTGCTTAGTAGCCAATTTATTGGTTATTTTACTTCGACAGTGATTCTGCTATACAACGAATGATGGCGCTCTGATGTTACATTAGGATTAGTATCTGCTGAAGTCGGTATAGTTCAGTGACCAGTGACTATGCCTTCATCACATGAACTTTCCTACTACAACTGATACAAATGGACACTAATGCACATCAGAAAAATGCGTGGTGTTGTTATTTAATGACTGTTAGGTACCGGGGCCAAAGCAAGGACCATGAGGCTTTGTAATCAACGTTGACTCTAAAATCGTCCTCTTCGTTGTTGATATTGAGAACGTATCTATAGTAATTCACACGCTACTGAGCTTAGCAGACATAAAATGATGCAATATTTGCACTTTGTATGGGAACATGTGAAAACCTTTCACTTAAATTCGGCGTAAGGTCCGTCTGGTGATGCCCAATTTCGTGGCACGTAGTCTAGTTAATGCTTTTTTGTTCTCAACGACATTGCCAGACACAACCATAATATTCTCGCCGCTGGGCGACGTACGACGCCATTTGCAAAATTATAACATCATTATAACTCATAGTTTGATTGAAATTTATTACCTCAAAAACCATACAAATTCTGTTTTAGATTAAATATTTTTTTCCAACATCGTCATAGAACGAAATGGGTATTAATTTAAAACAAAACCAGAGTGAATTTGAAATAAATGTAAGCATCACAACTTCTTTTCATTGGATCTTAATTTATATTTAAATTATGAGTGGTGACCACTGTTGCTTGATTATCCAAAAATACTTCGAACAGGCAGGAACAATTTATTTAAGATTATTTGTTATTTGAGTATTATATGTAAGATATTTGTTTTCTAATCTCTTTGCGCCAATCATATTAGGAATTTGAATATGACAGCGATAAACACATGCAATTATGGCAGGTACATACTCTACAGTAGTGTACAGAAAATACGAATCTGCTTACTAGTTAACCAAAGATTTTCAAAACAGACACTTGCAAAAAACAAACACACAAACTAAATACTGAATTGAAATAAGGATCCAGCTAAACCCCTCAATAATCAATTTCAATGTACTGAATAACTGATATAATAATTTGGGATTATTAGTGCGTTACTAAATGTTAAACTGAAATAAGGTTCGTTTAAAACTACTTGATCGAAATTTCGATACAAACACAAATTCTATGAGAATATATTCGATATCGTTTGGCGTTATTTGCCCCCAGGTTGAACAAGCCAATAGTCAATACAGGCATGCCAAGACAAAAAATGCATGATACAGGAATTTGAAACTGTCCCATTCATCTATTGTAATTCCAGCTTATAATTACAATTACCAAATAAGATGTGCTTCATTATTAATTAATGTCCACAGACACTTTTCTGTGCTCCTCTCCGCAGCACTCAGGGAATGAACACTACCACTGAGTTCTAAAATTATATATCTTTATGTGCTTCAAATCACATGGGCAATATTTTGTTGAAATCCATCCTTAAATTCCAGTGAAGGTTCTATAGTATTTAATGTTTTATTTTCGTAGTGACCACATAGCAAGAAGTATAATTTTTTTTTTTTTTGCGAAAAGTAAATAAATAAAATTATGCCAAATGTATAGAGTTTAGAAAATTTAATAGAAAAAAATTGAATTATACAGAAGTCGAGTTGTTGGACTGCATGAGTAAAAAAAAGCTATAATGAAGTAATGCCCTTCCAAGTACTGGACAGTGCTTAAGTGTCACCAATGCAAGGGCTTATGCAGCTCTCTTATTGATAGTTACTCGTACATGTACAACTTTTTTTTTATAAACAGAAAATCTATGTGAAATATTTGTACGTGCATACTCTTTTGTTCAAGGGATGTGGAATGATGGAAAATCGTTCTATTTTCTATCAAAATCTTTCGGAAAAAATACAAGGTTGAATAAGCTCAAGTGCTTTTTCTAAATAATCCTTATTCTTAATACCATTTAACTTACATAATTTGATAGCATATGTATATAACAAAAACTACTGTCAGTCGAATTATTGAAAGTAATCCCAAAATTTACTTGAATGAAACTTTGGTGACCCACATATTAGAACATAGTTCTCAGTGTATTCAAGATATAAGTAAGGCTTTTTATTTAATCTGTCTCACACAGAAAATAAATACCAACGTAAAATCACAATGCAAAAAGTTTGATTCAAATTCATTCAAATCATATTAAATTTGCAAGAAATAATATGTTGTTTAATTGTGTTGGTGTTTATTTACTTTGTTCGTACCCTGCAAGTAACGCAACTAGTCCATACATGCATGTAAGGACTACTCCATAAAAGACCAGGACTATTACAAAACTAGTCCAAATGTATGGATGGTCTTAATTTATATATGTATATGTATATAGCTGGTATATATAATGGTAGCTGCAATACCCCTGCAAATAATTTTAGAGTACGTGGTTCAATCTAGATGAAACAGACTAGTTACACCATGCTCCCATTTAATGCAATCATGGATTATGTTGTTTTAACACAAGCATTCAATGCTGCACGATAACTGTTCGTGTTTAAACGATTATAATCGTTCTTCTTAGGCAAATTGTATGCGAGTAGTCTATAACTATTCCATATGGGGTAGTTTTGGGGGTGGACCATGTGGTCCATCCCTAGGACTTTGCAATGTTAAAGCGACCCAGTTTTATCCATACATTTGGGCTAGTTTTGGACTAGTCATGGTCCTTTATAGAGTAGTCCTAACATGCATGTATGGACTAGTCGCGTTATTTGCAGGGACACTTTTGTGCTTAGTTGTGTGTGTTCTTTTTGTATTATTGTTGTTTATTTTGATGTTTGTTGTGTATTAGTAGTGTAGTGTACTAGTCTGGTAGTCGGAGGATTGCAGGTTCGAATTCTGGAGGCAAGTCAAAGTATTTGGTATTTTTTTAACTAAAACTTTTTAAATAAATTGTGTGTTAAATGATCAATCAAATAATGTTGAATTAAAATTGTATTAATGATGCTACGATATACATACATATATTTAGTGTGTATCTAAAGAATATTTAAAGTTATTGTAGCTGCAGTTGTAAAGGGCGGGGTACAATGAATCCGTCATACGTTAAACTTCGCTTTTTTTCACCTAAGTTGAAATGCAAGGTTTCTTATGATGTCTGTTACATTCAGTACGTGTCCGCAAACGCAAAGCAAAAAAATAGATAAATTTTTAACTTTTTGCATACGATGAATAGTTTGACAGATATTGGTTTGGTTTTTTCGGTATGTTCTGATTTAGATTTTTGTGTTTTATTGCAGCATAAATATTATTAAATAAAAGGAATTAACGAAATAAATAAAAAAAAGTTGAATTTAATGAATAAAATAGAGAATCAACCTATTGAAGCTCCTCAAATGCTTCCGTCAATAAAGTACTCACTGTGCCAACCTTCTCCGTCGTTGCGTTAATGTCAGTTGAAAAATGCGAAATTTAACGTATGACGGATTCATTGTGTCCCACCCTTAAGCACGTTAACTATCACACGATGAGTTCCGAGTAGAGATGGGTGCGTGACACAAACACGCACGACTCAACACTAAGTGTTAGTGACAAAAAATCTGATTTCGTACGTGTTCGGATCGTTTCCTGTTGAGCAAAATTGACACGAAAAACACAAAACGATTTTAGATTTAAAATACATATGTACATATACATATATACATACATACATATGTATATGAATATGAATGAAGTTCCAGTAGAGAAAAAATTTAATATTTTGTATCGTCAAACACACAATACCAGCATATTTGTTGATATTGTATGGGCCTCTGAAGCTTAAAGTTCTGTACGTAAGCCGATAGTATCAGCGGTGGTGGCAGATAGTATCAGCTGACAGTGCCAACTCGGTGCCATATTTTGAAAAGCGACTCGTGAATAAAATCAATTAAATTTTCTGACCTTCAATAGCATACCAATAATATTTCGTGCGTGTTGTGCAGTATCGTGTTGATGAAATTTTTCGCGTCCGTGTTTCGCACGTGTTGAGCGTCTTGGTATTCGTGTTCGTGTCGTGTCGTGTCGTGTTAGAAAAATTCGACACGAGCCCATCTCTAGTTCGGAGTTAAAATCTTGGTCGGTGAAGCCAACATACAACAAACATTTTTCTCATCTCTATGTCAAACACACATAAGTTAAATAATTAATAAAATATAATTACTACATTACATTAAATTACTACATTAAATTTAATTAAATTCATGTTGTTTCAACTAGATATAACTTTGATTCAACATTGTTCTTCATTTTGATTTCAACAGTACGTAAATGTTAAATCAACGTGAAATGAAGTTATTTCAAAAGGGAAATTTTTCTTCACATGTGTTTCATTTTAGATTAACATGAAACACATATGAAGCAAAATCATTGCCGAAAAAGATTAAATTAACCTTGTTTATGCAGATTTTAAGTGAAAATTGTTCAGTGTGCTAATCTATACAACTATTCCAATTAGAAAATTGCAAACAAATTGATCTTGACTAGTTGTAGTATCTCAACGAAATTGCAAAGCTTTAACTACGAAAATATTTAGTTAGAATACTTAATTTTTTTATTTCCGTATTTTAAGTTTATCTGCTCATACTCAAGTGCGTTGAATTGCATTATTATTTGTTTCCTATTTTCTCAATATGCATTTCCAAATGGTTGTAGTTAATATTATTTTTCTTTTATTTATTTTTATCATTTCTAACGTAAATTTTCAGTTTGCCTGGTTGCCGATCTCCCTGTGCATATGTATTTATGTACAAACATATGTACATACATACATACATATGTACTTATGTACGTTCGCTAAGATACGAGTATTGCACTTTTTTGTGCGAAGGTGGGGCGTAAATTATTATCTATTCAATTGTTAAATTTAAAGTGCGGTTATTCATTCATTCACATTCTGCAAAAATATATGCACTCTCACACGAGTGCAATTGCAATCAAATACATACCCTGCAGGAAATGCGAATAGTAAAATTGTATTGATTTACTAGTGACATGGTCAGTAGTACTACTGACCAGGTGTACCCCATCCAATGTAATTATCTATTGACATTTAACATTAGCTTGTCATTGAAAATCCACCACTAGACTGTAGCACTACTGACTAAGTAGTTCTTTTGGGACTACGTGGAGACATTGACACCAAAGATTCACTAGTAAATGTTTGGGGCCCCTGTCTACAATATCGATATTTCCTCACTCGATGTCAATAGTAACATTGTAGTGATTTACGAGTGACGTTGTCAATAGTACTACTGGCTAGGTGTACCCCAGCCAATGTAATCGTCTATTGACATATAACATAGGATGTCATTGAAAATTTACCAGTGGACTTTAGCACTATCCCTTTACGACCATATGGATACGTTTGAGTTACCCTCGTCTACAATTATACAAGTGTTGGAGCAACAAACTTAAATACATAGATACATATATATGTACTAAGTTTTTATCATTATTGCATAGCATATTGTATTGACGCGTTCGTTGACAATGTCACCAGAAATACGATAGAACTGTTGTCTCTAACGTATCTCTACTCGCGCACAAAATGACAGTTATCGACATTTTAACTAGTGTTGACATAGAGACATATGGTTCTAGACTGACTAGAGGGTACATACAAGCATACATACACATGTATGTATAAGTATGTAAGATGTTAACATTTTATTATTGTTTTTCGTATAGTCGTCGCTCATTTTCGGGGCTGGCAATATTAATTGGATATTGTCGCTTGTGGTCTTGTTTTAAAATTTAGTAGTTTTTATTGATGACCTTGCAAAAGATATTAAAGTTTTAAAGAGAAAACTAATAGTTACTATTAAAGATAGTTAGAATAAGAAAATCTAATTTGTTATTACATAATTTTTTTGCTTTAAAACACGTGGCTTTTAAGCACGATCAGAATGCATGACCTGCATTATAATAATATTAGTGAAAAAGGAAAAAAATATATACTCGTATATGCATATCAAACAAAAAATACTTTTTAAACCATATACATATGTTTCATCTATGATAGTTGATCCGTAAAATATCATGCAATTAAACATCGCTGGTTACAGCTAGGTTAGGTTAGGTTCCACAGCTTGCCAGTTTAAAGGTCAAAATCAGCCAACCTACATACGTCCTAATTGGTCCCGTTGTGTTACCTGGAACGGATATATAAAGAGATGTAATTTAGTGCTTAACCAACGACGGATAAACGAGTTTTTCGTCGTAATCGAGTGAAAGCACACTTTTCTCAGAGAGATCGGGGGCATATACAGAGGAATTGGTTTACAGCCTATTCCTCCTCTTCATTATGACAACTTCTACAGCAATCGGGTATATGGTAGACAGCATGTGCACCTACATATAAAACAGTGAGCTGTAATTACCCCAACAAGTACTTGCACAAAAAAAATGATGCCCAAAAAATGTTCAAACAAATGTTTGTTTGAAATTAAATTTAGTTTCAGTAAAGATGTTTTCCTGTCTGTACGGTCCGAAATAAATCTTGCTTAGTTTAGGTCTAACAGCATTTTAACCAGACCCCTTCAATTTATGGCCTAGTGCCCTGGAATCCAGAGTAGCTCGAGGTTAGAATGTCTCGCTATCTCGTTTAGAGACATTCGACATTCAGACACCAAGTTGGATGTTGTGTAAACACCTAATGGAGACTTGATCGTAGCTTTGGTATCTGAACAAATTTCGATATATTCATTGTATATCCTATAGTTACTCATACATTTAGCTGCTCTTTTTCTGTTAAAAACGGGGAATAAAAACTCCTTTACTCACACCGAAATCTGGCTTGAAACTGTCCGTGTAGGCAGAGATGTGAATCAGGACTAATCAATATTTTCCGGCAGACCATTTACGAACTCCAGAATTCTCGAATGTCCCCTGGTATCCTTCTTTCAAGTACCTGCTGCCTCCAGTTTGATTGCAGAGCTTGTGACTAGCTGTGTAACCATGAGATCAGCTGTCAGCCCAAGAGTGATTTCAATGGCGTAGTGCCCGGTGCGCCTGAAATCATCAAAACGGATGTTCGTAGGATCCATTATAAGGTTACATACAATTGTAGCACTATTGAGCATTAAAAGCCAACGTTTTATAATAAAAAATATAAATGTTTATTTCAAGATAAAACTACAATACTTTATTCAAGGTATTATCCATTAAAAGCAGCAAAATTTTTTTCTGGCATTCTGGATAACTAGTTTTTCACTGCAGTGTCTTCCAACTGGGAATGGAAAATAATAATTGAAGCACTGCCGCGAATAACGTTGTAAAAGACAACTTTTAAAAAACCAGTTTTTTCAAAGATTACCATTAACATAACTCTCTCGCGTTGTTCAAATATTAAAGCATTCAAAATTATGCATCTTATCGCCGTCAAAATACAATTACAAATCGGTCAGTCAGTGTAAAACTTTGTAATTAATTAATAAAATCATGCAAACGAAATTGTCGAAAATAATTAATAAATGTAGCAGAGATACAAAAAGAAAAGCTAATGCTAGTTATCATTATTTTCGATAAGCTAAAAAAAATTTAAACGAAAAAAGCAATCTTGCTTCAAAATACGTTTAGGCCCCTTTCAGATTAGGCAAGTTTAATTGCGCAAGTATAATTGTAATTTTTATTTATTTTCTTTTGAACTTGTTTTTATGTTCACATTCAGCAACTTTGTTGAGCAAGTTTAATTTTCTTATGCTCGAATTTTCTTAATATGTTGACGTTTTGTTTCATTTCTGTATTCATTGTAAATGCGAAAGTGATTTGAAATTTGGTGTATACAATGGAAGTTGAAGAAAAAAATAATTTAGTTAAAGATATACTTGAATATACATAATTGCCAAGTACAAGTACAGAATTGCCAAGTACAAGCAAGTATGTACTCAAGTCTCGGCAATTATTTCCCCTTCAAACCGACCTTTCCTCTCACACCCACAAACACAAGACTTGCTCAAGTAAAGTTGCCTAATCTGAAACATGTGCATAGTTAGTAAGGAACAAACGACAATGGTAAGACTGTTGTAATATATATGGAAGATGGTAAATTTTCAGCCTTCATTACCTAACATATATATGAGCAAATTGAAAAATGCAATGAAACAAACCAATTCACATATTCCATTTGCAATAAAGTTATGTATATAAGGCAGACATCTACATCAACTGACACCA
This sequence comes from Tachina lurida, assembly GCA_944452675.1. Lineage (NCBI taxonomy): Eukaryota > Metazoa > Arthropoda > Insecta > Diptera > Tachinidae > Tachina > Tachina lurida. Next base: position 56,848,271 of record OX101752.1, read on the forward strand.
CACACGGTGGACCAAAACACAGAAGAACGCTGATGAGGAAGGTTTAGTGGCCTTCGAAAACGGCTGGCTGTTCCGTTCAACTATGTGTTGTTGTCAGAATATTTACAACTAGATGTTATTTGTTCATTAATAATTATCACATGTAATTTGGCTTAAAAAGCGTTACGAACTTTAGCCTATTCAATTCATAAGAATATAGAAACAAATACAGTTCGAAAAATAATAATTAACTGAAAGGGGCCTTATTGGCTATCCTGAAAAATTATTATTTTGTCACTTGAAACGTTATTAGCGGCTAACCTAATTGTCAGCAAAAGGATTGTCTGTACGGTAATTGAACTTTCAATACAATAGTTTCCAAATAGCTTTTCGTTGGTCGCATAACATGAAACAAGGATTTTCATTGAGTGGAAATAATCACTCGTGTTTGGTGGCTGATGTGTTATTCAATTCTTCTTTCAAATGAATTAATTGCCTTTAGTTAAAGTGTTCAATGATTCCACCACGTTTCACCCAGTCCTAACAACTGATAGTTGATGATAACCATCGGTTCCTACCAAGCACAGAACATTATATTGGCCCCGTGGACATTCGGCCATAAAATCGATTTTCCTAACCCCGAAAAAAAACCGATTATGTATACCAGAGACAAGTGAAAGAGGAATTACGGTGCATTTATCATCAGTGTTAATTCATCTCTCCTTTCTTATTGCATTAAACGTAGTGACTGCTGGCGCTAGTCTCATGGATCTAGCTAACGTAAGCGTCAAAGTTAAAAAACGGAATCGATAAAAATTTAGTGTTTAAAATTAAAATACTTTATTTGTTTTTTTTTTCTTATATTGCAAAACGTATTTCACAGAATCAATAACATTATCAACAGTACAATAATTTTAATGCGGGTGATGAAATCCTCACCAGCTCCGGCTCCAACCACATAATTTACTGCACTTTCTGCGAAGCATTAAATGACCGTATTGGAATGAAGATGGATGTTAAAAGAGTAAAAAATAAATACTCACGTATTTTTCGGTTTCATTTTCTCGTTTTTTTTTCCAACGACAATAATAAATAAACACTTAAAAATTTAATGGCATAATTGCAGTAATTGCGTGAAAAATAACTTCATCATGTCAAAAGTTTTCACAGTGAAGACATGTGTACGTAAGTTTACTGAGATGGACAGTTAGGCAGCCAGGTATGGATTTTTGGTTGTCAAATTTGTTTGTTTTTTGACTGTTAAGAAGCCAAACTAACCAAACTCCCAAAAGTAATTGAAAAGAAGTGATCGGCACAGAGAGCGAGCATGAGTTGACGATATGAAGCTGTTGAAATTCTAAACAAAAGCCTTCTTAGTTTATTTGTATGTAACGAAAATTTCGATTGACGTTCGTTGCCGTAAACCTAAACGCTTTTTTTTTAAGTAGACAGCCAATTGCAGTGGTAAAATACGTGTTGCATGCATTTTATACAAGATTGATGATCAGTGATCACATATTGTGGCAGACGCATTTAATGACTGTGTTGAAGAACAACAACCGGTCAACAAAAACGATTACGAAAATGTGGAAAAGGAAAAACGGTTGACAGCACAAAACTTTGTGGCACACATAATATACATACATACAAAACTTGATTAAAGAAAACAAAAACTATCGATCGGATCGAAAGACATTTTATAAAATAATCAAAAGTTTATTAAGACTGTAAAAAATCATCCACTGTTGTCTGTCATTAGATGTATGTATGTCGTTATTAGTAAAGAATAGTAGAATGCTAATTAAATAATTTCGTATTGTATCATAATATATGGAATATTTTTCACAGGCTCCATTTGACGATGGATTGGACTACCTTACTAATTTTTTTCTAACATCAATTTTCAACTATAGACTAACACTAGCAAATAAACACAAACACGTATTTGTAGAATTTAGTTGAAAAACAAAGGGCCTTTTCCACGATGTCGACAACGTTCGACTTGTCGTACAGTTACATTGAAAATAACAACAAAATTTTAAAATTAGTTTTTGTTTTGAATGTAATGGCCTATTTCCCACCTGCGAAAGAAAACGTTCGACATAAAATTTATATTGAAAACAACAATAAAATATGAAAATTTTGTTTTCAATATAAATTTTAAGTCGAACGTTTTCTTTCGCAGGCTTGATATAGGCCATAAGTGTGCGACAAGGCGAACGCTGGTGACATCGTGGGACAGGTCCAAAGTTGTTTATCTGATATTTGTGTGATATTTTTGTCTACAAAGAATATTAATACAAGAAAAATCGATTACAATATAAGGTTAAATGATTCTAAATTTCAGTAATTTTAAGCTTCTGACCGATGCAATGTGGGCGAAATGGTCCATCTAACGTCGTTTAATTCCATTTTCAACGTGTTTAATTTCGCTAAATATGTAACCCTATCGATTACTTATATCCCACTGAACTTATGTATCCATTATATTTTAATTGATTTGATCTAGTTGAATAGGTATGAGCTGTCAAACACAACATATTTTTCAGCCGGTGAATCACTAAGCTTTAACACGTATTTTCTTTGCTTTGCCATATTTTCTCTAAGTTGCATTTATCTCCATTAAGTGGAAAAAAAGTGGTTTTATTTATTTTTTAACTAAAAAAATGTGTTTGCGATCTGTGCTTTAGTATTTTAGAAAAAAAAATATAGTTAAAGTTAAAGTTGGCTTGAAAAAAGCCAAAAAAAAACTTCCGTGGGTCGGAACTTCTGATATTCGCGGTTATTCGCGCTAGAACATTTGTTTTCAAAATTACTATGTTGTCTTGTGATTGTAAAATGTCCAAATCATCTGCAGCCACCTGCAACTTTACATCATATCGCATTTTTTAAGCACAATGTCGGTGCTGAGACGATAAGTATATTTATTATGGCGCAATGAGCCTGTGCTTACTTACAAATTTTCTGTCGTTTATAGTCATATATTTAATAATATAATTAGTATCAACATGTATAATGCTAATGAAATCCTTCCAATAAGAAAACAAGTAAGAGTGATATATTCGGCTGTGCCGAATCTTATATACCCTTTACCAACGTGCGTACATATATATAATATACAGACACATACACACATATTTGTTTTGTGAAAAAATTTATCATTTTATTGACCTTTCAGTATTTTTCGATTGAAGAATTTGATTCAATTATTTTATTTGCGATATTAGCAATAGTTGAATATTTTACTCTACACTCTGTGGTTAAGATATATTTTACATTCACTCTTATTTCAGTCAACATCGACGTCACGTCAATACATACCAAAAAATTGGGGCTTGTTTACTCGCCCTCGAGATGTATAAAAATTGTTATTTTGTTATTGCTATTTAATAACTCAAAAATATTCTTAGTATTGCACCTCCATACCAAGTAAACTAACTTGTTTTATATTTTCCCGTATTTAATAATCAATGATGTTGCAAAACTGCTTAGTGTCTTGATTTAAATTTCCCATTGCAAATGGTGGTACTATGTAAACGTTTTATTCCTACAGGATTTTTTTTTTAAATTTGTTCAGCAAAAAGGAAAGGTATCAGAAAAATAAAACGGAACATGTCCTTTAATTTATCTTTAGCGATAAATTTTAGTTTTATCTCCATTAACTAAAAATTAATAGTTATTATGCTGAGAGCACAATAAGCACAAACCTTCGTTTATACTTCAATTAGTTTAGATATCAATAGAAAACTTAACCATGTATAAAAAATCTTCAGTAATGATTTTCCTAAAACATAAAATCTGTTCAACTGAAAAAAAAATATTTTTGGTTATTTTTTTACCGAAACTTTTTTTAAGCTCCAACCCTGGAACCATATTTCTGAGTTTTTTACCAAGAAAATAATTAGATTTTTATACCAGAAAAAAATTAAGTTTTCCACCTCTGGAGCTATGTCTTTTATATTTCTAATTTCTATTCCAAACTATTTCATTCTAAGTCATAAAGTATATAAAACTTGTAAGCAAAAAGAAAAAACTAACTTGACTAACTTTTGTAAAAAAAAACAATAAATTTAGCAACCCTGGAATCAACCTTTTAGATTTTTCTGATTTAAAAAATTAATAAGTGTGTTAAGTGAACAAAGAAATAAAAAAAATTAATTTTATTCTTTAATATTTAAAAAAAAATCAAATTTTATACGCCAAAGTTTTCTTTCAGAAGCATAAAATATATTTAATTTATAAAGGAAAAATGAATTATTTAGACCTATTTAATTTTACATAACACAAAAAGTGTAAGTTTTCCAACCCTGGAGTCATAATTTTGGATTTTTCTGATTATTGATACTAATCAAGTTTTTTAAAAAATACATAAAATATGTCATTTAATTCCTTTAATATTAAAAAATTCAGTAAAGTGCGACTTCGACTCGCGCACGAAGGGTTCCGTACATTCGGTTTTGAGCATTTTTTAATGTGGCTTATTTGCTTTTTCGAAGTTTTTTTCAGTTTAAACGATTTATTTCGTTTTGTCGCTTGTTTCTCGATGTGGCGATTTGTTTCTGTTTTTTTTTATTTTGGCGACTTTTTTTATGTTTCTGAAGGTTTTTTTTTCATTTTGGCGATTTTTGTCCTGTTTTTGAGGCTTTTTTCATTTTGGAGATTTATATCATTTTGGCGATTTTTTTTCATTTTGGCGATTTTTTTCATTTTGGCGATTTTTTTCATTTTGGCGATTTTTTGGCTTAGGATTTTTTTTCATTTTGGCGATTTTTTTTATTTTGGCAATTTTGTTATTTCATTTTGGCGATTTTTTTTCTGTTTTTGGGATTTTTTTTACATTTTGGAGATTTTTTTAATTTTGGCAATTTTTTTTCATTTTGGCGCTTTTTTCCTGTTTTTGGGTTTTTTTATTTAAACGATTCTTTTTTCATTTTGGCGATTTTTTTAATTTTGGCGATTTTTTCATTTTGGATGGGTTTTTTTTCATTTTGATGGGTTTTTTTTCATTTTGGCGTTTTTTCATTTGGCGATTTTTATTGATAGCTTTTTCTCATTTTGGTGATTTTTTTATTTTAGCAATTTTTTCCTTTTTTTTGGGTTTTTTTTCATTTTGGTTGTTCTTTCTCTGTTTTTGAAGTTGTTTTCGTTTTGGCGATTTTTTTTAATTTTGGCATTTCTTTTTCCTTTTTGGCGATTTTTTTCTGTTTTTTTTTCGTTTTGGCGATTTCTTTTCATTTTTGGGTTTTTTTTCATTTTGGCTTTTTTTTTCATTTTGGCCATTTTTTTCATTTCAGCAATTTTTCCGGTTTTTCGCGATTTATTTTAGTCTAAGACATTTTTTTTTAATTTGGTGTTTTTTTCGTTTTGGCGATTTTTTTTGTTTTTGGCTAATTTTTCCTTTTTTTTGGGTTTTTTTTCATTTTGGCGATTTTTTTATGTTATTTTGGGTTTTGGCGATTTTTTTCATTTTGGCTTTTTTTTTCATTTTGGCAATTTTCTTTCAGTTTGACGATTTTTTTTCATTTTTTTAGCAATTTTTCGGGTTTTTCGCGATTTATTTTAGTCTTAGAAATTTTTTTTAATTTGGTGCTTTTTTTCATTTTTGCAATTTTTTTTTTGTTTTTGGCGATTTTTTTCGGTTTGGCGATTTTTATAATTTTTTGTTTTTATAGTTTTACCGTTTTTGAAAATTTCAAGAGTTTTGCTCTTACGGTTTCCAAGATACAGCAAGTTGTCAAAATTGCATATTCAAAATTGCATTAACTGATGGAACACCCTTTAATTTAAAATTTTGGAAATTTTAGTGTTAATTTTTGTAGTCTGTATACAAACACACTAACCTTACAAATTTCAAGTTTATATACATACAATTGTATGTATATTACATGGGATTTTAACATTTTTCGTTGCTCGTTTTGGAACACCCTTTAATTTCCAATTCTCATGTATTTGTTGTTGTAGCAACCAAAGGTCTACACACTGTGTCCAAATGTAAGGTCTGTAGCTCTTACGGTTCTCGAGAAAATACCCTGTGACAGACATAGTTTTAGACATAGTTAATTTTACATAACACAAAAAGTTAAAGTTTTCCAACCCTGGAAACATCTTTTTATTTTTATATTCTTATGAATTGAATAGGCTAAAGTTCGTAACGCTTTTTAAGCCAAATTACATGTGATAATTATTAATGAACAAATAACATTAAAGTTAGTTGTAAATATTCTGACAACAACACATAGTTGAACGGAACAGCCAGCCGTTTTCGAAGGCCACTAAACCTTCCTCATCAGCGTTCTTCTGTGTTTTGGTCCACTGTGTGTGGTGTCAGTTGATGTAGATGTCTGCCTTATATACGTAACTTTATTGCAAATGGAATATGTGAATTGGTTTGATTCATTTCATTTCAATTTGCTAATGTGTTTCGTAATGTATACGCAAGTTACCATCTATGAATATATACCATCTGTTATATATATTACCATCTTCTATATATATTACAACAGTCTTACCATTGTCGTTTTGTTCCTTACTAACTATACACATGTTTGTTAATTTGCTTATTTTTGTTCTACTTAAGACAAACTTTTTTGGTTTGTTACTATTAAGTATATTTTTATTTTTAATTTTTGCCACAAGCCAATGACTATTAATTAGTTAATTTAATTATTATTTTTCGAACTGTATTTGTTTCTATATTCTTATGAATTGAATAGGCTAAAGTTCGTAACGCTTTTTAAGCCAAATTACATGTGATAATTATTAATGAACAAATAACATCTAGTTGTAAATATTCTGACAACAACACATAGTTGAACGGAACAGCCAGCCGTTTTCGAAGGCCACTAAACCTTCCTCATCAGCGTTCTTCTGTGTTTTGGTCCACTTTTTTATTTTTTTTTTATTTTTTTTAATTTAAAATTCCAATTTTAGTCGTACTGAAGTGTAAAATAAGTTTATTTATGAAAAAAAAATAAAAATTTGTTTTCGGTAGTTACTTTTATATGGCAAAATAAAGTTTAATCTTTCCAGCTCTGCAATCGTCTGCTCGATTTTGCTGAATTTCAATACCAATCTATTATGGAAAATTTCTGACACACCAGTCCAAGAACGAAGTCTCTAGCTTTTGTAAGAGCTTCGGAGAACCGATTTCACGTACAGACAGACGGACAGACGGACATCGCTTATTCGTCTTCCCTATGCATAAGGATCCAGAATATATACATTTTATGGGTCGCTTATTGATATTATAGGAATTACAAACGGAATGACAAACCTATATATACCCTTTTACCATTTATTTTTGGTAAAGGGTATAATGACAGTTCATTTACTGAGTAAATGCAAATTTTTACTTGACAAATTTTTGCCAGTAAGATCCAGTAAAAGAAAACTTCCAGTAAAAAAAAATCATGAAAATGTAGAGTTTGCGATCTGGAAGTAGTGCAAATTTCGCTTCGATCTAATGATTTTTACATAGGGTTGTCATTGCAAGAAGTTCTCTTTTTCGATGCCTGGTCACCGAATTGGAAGCGATTTTAAGAAAAATTTCTTTTTTTGTGTTTTATAATAATATGTTCATCTAGAAAAAATAGTAAATAGTTACCTATTTTAACAATTCGTTTCTTTTTATACGAATTTAAGCCCAAAACAATGTTTTAATGTAAATTTCAGGAATCAACTTTTAAATTTTAGACTAAAATTAGTTCATAAATTTCGTTAAAAATCAATTTTTTTAGATTCTGGTGAGTATTTTCTAAAGCTATGGAGGAGTTACAAGGTTTTGTATGGCTAAAATTATCTTCCACTTGATTTTCTGCTAACTATCGGCAAATTAAAAATATCGACTTTTTGGAAGCAATGAAAATGTAGTTCCTTTAGAATGACTTCCAATTTTTTTTACTAGGCATATGTTTTTAAATATAAACAAACAAAAGCAGAGGGATAGAAAAATTTTTAGTTTTTGATAAAATTTTTAAAATAACAAAAAATAAATGTATTAAGTTATAAACATTATAACATTTATTTAAGTTTGATGCCAGAAAAATATTCGTGGAACATACGTATGTACTAGAGATCGACCGAAGGCGTTTTTTTTTGCCGAAGCCGAATCCGAACTTCGGCTAAAATCCTAAAGTTCGGCCAAAACCGAAGCCGAAGCCGAATGTTTTAAATTTTAAAAATGATACTTGTTTTATATGAATTAAGAAAAAAGTTTGCTTTTTTGAGATCACTGAAATAGCTGTAATATCTATTGGATACATAACAAGAAAAATAAAACTATTTTGCAATTTCTAGATTGCTTTTTCATATGATCACTCACAAGAACGTCCAAGTAAAAGAAAATAGAAAGCAAAAGGGTTGTATTTCAAAGCAACCCTTTCAAAACGTTAAACACAATACAAACTGTCGGCGAGCAACGACCAAAAATAATGTTATTTTTCAAGTTTGGAATGAAAAATATTCGGCTTCGGCTAATCGGCCGATTTTTGCCGTAGGCCGAATGTAGGCCGATTACCAATTTTTGGCCGAAGGCCGAAGCCGATTAATCGGTCGAACTCTAGTATGTACATATGTATGTATATTAATAAAATAATTATGCATACCCTTAGGAGTGTTTTGGAAAAATTCTTCTAGAAAAACTTTTGAAAGCTTCAAAAGAAAGGAAAACCAATAGTTTTACAGAAAAAACGAGTGAAAACTTAACAGTTTTCAAACAAATTAACTACACGAACACTGATCAAGTCTGAAATGTATAGCTTTTCCCAAATCCACGTATTACTTGGAAACAACGAATTGTATAGGAAATAGTCCATCTATGCCTTTACACAATCTTTAAGTCTTTCCTTGCTAAGTTCAAAAGTTAGCTTTAATCTGATCTTTCAAATTCGTAGCATACTCTATATTATCGGTCAGGACAAAGAACCATTTTATATTACTTATGTATATTTATGTATGTGCCCGTAATGTAAGCAACAAATGTTATAACCCATAATTAAGGGACCACGTTCGATAAAAATAATTCTTTTACATGAGCATTCACACTGACATTTCGTGCTTATCAATGTAATTTACACTAACACACGCACAAGGCCGTAACCCTTAAATGAATGAAGAGGAGATTATTGGCCAGAAGAGAAGAAAGAAATAAAACACAAGATACAAATGCATCTTTTACGTATCTTAAATGATGGCAAATGATTTGCAGAACAATAACAACAATATCGTCAAAGTAAATATAATAATTTTTATACCCTTTACCAACAAAAATGGTAAAAGGGTATATATAGGTTTGTCATTCCGTTTGTAATTTCTATAATATCAATAAGCGACCCATAAAATATATATATTCTGGATCCTTATGCATAGGGAAGACGAATAAGCGATGTCCGTCTGTCCGTCTGTCCGTATGTCCGTCTGTCCGTCTGTCTGTACGTGAAATCGGTTTTCCGAAGCTCCCAGAAAAGCTAGAGACTTCGTTCTTGGACTGGTGTGTCAGAAATTTTCCAAAATAGATTGGTATTGAAATTCAGCAAAATCGAGCAGACGATTGCAGAGCTGGAAAACTTAAACTTTATTTTGCCATATAAAAGTAACTACCGAAAACAAATTTTTATTTTTTTTTAATAAATGAACTTATTTTACACTTCAGTACGACTAAAATTGGAATTTTAAATTAAAAAATATAAAAAAATTAAAAAGACGTTTCCAGGGTTGGAAAACTTTAACTTTTTGTGTTATGTAAAATTAACTATGTCTAAAACTATATTAGTATTTTCTCGAGAACCGTAAGAGCTACAGACCTGAAATTTGGACACAGTGTGTCCAAAACGAGCAGCGAAAAATGTTAAAATCCCATGTAATATACATACAATTGAATGTATGTATGTATATACACTTGAAATTTGTAAGGTTAGTGTATTTTTATACAGACTACAAAAATTAACACTAAAATTTCAAAAAATTTAAAATAAAGGGTGTTCCATCAGTTAATGCAATTTTGACTATGCAATTTTGACAACTTGCTGTATCTTGGAAACCGTAAGAGCAAAACTCTTGAAATTTTCAAAAACGGTAAAACTAAAAAATCAAAAAATTTTAAAATCGCCAAACCGAAAAAAATCGCCAAAACGAAAAAAAGCACCAAATTACAAAAAAAAATGAATAAAACGCCAAAATGAAAGAAAATCACCAAAATTAAAAATATCCCCAAAATGAAAAAAAAATCGCCAAAATGAAAAAAAATCGCCAAAACGAAAAAACCCCAAAAAACAGATAAAAATCGCCAAAATGAAAAAAAAACCCAAAAACAGGAAAAAATCGCCAAAATGAAAACAAACGCCAAAATGAAAAAAATCTCCAAAATGAAAAAAAAACCCCAAAAACAAGAAAAAATCGCCAAACTAAAAACAAGTCGCCAAAATGAAAAAAAATCTTAAAAATAAAAAAAAGCCCTAAAAACAGAAAAAAATCGCCAAAATGAAAAAAAAATCGCCAAAATGAAAAAAAATCGCCAAAAATGAAAAAATTGTTTAAACTGAAAAAAACTTCAAAAAATCAAAAAAGCCACATTAAAAAATGCTCAGAACCGAATGTACGGTACCCTTCGTGCGCGAGTCAAAGTCGCACTTTACTGAATTTTTTAATATTAAAGGAATTAAATGAAATTAAGTTTTTTCTTATTTCGTTTTTGCTTCGTTCACTTAACATATTTTATGTATTTTTTAAAAAACTAGATTGGTATCAATAATCAGAAAAATCCAAAATTATGACTCCAGGGTTGGAAAACTTACGCATTTTGTGTTATGTAAAATTAAATAGGTCTAAAAATTTTTTTCTTTTTCTTTATAAATTGAATATATTTTATGCTTCTGAAAGAAAAGTTTGGCGTATGAAATTTGAAAAATGAAAATTATAGCTCCAAGGATGGAAACTTTAAAAAAATTATAAATTTTTTTACAAAACAAATATGTATGTATGTGTCTGTATACTATATATATGTGTACGTACGTTGGTAAAGGGTATATAAGATTCGGCACAGCCGAATATAGCACTCTTACTTGTTTTTTATTAAAAGGACTTGAAATGTGTCGACTTTATGCTGCTCACTTGCTTAATGCAGAACAAATAAGGATTTTGAAATTTTCTTTGTCGGAGCAATAAAAACTCTGATTAGTGAAGTTAAAAGTCGTTGTATATGTTGCTCAGTATCAATATCACATTTAGTATTAACCAAGGGCAAGGTCTTTTACTTTTGTTTCTTAGCTTTTGTATAAAATCGTGATATTGTATTAAAATGTTTCTTAATCGATTTTAAGCCTTTGTTTACACATCTTGTTGCCACAGATATTGCAAAATCTTGGCCTTATATGTATGTATATACGGCAAGTGTCTGGCATCATAATAAAACAATAACAAAACAAAACCAACAACAACAAAAATACACGTACTTGGCGCACATAATTTTTGCCAACCCATTTCTGTTTTTTGCTTTCGATTTTTTTTTTGGGCCGAAACATTTACGCGTTTTGTTTGTTTTAATATTTAGGCCGTTAAGATCTTTGAAGTAAAATTGTATATAGATACATATGTGTGTATATATTTTTAAACTCATCTTTGTCTTTTCAACTTCTCAATATCAATTGATCTAATCATCATGCACATCAACTCGTACACAACGTCTATCGTGAGAACCGATGCGTGTGTTCCGTTTAAGTTGCAACTTGCAACGCTTTTCTTTCATAACTACAAACATTGTTGCTACATCGCATATGAGTCCAAGAAAAATTCTTTCCGTAAGATTTTAAGTGTTAATGAGCCAAAAAGTGTGTTTTGCCATTATTTTTTTTAATATTTATTTCTTTTAGGTTTTTTATTTGGCTTCATCTTCATTCAGACCACCATCGAGATCAAAAAAATCATTTAAACTTAATTTTTAAGGCAGAAAATTAAGCAATTTTATAAAACAATATAATGTTATTTAGAGAAAAAAACGTTGCAAAGCCATGGAACGTGACAGGACAATGAACTCAATGAAGAATATAAGAAATATTCAAGCTTTATAACTACTGATAGTACAAAAAAAGTTTGCCAGGTTCTTAGACTGAATTAAAAATTCCAATAAAAAAATCCAAAAAAGTTCAATTCATATTTTGTTCACTTCAAAATTTATCTATTTGGCAATTCCTACAACCAAATATATACAAATTGCCAGCATTAAAATCATATAAAAGACAAGCTGCGTAGATAAAAACTGATATACATACATACATATAAAGAAGTTAAAGGAGAAAACTAACAAACATAAAGTTGCATTTTTCACGGTCTATGCGAAATAAAAGCATTCATTTGATACTCGCATTTGCCACACAGTTCACTAGACTTTGCACAATGGCTTGATGTTGATGCCATGCAAAACTCAAACATATTGAGCAAACAAAGTTACATGCTAAATTTACCTTAACCCCCCACTGGCTGATAGGTACAATGTTTGCGCTCATAATCCATAGACAAACGCACACATCAAACGCCATGGGATGCCATGTAGAGACCAAATGCCGGCAAATATGATGTAATAAATATTATTTTAATAAGTGGAGAAATACGTAAAAGACTAAACAAACAAAAAAAAAAAGTTTGAATGTGTGTCTGAGCAATCAATAGTTTAAATGTGTTAAAAATTAATTTCTAACTATAAATTTGAGTAGACATTGGTTTCCTGACTTTATCATTATAAATGGTTTAAAATTCAAGAATTTGTGTCATGTCAATTGTGTTTTTAGAAATTGTTTGTTTTAAGAAGTTCAGCAAAATAAGCATACTTTTTTAAAGGCTCAGTTCTGTGGTAAAAAGCGAAAGTGCTTAAGTCGAGATATGCTAATTTTGCGTTAATGCCACCAATGTAATTTCTATTTTTGCTAGTGAATACACCTGGGCAAAGTCTCAATTATTTTGTGAAATTTTTCAGGAAATTATTGTGCAATGGAGTAATAGCTTAATTTATCTTATACTTTGGTATATTTCGGAATGAAGGTATTATTTATATTGTGTAGAAGGATGTTTTCAAAAAATAAATGAAAATGAGTACCGAGTTTCCTAATTTAACTGTTATTTATTAAAATTATGTGTGTTTTAAGTTACAAAACTTTTAAGAAAATAAATGCATATGTACTAAAAAGACATTTTAAAATTTTCTTGAAGCAGCTTCACTAAACTGCATTTAATATCAAAACTTAAAAAACCGGGAAATATGGGTCGCCGTCAGTATTTTGTTTAATTTATTCTTCTTATTTTTCAAGTTTCTATCATATAAGTTATTTAAAAATTTCTTTTTGGAAATTCTTCACATTTTCCTATGAAAATTTCATAGCCCCATTACTCGGAAAATATGGGTCGCCGCAAATTTTTTTATTTAATTATTATTCCTTATTTTTTAACTTTCTATCTCATAGGTTCCTTCTAATTTTTTATTTTTGACATCACTGATGTAAATATGTAAAATATCTACAACAGACTGTTGTGCTCTTTATTCTACAAAGTCATCATACTTTGTATTACCATGTAAAGACACTTTAATAAAAAAAATATATGAACTATTTTCATCTAAAAAACGCATTTTTTATTGTTCTTACATAAAATAATGGAAACAACTTTAAATAAAATAATTAATTATCTATATCAAAAGATAGCTGCTAATATATGTACATTAGCGTGGAGACTTTTTTTGATGTCTTACATTCTCAACCCCCAAATCGGTTCAGTTTTATGAAAAAAAAATACAAAAAAATTCAATATTTTTTTTTTGTTTTTTTGTGTGTTTAGTTTTCTTTTGACTATGTATATGTATGTATGAAATAATTTAATAGATACGCTATAGGAACTCAAACCCATTTGTAAGTAACTTCAAACTGGTTTTTTAATAACCACAACTGGTTGATTAAAAGTGACTTTTTTCCTTGTCGCCGCCTCACTATTTCAATATAGGCATGTCATAGGCGGTAGTCAATTGGCCATTTCTGCATGACTTTTAAATTGACTACTAACTAATTATTTTTCAACCAATTTGTAGTTAATTAATATTATAGCAAAAAAAGATACATGTATATTTATATTATATATTATATATATACATATATGTATATATTCATATATATATCTATGTAAATATATAAATACATATATGTCTATATAAATATTTATTATTATTATATTCACTAAAAATAAAAAATTCGTACATACATATATATGTACATAAATATATCCATACATACGAACCCCTCATAGAAAATATTATACATATTAAGTATTGAATTTATTTAGTGTTTTTTTTTCAACACAAACATTTGGCATTTGATTTCATGGCATGCTTCTTTTGATTTTTTTTATTTTCGTTTCATTTACTTATTTTGATTTTATTTATTTCTTACCTAGGGTTTACACGTGCAGGTGCAAGTTCGAAAAACTCAATACACTCAAACTCTTTTACTAACACATCTACACTTTCGGCACTTTCAGTCTACTTCCAACTCAACTGCGAAGGAATTTTACAAGACAGTGACTTGGTGAACTTATAGCAAGTAAATGGAAAGTTAGCTAACAGAGTTGTCCTATTAATACTTTGGCACAAATTAACTGGATTTCAGTGTAATGCCATATGAGTTTTTACTCATTTTAAATACATTTAAAAGCTAATTTAATAATTGTTTTCTTAAATATTCATAAATCAAGCAGTTAATTATTTTTTAGACATAAATAACATTAAAACAATACGAATAAAGCTCAATAATTTCTAGTTCCCTTAGAATTAAACTTTTTCGTGTTATGAACAACTCTGCACTAAAAGGTAAACATGCAAGTTGCAAGACAGTCGGCCATTTGTGCGAAATTTTCGTTGATAATACGTACACAGAGCTTGCATGCAAGGTACTTGCATGTGTAAACGCAGTGTTACGTGTGCTTCTATTCAATATGTTTGGTTGATATCTGCATGTAATTTAAACCAATTTGTAGTCACTTGCAAAATAATTAATTTATAAGTTTTTTCTCAACTGATTATTTTATTTACTACAGGGTATAGGCTCTTATTGTACATGCTTAATATAAATAATTTCCATATAAATATAATTTTGTTATATAAAATTGTTGATATTACAAATTACATTGAAAAATGGGCTTGAAGGCCAACTTTGAGGGGCGGACGCACCCCGTAAAACACAATTTATCGCTATGAAATTTTTTTGAAATTTTTATTTTGTTACATAAAACTGTACCGAGTTTGGGGGAGGGAATATAAGAAATCAAAAAAATATATATTAACGGTCACGCTAATGTACAAATGTATATCTTGCCTATCATTGCTGCAACAATTACTCGACAAATTTTAAATGAAATCATTACTTTGACGCACTCCTGCTTAAAACAAAAGACTTAAGCACGGAACCTGATCTCTCTACAAATGAAATTTTAACAAATTTAAATAAAAAATAAAAATGCTTTATAATGCAATCAAAATCATAAAACAAACACACACACACACAAACAACTGATCAATAATTTTCTAACCTTGGAAGCGTATTATGTATTGAATTATTTATTATGGAAAAATATAAATTCCTTTTACAAAAAAAAAAAAACAATCAAATGAAAAATAAAATAGGAAATTAATGTGTAGTTTCCACAATGCAAGCAAGCGACTTGTCTCAACAATTTTAGTCTTTTTCATATATTTATTCTGGACAAGTGGCTTGCTTGCATTGTGTAAACTACACGTAAATTTATTGACAAAAATAAAATACAAATAGAAAATAAAATATCTCTGGTGTCAGTCACAGAATTCAGTTTTATCTAAGTGTTCAATTTATGCAAATTGCATAAAACTATTTCACACAAATGTATTGACAATTAAAATAATATAACAGCAAATATATAATGCACAATTTCTAATAATATCATTGATATGTATATATATGTACACTCAAAAAAGTTTTACATTAACTGAATGTAGGTTATTTCAGAAGTTTTCCGTGAAGTTTAAATTGAAGGAAAATTCAGCTATTTTACAAAGCCATGTCTATTTTAACTTTTTGTGTATGTTGTTAATTAACCAAACTACAATATAATAATGATTTTCTGTGCAGTCAATATAATCAGTTATTTAGAATACCTATGTATTCAGTAAAACTGAAATAATATAGTTAATTTTAAAGCTTTTTTCATTTAATTTTTACTTATGTAGTTTATTTTTTTTTTTCATAATAAACTTCAAAAATATTTAAAAAATTAAAATTCAAACAAAAAATCAAACATTGAAAAATTAAAAAATTAAAAAATTATTAAGAAAAATTAAAAACAATTTCGCAAATATGTACATACATATATACATATGTATATAAAAGTTAATTGTATGTTGCCATGGTGTAATTATACAGGTGACTGCGTAAGGATTTATTATACAAAAATACGGCAACCATAGCTGTGTAAAGAACCGAAGAATGTCAAAAGCACAAAAATAATTGTACCAAAATCAAAACAAAATCGAAGTTTTTGACATTCCTCAGCTACAAAGCACATAGAGCAAAAAATTATCAGCTGAAGTAACGCTGCCACCTAGTTAGATACACCTTGTATGTTGCCATATATGTACATATGTATGTATGTATGTATGTGTACATAAAACATTTTAATTGGTAATTTGATTGCATGCTATAGAATTATATAATTTTGTTACATAGTATATGTACATATACAGCCTTATGTATAAGGAAAAACTGGTAAGAAGTTAGCGTAATTGGCAAAATTGAATATGATCCTAACGAGTTTTGCCATACAATTTTACATTAAAAATCGCCCTAGGATTTTGGTTTAGAACTATATTATGTGCCGATTTTTAATGTCAAATCGTATGGACGAACTCGTTAGCAGTTAGTTCAATGTCCTCACTTATGCTAACTTCATGCCAGTTTTTTCTTATACATGCGCATATATACAGATGTAGATATACATATGTATATATGTAAATATACGTGTATACTAGTATCATTATCTTACAGGTGAAATTTTGGAAGTTATTGAGGCACTGCTCTAGTCTAGTCCATACATAGTACGAGTACGAGTAAGAGTTCATTCATATGTAAGTAAGTATGTTTTCAAATGAGAAAATTTCCTATATCTCAAACAAATTTCATTCAGGTCAATTATTTTCTGTAGACCTTTTCAATGTGTACAATACTAAGTACACTATTTTTAATAAATCTTGTAGGGTTCAACCTGCGTTTGCAATGTAAGCGGAAAATAATTTAATTTGTTACATTACATTAGAAACCTCAAAAATAACAGTATTTCTCCACTATATAATTGATGTTATTATACATATAAAGTTTATATGTTTTTGAGTTTTACCGTTTTTGAAAATTTCAAGAGTTTTGCTCTTACGGTTTCCAAGATACAGCAAGTTATCAAAATTGCATTAACTGATGGAACACCCTTTAATTAAAATTTTTTGAAATTTTAGTGTTAATTTTTGTAGTCTGTATAAAAATACACTAACCTTACAAATTTCAAGTGTATATACATATAATTGTATGTATATTACATGGGATTTTAGCATTTTTCGTTGCTCGTTTTGGAACACCCTTTAATTTCCAATTCTCATGTGTTTGTTGTTGTAGCCGCCAAAGTTCTACACACTGTGTCCAAATTTCAGGTCTCTAGCTCTTACGGTTCTCGAGAAAATGCCCTGCATAGTTTTAGACATAGTTAATTTTACATAACACAAAAAGTTAAAGTTTTCCAACCCTGGAAACGTCTTTTTAATTTTTTTATATTTTTTAATTTAAAATACTAATTTTAGTCGTACTGAAGTGTAAAATATGTTCATTTATTAAAAAAAATAAAAATTTCGGTAGATACTTTTTTATATGGCAAAATGAAGTTTAAGCTTTCCAGCTCTGCAATCGTCTGCCCGATTTTGCTGGATTTCAATACCAATCTATTTTGGAAAATTTCTGATACACCAGTCCAAGAACAAAGTCTCTAGCTCTTCTGGGAGCTTCGGAAAACCGATTTCACGTACAGACAGACGGACAGACGGACAGACGGACATCGCTTATTCGTCTTCCCTATGCATAAGGATCCAGAATATATATATTTTATGGGTCGCTTATTGATATTATAGAAATTACAAACGGAATGACAAACCTATATATACCCTTTTACCATTTTTTTGGTAAAGGGTATAAAAAGTTGGTGTGATTGGGAATTCAATCCATTCGCATTCGCACCTGGTCAGTTTTCGCTCCACCTACTCGGCATAAAGTTATTCCGTATGCTTGTAAATAGTTACGTTGTTTATTATTCTTGCAGAATAAAATGTAAACATTAAACAGCTGATTCCGATTTTACTCTCTCCCGTATTTGCTTATTCCCCGCATATTTAGAATTAGAGGATTTTCCCGGGGAACAATTGGAAGGGAAGAGAAAAAACACCCAGGGAAAATTCATTATTGGGCTGTATGTATTAAATCATAATAATGTATGAATAAAGTTACTGCCAGTTTATGGAAGACAAGTAGAAATTTTCGTCTGCCTATTTATATTGAAAATTAAAACAGATTTAAGTGCTTTGTTTTTGTTTTCAATAGTAGAATTTTTTACTTGTCTTCCAAAGGGTGTTTTTTATAGAGTGACACAAGTTTAAATCTTAACAAAACAAGAAAATGCGATATATTTTTAATATCAATGAATTGAGATTTATGGGAAAGAAAATTTTATGGAATTATGCCACGTTTGCTCCACGGCAGGCGCGTAGAAGGCGCAATCTGCAACACCAATTTTCAACAACTTTTCGCAGCATTTACGGCCGTATTTTACCGATAAATCTTCGATGTTGATTTCTAGGTGTTCCATTCCTTTTGGTTTATTGACGTAGCCAAGTGATTAGCATAACCTCAAAGAAAATAATCCAATAGGGTTAAATCAGATGATGTTGGTGGAAAATTAATTGGGCCATTACATGAAATTATTTTTTCATCAAAAGTTTCTTTGAGTAAATCAATTGTAGCGCCCGTTGTGTGGCTCCGTCCTGTTGGAATCACACATTAAGATGGCAAGATTAATGCCACGTAATTGAGGTACGAAAAAATTTCGATTCATATCCCTACACCGTTCACCATTGACAGTAGGATTCCGGCCATCATCGGTTTTGAAGGCATATGGGCCAATGACCCCGCCAGCCCATAAAGCGCACCAAACATTAATTTGAGGTGGATGTAATGGTGTTTCAACAAAAGCTTGTGGATTCTCCTCACTCCAAATGTGACAATTCTGCTTACTTACATACCCATTCAACCAGAAATGGGGATTCATCGGAAAATGGAAGAAGTGGACGATGATTTTGGCGAATAGAACAATTATTTTGATTAAAAATTTCAACAATTTGCACGCGTTGCTCTGGTATAAGTTGATTCATAACAAAATTTTAAAGCAATCTAAACAAACATATGCTATCAACTGTTAAAGGCTCAGTTACCCGATGGTAATGTAATGTAAAAGTAACTTAGGAAACAGCTGATCGATATTTTTATATGAAAAATAGGTTACGTTACATTTCATCTCTATAACCATTTTCATTACTTTTCACATAACAAAATCGATCAGCTGTTTCCTACTGTTGCAGTTACTTTACATTACAGTCGGGTAACTGAGCCTTAAATGAGTACTCAAATAAAACAGTGATGCCAACTCAAAGTTGTGACATTAAAAAAAAACACCCTTTATAAACTGACAGTTAATAATATATTTTTGTTTTCTTATATATATGTATTGTATATATATGAATGTTTATATATGTACATAAAGTATATATAAAAAGTTTTTGAATAACTTGTAATTTCATAGGCAAACACTTACAAATTGCATTTACAAATTTGCTTAGTTTTACTCAATCTGTTTTAATAAAATATGACACAGTTATCTATCTACCCATCCCATGCCGTATGATTCCTGCAGAGCTCATTTCATGTACCATAAACTATTTCTTGATAAGCTTTTAAAGAGTTTTTCCTATCGAAGTTGCTGTTGAATGCTTATCTATATTTACAGTAACAACTTTTTGTGAAAAGCACCCTACACAAGGGTGTATTAAAATATTAAATTAATAATAATAATATATAGGGCAAGGAATCTCATGCACTAAAAAATCGAAAATATGCGCATAAAACATGCACTTAAAATTTGAAAATATGCACTAAAAACACAGAAAATATGCAATTAAAAATATTTTTTTAATATTTTATTTAAAAACAATTTAACAAAAAAAAAAAAAAAGGCAGAAAACAATTCATTTAATATACACATATGTATCTACATATAAAATTAGTATAAAGAAAAACAAAACAATAAATTCAACAACAAAAAATTAACTTAAATTAACGGCCTGGCCCACGATGTCACCAGATATCGTTCGATCGACAACTTGTATTGCAAACAACAATAACTTTAGAAAATTTATTTTTGTTTGCAATACAAGTTTTCGATCGAACGATTTCTCGTGAGGCCGTTAATTTCCATAATTTTGCAGAAAAAATCTCAAAACCAACTCACTTTCCATTTAAAATGTGTTATGTTGTGTAAAATTACAAATTTTCAGCGAATTCCCGAACAAAACAATACAAATGTTGTATAAATATAAAAATTTAGAGTTCAAAAGGGTGATTCAGGTAAATATTTTGTAACAAATTATGTGTCAACTTTTACCAGAAGATGTCGCACTAAGTATCAGGAGCGTTTTACTTTTTCAAATGGATGCTAACCAGAATAGCAAAAATATGCACAAAAACATGCATTTATTGAAAAATATGCGCAAAAATATGCAAAAACGAGTATTTTTAGCAAAATATGCAAAATATGCAAAAACGATTGAATGCCATTTCAAAGGAAATTTCACGATTCGCAAAGATAACTTAACCGTTTCCGTTTTATGATGCCCAGTGAAAACATGCATTTGCATGAGATTCCTAGCCCTAATAATATATAAAGAGTTTTTTCTTGCGTGTAAACATTGGATTTTTGTAAGCTTTTTTGAATTATGGTTGAAGTCTATTAATGTGTTGCTTAGCAGCAATGAAATGCACATCTAGACGTGCTAAGTCAACAACAAATAAATTTTTTAAATACAAATTAAATAAACCTTAAACTCATATTTCATATTTAAACATTTCTTTACCAAACTGCAACACGCGGTTTTTTACAGTGTTAGCTTGAAAAATAGGTTTTTTGACACCAAACCTACTAAGTGTGGTTATATCTAAAGTTCTGTCAATATGCAGTCCATCTCAGACTTTTTTAAATGGCAACCATGGGAACGATTTATTAGAAAAATTCACAAGGACTTAAGTGAAAGCTAATCCAAAGAGGTATACAGACTTCATTATAGTAGATGCGTTTGAGTACCCAGTAAAACCCAGTAACTGAATAAATACAGAGTAATTGAAAGAAATTAGTCTTAATAAAAAAGTTTCGATATAAAAGTACGCGAACGAAAAATTTGTAAAATCCAGCAAAATACATATATGCAATATATATAAAATATATAAAGGGTGTTTTTTTAGAGGTATAGAACTTCGAATTGAAATAAAACACAAGAAAATCGTTTTAATGTCCATCAATTTGGCTTTATTGGAAGGATAATTTTATGCCATTAATGTTTAAATATGATTTCGCGTATGTGGCCGCCGCGGCTGGCTCGAATAAAGCCAATTCTACAGGTCCAATTTTCAACCACTTTTTCGAGCATATGGGGCCGTATGTTGGCAATAACGCCACGAATGTTGGCTTCCAAGTCCCCTAACGTTTCTGGTTTGTTGGCGTAGACGAGCGACTTCACATATCCCCAAAGAAAATAATCCAATGGTGTCAAATCACACGATCTTGGTGGCCAATTGACAGGTCCATTCCGCGAAATTATGCGCTCATCGAATGTTTCCTTCAATAAATCGATTGTGACGTGCGCTGTGTGGCATGTAGCGCCGTCTTGTTGGAACCACAACTCATCCACATTCAAAATCTTCAAAATCTTCCATAAAGTTGATGGACAAAACTCCAATTGCTGTGCACGGTGGCGAATCGATTCATTCGGGTCCTCTTCAACACTTTGCTCTACAGCGGCAATTGTTTCTTCGGTGCGCACTGTTCGACGTCTCTGCGGATGCGTATTATCACATAGAGTAAACGTTGTGCGAAAACGATCCATGGTTAACCGAATTAATTGCTCTGATGGACGATTATGTCGACCATAAAATGGACGGAGCTTGCGGTAAACTTCGCGAACTGAACCATTATTTTCGAAATAAATTTGCACGATTTGCAAGCGTTGTTCTTTTGTCAACCTGTTCATGATGAAATGGCAAACCAAACTAAATATTAATCACTTGACAGCTGACAAAATGGCCGCCAGTTAAAAAAGTGATGCCAACTTAAAGTTCTATACCTCAATAAAAAACACCCTTTACATATGCCAATAATTTTGGCGCTAAGAAGTTACACATAGTATGTATGTATCAGAGAAACAAGCCGATCGGCTCACAGCCGGCTCAAAAACCGCCGCCGACTTTCAATGTAAAAGAAAGCCGACGCCGATGCATGCGGCTACCATCGGCTCAAAATTGCAGCCGGCTAATTGTTTTTTGTAGTTGCAAATTTGTACTAAATCTTAGAAATAATATTTTTTTTTAATTTTTTTATAGAAATTTTTATTAAAAAACGTATAAAAACCGGCTGTAAGTGTCAGCCGGCTCAAGCCGGCTTATGAGCCGCCGCCGACTATTTTTTCCTAAGCCGCCGCCGCCGACTTTTTATAACGGCTTGTTTCTCTGGTATGTATCCATGTATATACATGATATGTATAAACAAAGATTTCACTTTAATAATCTATTCACTTTATTCACGTTTAAAAACAATCGGCTATGTTCTGCATTCCATTTAAAATTAAACCGTTCATAGCATTGTTATTGGTTTGCCACAATAATAACGTATTTTTAATATACTGTGCGGCAAACCAGTAACCGCCTGATCATGCTTCCAAAAATGCAATGGAAATTCCGCTTGTTTCAATTTAACGTGGAATAACATACATAACACGAATATGTTTTTGGCATCAAACTTAAATAAATGTTATAATGTTTATAACTTAAAACATTTGTCTTTTGTTGTATTAAAATTTCATTAAAAAGTAAAAAAAATTTGTTTCTTCGCTTTAGTTTATTTAAAAACATATGGTTTCGTTTTACTGAATTTTATTACAAATTTTTGCATTTACTCAGTAAATTAACTGTCAATTTCCTCTCTCACTTCAACCTCTCATTTACTGGATTTTGTGTACGTGAATACAATCCAGTAAAAATGTTTAAAAACTTTTGATTTCTCGAAAGCAGTTAGTGTTTTCACACCTAAAGTTGAAACCATAAACAGTTGTTTTTGATTCAGGTTTTAAACAACAGGTTGTCTAATGAATAATAACATAATTCTTTTGCATTTAATACTTAAACTATTTAATTAATAAATTTTTAAAGCTTAAAAAATAAAATTGAAAACCCTCCGTCACTCCTATGACAACTTACAAAAACGAAGTTACGGTCGCAATGAAAAGAATCGAAAGAGAAATCAAA
Organism: Tachina lurida; assembly: GCA_944452675.1. Taxonomy (NCBI): domain Eukaryota; kingdom Metazoa; phylum Arthropoda; class Insecta; order Diptera; family Tachinidae; genus Tachina; species Tachina lurida. The sequence goes on from OX101752.1 coordinate 56,871,907, forward strand.
GAACGGAACGCAGACTACGCGTACCAAACGGAGAAAATTTCGATTCGAATCGAAACGCAGAATAGGGGTAATTATTTATATAAAAATTAGTTTATATATAAAAAATGCAGAAATACATTATAAGCTAAACCTTTTTTTATCTTCAGATGGATGTCATTCATTTCGTCTATTTTCGCTTCCTAGAGGTCATTGAAAATATTTTCGCTGTTTTCCGTCCAACAGATTCTTTTTCTCCGTAATTTTTTGATTATTATTGCAGCTGCGTCCATTTTTAAGTTGAAAATGTATCAATTTGTAATTCCGGTCATTTTAACTTGGCAGCACTGAATTCAGCACAGCGAAAACAAGGTTGCATTTCATAAAACGATCTTAATGGTAGGCACAGACCTTGCAACTTGCTTACGCAACACGTTTTCGGATATTTTGACACAGACACTGCAACTACAATGCAACCGTCTATGCAACTTATAAAAATCAAAAAATTTTGTTATTTTCGAAACTTCGAATGCAACTTTGAACGCAACCATAAACAAGACTACAGACTATGCGACCGACAATGCATCCTGCCTGGTTGCATAAGCACGTTGCTAAGTCTGCACCTACCATAAAACCAATTCAAAAATGGTTTTAAATTGGTTTTAACAAAAACAATTTGTATGGTAAAACCAGGTTTTAACAGTTTGTTTTAACGTTAAAACCAACTTTTACTAAAACCACGTAAGTGTGAAAACACTATTAGCTGAATTGCAAAATTTGTTACTACGTTTATACGAGCACTATTTGCAAATAATTTTGATTGAATGATTTTCTCTTTGCCCAAACTAGCACGAAGAAAAAGTACGGGCTGTTTCGTTCAAGAAGAAGAAGAACATTACTCTCACAAAACATCTCTCATTTACCCAATTTTCAAGTACTGGAACGCTTTTCGTAGAGTTAAGAAACACACCTAATCGTAGCAGTATTGCCAAAAAGGGAAATGTATAATTAATATGTCTATCAAGTTTAATTTAGCACCAAAATACAATAATACCTGTTCTGTTCTTACTTCATTGGTTTCTAAATTAAAGGCTGGGCCGATTTTGATTAAATTTTCAGGGAATCTTTAAAATATTCAGATGGATGACACTGTGAAGTCTGATTTTTTATTTTCGGTCTGCGGGCGGAGGGGCGTGGCAAAATTCAATTTTCATATTGCACCACCAATGCCATATATACATATTTATTTTTTTTTTGCAGGGAGGGGAAAGTAGCGAAGCACACCGGGTTAATCTAGTACATAACAATAATAAAAGTTTTCTATGTGTGTATATTGTTGTAGAATAATTTCTTGAGTTCTTCTTAAAGAGGATGTGCTTTAACTAAACAGATGACTGTTGTCGGTTCAATAACTTCACAAAAAATTATTGTCGTTTAGTTAACAACAGCATATGTGTTCTAAAAGTGTTACTGCATAGAAAAGTTTGTAATTTTACTGTTATTATTTCTAAACGACTCGATTATCGTTAAAATAAGTTAGTGAATCAAACTAGCGATCAAATTTAGTGTAAAATTTATGTTTGGCTGCGTGCCAACAAGTTGACACCTGAAAGTCAACAAATGTATTGCTATCTTGGGATCAAAAATAAGTACATATTAGGATATGAACAATTTAAGACCATTTAGTATATGATTTCTGAAGAAAGCTATCCACAAGTCGCTTATTATCCACAAAAACACAAAAAATACACACACAAGACACTCATCCATACTACATACCAGAACCATTTTACGATTAAAAACTTTGTCTTTTCTTGTATTAAATTCTGCCACGACAACCACACCCTCATTCATTTTTCCTCTACGCATATAAAATGATCCATAATTTAACAAAAAAAAAAATGCAAAGTAAATTTTTATTTTTACGCGAAACAAGTACGAATAAGAAGAGTTTGTAACAGAAAAACCAAAGCTAAAAAAATATTTCCTAAACGCCCTGTCTGCTAGTTGTTGCTTTTTCAAATGTGATGAAAACGTTATGCTCCATTTAATTCCTAAAGGCGTTTTCTCACGTTCAATTTATTTATTACTTTTAATTCATATCGCACAAAAACAGAGTACTGAGCAAAAAGGCTTTTAAATAAGCAAAAAAAAAATAAAACATCTTATGTTATAAAATAGATACGTGTGATTTTTATTGGTAAAACAAGTGTCATGAACTTTTGTTGGAGTTGTTGCATGCCTGGATGAATGATGAATTAATTATGAAACGAAATAATAACCTTGAGTTTAGGTAATATTTTTTTTTTATTTTTCATACTCAATAAGTGAGGTGCACATTGGAGTATGTGAGGTTTAAATTTGGAAAAAAATTTAAAAGGCCTTTCCTCAGTCATCGCCTGGCGTAAATGCGTTATTCCGAAGCCACTCGTTACGTTAACAACATGGTTTGTATTAACATAGTTTCCGCGCCAAACTTTCTTCATTTGGCGAACAACAAATAGGACCTGGAAGTGGAAGGTTGGTAACATCTAATAAAGTAAATTTAATTTTGTTTTTTCTTTTCTTCTTCACTTTTGTGGTCACTATTATAAGACTCCTCATTGAGACCTATTTTTACACACGACTCCTACGAATGTAAAAAAGTTGTATGTCCTAATTATGTTCCACGATTGTATCGTCTTGTCTATGGACGAAAAAAAGTCGCAGTTCTGATTCTTTAAAATAATTGTTATTTATTGTTTGTGCTAGAAGGTTCGTGTATTTGCTTTATGATTTTGTTCCAAACATTTTCATATATTTTTCAAACTATTGTATAATACTTTAATTTAATTTTTATTTTTTAAGAAATAACAATGGACCCAATTAGGTCTCCGAGTGGAGGTGCGGTATAGCAACACCTATATTTTAAAAACATGGTAATAATATTTTTATTTTTCATTATCAAAGACAACAACCATTTTTGAATAAAATAATTAATGCGCTAATTATGTTCGACGATTGTAGCTTCTTGTCTATGGATGAAAAAAAGAAGCAGTTTTGATTCTTTAAAACAATTATTATTTACTGTCTATGCTAGAAGGTTCGTGTATTTGCTTTATGATTTTGTTCCAAACATTATATCCAACACATATTTGTTCATATATTTTTCAAACTATTGTATAATACTTTAATTTAATTTTTATATTTTAAAAAATCACAATGGACCCAATTGGGTCTCCGAGTGGAGGTGCGGTATAGCAACACCTTGCCCACGGTAAGAATCAGGGACAAGAATTTCATGCATTTAAAAGAGGTGTTTTAGGCACCCAAAATATGACATCAAAAACGCAAAATATGCACTTAAAACAATAAAATATGCACATATTTTAAAAAATGTTATTCTAAAAAAAAGTTTTCAACTTACATACAACTAAATAAAGATATAACAAGTAAGAGTGCTATATTCGTCTGTGCCGAATCTTATATACCCTTTACCAACATACGTACATATATATAGTATACAGACACATACATACATATTTGTTTTGTGAAAAAATTTATAATTTTTTTAAAGTTTCCATCTTTGGCGCTGTAATTTTCATTTTTCAAATTTCATACGCCAAACTTTTCTTTCAGAAGCATAAAATATATTCAATTTATAAAGAAAAAGAAAAAAAATTTAGACCTATTTATTTTACATAACACAAAAAGTGTAAGTTTTCCAAACCTGGAGTCATAATTTTGGATTTGTCTGATTATTGATACCAATCTAGTTTTTTAAAAAATACATAAAATTTGTTAAGTGAACGAAACAAAAACGAAATAAGAAAAAACTTACTGCCTGTTCCACGATGTCACTCATGTTCGTTCGCTCGCATTTTAAACGACAAACAGCTGTTTTGCGTTCCACTAAAAGCCTTTAAGACGACAAGTCGAAAGAAAGTGAATGCGAACGATAACGTAAGCATTTCAATACAAATTTGCGCCCCAATAAAAATTTTTTCAGTCATTTGTACGAACTCTAATGTCAAAAGCAGGCACTTGTATTTTAATTGTCGACTGATACAAAATAAAACAAATTATTTTTATTTACACAAATAAAATAATTTGCTTTGCCAATAGTAATATTAAACTGGCTTCGCGTCGTTGGCGGTCTCCCCACGTCTGGGCTTGTAAGTAAGCCGTTTTGCGTCCTTTGGCTGGGCTTTGTGATACTCTTCTCTGGGTATGTATGTATGTGTGTTCGACAACAGCTTCGATGAGTAAAGATTTTCTGCCTACCACCACTTCCGCTAGTTATAATGAAACTTGGTTAGAATCTATCGGTCTTATGTTTAAGAAAAAACGGCCAAGCAGTTAACATAAATCACATTGGAATTTAATAGTGGGTGAAAACAACATTATGCGCCGATTTTTAATGCCAATTTGTGTGGAGGAACTCTTTAGCACCTAGTTCAATGTCGTCACTTATGCTAACTTCATGTCAGTTTTTCTTATACATAAGGCCGTATTTATTCATCTAAGCAGTTGTTCTACATACACAGAGATGAAAATCATTGAGCAATCCGGCTATACAGAAAACTTACTGAACGGAGCCGGTATTCGGTAATAATATACATATATACCAAATAGATAAATACAATAATAATATATGTATGTACATATATGTATTTACATATGTCCATACCTAGAGGAGAGAGTTCTTAAGATCGGACGAAGGCCAGTTTAACAAAAAATATGCATACTTCTACTCTACGAAGTCGCCGTTGCGCATACATGTGTACTTACATATCTATGCATGTATGCACAGAAAAGAAAATTATTGCACTCGTCCAAAGGCCGGCTAGGTAGAACACTTTTCTGGGTCTGTTGGTATTTTTGAAAGACCTAAAGATAATGACAATCACCCAAATGAATATGAATAATGACCGAAATAAATGGGATGTTGGTCATTTTCCAATTTGGGTGATTCTTCACAAAATTGTGCATGACGTGTTTTTTTTTGGGTCTTTATTTATCATAAATAAAAACCAATGAGTTATGTGTAATTTTTATACTTAACAAAATTTGTTTTGTTAAGTTTCTTTTTTTAAATTTATTTTTGGGTGCCACTTGTTGCAGGTTAGAATTAGAACAGAGTTTCATTTTTTAAAGCACAATTTACACATTTAAACGAATTTTTATTCTTATTTGACGATGAATGTGTGAAATGGTTGATGTGGCAATATGGATATTTGACAACGGGTATACGGCTTACGTTAGAAACGTAAAACCAGGCGAACGACAAGTCGAATGTTATTGGGGCACTGATTCGAACGAAAGTGAGTGACTGCTTATCTTTCGCCTAAGTTTTCTTTCGACATTCTGGAACTGGCTGTTAGTTTCATTTAATTTAATATTAAAAAATTCAGTAAAGTGCGACTTTGACTCGCGCAGTTTTTTTCAGTTTTGTCGCTTTTTTCTCATTTTGGCGATTTTGTTTTCTGTTTTTGGGGGTTTATTTTCATTTTGGAGATTTTTTTCCTTATGGCGATTTTTTTTAATTTTTGCGATTTTTTTTTTATTTTGGGGTTTTTTTCATTTTGGCGATGTTTTTTAATTTTTGCGATTTTTTTGGCGATTCTTTTTCCATTTTGGCGAGTTTTTCCTATTTTGGGAGTTTTTTTCATTTTTGGCGATTTTTTTTTTTCATTTTGGAGATTTTTTTCTGTTTATGGGGCTTGTTTTATTTTGGAGATTTTTTTCATATTAGCAATTTTTTTTTCATTTTGGCGATTTTTTCCTGTTTTTGGGGTTTTTTTTAATTTTGGCTATTTTTTCTGTTTTTTGGGGTTTTTTTCCTTTTGGCGATTTTTTTTCATTTTGGCAATTTTTTTAATTTTGGCGATTTTTTTCTCTTTTTGGGGGTTTATTTTCATTTTGGAGATTTTTTTCCTTTTGGCGATTTTTTTTAATTTTTGCGATTTTTTTTTATTTTGGGGTTTTTTTCATTTTGGCGATGTTTTTTCATTTTGGCGTTTTTTTTCATTTTGACGATTTTTTTTCTGTTTTTTGGGGCTTTTTTTCATTTTGGAGATTTTTTTAATTTTGGCGATTTTTTTTTATTTTGGCGATTTTTTCCTGTTTTTGGGTTTTTTTTCATTTTGGCGAATTTTTTCATCTTGGCGACTTTTTCCCATTTTGGCGATTTTTTCCTGTTTTTGAGTTTTTTTATTTTGGCGATTTTTTTCTGTTTTTTGGGGTTTTTTTTCGTTTTGGCCTTTTTTTATATTTTGGCGATGTTTTTTCATTTTTGCGATTTTTTGGCGATTCTTTTTCCATTTTGGCGATTTTTTCCTATTTTGGGAATTTTTCATTTTGGCGATTTTTTTTCATTTGGAGATTTTTTTTCTGTTTATGGGGATTTTTTTTATTTTGGAGATTTTTTTCATATTAGCGATTTTTTTTTCATTTTGCGATTTTTTCCTGTTTTTGGGGTTTTTTTCATTTTGGCGATTTTTTTCTGTTTTGGCGATTTTTTTCCATTTTGGCAATTTTTTTTCATTTTGGCGATTTTTTTCTCTTTTTGGGGGCTTATTTTCATTTTGGAAATTTTTTTCCTTTTGGCGATTTTTTTTTAATTTTTGCGATTTATTTTTTATTTTGGGGTTTTTTTCATTTTGAAAATTTTTTTCATTTTGGCGATTTTTTTTACTGTTTTGGGGTTTTTTTTTTAATTTTGGCGATTTTTTTCTGTTTTTGGGGCTTTTTTTAATTTTGGAGATTTTTTTAATTTTGAAGATTTTTTTTATTTTGGCGATTTTTCCTGTTTTTGGGTTTTTTTCATTTTGGCGATTTTTTTCATCTTGGCGACTTTTTTCATTTTGGCGATTTTTTCCTGTTTTTGGGTTTTTTTATTTTGGCGATTTTTTTCTGTTTTTTGGGTTTTTTTTCGTTTTGGCCATTTTTTTCATTTTGGCGATTTTTTTACTGTTTTGGGTTTTTTTTTAATTTTTGGCGATTTTTTTCTGTTTTTGGGGTTTTTTTTCATTTTGGTGATTTTATTTCATTTTAGCGATTTTTTTTTATTTTAGCTATTTTTCCGGTTATTCGCGATTTATTTTAGTCTTAGAAAATTTTTTTGTAATTTGGTGCTTTTTTTCGTTTTGGCGATTTTTTTTGTTTTTGGCGATTTTTTTCGGTTTGGCGATTTTATAATTTTTTGTTTTTTTAGTTTTACCGTTTTTGAAAATTTCAAGAGGTTTGCTCTCACGGTTTCCAAGATACAGCAAGTTGTCAAAATTGCATAGTCAAAATTACATTAACTGATGGTACACCCTTTAATTAAATTTTTTGAAATTTTAGTGTTAATTTTTGTAGTCTGTATAAAAATACACTAACCTTACATATTTCAAGTGTATATACCATACATACATACAATTGTATGTATATTACATGGGATTTTAACATTTTTCGTTGCTCGTTTTGGAACACCCTTTAATTTCCAACTCTCATGTATTTGTTGTTGTAGCGGCCGAAGGTCTACACACTGTGTCCAAATTTCAGGCCTGTAGCTCTTACGGTTCTCGAGAAAATACTAATATAGTTTTAGACATAGTTAATTTTACATAACACAAAAAGTTAAAGTTTTCCAACCCTGGAAACGTCTTTTTAATTTTTTTTTTGTATTTTTTTAATTTAAAATTCCAATTTTAGTCGTACTGAAGTGTAAAATAAGTTCATTTATTAAAAAAAAATAAAAATTTGTTGTCGGTAGTTACTTTTATATGGCAAAATGAAGTTTACGTTTTCCAGCTCTGCAATCGTCTGGTCGATTTTGCTGAATTTCAATACCAATCTACTTTGGAAAATTTCTGACACACCAGTCCAAGAACGAAGTCTCTAGCTTTTCTGTGAGCTTCGGAAAACCGATTTCACGTACAGACAGACGGACAGACGGACAGACGGACAGACGGACAGACGGACATCGCTTATTCGTCTTCCCTATGCATAAGGATCCAGAATATATATATTATATGGGTCGCTTATTGATATTATAGAAATTACAAACGGAATGACAAACCTATATATACCCTTTTACCATTTTTGTTGGTAAAGGGTATAAAAATAATTTTTTTTTCAAAAGGTGCGTGAACAAGTCTTTTACATTAAATTTTGACACAATATTAAATATGATATAACGACTGTTTCACTATTTTCGGCCTTAATAGCAGGAAATTTTCTCTTGAAATCATCAAAATGAAAATTTCCATTAAAATTGGTAGATTCGTGTGCTTGTAAATACAATCGTTCTACAATTCTACAACAATTCAAGCGAACAAATTGTAAAAAAACAGTTTTGCATTAATAATCTGTCAACAATATTTTTTTAAATTTAAATTTTTGAGAAACTATGACACAAAATTATGCGACACAAATATGCATTTATGACCAAATTATGCAAAAATATGCATTTTAAGCAAAATATGCAAAAATATGCGCTAACCAATCGATGCCATTTTTAGGCAAATTCAATGTTTCGTAAAGATATTTCGTTCTTGCTATTTTCAGGGTTAAGGGAAAAAACATGCATTTGCATGAAACCTCTGTCCCTGGTAATAATATTTTTATTTTTCATTATCAAAGACAACCACCATTTTTGAAGAAAATAATTTAGAGAATTCAAAAACAAGAACTCAAAAGTATTTTCAAATAAAAACGTCCTAAATCTTCTTACTGAATTAGGGCATTAAAAACTAAACTAAACTTTATAGAATATTAAAAACAAACGAATTGTAAACGAGCTAAAAAGAAGAAATTTATAGTTGTGCATGCGATTTAAGGCAGAATTAGTGTTTACAAATCAGTTGACTCTTTTTTGTTTATAAAAATCTTATAAAAGTCGGTGGCGAATGATGAGTAAATATCCCGAGTACCAGTGTTTTTTTTTGCCGATTAGACATCCATACCCTGAGTACAAACATACTTATACTGAAAGTATGAGAGAGAGTCAATGCCTTTGTACATATCGCTCATTTACTTCAACAGTGTCACAACTCAAAAAAACCATTTTTGCAGAAAACACGTTTTAAGTTTTCAATTTACATCCAACTCAATGAAGACATGAACAAATATTCTTCTCTCAGGAGGTGACGGTACACGCTATTTATATGAAATTTTTACACAAGATAAAATACAAAATGGCGCATTATTCTGCATTATTAACTCAAAAAACTCATTTTATGAGTTATGACACTATTGAAGTAAATGAGCGATATGTACATATGTGACCTTGAATTTCACTCTTCTGCAAAAAAAATGTATTTCCAATAAAAATATGTGTTTTGTATGGACATTCGTGCCCTAAATTCAAATCCGATTTAAATGGGCGTGGCTAATATTAACCCATAAACAAGGCGGTCACGCCAAGTTATTTCAATATAACTCGATAACGGTTTGTTCGATTTTAATAAATTAAATACTTAAATATTTAAAATAAAATTATTTTTAAATCAAACTCATGCAGTTTTTTTCGATTTTGAGCGGTTTCGGAGTTATTCAGATACGAGTGGCGAAAAAAAATATTTTTAATGCAAAATTAATTTTTTTATTTGTTTTCAAAGCCTTGTAAAAAAATTAAAACTGCAAATATTTTACATTTTTGCTACTTTTCGAAAGGTTAGGTATGTTGAAAATAAAAAAAGGTATAAGAAAAGAATATGTGTACAAAAATGTTGATTTTATTTACATTTAATGCAGATATTCCACTTTGACAAACGTAACACAACGTACCAAGGCCAAGGAATAATTTTTTTATGGTTCGTGGAATTAAAAAAGATAATAATAATAGGAATATAAATATGTATCAGTGATCGGCTATGAATCGTTTTTTATTAAATATAAGTGAGGAAACATCATTTAAGTTCAACTACTCTGATCTACGCATACTCACGATGACATTGATTTATAAGTATAGGTTGAAATAAATATGATTGCGACGTCGACATCATAGGCATACCACACTCACACTCGTAAATCACCTCAGTTTGATTTATAATTTCAAGAAAATACTTATACTACTCACATTGATTCAGCTCACTCAACTCATGCACGTATGTTTATTTAAAAGTTTAGTCATTACACAGTTTGCAAGTAGTATACAATAGTAGTAAATAGCGTTGTGTTGTTTTTCAATTCGTGCAAACAAAAAAAAAAAAAAGCAACAGAGAAACACATAACCTCATAATGACAACTTTATTGCTCGTATGCGAAGTTCGCATTGTGAATCATACTTACTTTGCATCTTCCATAGGCATTGAGTTAAGGAGAGTCGAAATCATCAACGTCATAAATGTTGCTAAGTATGAGTTCGATGCGCACTTCAAACCTTCGAGTAAATATGATTCATAGACAACATTGCAATAAGTATGAGTGCGCATAAGTACAATAAATTATAAGTCATGATTCAACTCGACTCACTTTTTCACTACTCATTGCTGTTCTCTGATATGTATCCAATGGCTCTGAAAGCAGTGTAGCTACATAATGGAAATCAATATCGGTCCGTATCATTAGCTCATGCAGTAATTATGAAAAAGACCTACGAAAACAAAAAATTGCTGGTCAAAGGAGTTCAGTACGATCTCAATTTGTGGAATAAATGTGCATTTAAAAAAAAAAAGTGGCTATACTAGGAGCATATACAAAATATTGTTGGTTTTTGTGAATTGGTCCTTAAGATCCCATGAGATTCCTAGAATCAAAAACACTGCAAATGAGCCTTTAGTTGAGAGGCAACAAATATTTTTCCCAGCACTGTGCATCAAATAACGCTTAATAAACGATTCAGTATAAGCTATGAACAGAGATGTAAAAGTATATTTCCACGTGTAAGTGAGACCAAATCGAAGGAAGGTGTAGTTGTGGGTGCCCAAATATGAGAAATTTTTAAAGAATTCCTCAAATCAGAGTTGGTCAATAAAGAGAGAGGAGCATGGGTAGGTTTGAAAAATGCTTTTCACAATTTTATTGAAAATAGAAGGGCTCCAAATTACAAATAACTGGTACAAGAACTCCCTCTTTCATATCAACAACTCAGATGCAATGTGCCATTAAAAAAAATCCTGCATTCGTATTTAGATTTTTTTTTCGTTTTGTCATATCTGGTTAGCAGGTTGAAAGGTTCCAACGAGATATTGCGCACATGAAAAAAAGGTATACCGGCAAGTGGTCCTCATATATATGAACGGATTTCTGCCGGGAAACCAATCGTAAAACAGCAGATAAAATTTATAATTGAAAGCCATCTATTAATTAGTAGTAGATTTTTTATGTTATACTAATGTGTAATTTTATTTAAAATTTTAATTTATATCATAGAAGCCATATACTATACATATGTGCAAGATTTTTATACCCTTTACCAACAAAAATGGTAAAAGGGTATATATAGGTTTGTCATTCCGTTTGTAATTTCTATAATATCAATAAGCGACACATAAAATATATATATTCTGGATCCTTATGCATAGGGAAGACGAATAAGCGATGTCCGTCTGTCCGTCTGTCCGTCTGTCCGTCTGTCCGTCTGTCCGTCTGTCCGTCTGTCCGTCTGTCCGTCTGTCCGTCTGTCCGTCTGTCCGTCTGTCCGTCTGTCCGTCTGTCCGTCTGTCCGTCTGTCCGTCTGTCTGTACGTGAAATCGGTTTTCCGAAGCTCCCAGAAGAGCTAGAGACTTCGTTCTTGGACTGGTGTGTCAGAAATTTTCCAAAATAGATTGGTATTGAAATTCAGCATAATCGAGCAGACCATTGCAGAGCTGGAAAACTTAAACTTTATTTTGCCATATAAAAGTAACTACCGAAAACAAATTTTTATTTTTTTTTAATAAAAAAACTTATTTTACACTTCAGTACGACTAAAATTGGAATTTTAAATTGAAAAAATATAAAAAATTTAAAAAGACGTTTCCAGGGTTGGAAAACTTTAACTTTTTGTGTCATGTAAAATTAACTATGTCTAAAACTATATTAGTATTTTCTCGAGAACCGTAAGAGCTAGAGACCTGAAATTTGGACACAGTGTGTAACCCTTTGGCCGCTACAACAACAAATGCGTGAGAGCTGGAAATTAAAGGGTGTTGCAAAACGAGCAACGAAAAATGTTAAAATCCCATGTAATATACATACAATTGTATGTATGTATGTATATACACTTGAAATTTGTAAGGTTAGTGTATTTTTATACAGACTTCAAAAATTAACACTAAAATTTCCAAAAATTTAAATTAAAGGGTGTTCCGTCAGTTAATGCACTTTTGATATGCAATTTTGACAACTTGCTGTATCTTGGAAACCGTAAGAGCAAAACTCTTGAAATTTTCAAAAACGGTAAAACTAAAAAAACAAAAAATTATAAAATCGCCAAACCGAAAAAAATCGCAAAAAACAAAAAAAAAATCGCTAAAACGAAAAAAAGCACCAAATTACAAAAAAAATTTCTAAGACTAAAATAAATCGCAAATAACCGGAAAAATTGCTAAAATAAAAAAAAATCGCTAAAATGAAAGAAAATCGCCAAAATGAAAAAAACCCCAAAATGAAAAAAAATCGCCAAAACGAAAAAAATGGCCAAAACGAAAAAAACCCCAAAAAAAGAAAAAAATTTAAAATTAAAAAGAGTCGCCAAGATGAAAAAAATCGCCAAAATGAAAAAACCCAAAAACAGGAAAAAATCGCCAAAATAAAAAAAAATCGCCAAAATTCAAAAAATCTCCAAAATGAAAAAAGCCCAAAAAACAGAAAAAAATTGCCAAAATTAAAAAAAACCCCAAAACAGTAAAAAAAATCGCTAAAATGAAAGAAAATCGCCAAAATGAAAAAAACCCCAAAATGAAAAAAAATCGCCAAAACGAAAAATATGGCCAAAACGAAAAAAAACCCCAAAAAATAGGAAAAAATCGTTAAAATGAAAAAAGTCGCCAAGATGAAAAAAATCGCCAAAATGAAAAAAAACCCAAAAACAGGAAAAAATCGCCAAAATAAAATAAAAAATTCGCCAAAATTAAAAAAATCTCCAAAATGAAAAAAGCCCCAAAAACAGAAAAAAAATCGCCAAAATTAAAAAAAAACCCCAAAACAGTAAAAAAATCGCCAAAAAGGAAAAAATCGCCAAAATGAAAAAAATCTCCAAAATGAAAAAAAAACCCAAAAAACAGAAAAAAAATCGCCAAAATGAAAAAAAAACGCCAAAATGAAAAAAAATCGCCAAAATGAAAAAAACGCCAAAATAAAAAAAATCTAAATATTAAAAAAATCGCCAAAAGGAAAAAAATCTCCAAAATGAAAATAAACCCCCAAAAAGAGAAAAAAATCGCCAAAATAAAAAAAATTGCCAAAATGAAAAAAAAATCGCCAAAACAAAAAAAACCCCAAATAACGGAAAAAAATCGCCAAAATGAAAAAAAATCGCTAATATGAAAAAAATCTCCAAAATAAAAAAAGCCCCATAAACAGAAAACAAATCTCCAAAATGAAAAAAAAATCGCCAAAATGAAAAAAAATCCCAAAATAGGAAAAAATCGCCAAAATGGAAAAAGAATTGCCAAAAAAATCGCCAAAATGAAAAAAAAGTCGCCAAAATTAAAATAAACCCCCAAAAAACAGAAAAAAAATCGCCAAAATGAAAAAAAACAGAAAAAAATGGCCAAAATGAGAAAAAAGCGACAAAACTGAAAAAATCGTTTAAACTGAAAAAAACTGCGCGAGTCAAAGTCGCACTTTACTGAATTTTTTAATATTAAAGGAATTAAATTAAACTAAGTTTTTTCTTATTTCGTTTTTGCTTCGTTTACTTTACATATTTTATGTATTTTTTAAAAAACTAGATCGGTATCAATAATCAGAAAAATCCAAAATTATGACTCCAGGGTTGGTTGGAAAACTCACGCTTTTGTGTTATGTAAAATTAAATAGGTCTAAATTTTTTTCTTTTTCTTTATAAATTGAATATATTTTATGCTTCTGAAAGAAAAGTTTGGCGTATGAAATTTGAAAAATTAAAATTACAGCTCCAAAGATGGAAACTTTAAAAAAATTATAAATTTTTTCACAAAACAAATATGTATGTATGTGTCTGCATACTATATATATGTACGTACGTTGGTAAAGGGTATATAAGATTCGGCACAGACGAATATAGCACTCTTACTTGTTTACTTTTATCATAATAAATAGCAGGTGTGGTGGAAACAATCCGAGAACAGATTTGGATTCAGCACACAAAAGTCCATCACATCCAATCACATAACGAAGTTCTTGCTCCCGAATTTTTTTATTTTTTTACAGAACAATGTTTCCCATAAACGAAGTGGAGACGCAATAAGCAATTTTGTTTGAAATCAAGTGTAAAACAATTGTTATTCAAGTCACACACTTATTTGTAAAAGGTTGAATTATGCTTGATTTACACTTTATTTCAATAGCATTCTCCACTGAAAAGAGAACTTGAATTTAATTCGAACAATTCAGTTGTATTACAGTTTAATTCAAGCCTTGAATTATACTACAATTCAACCTTGTATTACAACTGAATTCAAGTATATTTCAAGCCTCAAAAGCAATGTATTTTAAGTAGAAGGGAAAATGCAATTCATTTGTTTTCTAATAAGAATTTGCTGCATATCTACCTTTAGTATTGTTTTCACGATTTTATAAAATTATTATTATAATCACCTTTTTTATTAATCTTTGATATATTTCACCAATTTAATTAATAAATAAATTACATATTTGACAAGGTTTGAACATATCTGTAAGTACCCCCCAAACCAAATGTTTCGACTTTTTCTAAAGTCAGACTTGTCGTACCGAATTCGTTAAGACATTTCTGTAGTTTGTCTGAACTCAAAATTTTCGTACCGAACTCGTTAAGAAATTTCGGTAGTTTTTCTGAAAAATTTTTTTAAACATTAAAACTTTGATTTTTGAGTACATAATTAAAAGTCTGTGAAAATTTTTTTAATAAATATGTGTATATGTTGATAAAAACAGGATTGTAGCAAATATTAAAAAGTGTGAGTATGTGCAAATTATTTCGACAATAGCAGCAACAACATAACGGTGAAGCGGTACTCTGCTATAAAAGCAAAAAGACTTATCGTAACGAATTCGTTCCGACACATCGTTACGAAGTCGTGTCAACCATTTTATACAAAAATTGTTACGATTTCGGTAATATTTCGGTTCCGAAATCGGAAGATTTTGTCGACCAGTCGTTACGAATTCTTTACGAATTCGGAACATTTTGTTGTTTAATTTTTTATTTCAAAATATTTTCAAACTGGAAAATTACTTGAAAAAATGCTCGAATTCAACTTTTAATTTTATGACTGCTTATTAGGGATGCTATTGTATGTTGGAATCGTCTTTGGCCATAGTTGCTTGAGAGAAAAATTGTTGAGCGTAAAAAGTGTTTGCGCTACAATTAAAACAATTTACTTATCTATGTAGGTATATTTTTTTTAGTACACATTTGGTACATACTTACACAGAAAAAAGTATTCACCAATTAATATTTATTAATTTTATGGAAAAATTTAATTAATATTATCAAATTGTTTGTAGGTGAAAGTTTAATTAATTTTTTAATTGATATTACAAATATTTTAATTAATATTACAAAATCATTCATATAACTTTTTTGTGTGTATATAGTCTTTTGCATTTGTAGGTCTCAACCCAAGAAATAGCCGTCTTCTTGGCTTATCAACATGAAAAACTAATAAATGATTCATCAAGCAACTCTGTATTTTGATATAGAGATTTCAAACACATGAGCAGTTCAAAGAACATTTTCTAAAACGGCAGGGGAAAGAATGGTATCACAATTTAACAAGCAATAAATTCAATTATCAACAATGAAACAATACACCATAAAATAACAATAAAAGCCTCAATATATTTTCAATACACTGTCTGAAAGTTACAAGAAAAATATTAATAAAATATCAATTTAGCAAAATGTCATAATTGTTGATATTTCATTTCCTGTAGATAAACAAACATACAATAATGCAGATACAGCAACAACAATAGCAGTGATGGCAACAACAAAAGCAAAATCAAATTGCTATGTTGCCAACAAAAAACCTAATAATTTAGTAAATAGTAACAAAAATATTCAAATACTTGCACTCTCATTCAGCGAAAAAAAATTTAAAAATAAAATTATACTTTGTACATGCATACAACGTTACCTAAATAGAGAAACGCCCTAACTCATAATTTTTTTTTTTTTTTGAAATAGAGATTTTTAAATTGTTCGGTATATCAGATGTTCCTCCAACAAAATATACAAAAAACTCGATTTCAAAAGAATAATGAGTTATGGCCTTTCGATATTAAGGAAACGATATATGTATGTACATACATACATATAAAACAATATGTACTTGGCCGAAACTTCAACATATCAATTTCAATTTTCCAATACGAACAGGCTACAATAAACCCATTTTTTGGTTTCTGTTGTTATTGTTATGGCTGTTACTATCACTGTTCGAAAGCACTTGGCTGGCAGAGTAAAATGAATAATGGTTTCAAGGTGGTGAGACAACTCAACAAAAAAGGCAAAATACAACAAACAAACAAAATAAATTCAGTAAAGTGCGATTTTGACTCGCGCACGAAGGGTACCGTACGTTGGGCTTTGAGCATTTTTTTTAATACAGTGTTTGTTACGTTTTTTCAGCTGAAATAATTTTTTTTATTGTTTTTCGCTTTTTTCTCGTTTTGGCGATTTTTTAAATTTTGGCGAATTTTTTTTTTTTTTTTTTGGCAATTTTTTTCATTTTGGTTATTTTTTTTGCGATTTTTTTCATTTTGGCGATTTTTTTTTTCATTTTGGCAATTTTTTTAATTTTGGCGATTTTTTTAATTTTGGCGATTTTTTTATTTTGGCGATTTTTTTCATTTTGACGATTTTTTCATTTTGGCGATTTTTCCGGTTTTCCGCGATTTATTTTCGATTTAGAAATTTTTTTTAATTTGGTGCTTTTTTTTCGTTTTGGGGATTTTTTTTTTATTTTGGCGATTTTTTTCGGTTTGGCGATTTTATAATTTTTTGATTTTTTAGTTTTACCGTTTTTGAAAATTTCAAGAAGTTTGCTCTTACGGTTTCCAAGATACAGCAAGTTATCAAAATTACATAGTCAAAATTACATTAACTGATGGTACACCCTCTAATTAAATTTTTTTAAATTTTAGTGTTAATTGTTGTAGTCTGTATAAAAATACACTAACTTTACAAATTTCAAGTACATGGGATTTTAAAATTTTTCGTTGCTTGTTTTGGCACACCCTTTAATTTCCAACTCTCATGTATTTGTTGTTGTAGCGGCCAAGGGTCTACACACTCTGTCCAAATTTCAGGTCCGTAGCTCTTACGGTTCTCGAGAAAATACCCTGTGACGGACAGACGGACGGACGGACAGACGGACAGCGTAGCGAAAACAATAGGGTTCCTTTTTCACCTTTGGTGTACGGAACCCTAAAAAGTGAACAACTAAAGCAACAGTTGACTTCGACATTTTCCGGCCAACAAAAACAAATAAACAACAAACAGCAAACATACAACAAAACATTAACGTACATTATACATATTTAATGCAACATAATACTACAAACTCTAAATCGAGCCACCGACTTTTTCAAGAACTTGCAGTCATAGTTAAAAACGAGCGACATAATAATGTTCTTAGATTGCTGCAGTCTCAACTTGCATTGCGAATTGCTCTCATAAATCATGAAAGCCGTTGAAGAAAAAACGAACAAGTTTAAAAATAGAAATAAGAAAATGTTTTGGCCTCTTATACCTATGCCCTACAATAATCATATTCTGTAATGAAAATATTTGCAGCAGTATTTGACAATGAAACATTTATACTAATAGAGAATAAATGTCTTGTTCCAATCTTGCTGCACAAATTTCCAATATGTATGACAAATACATATGAGTACTGTATGTAAAAAGGGTGGTTAAATTTTAAGGGCTGATGTTGATTTTGAATAAAACACAAATTATTTTGGAAATTATTGTCATTTCTTTTTATTATCATAATATGGTATGTTCCAAGCATAATATCGGCCAAATAGCCGCCGCGACCTCGGCGGCACGTCTCTATCCGATGGTCTAAATTTTCGATAATGCTGAGGCATAATTGAGATTCTATGCTGGCTTATCGATGTACACCTTTTCTTTCAAATAACCCAAAAGAAAAAAGTCCAACGGTGTCAGATCACATGATCTTGGTGGCTAATTGACATCGCCACCACGTGAGATAACACGGCGCAAAAGAGCCATTGTTTCGTTAGCTGTGTGGCAAGTGGCACCATTCTGTTGAAACCACATATCGTCCACATCCATATCTTCAAATTCGGGCCATAAAAAGTTCGGCAGTTCAATGATGCCACCAGTCCATAAACCGCACCGCACAGTCACTCTTTGTGGGTGCATTTGTTTTTCGACAATCACTATTGGATTATCATTCGCCCAAATGCGGAAATTTTGTTGATTGACGAATCCACTGAGATGAAAATGTGCCTCATCACTGAAGATGATTTTCTTCGAAAATTGATCACCCACTGTTGCCATTTCTTGCCACCATTCTGACCATTGACGACGTTTGGAATGGTCAAGAGGCTTTAGTTCTTGAGTCAATTGCACCTTGTAAGCAGTGTGCACACTTAATTTTTTTTTAATTCGGTAGAATCGACAAAAAAAATTCGGTAGATTTGAATGAAATTCGTTCGTTTTTGTACATATGTTTTATA
The DNA here is from genome assembly GCA_944452675.1 of Tachina lurida. NCBI lineage: Eukaryota > Metazoa > Arthropoda > Insecta > Diptera > Tachinidae > Tachina > Tachina lurida. The sequence continues at coordinate 56,890,672 of OX101752.1, forward strand.
AAGCTACTAAAATAACTTTTATTTGACAAACATTTGTAACTACAAAGATTATATGTAAGATCCATTTATGAATTTAAACTTTTGTGCAAAAATTATTTAATCATTGGGAGTAATAAATATTTCATACCCAAGGCACAATTCTTTGGTAAATATTAGGTTACTTATAGTTTCAGTTTTTAACCGATTTCTTTGTTCTGTTTTAATGATTTTCATGGCAGAAAATGACCGCTCTGCGGCCGCACTGCTATGTGCCAAAATATCCAATTTACACATATATCGACTTAAATTACTAAATAACAATTCGTTAAACATATTCTCTTCTCCGCGCAAAGTTTTCCACATTTTAGAAAATACATGTGATGCATTTTCCGTATGTGTGATCAACTTGAGCTTGTAGCATCAGTGTTAATCAAAATTTTCGTTCAATATTCGGTAGATTTCAGGCCTTGTTCGGTAGAATTGGTAGATTGTTAAATTCACAAACATATTCGGTAGAATCTACCGAATATTGGTAGAAGTGTGCACACTGCTTGTAAGCGTGTAAATGCAAGTCTTTGTGCATAATGTTCAACAACAACGAGCGTAAAAGGGTGCAATTGTTGGACACGACGACTAGTTCAGGTGGACGGCTCTTCAGCCACAACATCGCGAACAGCAGCAATATTTTCAGAAGTACGAGCTGTACGAGCATGCACTGGTGTTTTCACATCTCCTACAGACCCGCTTACGCACATTTGGTCGCTTGTGCTGAACGAAAAAATCACGAAGTGCACGATATGCATTTTGATTTCAACGCCCCATTTTCATAATAAGCCTGAATAACTTTAACGCGTTGCTCGATTGTATGTATATCTTTCCATAGTTCAAATTGAGTTACGCTGAAATTGAGAAATGTCAAATGAAATGTAGAAAAAAACTTGACTGACATTTAGGCCAACATCGGCCCTTAAAATTTAACCACCCTTTACATATCGCTCATTTACTCAAAGAACGCCATAACTCAAAAAACCAGTTTACAATTTGCATACAACTCAATGAGGACATGAAAAAATATTCTTCTCTCAGGAGGTGATGGTGCAAGCTATTTATATGAAATTTTTATATTACTAGTGTTCGCCCAGTGGTTGAAAATCAACCATTAACGCACAGAGGTGGAGAATAGAATGAAAATATTTAAAGTTGGATGAATTTAAAACACAATTTAAAAACTATATTCAAATATACATATGTATAGACTACAGGGTAAACCACCCTCTTAAACCACTTTCTTAACTACTAAATACGAATTTAAAATGTCATTTATCGGCATAAATAAGAATAGATTTTAAGCAAACTATTTAAAAAAAGTAGTTCACTTTTTGAACTAAATGTAATTAGATATTTGCTCCTAGTGCTTTCACTTCATATTCATTATTATTGCCCAAAACAAAAATATTCGTTTATTTTTTCATTAAACGCTTTTTCTCTAAAATTTTAGACTCCCCATTAAAACATTTGTTACAAATAATGTTTCTATTCCCTATTCTTTGAGAAAGACCCCATATGTATGTAGGAATTTGCTAGACTAATAATATAAACATTCCATTATATTCCAACATTCCAGTATGTTCAGTAATTTAAAGCACAGAAAAAATAATGAACACAATGAACAAAAACAAAACGCACACAAAATGAACCAACAATAAAAAACTTACCGCGCTATGTATAAGCAAAACTTGGCATGAAGTAAGCATAAGTGGCAACATTAAACATGATCTTAAAGAGTTTTCCGATGAAACTTCACATTAAAAATCATGCTAGGACTTAAAAGGTGGGTTAAAATTAGGTAATGCGACTATTTTTAATATAAAATTGTATGGAGGAGCTCGTTAACACCTAATTCAATTTCGTCACTTATGCTAACTTCATGCCAATTTTTGCTTATACATAGGGCCGTTACTTTGTGCTGTAGGTGAATTTAACTTTAATCAAAGTTATTAATAATTAAAACAAGAGTGCTATATTCGGCTGTGCCGAATCTTATATACCCTTTACCAACGTACGTACATATATATAGTATACAGACACGTACATACATATTTGTTTTGTAAAAAAGTTTATCATTTTTTTAAAGTTTCCATCTTTGGAGCTATAATTTTCATTTTTCAAATTTCATACACCAAACTTTTCTTTCAGAAGCATAAAATATATTCAATTTATAAAGAAAAAGAAAAAAATTTTTAGACCTATTTAATTTTACATAACACAAAAAGTGTAAGTTTTCCAACCCTGGAGTCATAATTTTGGATTTTTCTGATTATTGATACCAATCTAGTTCTTTAAAAAATACATAAAATATGTTAAGTGAAAAAAGCAAGAACGAAATAATATTATTTTAATATTAAAAAAATCAGTTAAGTGCGACTTTGACGCGCACGAAAGGAAGGTTTTTTGCTTTTTTGAAGTTTTTTTCAGTTAAAACGATTTTTTCAGTTTTGTCGCTTTTTTCTCGTTTTGGCGATTTTGTCTGTTTTTGGAGGTTTTTTTCATTTTGGCGATTTTTTTCTGTTGTTGGGCTTTTCTTCATTTTGGACATTTTTCTCATTTTGACTATTTTTTCTGTTTTTGGGTTTATTTTCGCAATTTTTTTGTTTTTTTTTCGTTTTGGTGATTTTTTTCATTTTGGCGATTTTTTTCATTTTGGCAATTTTTTTCTTTTTTTATGTTTTTTTCGTTTTGGTGATTTTTTTCATTTTGGCGATTTTTTTTTCATTTTGGCGATTTTTTTTCATTTTGGCGATTTTTTTCGTTTTTTAGTTTTTTTTTTCGTTTTGCGATTTTTTTCATATTAGCAATTTTTTCGTTGTTTTGCGATTTATTTTAGTCTTAGAAATTTTCTTTTAATTTAGTGCTTTTTTTCATTTTGGCGATTTTTTCTGTTTTTTGGGGTTTTTTTCGTTTTGGTGATTTTTTTTTTCATTTTGGCGATTTTTTTATCATTTTGGCGATTTTTTTCTGTTTTTAGGTTTTTTTCGTTTTGGTTATTTTTTTTTTTTTGGCGATTTTTTTTTCATTTTGGCGATTTTCTTTCATTTTGGCGATTTTTATTTTCATTTTAGGAATTTTTCCGTTTTTTTTGCTATTTATTTTAGTCTTAGAAATTTTTTTTTTAATTTGGTGCTTTTTTCGTTTTGGCGATTTTTTTTCTGTTATTTAGGTTTTTTCTTTTTTTGGCGATTTTTTTCATTTTGGCGATTTTTTTCTGTTTTTTAGGGTTTTTTTCGTTTTGGCGATTTTTTTTCCATTTTGACGATTTTTTTCTGTTTTTTAGGGTTTTTTTTCGTTTTGGTGATTTTTTTCATTTTGGCGATTTTTTTTTTCATTTTGGCGATTTTTTTCTGTTTTTTAGGTTTTTTCTCGTTTTGGCGATTTTTTTTCATTTTTAAATTTTCCGTTTTTTTGCGATTTATTTTAGTTTTAGAAATTTTTTTTTTAATTTGGTGCTTTTTTTCGTTTTGGCGATTTTTTTCTGTGTTTGGCTTTTTTTCATTTTGGCGATTTTTTTCTGTTTTTGGGGTTTTTTTAATTTTGGCGATTTTTTTTTCATTTTGACGATTTTTTTCTGTTTTTTAGGAATTTTTTTTCGTTTTGGTGATTTTTTTCATTATGGCGATTTTCATTTTGGCGATTTTCTTTCATTTTGGCGATTTTTGTTTTCATTTTAGCAATTTTTCCGTTTTTTTTTTGCGATTTATTTTAGTCTTAGAATTTATTTTTAATTTGGTGCTTTTTTCGTTTTGGCGATTTTTTCTTGTTTTTGGCGATTTTTTTCGGTTTGGCGATTTTATAATTTTTTATTTTTTCAGTTTTACCGTTTTTGAAAATTTCAAGAGTTTTGCTCTTACGGTTTCCAAGATACAGCAAGTTGTCAAAATTGCATAGTCAAAATTGCATTAACTGATGGAACACCCTTTAATTTAAATTTTTTAAATTTTTGTGTTAATTTTTGTAGTCTGTATAAAAATACACTAACCTTACAAATTTCAAGTGTACAATTGTATATATACTACATGGGATTTTAAAATTTTTCGTTGCTCGTTTTGGAACACCCTTTAATTTCCAATTATCATGTATTTGTTGTTGTAGCGGCCAAAGGTCTACATACTGTGTCCAAATTTCAGGTCTCTAGCTCTAACGGTTCTCGAGAAAATACTAATATAGTTTTAGACATAGTTAATTTTACATAACACAAAAAGTTAAAGTTTTCCAACCCTGGAAACGTCTTTTTAATTTTTTTATATTTTTTTAATTTAAAATTCCAATTTTAGTCGTACTGAAGTGTAAAATATGTACATTTATTAAAAAAAATAAAAATTTGTTTTCGGGAGTTACTTTTATATGGCAAAATGAAGTTTAAGTTTTCCAGCTCTGCAATCGTCTGCCCGATTTTGCTGAATTTCAATACCAATCTATTTTGGAAAATTTCTGACACACCAGTCCAAGAACGAAGTCTCTAGCTCTTCTGGGAGCTTCGGAAAACCGATTTCACGTACAGACAGACGGACAGACGGACATCGCTTATTCGTCTTCCCTATGCATAAGGATCCAGAATATATATATTATATGGATCGCTTATTGATATTATAGAAATTACAAACGGAATGACAAACCTATACATATACAGTAGAATCCCGATAACTCGCAATCCCGATAACTCGTAAATCTCACTAACTCGTAATAATTGGTCGGTCCCTTGAAAAAATCGCGGTAACTCGTATAAAATGCATGCATTTCGGTCCCCTCAATAAGTCGTAATTTTTTTGCAAAGTCAATTTGGCAAAACGTCTTATAAGTCGTAATTTCTCACTAAAACTTCTTCTAACTCGTAATTGTAAAAAAAAAACAAAAAAATTATGTCGCCGTAAAATGATCATATTATTTACCGTTATGTATTTTGTGTTTACTTACCATAGTGTTTTGCTCTATTCAACTTGAATTTGTAGCGCATTTTCAGTTCATTAAGTAAAAATGTCAAAGCGGAGTTGCAACACATTGTGCGTAAAAACAAAACAAGAAATTATTAATGCAGTATCGAGTGGAGAAAAAAAAGTTGAAGTTGCAGCTAGATATAAAATAGCTCCATCAACTTTAACATCAATTTTAAAAAAACGCGAGTTGTATTTAAACCTTTCATCAAACAATAAATTAAACAAGTAAGAGTGCTATATTCGGCTGTGCCGAATCTTATATACCCTTTACCAACGTACGTACATATATATATTTTTTGTAAAAAAATTTATAATTTTTTTAAAGTTTCCATCTATGGAGCTATAATTTTCATTTTTCAAATTTCATACGCCAAACTTTTCTTTCAGAAGCATAAAATATATTCAATTTATAAAGAAAAAGAAAAAAAATTTTAGACCTATTTAATTTTACATAACCCAAAAAGTGTGAGTTTTCCAACCCTGGAGTCCTAATTTTGGATTTTTCTGATTATTGATACCAATCTAGATCTTTAAAAAATACATACAAAAACATAAGAAAGAACCTAGTTTCATTTAATTCCTTTAATATTAAAAAATTCAGTAAAGTGCGACTTTGAATCGCGCACGAAAGGTAGGCTTTTTTGTTTTTTTGAATTTTTTTTCAGCTTAAACGATTTTTTCAGTTTTGTCGCTTTTTTCTCGTTTTGGCGATTTTTTCTGTTTTTGGAGGTTTTTTTCATTTTGGCGATATATTTCTGTTTTTGGGCTTTTCTTCATTTTGGAGATTTTTCCCATTTTGACGATTTCTTTTCATTTTGGCGATTTTTTTTTTTGTTTTTGGGTTGATCGCCTGAATAGGCGATTTTTTTCTTTTTTTTTTGTTTTTTTTTCATTTTGGCGATTTTTTTGGGGTTATTTTCGTTTTGGCGATTTTTTTCATTTTGGCGATTTTTTTTCCTTTTGGTGATTTTTGTCTGTTTTTAGGTTTTTTTTTTCGTTTTGGCGATTTTTTTCATTTTGGCGATTTTTTTTCATTTTGGCGATTTTCTTTCATTTAGGCGATTTTTTTTGTTTTTATTTTTATTTAGGCGATTTTTTTGTTTTTTTTTTCATTTTGGCGATTTTTTTTTCATTTTGGCGATTTTTGTCTGTTTTTTAGGTTTTTTTTCGTTTTGGCGATTTTTTTCATTTTGGCGATTTTTTTTTTCGTTTTGGCAATTTTTTTTTTGTTGTTGGCGATTTTTTCCTGTTTTGGGTTTTTTTTCATTTTGGCGACTTTTTTCTGTTTTTTTGGGTTTTTTTCGTTTTGGCGATTTTTTTTCATCTTGGCGATTTTTTCATTTTAGCGATTTTCTTTCATTTTGGCGATTTTTTTTTACATTTTAGCAATTCTTCCGTTTTATGCGATTTATTTTAGCTTTAGAAATTTTTTTTAATTTGGTGCTTTTTTTCGTTTTGGCGATTTTTTTTTTGTTTTTGGCGATTTTTTTCGTTTTGGCGATTTTATAATTTTTTGTTTTTTTAGTTTTACCGTTTTTGAAAATTTCAAGAGTTTTGCTCTTACGGTTTCCAAGATACAGCAAGTTGTAAAAATTGCATAGTCAAAATTGCATTAACTGATGGAACACCCTTTAATTTAAATTTTTGGAAATTTTAGTGTTAATTTTTGTAGTCTGTATAAAAAGTGTATATACATATAATTGTATGTATATTACATGGGATTTTAACATTTTTCGTTGCTCGTTTTGGAACACCCTTTAATTTCCAATTCTCATGTATTTGTTGTTGTAGCGGCTAAAGGTCTACACACTGTGTCCAAATTTCAGGTCAGTAGCTCTTACGGTTCTCGAGAAAATACTAATATAGTTTTAGACATAGTTAATTTTACATAACACAAAAAGTTAAAGTTTTCCAACCCTGGAAACGTCTTTTTAATTTTTTTCATATTTTTTTAATTTAAAATTCCAATTTTAGTCGTACTGAAGTGTAAAATAAATTTATTTATTAAAAAAAATAAAAATTTGTTTTCGGTAGTTACTTTTATATGGCAAAATAAAGTTTAAGTTTTCCAGCTCTGCAATGGTCTGCTCGATTTTGCTGAATTTCAATACCAATCTATTTTGGAAAATTTCTGACACACCAGTCCAAGAACGAAGTCTCTAGCTTTTCTGGGAGCTTCGGAAAACCGATTTCACGTACAGACAGACGGACAGACGGACAGACGGACAGACGGACAGACGGACAGACGGACAGACGGACAGACGGACAGACGGACATCGCTTATTCGTCTTCCCTATGCATAAGGATCCAGAATATATATATTTTATGTGTCGCTTATTGATATTATAGAAATTACAAACGGAATGACAAACCTATATATACCCTTTTACCATTTTTGTTGGTAAAGGGTATAAAAGACAAAAAAAATCTGAGCATCCAAATTTAGAAAAAGCACTGTTAAAATGGTTTGAGCAGTGTCGTCATTCTAACATACCAGTCGGCGGAGCACTTATGAGGGAAAAGGCTAAAGCATTTGCTGTAAAATTAGGTTTTCCAGTATTTAAAGCGAGTGATGGCTGGTTTGATCGGTTCAAAAAGCGACATAACATAAGTTTTCGGAAAATTTGCGGGGAAAGTGCCTCTGTGGATGATGATGTGTGTTCAGAATGGCGTGCTAAGCTAAGTCAACTCACAGAGGGCTTTGACCCAAAAAATATCTTCAATGCGGACGAAACGGGCTTGTTTTTCAAGTGTCTTCCTGATCGCACTATGAGCTTAAAGGGTGAAAAGTGCCATGGTGGTAAAAGCAGTAAGGACCGCATTACAATAATGCTTGCTGCCAATATGGATGGCACAGAGAAACTAAAGCCACTAATAATTGGTAAATCAGTAAAACCTAGATGTTTTAAAAATGTGAAAACATTACCCGTCACTTACCGTGCTAACAAGAAAGCATGGATGACTGCAATCTTATTCAATGAATGGCTTAAAATGTTGAACAGTCAAATGGAAAAACAACATCGTAAAATTTTATTGTTTGTTGATAATTGTCCTGCACACAAAATTGATGAAGATTTAAGTCATGTTCATGTTGAATTTTTGCCGGCAAATACCACTTCCAAACTACAACCACTGGATAAAGGCATTATCCAAAACTTTAAAACATTATACCGAAAAGAAATAGTTTCACAAATGATACAAAATATACAAGAAGAAAAAAATCATAACATCAATTTATATTCTGCCATAAATTATGCTTTTAAAGCTTGGCAGAATGTTTCAAAATCCACTATAAAAAACTGTTTTAGAGCTTGCGGTTTTACCGATTCAAACGAAATGGTAGTCAGCAGTGAGATAGTTCACGTACCGCAATGGGATGAAATTCCACAAAATGAAGAATCCACCATAACGTTCTATGAGTACGTTCATTTTTACGATGGCTTGGCTACAGAAGGAATTTTGACGGATGATGATATTTTGGGCTTAGAAGTTGATGAACAGGACGACAACGATGAAAACGATGTGGAAATTCCACGTGTTTCTGTTAAATGTGCCAAATCTAGCGTTCAAAAAATTCGTGATTTTCTTATGCAAACAGAAACTGATGATGCATCCTTTGAAGTTATTTTTAAACTGGACAATATAATTGATCGTTTAAGTGTACAAAAATCACATCAAACACAAATTACAGATTTTTTACATTAATACATATGTATTGACATTGTAACTCTTTTCATTTATTTATTTTCTTATAAATTCTCATAAAACGTCAATAAAAAAAAAATCCCTCTAAGACGTATTTTTTAAATTTTACTCCCGATAAGTCGAAATCTCACTAACTCGAAAATCTCAATAAGTCGTAATAAACGGTCGGTCCCTTGCGACTACGAGTTATCGGGATTCTACTGTATATCCTTTTACCATTTTTGTTGGTAAAGGGTATAAAAATATATTATTTTTAAGCATCTAAAGAAAAATAATACAGTACCACTCGTTATTTAAATGTCCAAATTTTATTAGTTTCAGCAATAATCGTTTAAGTACATAGAAAGATGAAAATAATGCTATGTTCAGACGGCAACATGAACCACTTGGTTCGCTCTCTGAACCACGATTGCGAACCCTGGTGTTCAGACGACTCCATTCGTGGTTCATTTTGACAACTATTTTTGATGCAGTGATGCCAACTTAGAACTTTTCGTGCTGGATTTAATCCGTTTTCAGTCACTCAAAACGCGGAAAAAACACGAAAATCTAGCAATTTTTATAATTATCAGGCCTGTCACAGAAATCATTTCATTTCAGTTTCGAAATTGTTTTGATTACGAATTTTCATTTCGATCGATTTCGTTTTACCTTCTTCAGATTTCGATCGATTTGTTCATTCCGAAAAAACGTCAATTCGATAGTTTTCAATTTAAATGTGGCAATACAACAAAAAACACATTGTTGCTCGTATTAGAAGATCAACAAAATACCAAGGATCAATTTTTTTATTGAAGTGAACCAAATTAAAAAAATTATACATTCATTGTCTGGAATTGCAATAACTGCAATTTTGGATGCCCAGAGCGGTCAAGATTTTGCCGAAAAACTGCTTCAGATCCACTTTCATATCCAAACGTAGTGTATGTGTTAAAGTTTTATTTAATTTTATTTGAAGGAATAGAATATTTCAGTTTTTATGATGATGCATTTTTTCCTTAAGACTTGAGAAAATATCTTAAATATGAAAAAAAATTAAATAAAACAAACATATTTTAAATAATTGGTTGAAAAAAAAAATTTCTATGTTGAAATAAAGTTGTTTAATACAGATTTTTGTACTTTCACATAGAGAAAATTACAATTCCGAGTATTATTCATCGAGCAAATTCTTCGTTTTTCGTTTTCTGCAGAACCTAATTACGGAAATGAAATTATTTCGATCGAATTTCGTTTCAGCCCTTTAGCCCCTTTTTACGTTTTGTTCAATATGGCTAGATTTTAGTCTTTGTGAACTTTGTCTTCCTTTAATTTAGCAATATCGACTTTTAACTCATTTTATTTTGTTAGTTTACCAATTTAAACAAGAAGAATAATATAGAATAATCTTCTATTTCTTCGATTTTTTTGTGATTTGAAAGATATTCAGTATAGTCTAAAAACAGGATAATGTATGTTTTTGAAAGAGCAAAATATTGAAATTTTGTGTGTATGTACTTATGTAAACATGGATACATACATATGCATATATACTTCTATTATGTATATATGTAGGTACACTATTTATATCTACCTTATTAAAATGTAATATGAAATGTAATATCTCTAGCTAATGTACTTATGTACTCGTATGTATTGATCTTATGATAGGTACATATTAATTTTTAATAAATTACTTAACAAAATTTTTTGATGTTTTGATTTAAGACAGAAACATTTTAAAACTAGCTCCTTTTCGCGCTTATTCAAAAAATTTTACTTTATTTTGCGCTAAATGTATGTATATTTTTTCAATTTAGCGCTTTTTCAAAAAAATTTTACGCGCTTTGAGTATCAAAAGTTGGCATTACTGTTTTCATGTATATACATACATGCATACATATATACGTGAATAGTTGATACGCGTTTTATATTCTGTGTTATTTGCTTTTTTACAGTAGATAAACAAATTAAGCAAAAATAATTAATAAAATGTGTTCTAATATTATTAATTCATACTCGCAATAGTTTTTTGTGTGTTTTTTTGTTTAAAAATGTGTATGTGTATGTATGTACTCATTTTGTTTTGATAGCTAGTTCAGATAAATTAGCGATAATTTGTTATCAAAACTAGCGATGATAGCAATTTCTTCATGGTTCGCAGCTAGGTTCAAAATGAACCAAGTTGGTTCGCTCTCAAAAATTTGTATGGCGAACCATGTTGATTAAATCAAGATTCGACCGCGAACCGTGAATGGGAGAGCGAACCTCGATAATTGCTGTCCGTGTGAACATACTATAAGAATAGAACACAGCCACTCAAAATTTCATTTGCAAGCCCATGGGCTTGCGCAGTCGACGTTTTGGTGACACACGTATACTTCGTACAAAGTATGTGTGATGTTGTGTGTTTGGCTGTTTCGTCAGCTACTTCGGACAAAGTGTGTGTGATGATGATGACTCGAACTGCAAAAAGAACAACAAACACACATAAAAAGCAGAAAGAACATACACATGCGCACAAAAGCGCTCAGTCACGTTTGGTGGGCTCTGGAATATAATGAATAAATCAAATACGTTTTTCCTTCTGAGTGTTTATGGAGTTGCCAAGCCAAATTGTTGTAATTTTTTTTAGCAAATTAAGAGAGAAAGAGAAATCATGGCTTTATGATTGGCTAATATTCTTAACTGTTTTTAACTATCTTAGACACAAAAATGTAGAAGAAAAAATACATTCTGCACTGCTCCTATTGACAATCTATCTAACAAAAAAAAATCAAGGGAATACGTTGAGTTTAAGTCAGTTAAAATGGTTCTTAACTTTTTTCACTTGCCTATTTATATATAGATTCTGCGTTATTAACCCAAAAAACTTATTTTTTTAGTTATGATACTATTGAAACGATATTTATGTGTGTGTTATTTGGTGAAAACTATTTACTAAAATTTTTAAAACTTCTCTAAGCTGACTGTTTTCCATAATAATGCTGCTGTATGCTGAAGAAATTATGCCGCTTCGATGGATCCTTCAGCAGGATAATGACCGGAAGCACACATCACTCTATGTGAAGGAGTGATTTGAAGCCAATTGTGTTAACCTGCCGGATTTGCAAATTCAATCCCCGAACATAAACCCTATTGAAAACCTTTGGGGACAGCTAAAGCAAAGGGTTTCAAAGCATACTTTTCAAAATAAAGAAAATCTTTGGAGTTTTGTTCAAGGCACTTGGTATGAAATCCTATTAGACCCCTGCCCCAAATTTTTTGACAGTATGCCAAGACGAATAGAAAATTTTTTTCAAAATAAGGGAGTATATACTGGATATTAAGCAAATATCCAAAATATAGCAATGTAACTCTGAAGTTAAACTTATTATTTAATCATTTTCAGAATGTACTTATTATTTTGACCACTAATTTTTACCCATATATTTTCTTTCATACCGTTAATATTTTTTTAATTTATGCTTTTAGCTTATAAATACTGATGTGTTACATTTGATTTGGATTACAAAAAAGAAGTTTAAAATTTTTTTGTTGCTAAAATAAAAAATTTTTCCTTATTTATATTAAAGAGTAAAACATCGTCGTATACTTATTATTTTGACCATATGTGTATATGCTTAATTTTTATATATTAGGTGCGTTTGAGTACTTTTCCAGTAAAATCCAGTAACTGAGTAAATACTGAGTAATTTAAGGAAATTACTCTCAATAAAAAAGTTTGCAAATAAAAGTAGGCGAACGCAAAAATTGTAAAATCCAGTAAAATTTATACAACTGCTGATTCGACAATTTTGGCGCTAAAAAAATTATACATACATATGTATGTATGTATGTATATGAAAAAAACTGCATATAATATTGTAATACGTGGACCAATCTAGATGAAACAGACTAGTTACAACATGGTCCCATGTAATTCAATCATGGATCATATCGTTTTCACACAAGCATTCAATGCTGCACAATAAGTATTCGTGTTTAAACGATTATGATCGTAGTCTACAACTATTCTATATGGAGCAGTGTTGGGGTTAGTCCGATGTAATGCAAAGTTGGACCATTTAGTCCAATCCTAGGACATCAACCTCCTTTTTTCATACATTTGGAGTAGTTTTGGAGTATTCCTACTCCTCTTTGGAGTATTTACATACATGTATGGACTAGTCGCATTATCTGCAGGGAATATACAAAACTATACATACATATGTACATATCGTCGGGTACCCAGCTCAAATTACTACTTCTAAAGCGTTTTTGTAAGGGAGACAATGTTAGAGAATCACTTGTGGTTGCGCATGAATTCAACTTCCAAAAAGCCATAATTTTGTGCCTTACCAGTGTGCTTCACAGAGGCAATAATATTGTATTGCCTTTGTGTATTCAGATGCAAAAGTTACTGGCTTGCAATTTTTTATGTTAGCGCTTTTCAGAAGCAGCTTTCAAAGCTTTTGTAATCCAGTAAACAACACATTGCTTCCCTCAGTTGTTAGTGCTTCCAAAACAGAATTTTTTTGCTGGGTAGTTACTGACCAGCCGCATGGAAAAATTTTATGTTTTTGAGAAAATCGATGAATTTTTTTTTATTTGTTGTATAAAAATACACCATAGAATATTTTCTTCACGATGTCGACAATAAACTTTCTTATTTTGTCGAATTCGCGGGTCAGCCCGTTAAAGTTTCTATGGTTTTTACGCTCAACATGAAAAGTGATTGGGCTGTGCAGAAAAAGACACAAATTTTTGTTGCCGCTTATACCAATCATGACAACAATATTGTTCACTTCCTTTCAAGTAGGTCCAACGTGTGCATTTATTAAGAGAAATATAAAAGGGGATAATAACCTAAATAGAAAATGGAAAAACAGAAAATGAATAGTGATACTTACAAATGTGTTTGCCAAAGGCAAATCAATGATTGTATACACAATTAATTCTCATATTCCATTTCATAGAAATTTAAGTTTAATAGCTGATGTTAATAATAATCTCTACCCCAGTAGATAGACATGGGTGCTGATGAAGTGCGTGGCTGCACAGAAAAATATCGGTATTTCCCCCAGCTAATAGTGTCTAGTTTAATTTTTCTTCTCTTCTTTAGATACTCACATTAATTAATAAAAATATTTCATTCATAAGAATTGAAATTACTGAACTCAAGCCTGATTAAGAAATTATTTCTGATTAAAATTCACTATAGTTCAATTAAATCTAATAATGTCTCAGGGGATAATAACTTTATATACCCAAATATATTCAAGATATCGAAAAACTGAAAACAAATTTAAGAAAAATACAATAAGTAAATTTTTTTAAATGTTCCATGCGGTTAACCAGTAACCTTCCGACGATATGTATAAACAAAAATTTAACTATAAAAATCTATTAACTTTATTCACGTTTAAAAACAGTCGATTATGTTCTGCATTCCACGTGAAAATACATATTTCCAACAATTCTATAAAAATTCCGCACGTTTTAATTTCGCGTGGAATACATAACATCCCCTAATACTTTTCTGGCATCAAACTTAAATAAACGTCATATTGTTTATAACTTAATACAATTGTTTTTTGTTATTTTTGAAATTTCATCACAAAACAAAAATTTTTGTTTCCCTTTGCTTTTGTTTGTTTATATTTAAAAACATATGGTTTCATTTTACTGGATTTTACTGGCAAAAATTTGTCCAGTAAAAATTTGCATTTACTCAGTAAATTAACTGTCATTTTTCGCTCTCAATTCGCCTCTCATTTACTGGATTTTGTGTACGCGAACACAATCCAGTAAAAAATAGTAAAAATTTGTAAAAATTTTTGAGTTCTCGAACGCACTTATTGATATCTAATTTAAATATAAACTCTCAGCCCATTTGTGTTTCATATCGATGGTCTTTAGGTGACACCTTGTAACGAGTTCTTATTAATGTTTGGTAAATGGAGATAAGAATTAAATTAATCGCTAAAGAACAGTCATAACTATAAAATAATCTCAAGGGCATGTTCCATTTCATTTCCCGGAAGCCATTCCTTTCTGCTGAATAAAATCGAACAAATTCTTTAGGAATAAACCGTTCACATAATACCGCGATACATCATTTTCAATGGGGGGATGTTTAAATTGAGACACGAAAGAGTATTGGTATGGAGGTACAATGCTAAGACTATTTTAGGGTTATTAAATAGTAGCACGGTTTGAATATCTTGAGAGCGAGCAAACAAGTCCCAATTTTTTCGTATGGTATTGACGCGACGTCGATGTTGGCAACTGGAATAAGGGTGAATGTAAAATAGTTATTAAATATAGAGTGTAGAATAAAATATTTAACTACATATATCGAAAATAAAATATTTGAATCAAATTCTTTAGTCGAAAAAATCCGGTAGGTCACATTATAAATTTTATCACAAATCAAATATGTATGTATGTATGTGTCTGTATACTACATATACATACATACGTTGGTGAAGCACTCTTAGTCATGTTTTACACTCGGCAGTTTTACTTGAAGCAAGTCTGAGTTTATAGGAGAGAAAGGAAAGAAGAAAGAAGAGGGGTACTGACTTGCCTGTACAGAAAAGTTACTTCAATTCTGTTTTGTTATTTCATTCGCTGCATTAAAACAATACGAAAATTGAACAAGAAACCGTCTGAGTGTAAACAAATGGGCAGTTTTAAAAGAGAATTGAAGAGAACTGCTTCAAGAAAAACTGCCAAGTGTAAAACATGACTTAGGGCGACTTTTTGAGTTCAAGATTAGAGATTAAATTAACCATAATCTTCATTTGTGATTTTTGGGTAGTCGATTATATGGGTTTACTTGCTAGTTTAAGCGGACAATGGTGGTGGTTTAATCTTATATTAATATTGCTCAAAAAATTTTGTTAAACTTAATAAAATATAAAAAATTAATTTAATTTAACATATGAGAGTTTTTCTGCAGACTCTGGCGATAAATTAAACTCTAAGGGCCATTAGTACAACTTAAAGTTAGTTAAAAGTAGGATTTTGTCGAAGGTATAAAACGCTATTCCTTATTATAAATTTAATTTAACTTACCAGGAAGGATACATTTGCCTTTAACTTAGCGCTCACTTTTGGTTAAGCTAAAATTGTACTGATGAAAAACTTTTTATATGTACGTCCGATAAAATCCTACTTTTAACTAACTTTAAGTTGTAATAATGGCCCTAAATCGGTTAACATAATTTTAAAGCAAAAAAAAAACGCTTTCTATATTTTAAAAATTAAGCAAAAAATCAAAATCAAAAAGGAATAAATAAAACTGACAAAATAACTTTTATATTGTGAGAAATAAATAAAAATCAAAAAGAAAATGTTATTTTCTGAGGAATAAATAAAAATTAAGAAATAATGATTAAAAAGTAATTTTTAAAATAAAAATTATAACCGCTACGATCCCTGAATTAAACAGTGGAAAATATTAATTTGTTTCTTATGCCTGAAAGTATACTCAAATTTACTTCATTCAAAAAAGAACAGCATGATTTGAGATTGTACCCCGAATGTGTTCAGTACAAATTATTAATACTGGAATGGAATACATGGACCATTAAGAAATCAGAGGATTTTTTACCCCAGTGGGGGCCATAACTTACACTTAACATCTTATAATTGGTAGATACCTCAGATAATATGGGCGTAGAGTTCAGGACTACCATGTACATCTAATTGGAATGTTAATAATGTACAAATTCGAACAGTTTTCTTTCAGAACTAAATTATGATATATGAAATTTCATAACACTCCAATTCAATTTCGTTAGTTCGTTAGTTAATTTGCTCTAAAGAAATGGGAGAAAAAAGGAAGCATTCCACATATTTATTTTCAAATGTAAAAAAAGAAAATTAAGCTAATAAAAAATGT
Source organism: Tachina lurida (assembly GCA_944452675.1). Taxonomy (NCBI): domain Eukaryota; kingdom Metazoa; phylum Arthropoda; class Insecta; order Diptera; family Tachinidae; genus Tachina; species Tachina lurida. Next base: position 56,907,214 of record OX101752.1, read on the forward strand.
GAATAAGTAGTGATTTTTATTTATTCAGAATATTTTAATGAAATATGTAATCCTATTTTAACATTAACCAAAGACCTAAACAACATTAAACAAATACAATACAATACAATACAAATACAAACATATATCAGGCATGTTCTGAAAATCACATTTTCCAAATCACTAGTTATTTTAAAAGTAATAATGATCATGTAGATATTTGTTCGCTTCTTTTTTAATTTTTCTATTGTAGATAGCATCAAATATCATTTCTGAAAGAAATTTATCCTATATCAATTTAAAAACATCCACAGGACAATTATTACTTTTAAAAACACCAGTAATTTGAAAAATGAGATTTGCAGAACAAGCCTGTATGTATATTAAAGATATTCTTCAACATAAGACAATGACTCTTTAAAATCAGCAAACACTTTATTGCATAGGTACTAATGAAATATATCGCCTAATGTTGAAAAAATTATATTTATTCACTACATATCGTTAAGACAAACATTTTATACAAACTATTAAATAGACTAACAAAACAAATATATATTTCGATAACATGCATTCTTTTACAAAATATCGATCCTTTTTTCGATTTTATCGTAAGCGACGTTATCAAAAATAGACTTTTTTACTGAAATTAAAATTTTATGGGCATACCCATAGTTTAGAAGTATCAAAAAGCCAAAATTTTTGCTAATTTTTAAGATACGGGCTGTAAAATTTTATCGCAAGCGACAATTTACTTACAAAAACATATGTATTTGAATATTTTCAAAAAACCTTCTTCTGAAAAATTTAATTTTTGTCGCTTACGATTAAATCGAAAATAAAGCTCGATATACACAAGTTAATATGTATGTATAATAAAAAATAAACCTTTCAATAATTTCAGGCACAAAATGAAACGTGACACAAAATGTATATTCTATGTTACAGAAGAATTTGAAAGGTTACTGTTTTTAAAACCAAAACAAATTTGTGTCCCTGAGTAAACTCTGGCTGGATGTTTTTTTAAAAAGGAAATAAATCCATTGCTATTGTAAGGTACTTTGTTTGGGTGGTGATTGTTAGTTTATTTATATTACAGTAAAAAACATACTGATTTATATAGTCATTGGCTTGTGGCAAAAATAAAAATATACTTAATAGTAACAAACCAAAAAAGTTTGTCTTAAGTAGAACAAAAATAAGCGAATTAACAATCATGTGCATAGTTAGTAAGGAACAAACGACAATGGTAAGACTGTTGTAATATATATGAAAGATGGTAAATTGTTGAGCCTTTATTACCAAACATATATATGAGCAAATTGAAAAATGCAATGAATCAAACCAATTCACATATTCCATTTGCAATAAAGTTTCGTATATAGGGCAGACATCTACATCAACTGACACCACACACGGTGGACCAAAACACAGAAGAACGCTGATGAGGAAGGTTTAGTGGCCTTCGAAAACGGCTGGCTGTTCCGTTCAACTATGTGTTGTTGTCAGAATATTTACAACTAACTTTGATGTTATTTGTTCATTAATAATTATCACATGTAATTTGGCTTAAAAAGCGTTACGAACAGTAGCCTAATTCAATTCATAAGAATTTAAGATACTGATTTTAGTTTTATTTCTAAACAGTTAAATATATTTTGTATTAATTTTATTGCCGATAGAATAAAATGGATAAAACGAAGTTGAATATTAACCTAAACTACTAAAGCTTCCATTTCCAAAAGAGTTTGCAATACATTCGTGTGTAATCAAACTAAATATATATTCAACACTCTTGGCTTAAAACTAATTTCTACTAATATTATGCATTCTTTTCTAGAAAAAAAAAATAGAAAACATTTTGCTCATTTACAAAAATTTAATTCTAAAAATAATTTTTCATGGCGTTTTAGCTTTTTTCACCCGTGCCAACTGTCGAGCACTCGTGAAATTTTTTCCTAGAAAAGAATACAGCGCAAGTACACATTTTTATTCTCCGCAGTTATCATATGTCGTTGTCATTTTCTAAAAAATCTGAAGAACTGCCGGATGTTTGATGTTTCAATTTCTTATTCTTTGGTGGTGCTGTGTCATCATCGGAACTACTTGATGAACTGGACGAAGAAGATGATGCGCTTACATCACTTTCACTCGCGCTATCAGTTTCACTATCCGACGAGGAACTAGAGTCAGATGAGGATATGGAATCGGAGGATCCAGTATCATCGGATGATGAATCTGATTCACTGTCTGAACTTGACGAAGAATCGCTAGACGAGTCAGATGTCGAATGTTTTCTTTTCTGTTTTTTCTTTACCGCTATGGATTCTGTTTCTGTGGTGACCACGCCATTGCCTTGTTGTGCCAATGTTTTTTCTTCAATATTTTTATTCAACTGTTTTGTACGTGAGTTGCGATGTACATATTTACGTTTTTCCTTACACTCATAGGACCAATGACCAAATTGTAAACATTTTTGACAGCGTACACCATTGGGAAAGGCTGCCGCTAGTTTGGCATTTCTAAAAATATAGAATCATTTTAAATAAATTACACGCATGCAAGAATGTTTCCTTTACCGTTTTTTGATGGAAAGTTTACGTGCCGCTAGTCCCACCAAAGTCATTATCAATATTCTACGGAAGCGCCTGCGGGAGTAAATCTTGCCGGTTTTAATTGTTCTCACTTTAAGAACACTATTTCAAATCCATAAATTGTTTAAAAATTAATTTATTATATTTTTAGTCTGCGATTTTGAGCAACACACACAACAAAACACAAAAATGTATTTAGTGGACAAATTGACATTTGTTTTTGTTATCATGCAGGGTTGATCTTACTCAGTGATGCCAGCGAACATTTTTGAAATTCCCTATGCGTTGGGAAAAGATTCCTTTTTTCCTGCAATCAAAAATATTTTCCCTACATTTTTTCTTCTGCTGAAAAATTATTATTTTTAAAATAAAAACAGATATATACGTACATTTCGTGAATATTGTAAATTTGTTACACATTTTTATTTGTCACTGTACATAACAGATTATAGTCTTAGGCCCAATAATTGACCTCTCAATTATATGTCATATATCTTTAAAATCCACTTAAGTACCGAATTCATTTTTTCAGTACAAATTTGAGAGACATTTAAATACCCAAGCTTGTGGACTTAAATAAATGATCAAACAGAATTGGGGCATAAACACATTTTCCATACAAAATGACACAAAAAACTAGCTTCAGAAAGCAGTCGATAGATAGAATCTATTTTATTTTGAGAACTTTTTTTCTTATGCTCTCACATATAAATAAATATTCTCTCAAACATATTACCATACTTTCAATAAATTTCATACATTTTGTGAACAAAACTACAAAGAAAAATAAGCACAAAAGAAAATAAAACAAAAATTAGAGAGCATTTGAAGTTACTGCCTTAGATTTTATTATGGGCTTTGTTAATTTGACAGCGAATTTTCCTGAAGTTGCGGACTTATTCTGTTTGATCATTAACACTTAAGTTTTACGACCATACCATATGTTATTGTGCTTGTGTGTGTTTATTGAAAACATGTACATGAACATCATGTGGTCGTATTAAAAAGAATTTCGTTTAATTTTCATAAATATAAAACATATACAATATATACTTTCATATCATGGAAAAATAAATAAAAAAAATGCATTCTGATGCTCTTTTTGTTTCATAAAATGTGTTTTTATGCAATTTTAGATTTCTTCATTTTGATCATCTAACTTTTTTATTTATAATAAATGGGTTTATAGGTTGCGCCATTGGTTAACGTGTTTACCTTAAACATAAGCTATTTTATTTATTTTTTATTAAGTATTTTCGTTAAATGTCCAAGCACAAAAAAATCAGTTTGTAGAGCATTGGTAACAAAAACTTTATACGGTTCGTATAAATAGTATAATAATATAATAATAATAGTACATTGTCAGCTTGCATTTGGAGTTTGACAATTTATAGTAGCAGCTTTAAAAATAAAGGTAGAAATACATAACAAGCGTTTGTTCGTCGACGAATATTTTAACACTGAAAAATGGACTTGGTAAATTTTCATTGGGAATTTTCAGCATATTGGTTTTTTTCTTCATTATTTTGCAGTATCTCGTTGTTGGGGAGCCAAATCAGTTTCTGTAATTGTAGTTTATAATTATTTTAATGTATAAAATATAAAATGTATGTATTTACATATTTACCCCTTTACTTATAAAAAAGAATTATATGTATTTGAAATCCATTGTAAGAAAATTTTCAAGAAGTATATTTTTCGACTTGACGATGCAGAATTAATTTTCATATCCTTATTTATAATGTGTAAAAATTCCATTCAAATATCTTGTTTATTCAAATCTTGAAAGAAAAATAAAATTTGTAAATTGAAAACTTCCTAGCAAAAAAGTTTGCTTACTAGAATGCAATAAAGAGTATATACTCTTCAGTCGTAAGTTCTTACAATTTAACTGAATAACCCATTATTATACCCTTTACCAACAAAAATGGTAAAAGGGTATATATAGGTTTGTCATTCCGTTTGTAATTTCTATAATATCAATAAGCGACCCATATAATATATATATTCTGGATCCTTATGCATAGGGAAGACGAATAAGCGATGTCCGTCTGTCCGTCTGTCCGTCTGTCCGTCTGTCCGTCTGTCCGTCTGTCCGTCTGTCCGTCTGTCCGTCTGTCCGTCTGTCCGTCTGTCCGTCTGTCCGTCTGTCTGTACGTGAAATCGGTTTTCCGAAGCTCCCAGAAGAGCTAGAGACTTCGTTCTTGGATTGGTGTGTCAGAAATTTTCCAAAATAGATTGGTATTGAAATTCAGCAAAATCGGGCAGACGATTGCAGAGCTGGAAAACTTAAACTTCATTTTGCCATATAAAAGTAACTCCCGAAAACAAATTTTTATTTTTTTTTAATAAATGTACATATTTTACACTTCAGTACGACTAAAATTGGAATTTTAAATTAAAAAAATACAAAAAAATTAAAAAGACGTTTCCAGGGTTGGAAAACTTTAACTTTTTGTGTTATGTAAAATTAACTATGTCTAAAACTATATTAGTATTTTCTCGAGAACCGTAAGAGCTACAGACCTGAAATTTGGACACAGTATGTAGACCTTTGGCCGCTACAACAACAAATACATAATAATTGGAAATTAAAGGGTGTTCCAAAACGAGCAACGAAAAATTTTAAAATCCCATGTAGTATATATACAATTGTATGTATATACACTTGAAATTTGTAAGGTTAGTGTATTAATTAACACAAAAATTTAAAAAAATTTAAATTAAAGGGTGTTCCATCAGTTAATGCAATTTTGACTATGTAATTTTGACAATTTGCTGTATCTTGGAAACCGTAAGAGCAAAACTCTTGAAATTTTCAAAAACGGTAAAACTGAAAAAATAAAAATTATAAAATCGCCAAACCGAAAAAAATCGCCAAAAACAAGAAAAAATCGCCAAAACGAAAAAAAGCACCAAATTAAAAAAAAAATTTTAAAACTAAAATAAATCGCAAAAAAACGGAAAAATGCTAAAATGAAAAAAAAATCGCCAAAACGAAAAAAAACAGAAAAAAATCGCCAAAATGAAAAAAAAATCGCCAAAATGAAAAAAAATAACCAAAACAAAAAAAAAACCCTAAAAAACAGAAAAAATCGTCAAAATGAAAAAAAATCGCCAAAACGAAAAAAAACCCTAAAAAACAGAAAAAATCGTCAAAATGAAAAAAAATCGCCAAAACGAAAAATACCCTAAAAAACAGAAAAAAATCGCCAAAATGAAAAAAATCGCCAAAAAAAGAAAAAAACCTAAATAACAGAAAAAAAATCGCCAAAACGAAAAAAAGCACCAAATTAAAAAAAAATTTCTAAGACTAAAATAAATCGCAAAAAAATTGAAAAATTGCTAAAATGAAATCAAAAATCGCCAAAATGAAAGAAAATCGCCAAAATGAAAAAAAAATCGCCAAAATGAAAAAAATCACCAAAACGAAAAAAAAACCTAAAAACAGAAAAAAATCGCCAAAATGATAAAAAAAAATCGCCAAAATGAAAAAAAATCACCAAATCGAAAAAAACCCAAAAAAACAGAAAAAAATCGCCAAAATAAAAAAAAATCGCCAAAAAAAGAAAAAAAAAATCGCCAAAACGAAAAAAAACATAAAAAAAGAAAAAAATCGCCAAAATGAAAAAAAATCGCCAAAACGAAAAAAATCACCAAAACGAAAAAAAACAAAAAAATCGCCAAAAAAAATCGCGAAAAAAACCCAAAAAAACAGAAAAAATCGTCAAAATGAGAAAAATCTCCAAAATGAAGAAAAGCCCAACAACAGAAAAAAATCGCCAAAATGAAAAAAACCTCCAAAAACAGACAAAATCGCCAAAACGAGAAAAAAGCGACAAAACTGAAAAAATCGTTTTAACTGAAAAGAACTTCAAAAAAAGCAAAAAACCTTCCTTTCGTGCGCGATTCAAAGTCGCACTTAACTGATTTTTTTAGTATTAAAGGAATTAAATGAAACTAAGTTTTTGCTTATTTCGTTCTTGCTTTTTTCACTTAACATATTTTATGTATTTTTTAAAGAACTAGATTGGTAACAATAATCAGAAAAATCCAAAATTATGACTCCAGGGTTGGAAAACTTACACTTTTTGTTTTTTTTCTTTTTCTTTATAAATTGAATATATTTTATGCTTCTGAAAGAAAAGTTTGGTGTATGAAATTTGAAAAATGAAAATTATAGCTCCAAAGATGGAAACTTTAAAAAAATTATAAATTTTTTCACAAAACAAATATGTATGTACGTGTCTGTATACTATATATATGTACGTACGTTGGTAAAGGGTATATAAGATTCGGCACAGCCGAATATAGCACTCTTACTTGTTATACCCTTTACCAACAAAAATGGTAAAAGGGTATATATAGGTTTGTCATTCCGTTTGTAATTTCTATAATATCAATAAGCGACCCATATAATATATATATTCTGGATCCTTATGCATAGGGAAGACGAATAAGCGATGTCCGTCTGTCCGTCTGTCCGTCTGTCCGTCTGTCCGTCTGTCCGTCTGTCCGTCTGTCCGTCTGTCCGTCTGTCCGTCTGTCTGTACGTGAAATCGGTTTTCCGAAGCTCCCAGAAGAGCTAGAGACTTCGTTCTTGGATTGGTGTGTCAGAAATTTTCCAAAATAGATTGGTATTGAAATTCAGCAAAATCGGGCAGACGATTGCAGAGCTGGAAAACTTAAACTTCATTTTGCCATATAAAAGTAACTCCCGAAAACAAATTTTTATTTTTTTTTAATAAATGTACATATTTTACACTTCAGTACGACTAAAATTGGAATTTTAAATTAAAAAAATACAAAAAAATTAAAAAGACGTTTCCAGGGTTGGAAAACTTTAACTTTTTGTGTTATGTAAAATTAACTATGTCTAAAACTATATTAGTATTTTCTCGAGAACCGTAAGAGCTACAGACCTGAAATTTGGACACAGTATGTAGACCTTTGGCCGCTACAACAACAAATACATAATAATTGGAAATTAAAGGGTGTTCCAAAACGAGCAACGAAAAATTTTAAAATCCCATGTAGTATATATACAATTGTATGTATATACACTTGAAATTTGTAAGGTTAGTGTATTAATTAACACAAAAATTTAAAAAAATTTAAATTAAAGGGTGTTCCATCAGTTAATGCAATTTTGACTATGTAATTTTGACAATTTGCTGTATCTTGGAAACCGTAAGAGCAAAACTCTTGAAATTTTCAAAAACGGTAAAACTGAAAAAATAAAAATTATAAAATCGCCAAACCGAAAAAAATCGCCAAAAACAAGAAAAAATCGCCAAAACGAAAAAAAGCACCAAATTAAAAAAAAAATTTTAAAACTAAAATAAATCGCAAAAAAACGGAAAAATGCTAAAATGAAAAAAAAATCGCCAAAACGAAAAAAAACAGAAAAAAATCGCCAAAATGAAAAAAAAATCGCCAAAATGAAAAAAAATAACCAAAACAAAAAAAAACCCTAAAAAACAGAAAAAATCGTCAAAATGAAAAAAAATCGCCAAAACGAAAAAAAACCCTAAAAAACAGAAAAAATCGTCAAAATGAAAAAAAATCGCCAAAACGAAAAATACCCTAAAAAACAGAAAAAAATCGCCAAAATGAAAAAAATCGCCAAAAAAAGAAAAAAACCTAAATAACAGAAAAAAAATCGCCAAAACGAAAAAAAGCACCAAATTAAAAAAAAATTTCTAAGACTAAAATAAATCGCAAAAAAATTGAAAAATTGCTAAAATGAAATCAAAAATCGCCAAAATGAAAGAAAATCGCCAAAATGAAAAAAAAATCGCCAAAATGAAAAAAATCACCAAAACGAAAAAAAAACCTAAAAACAGAAAAAAATCGCCAAAATGATAAAAAAAAATCGCCAAAATGAAAAAAAATCACCAAATCGAAAAAAACCCAAAAAAACAGAAAAAAATCGCCAAAATAAAAAAAAATCGCCAAAAAAAGAAAAAAAAAATCGCCAAAACGAAAAAAAACATAAAAAAAGAAAAAAATCGCCAAAATGAAAAAAAATCGCCAAAACGAAAAAAATCACCAAAACGAAAAAAAACAAAAAAATCGCCAAAAAAAATCGCGAAAAAAACCCAAAAAAACAGAAAAAATCGTCAAAATGAGAAAAATCTCCAAAATGAAGAAAAGCCCAACAACAGAAAAAAATCGCCAAAATGAAAAAAACCTCCAAAAACAGACAAAATCGCCAAAACGAGAAAAAAGCGACAAAACTGAAAAAATCGTTTTAACTGAAAAAAACTTCAAAAAAAGCAAAAAACCTTCCTTTCGTGCGCGATTCAAAGTCGCACTTAACTGATTTTTTTAGTATTAAAGGAATTAAATGAAACTAAGTTTTTGCTTATTTCGTTCTTGCTTTTTTCACTTAACATATTTTATGTATTTTTTAAAGAACTAGATTGGTAACAATAATCAGAAAAATCCAAAATTATGACTCCAGGGTTGGAAAACTTACACTTTTTGTTTTTTTTCTTTTTCTTTATAAATTGAATATATTTTATGCTTCTGAAAGAAAAGTTTGGTGTATGAAATTTGAAAAATGAAAATTATAGCTCCAAAGATGGAAACTTTAAAAAAATTATAAATTTTTTCACAAAACAAATATGTATGTACGTGTCTGTATACTATATATATGTACGTACGTTGGTAAAGGGTATATAAGATTCGGCACAGCCGAATATAGCACTCTTACTTGTTTTTGTTTGAGAAGTTCAAAACTATGCGGTATCCTATACATTTTGCCTACAAATATCCAAAAGTTAATAGATTACTGATTGCTCAAAATTATTAAAAATTTAATGGGTTATTTTGTGGATTACTTTTTGCCTAAAATTGTTCAAAAATACTTTTTTGCTAATAAAAATAAATATAATTTTTTAAAAATCATAATTTTGCACAGAAAATATATGCAAAAATATTTAAATTTTGTAATAAATTTTTCTGTATATATACTTCATTATTAACTGGAAAGTACTACAATAAGTACTTTCACGTAAGGATATAAATAAGTACCACTGATTACTTTGTAAGCACCACCCATTACAAAATCTTGAACAATTTTTGCTAGGTTTAAGTTTTCTGAGTTATGACTATATTGTGATTGACTCGGGTTTTCAACCGGTTTTAAAACCCGGTCGAATAGTCCGGTTTTTTTACCGAATGAGTCGAATATTTTTCGGTTTGTATATTTTCCAATAAAATTAATTTTTACTATGTTAAAGCTTAGACCAACGTGTTCTGTTGATTTTCCTAAGTATTTTTTTTTCAGTGTAAGAGTTCTACGCATTTTTTGAGCATGGCAAAACTTACTGAAACATGCAATAAAAGCGAAATTATTTTATCAGGTGGTAGCAGAGGCGAATTAAAGTGGCATTATGGTGTGCAATGGATGTCAAAGTCCATTTGCAAAAAGTGTTCTTTAGTTTTTTTGACATTTTGCTTCATATTTTATATAGAGGTAGATATCCACCTTATCCATACATTCATATCATCGGTTTGTTTCTTATTTGATGTATGGAACAAAAATGAGTTTTTGAGAAAATCGATGAAGAATGTTTCCTTCATTAGTTTTATAAAAATACACGATAGAATTTTTTGTTTAATAGTAAAAGTAATGGATACATATGTTTTTTATTCAAACTTCTGAATATGGCACTTCATGTGGAATAATAACTTCTTCATTATCGGTGTTATCACATTTAATTATATCTGGACACGATACGCTTTCTTCCACAATGTATTCAATATCTACATATTCATCGGAGTACTCCACTTTTTGTTCTTCATATGGAATAATAGCTTTTTCGTAATCGGTGTCATCACATTTAAATATATCTGGACACGATACATTTTCTTCCAAAATGTATTATACATTTACGTATTCATCAGAATTTAGCACTTCTTGTGGCGAAAAATCATTCTCAAATATACTTGCACAAAAATAAACAAAATTAATATTTCTTAAAGAATACGGCTATTATTAATACTTACATAAATTCCTCAAAAACCGATGGAGATGGCGCTGAATTTTCACCTATATTTAACTATGTACATACTAATAATAATTTTAACATTTTTTTATATTTCTTTTCAAATTAAAAATTAAATTAAACACAGAAACGCGTGTTAATTAGCGTCATACACATACTTCAAAACAGCCTTATAGTTTTTGTATTTTTCTTTATGTTTCGTTCTAAGAGTAGAATATGCATCATAACAGCTGCGAATAATAATATTAATACTTTTACGTGGGAAATGTGCCTCATGTCATAAAAATTGTCGGTTGCCGTACAACAGACTTTAAAAGTTGCAACAATAGTGGAAATTACGCAAATTTGCACCTCTATATCAACAGATATATTCAAGAAATCGGAAAACTGATACCGAATTTGGAAAGAGGACACTTCATTCATATATAATCAATCAATAACTCAATTTTTTTTAAAATATTCCATACATGAAAAGAGAAACCAACCGACAATATGTATATATATTATATATTTATATGTACTATACATACATACATAAGTATGTCAAGTTAAATTTTATGTCTTACATTAAATTTTTGTATTGTTTGATAGTAGTAGTTATAAGAACTGTTAACTCTTTTTTTTATAAATCAATTTAAAATCAAAACTGTTGTAAAATAATTTTTTTACTTAAAAAAACCTGTTGACCGTTTTTTCCTAAACCGTGGTTTTCACAATTTCAAATATTTGAAAACCGGATTCTAGAAAAATAACCCCTCTTAAAATACTTATTTATTAGATGAATAGTATGAATATTATTTGTTTTATCTATGCAGTCGTATTTACAACGCTTTTCATTGGCCTGTCAAACACGAGACTAATTTTTATGCCGCACAATTTTTGTTTTTTAAGAACACACGAGACTAATTCATCCGACATAAAAATGTATACGCATACATAGTTTTATGTGTGTTAGTGTTTTTTGTATGCATTTGATATTTGCTGTTTTTTAAGTTATGTGTGTATTGGTTTTGTGCTGGTGATGCGGGGTTGTAGCTGGTTGAAAAATTATGCCAAACACGAAACCCCCCTCTTTGCCTCTCTTACCAACAAACTGGCATGTTATGCCAGCACAATTGTTCTCGTGTGTGAAAGGCCATTAAGTCATATGTAAAAACAAATCTAAAATACTGTAGTTCACGGATAAATGCGTTTGTGAAAATGTCTAAAGCCCAACGTATTTAAACTATAAACGCTTTAAAAAAACACGGTTAAGTGCGTTACCGGCGCATTTAAAATAATCATGGTTATCATTACCAACGCATTTAACAAAATTTCCTCTGAAGTACGTGCTTCAAAACCAAATTCTTTCCCTTTTCATTCTTACTAAAAGAAAACGAAAATATGTTTAAGTATTAGAGATCATCGTTTTCCGATTTGTTATTCAATTCAATAAAACGAAAAATAAAATTATTTTAAAGTAGAACATAACAATTCAAGCAAAACATCTTAAAAACTATTAAAACAATTTCACAAATTGAAATTTAAGGCAACAGATTTAAGTTCATGTGCATGTAACATATGTACATTGTACGCCAAAGAAACGTACATATATACGTATGTATGTATGCTACATACACATGCATACATTTTACAAGAAATTTAGAAATTTTTAGAAATTTCTTGAATTTCCGCACAAATCTGAAGTTTTTGTTTCAACGATAGTTGCACTTTCTTCGTAGACATTGTGATGAAAACTAAATGATTTTAAAGAAATAAAACAGGCTCTCCAAATTTGATGATTAATTTTCATTTTGGCGTTTTTTTCGGTTAGTTTATTAATTTTAATGTGTGGAATTTTTAAAGAAACAAGTTACAAGGTTGAATATTTTAAATTCAGTTTGTGCATTTAACCGTGAAAGTCTGCATGGTAAATAATTAATTTTTATGAAATATACGACCTATATATGAGTGAAACACAGTAAAGCGGGATTCACTTAACGGAAAAATATGTGCACAAATTAAATAGATCGAGGAAAATGTTGGTTTTGACAACTATTTAAGCGTGAAACTCTCTTAAGGTAGAAATACATAACACGCGTTTGTTCGTCGACGAATATCGTGCGCTTGAAAACTTTACCGCATGAAAAATGGCAAGTTACACAACACGCGTTACAAACGCCTTTTCTTTCAGCTTTTTTATTCATTTTTACATTGAAAAATGATCTTGGAACATTTTCAAATCCTTTTTTGTGCAATACTGTATAGTTTTCAAACTCTTTATTAAGATTTTCCTTCATGATTCTAATTTTTTAAAAATTTTTCTCTTTTGTTGTCAGCTGATTCGTTGTCAAAACATCAAAACGCGTTAAAAAGTTGAAAGTTGACCAACTTTCTGCCGCAAACGCGTCAAAGAGTTTGGTATGTAACTTGTCGTATGCAAAAACACTATTTCAACTTTTTTGACAGATGCCTACAGTTGGCACGCGCACTAACGCGTGTTATGTAACTTCACCTTTAAGCGTGCCGCATTTATCTGTGAACTACTGTACATTAAATTGGATTGTAATATTGAAGCAAAAGAAGTATATATTAGTATCGATATCCGAGCCCTGACCGTCATTTCTCCCAGTTAAATAATTTTGTAGTCCGGTAGCTCTTCAGACATTTTTTTTTCACAAATTTAACGTTTTACAGCACTACTTTGTTCTTTGTTTTTATCCACCAGAGTTTTGACAAGTGTTTGCGTGTCGCTCCTGAATATTATTGGATTCGTTTATATATTCGTGGATTTTTCAATTAGAATTTAGTTAATTTATTGCAGTATATCCAAAATTTAGTTAAATTCATAGCAAAAAATGAAATACAGAAAAAACTACATTATGCCATTGACGATATTTGCAGTTATATGCAGATTTCATGAGACTTTCGGTGAGTAACAACATTAAAAAACAAATGTGGCCGGCTCTGATTGGTCATTCACCGCCCTCTATTGATATGCATTGAATATTTTTGGATTTAGTGTTTTTTATTAATTAGTTTGTTAATTTTATTATAATTATAGGAGCTAAATCAAACTATGTTACTTGCGGGTCCATAATTAAAATTTTAAACTCGGACTACGGGTCTCGCTTACATTCACATGATGTTAAATATGGTTCTGGCTCTGGACAACAGTCTGTCACAGGCGTCGACTTAAAGGAAGACGTTAATAGCCATTGGATTGTTAAAGCTCCAACGAATAAGTTTTGTGATAGAGGCGAACCAGTTAAGTGTGGCGATACAATACGCTTGCAACACTTAACTACAAAGAAAAATCTACACTCGCATTTCTTTTCCTCTCCTTTGTCCGGCGAACAAGAAGTCTCCGCATATGGTGATGATGGCGTCGGTGATTCAGGAGATCACTGGGAGCTGATTTGTAGTAGTAATGAATGGTTACGAGATGCTCATATCCGTTTACGTCATGTTGATACCGATGCTTATCTCTCAATGTCGGGTCGTTCATTTGGTCGTCCTATATCTGGTCAAATGGAAGTTGTTGGTGTTAGTAATCCTTCACAAGGTACACGATGGACAACAGCCGAAGGAATATATATTGTACCAAAAGAGAAAGAAACGCAATATATCCACACGGAACTGTGAATTGTTACCCTTGATTACAATTTACATCTAATATATTTTTTAGTTTACATTTCGGTTTTTGTTGATGATAATAATAAAAATTACCACTTGGAAAACTAACTACACATGGAAAGACCAAATAAATTACGGATTGCTTTAATAATGAAATATGAGTCAAAAGTAGAGATTTTCATTGATTATGTAAGTAAACCCCTGGTCTAGATAAGGCATCAAAGTATACTTCAATTTTACAAAATTGACAAATCTTAAGAACAATTCGCAAGTGTGGTGTTTTGAGGAAGCCTGGAAGTATACTACATAATTTGAAGCGAAACAAAATGATTTTGAATCTACATTTTTGTTACATACAGCGTTGCCAAGTGTGCAGTTTTCCCTGTATTTAGCAGTTTTTCTAAGCATTGAGCAGTTTTGCAATTTTTTGCTTAAAAAATAAGTTTTTCTGTAAATTTTGCATTTTTATACCCTTTACGAAAAAATGGAAAAAAAGTTATATTGATTTGTCATTCCGCGTGTAATATCCATAATATTAATATGCGACACATAAAATGTGTAAATTCTGAATCCTTATGCATAGGGAAGACGAACAAGCGAGGTCCGTCTGTCCGTCCGTGTGGTGTACGTGAAATCGTTTTTCCGAAGCTCCCAGAGAAGCTAGAGACTTCGTTCTTAGGCTGGTATGTCAGAAATGGTCCAAAATAAATTTTTATTGAAAATCAGCAAAATCGAGCAGACGGTTTCAGAGCTGGAAAACTTAAACTTGATTTTGCCATATAAAAGTAACCAGCTAAAACTAATTGTTATGTTTTTTGTTAAATAGATTTATCTTATATTTCAGTACAAATATAAATTGGGATTAAAAATTAAAAAAAAAATTAAAAAAATCAAAAAGACGTTTCCAGGGTTGGAAAACTTAAACTGTTTTTTTATATAAAAATAACTTACTAAAACTAATTTTACCCTTTTCTCTATAAATTAAACATCTTACATTACTAAAAGAAAAATATTGGTGTAAGAAATCAGAAAAATCTATAAGGATATTTCCAGGGTTGGGAAACTAACACTTTTTGTGATATATACAATTAACTAGGTCTAATTAATTTTTTTCTTCTTTTTTATAAATTAAATATAAGGTATGTTTTATTCGAACTTTATATAAATATTCAGAACAAATTTAAGTGTGTATAAACTTATTAAGTAGCTATAGCTGCTTAAAAATTAAGTAGGTAAATGTTTCGAATAAAACGTACCTATAGTTATTTTCTGTTTTGAAAAGAAAAGTTTGGTATAGACAATTCGAAAAATGAAAACTGCAGAGCTGGAAAATTTGATTTTTTTTGAATATTAAAGTAACCAAATAAAACTAATTTTTTTCTTAATTCCTTATTTTCTTTGTTCGCTTAATATATTTTATATATTTTTTTAAAGAACAATATTGGTATAAGGAACCAGAAACCAGGGTTGGGAAACGTAAACTTTTTGTGTTATATAAAATCAATTAAATAAAAACACTTATTTCTTTGGTTATTAAATATATTCTATATTTTAGAAATAAATAAATTAGTATTAAAAATAGAAAAACCAATATTATGGTTCCAGGGTTGGAAATGAAAAAAAAATAAAAAAAAATAATAACCAGAAATAATATTTTTTTCAGTTAAGCATCATGTTTTAAGAAGATCTTTACTCAAGATTTATTTATTTATTTTATTTATATGTTTAATTTTTATATGGATATGTAATTTAAGTATAAACGAAGTTTTTTGCCATGTTGTTTCTTATGCTCTCAGCGCAGTTATGTTTGAAATGGAAATAAAAAGTAAATTAATCGCTAAGGAACATTACTAAATACATACGTAGTCTGTTAAATTTTTGATACCCTACGTCTATACCTGTTATATTTTTATCATGATAAATGACAAATTACATATGTATGTATAGGAAAAAGAGCTGAACTGCACCAAATCAAGATTTTCAAAATTATGCTTAAGCTGCTATGGCATTTCAGAACAAGAAATCACGAATTGAGAGACGTTAAAATAATTTCAGGTATAATCAAATAAATTTCAGAAAACTTTCAAAATAGATGTTCTTTTAGTGATAATAGCTCATTTCGTTAAATATTATGATGCATTTTGTTTGTGTTAAGTATTTATTAGGGATTTAACGAATACCAGTTTAGCGAATGCGAATGCGAAAACGAATAATACATTTCAATTTTTGCGAAAGCGAATGCGAATGCAAATATTACAATACATTAAGAAAATCACATGAAAATAAATTTGTCTAAGAACATGAAGTTTTGTTGTATACATACATAGATATACTTGACTCTTGAATTCAGTAAATATTTATTAATTTATTAGAAATAAAAATTGTTAAACTGAAAGATGTATGAAATCATATTAAAATAAGTATAGATAATAATTAAAAATAAATTTTCAAAATGTTAGGCAATCAATCATGAAAAAATTTTGCAGTAGTACTCTGTTCATCAAAACATATGAAATATATTTTCACCATTTTAAGTTTTCATGCGAAATAATATGAGTGGCACTTGTTTCGAAAAAAATTTACAACAAAAAGAAGGATTAGTTAATATTTTTGCATTTCAAATTTTTTTACGAAGTAATGAATGGTGCTTACCATTTTTCAAAAGTTTGAAAATCTTAAGTAGAAAATATTTTCGCGCAAATCAAACAACTTTCAAAAACTGGAAGATGTTTCCAATATTTTTGTCTTAAGTATTCGCGTTAAATATTCGCATACATTTTAGCGAATGCAAAAGCGAATGCAAATAGCAAAAGTAAGCAAATAATTTGCGAATGCGAAAGCGAATGCGAAAGCGAATGCGAACATTCGTTACATCCCTAGTATTTATGCACTATTTTTGTATTTATATACATATGTACATACTATAAAATATAAAATTCATACATAATTCTATTTTTATTTAAATTTTCACCCTCTGACTATTGCATTGTAAACTTAAATTAATGTAAGGTTTTTAAACCATAAAAAAATAAAGCAACATGCAGTGATGGGAAATGAGATTTGCATTTCGGTACCAAATAAAATTTATTTAAGTACTTTTTTGATGACGAGAGTAAAAAAAATGATTATTATATTTTATTCAAATTTAATTAACAAAAAATTATATAAAATACATTTACAAGGAAATAAAAAAGGAGTATCTATTTTTTTTTTCGAAATCACGTTTTTAACGTTTTCTGGGAAACAACGTATAAGTGCATCCTCCTTGAAGATTTTAGTACGTTAGAGTTCAAAATCAAGGACTTATGGTAACTTAAAAAAATATTTCTGCATGTGCATGCTAGATTTTCTTCAGTTTTTGCTACTTATAAAATACAAAAATTCGAGATCCGCCTTTCTTATATTAAGACATCGATATGTACATATAGTTACCTTAATATAGAAAGGCCCTAACTCATTATTTTTTATAGATTTCGATGGAACATCTAATGTATCGAAAAAATTCAAAAATCTCGATTAAAAAAATTAATGACTTTGGGCCTTTCTATATTAAGGTAACGATATGTAGGTGCAAATATTAAAGTTTTTAGATTTTGGTAAGAGAAAATCTTTCGACATTTGCAGAGGAGTTATGTATGGACATAATTTCGTAAACTACTCTCGATATATCGGGAAACATGTTTTCATCTAATGTGGTTTTAGTTTTAGCCACTGCACAGTGGGAACTTTGGCAAAATGAATTGTAATAAATTTGGAACTTCTAAACTACTGATTGCACGTTGTATAGTCCATTATATTTTTGTAATGAAATATTAACGATGTGTATATAGTCCATTTAATTTTTTCTGAAGCTTCGACATCTTTAGAGGAGGACTTAGGCTTAATAAGACATTTCTTGACAGCCTTCTGGTTTAAGCCAGAAGTTCCAGATTTATTGCCATTTATTCTGCACTGTAGATCAGAAGCTGCATATATTTTCTGTTGTTAATGGTTTAAGTTCTTCCATATTAGCTATTTGAAACATTTTAATTAAAAGTGGTGCAAATCTGTTGGTTTTAGCTGATAAAACATGTTTTTGTGGAAAACTTGCTAAACCAAAGTACACTTTTGCCCTTAGAACTTTTTAAAATTTTATTTAAACTGATTTAAAACATTAGTTGTATATATGCATATGTAGATCAACTTCTGTGCCAATATCATTGAGTGAAATATGGTTTTCGTTTATATCTTTCACAATTAAGATTACAGTTTTCCAAAATATCTTTGCGAACTAAGTTTTGTGAAAAAAAGAAATTTAATTCCTGGCAAAAATAAATGCATTTGTTGTAAGTTAACTGTGAGAGTATCAAATATGTTGGGTAGTATTACGGTACTTTTTCATGTCTAATAGTATCAAAAAAAGTACGATCGTACCAACTTTCCCATCACTGGCAACATGTATAATAAACAATATTTTACCTAAAATATTAATACAATGTGGTAGACGTTGATGATTTTATATCATGATGAATCAAACAAATATTTGAAAAATACTTGCAAAAAATATCTAATTTGCGTAATAAATTTTTTGATCACAAATAATTTTGTTGTTCCGCCTTTTTAAAGGAAAATTGTTTAATAAATAAACATTAAATGCATAGTAACACAAAAAAATACATTTGATCAGCGTTACCATTGTGCGACTAAAGTAGCATTTTGCCCCTTTTTCGAATGCCTTGCCACCTTTTTATGCCCCTTAGTTTTAAATCCCCTTTTATTATCATTTCATTTTCATTTTCATTTCATTTATTCCATTAATGTAATACATGTGGCCTATTGGCCATTTAAATTTATTACAAGGTTTTGATAAGAACTGTAACGTACTATGAATAGTTTAAAAATCAAAAAAATAACTAAATTAATTTATATTTATATTAATACAATATGCATACATTTATGATATGTACAATACGCACGAGATCAAAGAAATGGACTTATATGATAGAATTTTGTACAAATTCATGATATATACACAATATGTACTGCATAATTCACTAAAAATATTTCAGGTTTGTTAAGCGCTTATACATATATTTATAAAAATTTGTTGAACAATTTTTACAGTTATACAGTTTAGCAATGTTTTACAAAACTGTAGACCCAATAAAATTAGCTAGACAATTCTCGTGTTAAAATAATTTATTAATCGCCGCTGCAGTAATAACCTAGACATAGCAAAGTGACGTAAGTTTCTAGGTAGGCAATTCCATAGGCGAGCTGCACGTACTACGAATGATTTTTCATAAATAGAGTTGTAAATACGAGGTATGAAGATCTGAGGATTTCTTGTCGACCTAATAAACGAAATTGATTCAACAATAAAAGTAGGCCTTTGATTTTTTATAATATTAAAAAGGTAAATAAGTAGTCGAAATTTCAAATAGTCATCAAATTTTAAGTTAAGGAAGTTTTGTATGTAATTCGAAACATGTGCCCTAATCCTAAGGCCAAAGACAAATCTCACAATCTTATTTATAAGAAGCCTTATTCTGTTCAAATTACCCAAGTTACATCCAGAGTATACTTCCACACAATAGTTTATCTGAGACATAAGTAAGGCATGACCTACCACCTTTTTTACATGTAAAGGAAGAAACAAGTTCAGGTGATACAATCTTTGCAAAGTAAAACAAGTCTTGGAATAGACTTTATCAATATGTTGATCAAACGATAATCTACTGTCCAGTATCACTCCAAGGCATTTAATATTGTCAACAAATTCAATAGAAACATCTAATATTTTTAAATCCAAGTAGAGGCTACCCGAACTGTTTGATCCAAATATTACAGCTTTGGTTTTGTCTGGATTTATTTTAAGTCTATTTGCCTGCATCCAATTTTCCACTACAGCTAGTTCAAAATTTATGGTAGATTGTAAAGCATCAGAGAATTGATTTTCTCCAGACCATAATAATTGGATATCATCTGCAAACGCAAATGATCTTCCAAAGCTAAATTCATCAAATAGATCATTTAAAAACAAAGTAAATAGAAGAGGACCAATAACTGAACCCTGTGGAACCCCCGACCTAACCTGTTTAACTCCCGAACTCAAACCATTTATGGAAACAAATTGCTCACGACATGTCAAGTAGGACCAAATTAATCTACAGGACGAAGTAGAGAAACAAAATTTAGTATTTAATTTCTTAATCAATAAATTATGATCAACCTGATCAAATGCCTTGGATAAGTCCAGAGAAATTAGTACCCATATTGATATTTCCTCTAATGTAATCGGTAAGTCCAGTCAAAAGAAGTCCTGTATTACTGCCACTACGAAAGCCATATTGGCATTCATTTAGCAATCGCTTATTTTCTATCCATCTTGTAACTTGATCCTTTATAATAATTTCAACAACCTTTGAAAGCGTAGGTAAAATACTAATCGGTCTCACATTATCAACAGAGAGTTTATGACCAGTCTTTGGAATAGGTATAATTCGCGAAATTTTCCATGCACTGGGAAACTTTGAGGAAGTGAGTATACAATTTATAAAATAGAGAAAGTGTCTGTCCATAAATGGAAATATAATCTTAAGAAACTTTATTGAAATACCGTCAACACCAATCGAAGCAGACTTTATACCAGACAAGGCCAAAACAAGATCCGAAAGCGATATGTTCGAAAAAGAGAAACCATCGGTGGAATTATTAAATAACGAGAAATCTAAATTATCATCAATAGAATATAACTGGCTGTTTATGAAATGATCATTAATTGCATCAACATTAATATCAGAATCTACATAATTGTTTTCAGAAATACCAGCATTATGCAAGGTCTTCCACATTTGTTTAGTATCGCCAGAGCGAAAAATACGGGCACTATACCTCCTTTTAAATTTCCTTATCTTTGACTTAGTAATATTGCGAAGCCTGCTATATATAGTCCAATTTCTGCCACATCTATCGGCATAAAAGGTCTTCAAAGCTATGTTAGTTAGGGATCTATGATACATTATGTCATTGTTAAATTTCGGTCGGAGTGGGCTATCTTTGCGCAAAAATTTTCTTAAAGGAACATAATTTAAAAGAGCATTTAAGAGGTTATTGAGAAACGAGAGTTGTTCGTCTGTATTTCCTGAAACATATAGTTCTGAAAAGTCGGTTTGAGCTAAATGTCTCTCAATGGCTGCTAGGTCAGTATTTGAAAAGTCTCTGAAAAAAATAGGTTTTAATGTGGTATTAACACAAAAATTGAAGGATGCACAAACAAGTGAATGATGCGAAATCAAAGGAATTTGAAACTGGGCGGATGTATTGACTAGCATACTGTCACTTAATAAAAAGAAGTCAATTAAGGACACAGATTGATGGAAGAAGTCAGCATGGGTTGGCATACAGTTATGCCAGCACCTTAACCCAAATCGTCTACAAAGCAAGCGCATATTCATAGATTTAGTAGCATTAAACAAGTCATTATTGAAATCACCAACCAGTAAGATGTCTTTATAACGTACAAAAACATCGCTGAGTGAGCGCTCCATTGTGCACAGGTCACCCGTAGGAAGATAAATAACACCGATCAACATCACATTAGTACCATTAAAAATTTCAATGAAGAGGCCCTCGCAGGAAAAATAATCTTCACATCTAAAAACAATCTTGAACCTGATACCTTCAGCAACATAAATCGCTACCCCACCTCCTCTACGACCTGTCGGTCGATCATTCCTACATACAGTAAAACCAGGGATATTAACAGGACGATCATAAATAATGGGATTTAACCATGTCTCTGAAACACAAATAATGTCTAGTGACGAATTTCTAAAGATAGATGACAGTTCATCAAGTTTGTGAGATCTGACAGATGGACAGAGGCTTTGAGCATTAAAGTGGGCAACTTTTAGATGTCCAGAATCCTGTAAGAAAATATTCTTAATAGAATAGTCACTGATTATTGGGCCTAAATCAGCATGAATGTTGTTTGTCATAAAATATGAATATGGTAGTAACTGTAAAAAAAAGTTTAAAATTTAAAATGTTAAGGAACAGTATTTATATACTAATTAACAATACTAAATGATTTAATTTAATAACAATGAAAAAAATAATACTATCGAGAATATTAAGGGCAATTCAACTAAATAAATGTAATTGATAATGATTAAGTAGCCTATACCAAAACCTTACAGATATCAAAGGTAGTAACAGAGTTTCATAAAAGAGGCAGACCTGCATCTGATAAGTTTATACATATATTCTCTTATTCAATTATTCACTTATTCAGGCATGTACTGAAAATAACAATTCCTAAATCACATGCGATTCCAAAATTAACAATGATCCTGCATATTTTTTTGATAACGTTTACGATAAATTTCTTTCAGAAATGATATTTGATGCTCTATACAATAGAAAAAAGTGAGTTGAAAATCATTTCATGAGAAATATTAAATCCAAAATCACATGTAATCCAAGAAAGTGACTTTCAGATCATGCCCGATTATTAATGTTATTTTCTTAATGTTCCTTTTAGTAGACAAAATATTCATTTGATTTAGAACAATTTAGATTTAGAAAAAAAAAAAAATTTAATAGTATAATTAAGTGAGGTAATGTAAAAAGTTAAAAAAAGAAAAATAAAATGCAAGCCAGACTTCCGAGCTAAAAAAATACCTTCAGATAACATGAGGTTTTTGGTGAGGTAAATTAAAAAACAAGATAAAAAGAAAGGATATATATGTACATGCACTTAAAGTTGAAAAAAGATCATTCACCACGTAACTCCAATAATTGGGAAGTATTTAAGGTTCTTTCAGTACCATCAGTCATCTTGATTTTAGCCATAGGTCGATCCCAGTTTAGAATACGATACCAAGAAATTTTGTTGTTTTTACGTAACGATCTGCATATAAATTGCAACTTGTTTCCAGCGTCAGTGAGGTTTTGATTGAGATAAACTCGAGCACCTACTTCAGTGTCAATGACATGTTTTAATTTAATTGTCGGGTTTTTAAAATACGCTTTCAAAAGATCATCCCGCACTTGAACATGGTTAAATTTAACCAACACAGTTTTTCCTTTTTGTGTATAGATGCAATGATTTATATCTGCTGCAGTAACAGGAATATTGTAATGAGTAAAGATAGCCATGACAGGCTCAAACAAACAATTTAATCCAGCTGGCAGACCAGTAATAAGAATGTCTGCACGATTTAAAATTTTTTGCATCCTATTTTGCTCCAGTTCAAGTCTAGAAATTTTTTCCAATAGGTTAGCTTCAACGCTATTTATTTTATTGTTACACTGGTCAAAGTTACTTTTGAGTTCAGCCACAGAAGAAAGCAGGTCAGCACGTAAACTAGTAATCGATCTCTCTAAATCGGCAGTAAACGATTTGAAATTGTCTTTAAATTTGCTATCAATTTCATCGATGTATTTACGCATAGCAGAATTTTCACCCTTAGAGCTGGTTTTAGCAAGACATTTGGTGCAATTGAAGCTTATATTATCACTGTTTCCCAGAAGATCATAAAGGCCATCAGATATTTTTACACAAGACGTGTGAAACCAATTTTTACAGGAATCACATTCCACTCCACGGTCTGTGCTAGTTACACTTTTTTTGCAGTCCCCACATTTAGCTGCCGGTGCCATTTTATTTAACAATATAGGTTAGGTTGAAGAGGTAGAAAAAAACTTTGGCTTCAAGTTTATTGCAGATTTTGTACAATGTTTTCACTTAAATACAATTAATAAGCACAATTTGGTTGTAATAATTTCGACACAGAAACCTTTTTTATCTCGAAATAATTTTATTTAGGCAGAAGAAAAAATTTAGTTGATTGCCGCTAAAAAATACCACGTCACACGTTCATAGGGTTGCCAAACTTTGCATCATTTTGTGCCCCTTTTTGTTCAAAGTCAACTTTAATTTTTATTTTTGCAACAAATTTACGCAAATATGTAAAGATTCTACCACATTCGATAACAAGATTTTAATTCCTATGTGTATATATGAAAAAATAAAATTTTTTTAGGGAAATTGACAGTATGGCGCAATATTATTTTCTGTGGGAGTATATGGTGTTAAAAAGCCTTGGTATGAGTCTTTTCATTTGTTTAAGAGTTTTAAATATTAAATTACATACAGTTATTCATAGATAATTCTAACTGTATTTTCCGCAGCCAAATTTGATTTGAAAGCCAAATTTGATAAAAGTACATAATTTTAAAAGGTGAAAAACTTTATGCTAAGGGAAATAATATTGAATGAAAATACCACATTGAATTGCTATCATCAAGTAATGCTTTTGATTTAAGTTCCCATGAAATTAGTTCATCATGTGAGCCTATTGTCTTGGAAAAACCAGTAAAAAAGGAAAAAGCAACACGAAAGTATTCTAATGATTAGGAGTGACGGCATAAATGGGTTCAGATGGATGCAGATACCAAAAAACCCATTTGTGTTTTCTGCAATCAGTTGCTCATTTGCCGAATGAATCATTGAATGTCATGTTAAAACAGCCACACACGTGGCCAATTCCAAAAACCAAATGATGTAAAAATATCCGAGCTTTTAACACAAAAAAATGCCGATTTTCGGAGGAAAGTTGATATTGCTAAAATGAAAATTGTTTTAAGGATGATAAGAGGAACGCGCTTAAGCAAATGGACAAATTGGCCAAATTAAATGCAAAAATATATCCAGATTCGCCAGTTGCAACGTCTGCGAGTTACACCTTATTTCTTTATCTATATAAAGTAAAATTAAAAAAAAAAACACACATAAAGCATAAACATAAATTAGTACTCGTATTACGAAAAAATTATCAAATAGACTAAAAGTCCATGCTGTCAGTCTGTTAATGCCAAATTTTCTTTAACTTTGTTAGCATTAAGTAAAGTTTGTACAAAAGGTTTCCCCTAAAGCAATAAGGTATACCAAAGCTGAATGTTATTCACGGCAGCTTGTCTCATTAGCAAATAACGCCTAAATGGGTCCGTCATATTAGTTTATACGTCAAATATGCTGTTTCCGGCTTTTAACTAAGCTATAAAAATTGTTCTTCTTGTTTCAACAGCAGAATTGAAAGGTAACCACGAGCAATTAAATTCAATAAATTCCTATTCAACTAACTACTACAATTGTTTAATTTCATTTCCTTATATTATACATTTCCTACTGGGGTTTGTAATTGCTGAGTGCAATATTGAATAAAGTTTCTTTTACTTTAATCGATTGGCTCAGAGGTTAATTGATTCTGGTCAATTCCAGCCATTTTCATCTTAGAGAGAAACACAGTCCATGCTGTCTGTCTGCTTTAAATTTATTTCAAAACGATTTGGAAGAATGGATTCCAAGTAAAAAACTTATTAATAAATACAAATGTACAATTTCAAAAGAAAGGGTATTTAAGATATTTAATAACTATGCATAATGCCTAAAAAGAATAATATTATCCTCTTCAGAATCGAATTTTAAAATTTTTATCAAAACTTTATATGGTTAAATAAATTGCTTGAATTATGCTGGTTTTTAAGTAAATAAGTGATATGAATAGGGTTTGGGAAACGGGAATTCCCGGGAAATGTCTGTCTAACATTCCCGGGAAATTTTTGAGATTTTCCCGGGAAAATGGGAAATTTAAAGTGCATGTTATTTCATAAATATATAGAATTTATAATCCAATTTTACTTTAATATAAAAACTTATTATTTTTTTATCTATTACAAAAGTTCGTTTGATTGATTGTATGACTAAATTTACACGAACGTTGACACGTTTTTCATCGTTTGTTTAAACACTTACATATACCTCGTTCGAAGGCAGTTTTTTAATCTTAAAATTTAAATTGAGTTTTTGTTTTAAATGTAACTGTAAGAAAGAAAGAATTTCGACTCCGATAAACAAGAAGTAAAATGTCCATGTTTTTTTAATATAAAATAAAAATGTGAGCTATTCAAATCTAGTCTGAAATTTCATAAAAATTCCATTAAATTGAGGTCATATCATATCTCCTAAAAAAAGTGCAATAAATTGTATAAGTATCAATGATTGCAATGATATAATCGTTTCCTAAAGTAAATAATTCGGTGCTAAGCGAACTTGAAGTGATTTTTCGCCGAATTAGTGAACAAATTTTGAAAAGTGTAGTGAAAATTTTAAGCTGTAAGAACTCTGAGTTGACGAAACTTAAATTGATTACAAGTAGACGCTATTATGGAAACCCTGCAGAAAATATTTTAGGAGAAATAAAATGAAAGACACTTAGACATACTGTGGCTCAGGGTATTCAAAATTCGGCGCAGCGCAGTATGGTACTGTAACCTGCTTGTACTTAATCATAAGAAACCGCCTGGAACTTTTTCAAAAAGAATGATAAACAAGCAAGGCAAGTTCTTATTAAAATGAAGGTAGGTCTTATTAGAAAATTGTCTACTAATTGTGGTAACAGTCGTCAATTGGTTTTTATATGATCTTTTGCTGTGTAATAACTTTATTCCATTTGCTTAAATTCAATTAAAAATTCTTAAAAATTTGTCTTAGAACTGCTTTTTTATTAACTTTTATTTCAAAAGAATGCTTACATTAATAAAACAATCGAAATTTCACCAACTTTCATTTAATAAATGTATTTAACTTAGAAAATTAGCTTTTGATTTTTTAATTCCCGTTTCCCGGGAAGTGCAAGAGTCCGGGAAATCCCAAACCCTAGATATGAACCATGTCCCAAAAATGAAAAATAAAATTAATTTATGTATTCCTTAATTTTTTCTATATCTTAAGAACTGGGGCCTATTACTGCATTCGATATCGAACGAAATTTTCAATTATTTTCTGTTGGAATTTCGTTGATATCAAATGCAGCAATTTGACTACTGTTTTATTATTAACATAGGTTTTATGATTTTTTTATATAATAGCTATCTATACTACGTTTATACTGGTCTTTTTTGCAAATATATATAAGTATGTATATATGAAGACTGTGAGTCAAATACTCGTAAGCAATTATAAAACTAAAAATTTTTCTGTATACATACATCGCATCCCCAGCAATAAGTACTTGTACTCGCGAATTAGTGAGTTAAAATTTTTACTTGCAAATAGCACGTACGTATAAACGTAGTACAGGCAAACCTCGGTATAACGAATCTCGCTTTAACCAAAATCCGATATAACAAACGTCCAAACTTTTTACATAAACAACCTTATATAGCGAATACTAACCTAATTTTATACTGGATATAACGAATGATAAAGAAAAAATTGCAAAATATTAAACAAAAACTTGCTAGGAACATAATTCTAGCATTTAGTTCTACTTTATATAGCGAATGTTTTGATAAATGTGAGCTCTGTATAACGAACAGCAAAAAATATTAAATAAAATCTACAGAAGCAATGTAAATGCAAAAAAAAAATGTGATACTATTAGTTTGTATTTGGTAGCTTATTTAAAAACAAGTTACCCTCAATCTTTTTATTGTGTTGTATCCTTTCTACAATAATAATAATTAAAAA
This sequence comes from Tachina lurida, assembly GCA_944452675.1. Taxonomy (NCBI): domain Eukaryota; kingdom Metazoa; phylum Arthropoda; class Insecta; order Diptera; family Tachinidae; genus Tachina; species Tachina lurida. The sequence goes on from OX101752.1 coordinate 56,934,933, forward strand.
AACACCTGAAAAAAACTTTGCGACATAACGAATTTTTCGGTATAACGTATAGGCCTGACATTATATCGTTCGTTATACCGGGATTTGCCTGTATATCAGTTCTCATGAAATTAAAGTTTTTGTACTTCTTATACATGAGAAATTGTTGTTGTTTGTTGTTTTATATAAAAATAACTTAATAAATATGCTTGTTTCTTTAATTTTTCTTCATTTTAAAGTTGCCCCTTTTTTTTTTGAAATCCCCTTTTTGTGCCACTTTTTTTTTTGAAAATCCCCTTTTTGTGCCCCTTTTTGAAATTTTTCAACGGTAACGCTGCATTTGATATCGAGATGAATTTATCAGGCCGTGAGCTCTGATGATTATATCATAACCCCGCCTATTATGGCATTAATACATTGAGTCTATACGCGATGAATTTTCAACATGATATCAATTTGACATCCATCATGATATAAATTCATCAGGTGTGGACACTATGTAACCCTACGTCTACACCTGATATATTTTTATCATGACAAATGTTAAATTCTATATAGAAAAATGAGCTAACATAAAAAAAATTATTTTTGAATACAAAGTTTGACTTTTGGTATTATAAAAATATATCAGGTGTAGACGTAGGGTAAGGAAGTCCTGATAAAAATATTTCAGGTTTAGACGTAGGGTTAACCCTACTATGTGAAACTAATTCAACGGGTTCTATGGTTGAGTACACATCTGGCATTTCTTGTGTTGTCATTTTCAAAATGTGTGCAACGCCGTTCACATTAGCTCAATTCACAGTCTTGTGCAAATGGTCTTGCATCGTAACATGTGCAATATGTTATAGTATATTGATACTCACCACTAGGAATTGTTAAGTGGTGAGTGAGTATCAATATACTATACAATTTTGCACATGTTACGATGCAAGTCCAGTTCCACAAGATTGTGAATTGGCCTATTATGTTTTTTATATGAAAGCAATGCCACACAACGAAAAATATCGGAAATGATAAATATTGCCACTAGTGCACACTAATGCGATGCCACAAAATGCCATAGTGTGTACTGGGCATATCTGTATCCGAAAACTATTTGCGAATTTTTGTAATTTTTGCAGTATGTAAAACCAAATTTTTTTCGAGCATTTATCCTTTTGAAATTTAAAGGCTTTAGAATTTATTTGCAAATTTTAGTAAGTTTTGCGAAACAGGGAATTTTTCATAAAATATATATTTTTTGTCAGTTACTGGCCTTTTTACAGTTCTGCCGACTTTTAATTAATATCACACTTTGCTATAATTTTCGCGAATTTTTCCGAGTTTTTGCCGTTTAAGCAATATTAGCGCCTGTTTGCAATTTTGCAAAATAAGAGTGATTTTTGCCTAATCTTAATTTTTTTTTCCAATTTTACCAATTTTTGATCCATTTAGCTACATATCGTTGCCTTAATATAGAAAGTCTCTAACTCATTATTTTTTTGAAATGGAGTTCTTTTTATATTTCCAGAGATCATCTAATGTATCGAAAAATGCAAAAATTTCGATTTCAAAAAATATTAGTTACGGCTTTTCTATATTGTGCAAGTTTTCGGCACTTTGGCAATATTTTCCGATTTTTTTTTGGTATTCCTTAGATCTTTAGGTAAGTAATTTTAGCGCTTGTTTTCAATTTCACAATTTATCGCGAATTTTTAGTTTTTGCGAATTTTCGCGAATTTTGTTGGTATTTCTTAGAATTCTAGAGTTTTTTAATAAATTTTGAGGCTTTTTTCAATTAAGAAATTATTGTCGAATTTTCAAAATTTATTGTACATGAGATTGTTTCTGATTCTTAAATTCTACTGAGAGTGTTCGTTTAAGGTTTTTGTGGTTTTGGAATTTTTTTTTAATATATTCGCATTTTTGCCAGTTTTCGCAGTTTATATGCTGAAAGTTAAAATGCTCCGAAACACAATTATCTTCGTCTCGTGTCATCTCTGGTCTAGTTTGTGAATAATTTTGCCACCACATTAGGTTAGGTTAGGTTTATCTGGTGGGTCCAAAGACTTCGCATAGACCGGGATTGGTCCTTAGCGATGCCAGCAGATGAAAAGAGAACCTGTTAGTATGGCAGCCTAGTTCGTGGTGCCTGTATCGAATGACTCCCACACAGATTTAACAAATTTTAGCAAACTACACATTTCTACTCTCGATACAAGCTCAAGACTACGAAAAGTGTGAGCACCAAGATAGTTATATGTAGTGCGGCTTAAAGCCGGGCAGTGACACAGTAGATGTTCCATTGTCTCCATTTCCCCGGGTTCCTTACATTTCCTGCAGGTACCGTCGGGTACTCGTCCTATTTTGACAGCGTACGAAGCCGTCCAGCAGTGCCCAGTTAATACCCCCACTAGAAGTTTACAGTTGCTTCTAGTTAATGATAAAAGGAACTTAGTCAATTTGGGATTATGGGAGCTCCACATGATTTTAGAAGTTTTGCAAGTTTTCGTCGCGCGCCAACATTTCTCCGCTTCTTCCCTCATATTAGAGTCTATGATCTCTTTAAGGTATTGAATTGGATATATACCGTTACCTCAGCCGGTAATTGAATTCCCCTTTTGGCCAGTGTATCGGCCATTTCATTTCCCTCAATCCCACCGAGGAGTAATTGCAGTCAGCTGAAATTGCTTTTATACAGATTTACACGCGCATTCATAGTTAGAGGGGTGAAGGCTAACTCTGCTGCCATTTTGACAGCATAGATTTCCGCCTGGAAGATGATAAAATGATCAGGAAGTTTATAAGATTCCTCTATACCGAGCTCCTGACAGTAAACCGCAGCTCCTACCCCTCTATCCATCTTTGAACCATCAGTGAAAAAGTTGAAACCAGAACCACTATGATTAAGACTTTCCAGACAGCCTTCTTCACTTATAGTGATCTATGGATCACTTTTCTAATAACTTGCTTTGACCAAATGATCTGTACGACATCTGAGACCTGTTGTCCTGAGTCGGATAGCTGATTTGCATGCCATCACATTACACAATTGTACTGATTGTACAATAACAATCAAAAGCCTTTTGATATTTTCCAATATATTGGGCCACCTTCAAATATGGCATACACATTGGCGATATTATTGTACAATATGAAAAATTGCACAATTATATTAAAAGTGGGTGGGCAGCTTAATACTACCGTTTGAATACCCCAATGATTTATTTATTTATTTATTACACAACATGCTCTATAGTATAGTAGCTCACGAACGACCACCATGCTTGTTGTCTAAAGACAATTTTTTCCTTAAATCACTTTCTTTTATTGCATCCCAGTTGACCAAGACATACGTTATTTATATCGCTTTCGAATACCCAGCAAAAAATTACACATTACCATCAGAACTACTTGCCATATAATGACTTACTTTTCTGATTACCAAATTTCATTACTCGCTTACAAATCACATTACCTAAAATTTAAAAAAATTATGTACAAGTTGCTAAATGAGAAGAATAATTTTTTTAGATTAAATAGATTACGTGAACAAGTTTCCAACTAAAAAAGGTAAGTACTTCTCAAAAATCGATTATTTTGGTCTCACGGCTTGTTAAAATCATTAACTTCGTCATCCAGTAAGGAACAGCTTCCACCAAAAATGCTTAATTCCAAACGCGATTACCTTTTTGAAATTTTTGCTGGGTATATCTCGAAAATTTATCGTGTAAAACTATCAAGAGTGACACTGAAAAATGAATCGAAAAAAGTTCACCTGTCGCTCAGTTTTGTATGAAAAAACTTTCGTTCTCGAAGTTTCGCTAGCAATATCAAAAGTGAGAGAATATCGAACTAATTTAGATATCGAAAAAAGGCAGCAGAAAAAGTAAAAAAGTAATTTCATTTTTTAATTAATTTAACTTACCTATTTTATTTATTTTGTAATTCTTTAACTTACGCTTACCACTATCAATCTAGTAGACTAGCACACATCCACTAGACTATCGTGACAAATTTCTTTCTGTTCAATTATTGCACATATGTAGGTATGTGTTCTTATTTTATTTTTATACCCTTTACCAAAAATGGAAAAGGGTATATATAGGTTTGTCCAGATTTTTGTAATTTCTACAATATTCATTTGCGGCCAAAAAAAGTTAGTTATTATGGATCCTTATGACTAGGAGATAAAAAAAAGACATGTCCGTCTGTCCGTCTGTCCGGCTGTCCGTCTGTCCGTCTGTCTGTACGGATTTTGTATGGGAGGCTTGAAATGCGTTTTTTGAAGCTCCCAAGCAAGTTAGAGAGCTCGGAGTTGGACTAAAACGACCGCGCTTGTCTTAGCACAATTCCTTATATAAATCAGCAAAAACTAATAATCGGTTCTCCCGAAGTTCTATATATATAGTTTTATCATACGTTTTGAAAATTGGATGAAAAAATTTCCGTGCATAGAACCAAGAATAATCAAACTTCTAATTAACCCCACTAGCTACTCGGCTACCGAGGCTGGCTTACTTTTCGTATTTATTTGCTGAAGTTAAACATTTTTTCTAATATGCTTTATTTCATATTAAACCCCTTTTTGTCAGCTCTGCATAGACATTGTTCTTTTTCATTTTTTTTTTTATTCAATGATAATTTTGCTTGGCACATTCTTATTCCTGGAAATTAAAACGAATGTGTTTGCATAGAATTTGTAGTGTTATGAAAAAAACTGTAGGTATGCTATAAGCAGGGCTGCCGTTTTTGGTTATTTCTAACCAAAAGTGGTTACTTTTTTCTTTAATGTGGAGATGTGAATATTTTTCTCATTTTGGTTATTTTTTTGCCAAAATAATTATACACATGTACATATTTTTTATGTTATACTTTTTAAGCTTTTATGCTCTTCAATTTTTAGTATTGCTACTAAAGCAACAGAAAATAAAAAAACTGTGACTAAAATCGCTAGTGCAGCCACCTGTTATGAAATCGCCTTGATTGCTACGAGTACTCACTTGTTTACAACACTGTCAACAGCTTTTAATTTTATTAAATGATCGCAACTCTGTATTACAGAAATGACATGTCTTTTGCAATGGCGGCAACATTCAATTAAACGATTTTACGAAGTAAATTTATATAAAGAATATGTACGTAAGTTGTTTGTGTAAAAATACTGTTCGGCTGTCAAATACAAAAACTACACGTGTGAAGAAAAACAAAATTCAAAAATAAAACGGAAAACTAAAAGAGAAAAAATTAATCAGCTGCCGACTGGCATATACCTTACAAATGAGCATTGAACTATTGCTTGCAAGTCAGCTTCATGTACCGTGATTTCTTGTTGTAGTGCGGCACAAAGTGTATACATTTTAAATGTTATTTAATAACAAGTTCAAGTTCTCGTTGTACCTTCATAGTGAACAGACGTAATAGCGGAATATTTCTTATACAAACTTAACAAAAAAAAAAAGCATACAAAAAATATTCGTAGTACATATTAACTTTGATAAATAAGCATTTTTTTGCTTTGATAATATTTTTACATATAGAAATAACAAAAATAAAAAAAAACCGTAAACAAAAAAACATACAAAATACCCTTGAGGAATACTCTTTATGAGTACCCCAGAGGAAAAAAATAGTGAAGTGAGTTCTAACGGCAGAAATGCCTATTTTACTGTGAGTTTTGATGATCATAATGATAACAATAACAATAAAAAATCTGATAATAGACTTGCTGTGAGTTCTGAAGCTCTTAATAAAAATCAAAAATCTGATAATAGACTTTTTCTAACGGCAAAACCACAGTTTCGTCAGCGATCAACTTCGCTTTGTCCAATGCCAACTAGTGAATCGTTGACATTATTGCCTAGTACTTCTACATTTAACTCAGCGATATCATCCGCTTCGGGCTCGTGGTCAACAATCAAACAAGTTGTTACTGAAGACAACAGTAGTACAAAACCAAAGGTACAAGTAGGAATGGACAGATATATAACCATTTTAAAGCGCGGGCGAAGCCCAAATTCTACTAAAATTGGATCCGCCCCAAAGATGTCTAGGGATAACAGCACATCTTCTATCAATCGTCAAAATCGTTTTTCATTATTGCAAGACAAAAACGACAAGCCCGCTGCATCATCGCAAAAGTCTTTTAAGCCACCACCTATTTATCTGAGAGAAAAAAATTCAAACGCGCTTCTAAAAAATCTACTGTCGACCATTGGTGAAAATACTTTTCACATCATTCCAATTAAACGAGGTAATATTGATGAAACTAAAATCCAAATATATGATGAAAAAGATTTCCGAAAAATTGTTAGTGAGTTTGAAAAAAATAAAACAAATTTTTATACATATCAACTTAAGAGTGCTAAAGGCCTACAAATAGTATTAAAGGGCATAGATTCATATGTTGAGCCTGAAGAAGTAAAATGTGCACTTATCGAACAAGGATTTAAAGTAAAAATTGTTACCAATATAATCAATAGAGAGAAGATTCCCCAGCCTCTATTTCGTGTTGAACTGGAGCCGAATGATATACAGTTAAAGAAAAATGAGACGCACCCAATTTATAGTCTAAAATACCTTTTACAGCGAAAAATCACAGTTGAAGAGCCACGTAAGCGTTCAGGTCCCGTACAGTGCCATAATTGCCAAGAATATGGCCACACAAAAACCTACTGCAAATTACCTACAGTTTGTGTTATCTGCGGTGAATTGCATGGTACTGCTAACTTTAGTCGTCTTGAAGCTACTATTGAGAATCTGGTGCTAACTATAAACAACTTTACAACAAATATGACTAGCATGATGCAAGAAATGCTGAGAATGCAGAATACTCTGCTTCAAGCATTAGTCAACAAACCATGAACACGTTAAAACTATGTTTCTGGAACGCAAACGGCATTCGCCAACATAAAAATGAACTTGAGCACTTCCTCACGGAAAAAAATATTGATATAATGTTGGTCTCTGAGACCCATTTGACTTCGAGAAGCCTTTTTAAAATTTATGGCTACACCTTATATGATTCAAAGGACCCGAGAGGGAGAGCATGCGGTGGATCAGCAATTCTAATTAAGTCAAGACTCAAGCACTATATCCTTGAGAACGTTAGTGAAGAATATATGCAAGCTACGAATATTTTCGTAGAAAATTTTTGTGCGAACTTCGTGATATCATCAATTTACTCACCTCCCAGATTTTCAGTTACCGAAGATCAGTATGAGAAGTTCTACAAATCGCTTGGATCTTGTTTCGTGGCAGCTGGTGACTACAATGCAAAACATACGTACTGGGGCTCGCGTCTTGTTACACCTAGAGGTAGAGCGTTGTTTAATACAATTTCAAAAATGGGCTTAGATGTCATTTCGAGTGTCGAGCCTACTTACTGGCCTACTGACGTAAGAAAAATTCCAGATGTTATAGATTTTGGCGTCACGAAAAATATCCATAGGGACTTAATTCACGTAGAGGGCTCTGTAGATCTGTCCTCCGATCACTCTCCCACAATAGTTACAATTTTCAACCCACTAAGGAGTGATTTAACTAACTCATATGCGAAAACGATTAACAGGGTCAACTGGCTAGGATTCAAAAAATATATTAGTAGTCACTGCGTAGAAAACATTCAGCTAAGATCACCTGATGATATTGAATTTAATATTGCCAATATTGCCAAACGAATACATTAAACAGGCTGCTGAACATGCCACAACTTCCTATCCGCAGACTGGCTTTAATAGAATTTTTTCTACGGAAATTGAACGTCTTGTATGTGAAAAAAGGAGAGCTAGAAGAGAATGGCAACAACACCGATCACCCCTAAATAAAATCAGACTTAAAGAATGTACTAAACGACTCAAAGAGCTGCTATCGTCGGAAAAGACTGCATTACTGGAAAAGTACTTAGAAGGTCTTGATGTAACGTCAACATCTAATTACTCTTTATGGCGCGCTACTAGAAATCTTAAAAAACCCGTTGATGTCAAATCACCACTGCGTACTTCGACCGGAGGCTGGGCAAGACGCGATAGTGAGAAAGGTAACTTATTTTCTGAGCATTTAAAATCTGTATTCACTCCCAATTCATGTACGGGTGCTGCCGATTTACCGAGTGTAGTCTCTCTACCCCCTCGTCCCTTAAGGTTTAAGATGCGTGAACTACAAAAAATAGTTGCTGAACTCGACCCTAAGAAAGCTCCAGGTATTGATGGCATTAGTAACAACATGCTGATGAACTTGCCTCATATTGCAATAAGAATTTTGCTATTTATTTTTAATGCCATTTTACGAATGCAGTATTTTCCACATAAATGGAAACTTGCCAAGATTAAAATGATTCCAAAGCCAGGCAAAGATCTTACCAAGGCTGAGTCATATAGGCCTATAAGCTTACTTTCAACAATTTCAAAGCTTTTCGAAAAGCTGCTCATGACTAAATTGTCCACAATTTTAGCTGATACTGGGTGCATCCCGGACCATCAATTTGGCTTTAGAAGTCAGCATAGCACTATTGAGCAAACGCATAGATTGGTTCAAATTATAAGGAGGACTTTTGAAGAAAAGAAGTATTGTTCTGCCCTTTTTATTGATGTTTCTCAGGCATTTGACAAAGTATGGCACAAAGGCCTAGTTTTAAAATTGAAGACATACCTACCAATAAATATACAAAAGCTTTTGGAAAGTTATATTGTTGATAGGACATTTACCGTTGTGGAAGGAGACTTCATGAGTGTACCCGAATCTATATCTTCTGGTGTGCCACAGGGTAGTATTCTGGGGCCAGTCTTGTATCTAATATATACTTGTGATATGCCTGTGAGCAATAACATCCACACTTCTACATTTGCCGATGATACAGCCTGTTTGAGTATTCACAAAAATCCTGATGAGGCATCCCGCAATCTCCAAGCACACATTACCCAGCTTGAAATATGGTTGAACTTATGGAGAATTAAAGTCAATGAACAAAAGTGTGTTCATATAACGTTTACCCTAAGAAAAGATACCTGTTCCCCCATTCGAATCAACAATCAAAATATTCCTCAACATTCTCAAGTCAAATACCTTGGCATACACCTTGATCGAAGGCTTACATGGAAATATCATATAGACTCTAAGTTAACCCAAATGAAACTTAAATTGACTCAAATATATTGGTTAATTGGCAGAAATTCAACACTCAGCCTAGACTGCAAACTTTTGATATACAAGTCGCTTTTGAAGCCAATATGGTGCTATGGAACTCAGCTGTGGGGCACTGCTTCAGCTTCAAATGTCGAGAGAATCCAACGAAGGCAAAACAAAATTTTACGTTTGATAACATCTGCTCCATGGTACGTTAAAAATTCAAATATTCATCGTGATTTAAATATGCCACTAGTGAGTCAAGAAATTGCAAAATACGCAGGCAAATATTTAACTAAACTCGAGTCACATCCTAATCCGCTTGCCCGTAATATTTTGAGCTTTACTGGACACATCCGCTTAAAAAAGAGGGACACAAGGGCTCTTATACCCAACACTCCAGATGGGACTGCTTAAAAATACTTCTTTTTGATTATCACTACTTATGTATTATTTATAACTATCACTAAGCTTATGTCCGATATTGGTCGGGCCTAATAATTATATTTAGATTTAAGATTTGATTACTTATTGTTAGTTCATTTTTGAAGATACAATAAATAAAAATGTATATGAAAAAAAAAAAAATTAATAAAAATACTGCATATTGAAATTTGGTTATTTTTTTCTCATTTGGTAACTTTTAAAGCGAATTTTGGTTGTAAAAATTTTTTGGTTGTGGCAGCACTGGCTATAAGCATTCGTACATACATACATACATACATACTTATGCATAAATATACGCTTCCACAAGAGTTTTTGTATTCTGTGTTGAATTGAACAACTACAACAACAACAATATGCTACCAATTGTATTGAAAGAATAATATTCAGTTTTTTGTTGTAAAAACTGAGAATTATTTTATATACATACATACCTACATATGAATGTATGCATATACTTATAAAGTTTTGTATTAAAGAATGCACTTGTTCATGATATATGTATGTACATATGTACATTAGTTATGGCATAGTTTATATGGGAATTCTTAGTAAGGAGATTTCGACTTCCAAGAACCCCTCATTTTGTGAGGTTTGGCAAAAAAATATTCGAGCCAAAAAATGGTGGCGGTCAGAGGGGGGCAAAGGGCTCCGTATCGTGCCCAAAGTTGAGAGTAAAAGCAAAAAAACGTAAAAAAAATCATATAACTTTCCGGGGGTCACCTCTACAAGGGTCAAATGTATGAAGAGCTCCCATTAATTTTCTTCGCCCAACATTTTTTTAACGCTTCAAGTTTTTGGATTCACCTCGAAAGCCTCTGTTACATCTACTTCCAGGCTTATATTATGCATCGATACAGAGTATCGAACATCAATGTAAAAAAAGCAAATTCCAAATAAATAACCGAAAATTCCCGTTGAAAATTTCCCGGGATTTGTAAAAAAATAATTCCCGGGATTTTTTTCCCGCGTAGAAACTCTAGTTTCAATTCATTAATTTTAATGGATATCAAAGTATTTAAATTCTCGCACAAACACATGAGCTCCAATGACAAGCTAATGTAAAATATGTTGAAATAATATCCAACGAAAAAGGCATGCAAAAACGGAATTAAATTATCATATTGATACATTTTCATAAACAAATTTTATCTCTAACCAGTGTGACCAGATTTTAAAATAACATTAAGCTAAATCACGTTTGAAAAAAAGCTAAAATAAGCTAAAAAGTTAAATTTTAAGCCAGAAAATAAAGCTAAACTTTTTTCTACTTCTTTGATCACTTTTCAATAGTTTCTTATTGCTAAACTAACATTAAATATTTCACAAACATATTTTTTTATTATACATATTGAATATTTGTTTAATGAAATTATTTATTAATTATTATATTTTAGATTTAATGAAGAACAAAACAAAAACTTCCCCAAAATAATCTTAAAAAGTTTTTATAAATGTAAAAACATTTATACTAAAATACGAAAGTTTTTTTAAGTGAATTAATGCTATTTAAGGTAAAGCATGGATCACACTATCGGCACAATGTACCGAGTTTCGTCAGATCAGTGAAATAAAGTCATAAGTAAAGAGCTAAATTTGCTCTAAATTTATCGACTAATTGAAATACAAGGACATAATTGCGCCACAATGCATTGGTAATAAGCCCATATAGACTTATTCCAGAATTAATTGAGTAATAATGCCATTTTGGCTTATTACTTATGACTTTATTGAGGTGGCCCGACGAAAATCGGTACATAGTGTTATCCAGACTTAAGGCTATTTCAAGTTTTTGTTTTAAGTTAATTGATACCGCTGAATGAACGTTCAACTCAAGTCAAATAATTTTATACCCAAAGAACTCAAAAAGTGTTTTTAATATGATTTTAACTTTTTCCATTGTAGTTCTTACCATTCTGCCATTATCTACTATTTTTCAACTTTCCATTTCTGTTATAAAATTGTCGTATAATTTACATTTTGTATTTTTTGTAAAATATTTTACAATGTTAAAAAATTATAATTTTTATAAGGTGTTTGTCCCTTTATGGCACCATGTTGCAGATATGCAACAAAATATTCAATCCTCATAAAAAACATCAAGTACAGGCAATTGTTAATTTTATTTTAATGCAATAACTTTCAGACAATATCTAGTTTCAATCTGTAAAATTCGTTCTTAATAAAAAATTGTATCGCTTTCATCACAACAGATTTAAAATATCCTACGATTTTACTAAATCAATGTTACCGTAGTGCAATTTTCTAAAAACTTATTTTGCCAGCGTTTTAATTCAATAAATTTTGTAAATGATTAAGTCAATTATTGTTTTTATTGTTAGAATATTATCAGTAAAGTTATTTCTGAATTGGAAGTTTTATTGCCAAGATATCTGACTGTATAATCTGTAGAAAAAAAAAACTATTTTCTCAATGTTGCGTCACAAAGGGTTATGTTTTAATATATTTTTAGAGAACACGCAATTTAGACTAAAAAAATGCTAAAAAAGCTTAATGAGTTTTTAAAAAAAGCTAAAAAATAAGCTAAGAGCTAAATGAAAATGTTAAAGCTAAATCTGAAATAAATAAGCTAAATTTAGCTCAAAATAAGCTAATATGGTCACGCTGTCTCTAACTATTAATCTTTAATCTATATAATTAATAGGCGAACACGTTTTTTGTAATCCCTTTTACGCCGAAACTACTGCACCGATTTTGGAAAGATTTATATTATTTTAAAGGAATTTTTGCAAAGATGTGCAGAATCTATATTTTATTGAAATCGGTTTAGTATTTTGGGAGCTATAAGCGTTTAAAGTTGCTACTACTACATGCAAACATAGTACACACGCATTTGTTAGCTTACACAGTGTGTGTGTGTGTGTGCGTGTATATTTGTGTAGTATTTTTTTTATTGTATGAAAGCCATAAAACTTATAAGAAGAGAGTTCAATAAATTGAATTAGGTTTAATAAAGAGATTTTGTTTCTGTTTAGAATACGGACGATTGTGTCGTCCGTTTGGTATATCTAGTAAGAATTAATACGTCAGGTGGAGGAGAGTATGCCTAAACAGTCAGAAAAGCACGGTTCGTATCCTGGCTGCGTTGGTATTTTTTTACGTGAAAAACATAATCGTTTTTTTAAGTTTCGTAAGAATTGACATTGCATATACATACATACATACATACCCAGCAAAAAATAAATGAACGCTTTCAAAATGAAATACTGTTTCATGCTTTCTTGAGCATTTGTTTCTTCGAATGCATTCTGAATATCACTGCAAATCGTAAATAATGCTATAGTTTTTGAACTCATTAAAAACGGATGCAAAAACGGAATTAAATCATCACATTTTCATATAACAAGTCTTATCTCCAATCAATGGCAAGGGTACAGCAGCCCAGTGGTGGTAGAGCATAGCTTGATGTTGAGAACGGCACGGTTCGTATCCTGCGACAAAAGTTTTTATTTAATTTTTTGTTTTGTATTTACGTGACACATTTTCATAAAGTATGTTTTATCGCCAAGAAATAACCAGATTACAGTAGCTCAGTGGTAGAGAGTGTGCCTTGAGAGTGAGAAAAGCACGGTTCGTATCCTGCGACAAAAGTTTTTATTTATTTATTTTTTTTTGTATTGACAAATTAATGTAAAAATCATGCATATTTCACCTAAATCGAACCAATGCGTCATGACTTGAACCCATGATTCAACACATGATTTGTCATGTTTTTTTTGTTGGGTATATATTTACATAGATATGTACATACCCAGCAAAAAAGACATGCAAAAGAAATAGTTAATGCATGGCTTCTACTGAAAATTCAATTTAGTTCAGAAAGCATTATTTTAGCCCCTGTGTTAAAATCATGCTTTCTGACTGTTCAAAATGTGTGGTTGAAGTCTACTGACGATTTGTTACAGCAACAATGAAATGCATATAGACATCGCTGAACCACCAGCAAATAAATTTAAAATTAAAATAAACTTATGACAATATGTCGAATAATAAATTTCTTAAAATTTAGAAAGAAATAAATTTGTACTCGTATTAAAACCAGAAAAATTTAAATAATTCCAGGGTTGGAAGTTGAAAAAAAATTGGATAAAAAATAACCAAAAATTTTTTTTTCAGTTAAAAATATTTTATATTTTAGGAAGATCTTTACTCAAGCAAATTCTTTAGTCGAAAAAAAAACCGAGAGGTCACTTACTAAAAATTGCACTATAACAAAAAGTTATAAATTTTATCAGAAAACAAATATGTATATATGTACTAATGTGTGTATCTGTATACTACATATATATACGTTGGTAAAGGGTATATAAGATTCGACACAGCCGAATATAGCACTCTTACTTGTTTAACTTACAGTGCTGTCATACCTCGAACTTGGTACCGCTAGCCTGTTCCACTTCCACTTCCACTCGGCTACCGTCACACATTCGAAAAACTATCGAGAGAAGTTAAAAGTTCAAAGCTTTAGCGAACATTCGAATTTTTCTAGACTTGCGAATAAATATCGTACAGTTTTGTTTCAAAATTTCTTCGCTTTAGTGAGCATTCGTTTGTATCGAATCTTAGGTCAAGTAGGTAGCTTGACATTTATGTTGTCTGAATGTGTGATGGTGAGACGATAGTACGATACAAATTAATAATTCGAGTATTAACGAGCTGCAGTCATATCAACAATGCATTATTGAGAATGAGTTATTAATCTCATAATGTATGTCTGTAAAATAATAATTCACGGCAGAATTTCATACAAGAAATATATTTTCCCAACAAACACCATGTAATTTCAAACTGAATGTAATTTTCAATTCTTTTCCAACCCTAGACTAAAATTTTAATAAGAATTGATATTTATTTCCAATATTCATACATATTTCAAGTGTGATACTTTTATAATTTGATAAGTCTGTGGCAAAAAGGAAAAAAGTGCCTAAGTCGATATAAGCTAATGGTACCTCCGTAATCTGCATATTCAAAAGTACCCCTAGTCAAAATCTCAATTGTAAAGCAAAGTCAGGCACACACATATATCTTTATTTTATTTATGTGTTAGTGGAAAATAGAAAGATTGTAAAATCCCTGTCGGAGAATGTGTGGTTCACTACAAAAATAATTAACTTATAGTTAACTTTTCTTAGACTGACTAAAAGCTAACTGCAATGTCATCTAGAAAAAATTCAAAATTAATTCTTAAATTGAGTACGTAATCGAATTTGGTGAGAGCCAAAAAATTTATTCTCATCTACTTTGTAACTCATTTCAGTTTTGTTCATGTTAATATATTTTGATGTTATTATTTTAGATGGTACCTTAGCTGGGTAGTGGTGCGTTGTGTGATGATACATGTTCGAACCCCAGAAAACATTTTTAAATTTACTGACTACCAGATGATTTAAAAAAATTAACTTTAACTTAGCTAAAAGTAATGCAGAGTGAGACAATTGACTACCGCCTAGGACATCGCAATGTTAAAACAGTCCGTTGATTACATTGAAAAGTAATCCAAGTGTCAGTCAGCACTAGTTGCGAAATAGTTAGCTTATAGTTAGTTTAAAGTTAACGTAATTTCCGACAGGGATTGCTTACCTCTGCTGTAGAACGATGTTTTCTTAAAAAAAAAACAAGGGTTCATAGAGAATTTTACAATTTAACTGTAAAAGAAATAAATTTCTGAAAATCTACTTGAAAGCTTAAAAGTGCTCTCCTGCAAAACAGTAAAATATGACTTAAGCACTTTTTCCTTATTGCCAGATAAATATTGTTTTTTGAAAAATTTATAATATTCCTGTATGTATTGAGAATGATGAGAATTATTGAAAGAAATGTTCGTATGTACGTTAATATCTAAAAGCGTTAAGAACATCGCGTTTGAATTAAAAGTTAACTTGTAAATATGTACAATGAAATGTGTTAGAGCTTGACTTCACAATAACTTTTTATTTCAATATGACACGTGTATGTTCGCTGGGATTTTATGCTGCATTGCATGATACAATTATAACAGGTACATGCACAAGCCCAGCCTGTTACTGTATACATTGCAGATAAATGTCAAACTTTGTTTACAAGCTGCAAAAATGTTAGTGTATGTATGTGAATAAAATGTTTACAGTGTTGCCAATGAATTTACACAAGGCTGTGTCTGCAATTACACACTGAAGAAAATTACACTACACATCTTTTGTGTAGGTTAAAATTAAAAGAAAAACAAGAGTGCTATATTCGGCTGTGCCGAATCTTATATACCCTTTACCAACGTTCGTACATATATATAGTATACAGACACGTACATACATATTTGTTTTGTGAAAAAATTTATAATTTTTTTAAAGTTTCCATCTTTGGAGCTATAATTTTCATTTTTCAAATTTCATACACCAAACTTTTCAAGAACCATAAAATATATTCAATTTATAAAGAAAAAGAAAAAAATTTTTAGACCTATTTAATTTTACATAACACAAAAAGTGTAAGTTTTCCAACCCTGGAGTCATAATTTTGGATTTTTCTGATTATTGATTCCAATCTAGTTCTTTAAAAAATACATAAAATATGTTAAGTAAAAAAAGCAAGCTTTTTTGAAGTTTTTTTCAGTTAAAACGATTTTTTCATTTTTGTCGCTTTTTTCTCGTTTTGGCGATTTTGTCTGTTTTTGGAGGTTTTTTTCATTTTGGCGATTTTTTTCTGTTGTTGGGCTTTTCTTCATTTTGGAGATTTTTCTCATTTTGACGATTTTTTCTGTTTTTTGGGTTTTTTCGCGATTTTTTTTTGCGATTTTTTTGTTTTTTTTTCGTTTTGGTGATTTTTTTCATTTTGGCGATTTTTTTTCATTTCGGCAATTTTTTTCTTTTTTTTATGTTTTTTTTTCGTTTTGGTGATTTTTTTCATTTTGGCGATTTTTTTTTTATTTTGGCGATTTTTTTTCATTTTGGCGATTTTTTTCTGTATTTTAGTTTTTTTTTTCGTTTTGGCGATTTTTTTCTTTTTTTGGCGATTTTTTTTCATTTTGGCGATTTTTTTCTGTTTTTTAGGTTTTTTTTCGTTTTAGCGATATATTTCATTTTGGCGATTTTTTTTTCATTTTAGCAATTTTTTAGTTTTTTTGCGATTTATTTTAGTCTTAGAAATTTTCTTTTAATTTAGTGCTTTTTTCATTTTGGCGATTTTTTTATGTTTTTTGGGGTTTTTTTCGTTTTGGTGATTTTTTTCATTTGGCGATTTTTTTCTGTTTTTAGGTTTTTTTTTCGTTTTGGTGATTTTTTTCATTTTGGCGATTTTTTTTCATTTTGGCGATTTTTGTTTTCATTTTAGCAATTTTTCCGTTTTTTTGCATTTTATTTTAGTCTTAGAAATTTTTTTTTAATATGGTGCTTTTTTTCGTTTTGGCGATTTTTTTTCTGTTAATTATTTTTTTTTTTTTTTGTTGGCGATTTTTTTTCATTTTGGCGATTTTTTTCTGTTTTTTAGGGTTTTTTTTCGTTTTGGCGATTTTTTTCATTTTGACGATTTTTTTCTGTTTTTTATGGTTTTTTTCGTTTTGGTGATTTTTTTCATTTTGGCGATTTTTTTTTTATTTTGGCGATTTTTTTCTGTTTTTTAGGTTTTTTCTTGTTTTGGCGATTTTTTTTCATGTTGGCGATTTTTTTCTTTTTTTTTAGTTTTTTTTCGTTTTGGCGATTTTTTTTTCATTTTAGCAATTTTTCTGATTTTTTTTTAATTTGGTGCTTTTTTTCGTTTTGGCGATTTTTTTTCTGTTTTTGGCTTTTATTCATTTTGGCGATTTTTTTCTGTTTTTTGGGTTTTTTTTCGTTTTGGCGATTTTTTTCATTTTGGCGATTTTTTTTGTCATTTTGGCGATTTTTTTCTGTTTTTTAGAGTTTTTTTTCGTTTTGGTGATTTTTTTCGTTTTGGCGATTTTTTCTTGTTTTTGGCGATTTTTTTCGGTTTGGCGATTTTATAATTTTTTATTTTTTCATTTTTACCGTTTTTGAAAATTTCAAGAGTTTTGCTCTTACGGTTTCCAAGATA
Organism: Tachina lurida; assembly: GCA_944452675.1. Lineage (NCBI taxonomy): Eukaryota > Metazoa > Arthropoda > Insecta > Diptera > Tachinidae > Tachina > Tachina lurida. The sequence continues at coordinate 56,952,507 of OX101752.1, forward strand.
CAGCAAATTGTGAAATTACATAGTCAAAATTGCATTAACTGATGGAACACCCTTTAATTTAAATTTTTTTAAATTTTTGTGTTAATTTTTGTAGTCTGTATAAAAATACACTAACCTTACAAATTTCAAGTATACAATTGTATATATACTACATGGGATTTTAAAATTTTTCGTTGCTCGTTTTGGAACACCCTTTAATTTCCAATTATCATGTATTTGTTGTTGTAGCGGCCAAAGGTCTACATACTGTGTCCAAATTTCAGGTCTGTAGCTCTTACGGTTCTCGAGAAAATACTAATATAGTTTTAGACATAGTTAATTTTACATAACACAAAAAGTTAAAGTTTTCCAACCCTGGAAACGTCGTTTTAATTGTTTTGTATTTTTTTAATTTAAAATTCCAATTTTAGTCGTACTGAAGTGTAAAATATGTACATTTATTAAAAAAAAATAAAAATTTGTTTTCGGGAGTTACTTTTATATGGCAAAATGAAGTTTAAGTTTTCCAGCTCTGCAATCGTCTGCCCGATTTTGCTGAATTTCAATACCAATCTATTTTGGAAAATTTCTGACACACCAGTCCAAGAACGAAGTCTCTAGCTCTTCTGGGAGCTTCGGAAAACCGATTTCACGTACAGACAGACGGACAGACGGACAGACGGACAGACGGACATCGCTTATTCGTCTTCCCTATGCATAAGGATCCAGAAAATATATATTATATGGATCGCTTATTGATATTATAGAAATTACAAACGGAATGACAAACCTATATATACCCTTTTACCATTTTTGTTGGTAAAGGGTATAATAAATAAAAATAGAACCCAAAGTAGAATTACACACAGATTATACAAGAATTTAATTCCATGGCCTACACATGTGAGTAGAAATTACACAGTATTTAACTACACACAGATTGGCAACACTGAATAACTATAATCATGCAGGAATGCCGCATCTGCAATTGTACTTTAGTTACCCTGTAATTGCTATTTTTACAAACAAAAGACATTTGTTTCTGACAATTTTTCGTTTGTTTATACCAACAAAATATATGTGTTTTTTGGTGTTGGAATTTTGTTGTAGTCGTGCATGTACCTAGTATAATTGTATCATGCTGCATTGCTTGAGTGTGCGAGTAGACTTTGCTTTTGTATTTCCGTTTCCTCCTACAGTTGAAACAAAAGCTAATTTTTCCTTTCATACAAATGATGTACAACGCGATCTCAAGCGAATTCGAATTTGCTTACAATATATTTATAGTCGCTTTGGCTTATTTGAGTGCAGGGTGACCGATGACATTTTTGAAAAAGTGGCACCAAATAGGGGATTTATCAAAAAAGGGGCAAAATTAAAAAAAACGAGAAAACTACACTAAACTTTTTATTATTAATGTATTTTTATATAATTCACTCTAAAAAAGTGGCAAGGCAGTCGAAAAAGTGGAAAAAATCGGTCAAACGGTCACGCTGTTTGAATGGTATTTTTCTTGCTGTAAAGTGGAAATGAAGCTGAATTGTCCAATACGCAGTTACATGCATACATACATATACATATAAAGGGTGGGCAAATTTGAGGCTAGGAAGTACATAAATTTTATCGCCATATGCATTGCACAATTATTATATTGATGTGCTAGCGAAAGCATCTGTTTGATAAACTGGAAAAAATGGTAGTCGTTGGATACAACTGTTGTATTTTTGAACGTTGGTCAATAAATGGTTAGAGTAATTTCCCATTCCAGAAACTAAGGAGCGTAATGGATCTGGTGACGGGGTGTGGAGTATGAAAATCGATCAACCTGCTCTTGACTTTTAGGGATTATCTCTACTATTTTGTTCTTTGAACCAATACTGCATTAAAGCGAATAAAAGAAAAACATAAATTGCTAGCACAAGGTAGATTGCCAGTTCACACGGTTGTATAAAATTTTTTAGAAAATCTTAGAGTGGGTACACACTTTGCAACGTGTTTACGCAACAGGTTTACATTACATGTTGCATATTTTGACACAGACACTGCAACCTACAATGCAATTGTCAATGCAACCTATAAATATCAAAACATTTTGATATTTTTGAAACTTCGAATGCATACTCGAACGCAACCATAAACGAGACTACACACTATGCGACCGACAATGCAACCTGACTTGTTGCATAAGCACGTTACTAATAGTATGTTTTCACGTACTTTAAATCAATTAGGTTTAAGTAAATCACTTCAAAGTGTTTCCACAGAGTTTATGAGTGATTTGTTGTTCGAATTTTTGTATTCAATTTATGCACGTACTTTATAAGGTGGGCGCAGCAGCTGTAACGTGAATTTTATTCACATGTATTTGACATTTAAAATTGATTAAATATCCCTTAATAAAATTTTTTCGAAATTGTCAATCACTATTGATGGATGACCCAGGTATGGAGTTTGTAATCTAATGGTAGGTACATACCTTGCAACTTGCTTACGCAACCCGTTTTCGAATACTTTGACACAGACACTGCAACCTACAATGCAGCCGACATTATTTAAAATAAATCAACTACTTTGATTGAGGTGATTTATCCATGTAAATTAACATCATTTGCACAAATCATCATGATTTGTCTAAATCATTCAGGTGGAAACATACTATAAGACTATCAATCAAGTAGGTCTAAGTAAATCACTTCAAAGTGTTTCCACCGAGCTTGTGAGTGATTTGTTGTTCGAATTTACGTACTCTATTTGTGCACGTGCTTTATAAGGTGGGCGCAGCAGCTGTAATGTGAATTTTATTCACACGTGGTTGACATTAAAAATTGATTAAATATTCCTAAATGTAATTTTTTGTCGAAATTGTCAATCACTATTGATGGACCCAGGGATGGAGTTTGTAATTTTAAAATCAACGCAGAGTTGCATACATAAATCGAGTTCGAAAAATAGTATTTTCGATATTATTTAAAATAAATCAACCACTTTGAGGTGATTTATCCATATGCAAAATGTATGGTAAATCATGTATAAATTAACATGATTTGTATAAATCATGTCGGTGGAAACATACTATTAAACTTTATTGCCAGAAGATTCTATGACGATTTCTGCCAGACTCAAACCATTTGATAGACATTGTCAATTATCAATTGTTTGTGTTTGTGTTAAATGTTGGAAGTGAAAATATAAACTATTATGGACCATAAATAAGCAATAATTTTGGCGGCATATCAAGCCTTACTTTCGATTTAATCGTAGGCAACATTAGTAAAAAATTAACTTATTTATTGAAATTAAAGTTTTATGGGACTATACATAGTTTAAAAATTGCAAAATGCCAAAATGTTGTAAAATTTTACCTTAAGCGACAATTTAAGTATGCAAAATATATTTGAATATTTGGAAAAAAACCTGAAAACTTTAATTTTTGTCGCTCACGATCAAATCGAAAATAAGGTTAGATATAACTTGAGTTTGAGCACTTTCCCAGTAAAGCTTAAATAAGACGTGCCATAGCCATAATGCCATAGCTATAACCGAATCAAAATTAAATTGGTTTCTATGGTAATGGTAATAAGTTTAGTTCGAACAGCTGTTTTCTATGGCACACATCCAGTTACTAAGTAAATACTGATTAATATGAATAAATTACTCTCAGTAAAAACTTTTGCACATAAAAATAAGCGAACGGAAAAATTGTAAAATCCACTAAAATATAGACAACAGCTGATTGCTAATAATTTTTGCGCAAAAAATTATGCAAAACTATACTTTTGTATGTGGGTACCGTTTTGCCGCATGGAACAAAAACGTATTTTTGAGAAAATCGATGAAGAATGATTAGTTCATTTGTTTTATAAAAATACACGATATAACTTTTTCTTTAATAATAAAAGTAATAGATACATTTGGCTTTTCTTTAAACTTAAAGTTGCTAAACTTTTTACACTCTTTACCGGAAAAAAAGACAAAAGTCATGACAACAATATTGTTCACTTCCTTTCAAGTAGGTCAAATTAGTGCATTTATATAAAACAAATTTTAAGAGGGGGAAAATAACTTTATATATCTTGATATATTCGAGATATCGAAAAACTGAGAACGAATTTAAGAAAAGTACACATTAATCATATCGTGCCATAACCGCCAAAAAAGCTTAAGCGACATAATTGTCGAACCTCATTTTTTTCGATTATTTCCGATGGCAAGTAATAGTTTTCGTCAAAAAATTAAGTTAGAAAATTATGTCGCTTAAGTTTCTTTTGCGATTATGACACGATATGTAATCGATCAGTAATTAATTTTTTTTAATGTTCCATGCGGCAAAACAATAACCATCCGACGATATGTATAAACAAAAATTTCACTACACTTTATTCACGTTTAAAAACAATCGGTTATGTTCTGCATACCACGTGAAATAAAATCGTTAGGAAATGCCATAACATTGTTTTTATAAATACTCGTACATGTTTCCTACAATTTTATGTAAATTCCTCACGTTTTAATTTCGCATCGAATACAGAACATACTCGAACATTATTCTGGCATCAAACTTTATAACTTAATGCATTCATTTGCATTTTGTTTGTTTGAAAATTTCATGAAAAATTAAAAATTTTAGTTTCCCTTTGCTTTTGTTTATTTACATGTACATACATATCTGTGGTTTTCATATGTAAATAGATTTCAATGTTATTTCAATTAAAGTTATTGCTATATTAACAATGCAAATTGTTGAATTTCCGTACAAATTTTGATTATCATAATTGTTATATTAACAAAAAAAAAAAAAAAAAAAAAAAAAAAAAGTTATATTAACAATATTTTTTTATACACAATCACAACCCTCGAAACGATTTTTTGCTTGTCTGCGAAAAACACTAAATGTCTTTGGGTGGAGTCGAACCGGCAACCTCTGGACTAATGAACTTCTTACAGAAAAATCATGATTTCTTATGTTTCGTCTACATGTGAGATTACTTGCTAAGGTTCATAGGTGAGCCTCGCTGGGAATCACAGGAGCCCAGAGGCTGCCTTGGATGTCATTCGTCACCTACTCCTTGTAGACGACTTTGTGGTCAGAAGGGCGACTAGTAGTCTCCTTAGACTCGTTGAAGCTGGTTTGGTGAGGACAAGAGTAACAGGTCAGAAAAAACTTATAGCTACGCCAATGTACTGGATATGAATAGGCAGGTCATATAAATATTAATAGGAGCGTTGACTGGTCACAGCTCGGTTAGAGAAAGGACCAGCACTTGGGAAACTGGCACTCTAGATTTCTGTAGGATGTGCAAGGATGAAGAGGAACAAAAAATTATTGCAACGCCATAGGCTTACATGGCTGATCAGACGCTTCCAGAGAGCATTAGTGATATCGTAGAGTGTAACCTTGACGATATCAATTTGGAAAATTTTTAATTGCCTAATTATCTAAATCGTATCGTTCTTTTTAGGAATTTGAGTAATAAGTTTTACAAATTCTGTGGTAGGTCCTATTTCAGTAAAAGTATTATTTGATTTTGTCAATTTTGTTATTGAATACAAAATAAAATTTTTTCTTTGTTGAAATATGTAGTATGTTCATGCGATTTTTGCATGATACCTGCAGCAGTTTCCAGACAAAACTTGGTGTATAAACCCTTTATAAAAACATCATATACATATGTATGTATGTATGTATGTAAATTTTTTCATTTTTCGTTACATTAGATGTTCTTCTATCGAAATATAAAAAAAACTGGACTTCAAAAAAATAATGAGTTAGGGCCTTTCTATATTAAGGTAACGATATGTATATATGTATGTGTTATGGAAACGGGATTTAGTTTTTCTGTGTATCCGTGCCCCTATTGAATTTTGCCAGTCACTTTCGACGTAGTAAAATTCTAAGCTAATGTACTACATATGTACGAGTATGTATGTATGTACAATGTACATACATAATAATGCATATACATAAGCTCTACTATTTTTAAACTCCCTCATGTGAATTAATATTTGATACAATTCTTTTATGGAAATATTGTAAACATTTAATTTGAAAGGACACTCTTTTTAAAAGACCTTTGTCAAACCTTTTTTTCTTAAACGGCGTGTGCGAACTATAAAATTAATGGGGGTTTGATTCACTTTTCTTTCTTGGTGGTGGCTATTTTTCAGATAACAGAGTAAGTGCCACTGTTAAATGTCAGGAAGAAGAAAGAGCATGAAAATGTTACAATACATACACATCATACATCTTCAGATACATATTTATATGCATGTATACAGTGTAGCCAGATGAGAATTGGACTTGTATCCAATTAAAGTACATTTTCTCGGATTTGGAAATTTCCTTGTTTATACATATAGATATATTGTTACGTTTTTACCCTTTAAAAACGTTTTTCCGTGGACTCGAAAATTTGCAAATGCATAAAAAATCCCAGTGTAGTAATTAGGGTTAAGAATAACACTTTATTTACTAATAACAATTATTCTAATAAAATCAAGAATCAAATGGGCAGAAACTGTATTACTGCCAGTGCTGGATTTACGTATAGGCCCGTGAGTCCCGGGCCTAGGGCGGCATCGTTTTAGGGGCGGCAACATTTTAAGAACCCTAAGAATTAAAAATTTAAATAGGTTGATATTGATAATTTTTATCAATCAATGAAAAATTTGGAATAGAATTCTGACCTTGTCCGCTAATTTATCGGTGCTATGTATTTTTTTTCAGACTTATACTCGTATTCTAAAACACTTAAGTTAACCATTGTGTATTGTTGATATATAACGACAGTTCGGGTAAGAGTATTTTATATTTTTATTTACGAGACCAGAGCGCACTCTAGTTAGGAGGTATTAACAAGCAGTGTTTAAAAACTTCTGATTTGTGCATTTGTTTTTGCTTCTGCTTCTGAAAATGTTAAGAGTCGCAGTCAAAGCGAACGCCAGAAACGAGAAATCATACACAACGGAGAATTTCAGCTGTCGACATGTTTGAATAGTTGTCGGTTGAATTTTCGTTTATTACTAGACTATACTTTTTTTTTGCAAAAAGTGTTACTGAAACTCAACAGAGAAGTGTGCATTAATTATATGAATTTCAAAAAAAAAAGTTGTGAAAAACGAAGATTTTTGAGTTAAAAAGAGGCTTGTATGACCTATTAGGGTGGCTAGACACGTTTAGATTATATTGCCAAATATTGTTAGCAAAAAATTAGGAGTGCATGTTAGTTATTCTGAAAGAACTGAAAAAAAATGTTTACTTTACTTTTGCAAAAAAAATACATGAAGAAATAATTTTTTTTACGTAAAACGATAACGAGATTTATTTAGTGGACTCTTAGCTATATTATTGCCATATATGGTAAAGCGCTATCACTAAGTCCGCATTAGCCGTTGGCCACAAACTGATGCCACCATATTTTGAGGGCATACTGATTTTCGGAAATTTTGGAGATCTCTAAAAAAAGTTTGGTCACCAAAATCGCCAAACCGAGTATAGGGGTTTACTTCCCTTTGGTGATATGTACTATCGAACCTATGTATACTGTCAGGACCGTGCGAATTTGCACGTATATTGCACAGTGTAATTTAAATATTTATAAATTTCATATGTAATATTAAAAAGCTTTTCTTCATAGAGCAAAAAGGGCGGAATGTCTCACACGGCCTAGGGCGACATGAAACATAAGTCCGCCACTGATTACTGCATAAAATGTTGCTTTTATGCACACATTACCATCGTTGCTGTCGTTTCCTATTAGTAGCCAACTGATCAAACAGTCTTCTAACACAATCTGGAAAATTTATATTACTGTTTCTAGGTGTTTATAGATAGTTCGATTGGCCATTATTTTGAATTTCAGAGTTACTGTGTTGTTGCTAATACAGAGTTGTTACCATGTGTGTTTGCATTTTTGTGTGTACGTGTGTACTTTTAGTTCTTTGCCTAAATACTTCCAGATAGTTCGTTTTATTTACCAAATGTTTTCTTAATAAAACACATTTACATTAGCTCTGTTCGAATATTTATGCTTCACTATATATATATAGATATATATATATATATATATATATATGTATATATATTTACATTTAAATATTTTAGCAAAAAATAAATTTTTTAGTAATATGTAAATTGAAAACTTTAAACTTATTTAATGAAAAACTAGCTTTCTTGAGTTATGGCTATGCTGCAATAAAGTAGCAATATGTGTATAATTTTTTCACTGTATAATCAGGTTGTTTTCCGTAAGGATATGAAGTCAAAACTTCTAAATCGGAAAAAGTTTAATTGAAAAGTGGTAAGAATGTTCACATATTTACTTCTAAAATATTTTTTTTTTTTTTTTTTTTTTTTTTTTGAATGCATGATTTTTTATTTATTGTATCTTCATATATGAACTAACAATAAGTATTCAAATCTTAAATCTAAAAATATAATTAGGCCCGACCAGTGTCGGACATAAGCTTAGTAATAGTTATATATAATAATACATAAGTAGTGATAGTCAAAAGGAAAAAAATAAAGTATTTTCAAGAAGTCCCATCTGGAGTGCTATGAATAAGAGCCCATGTGTCCCTCTTATTTAGGCGGATGTGTCCAGTAAAGTTCAAAATATTACGGGCAAGCGGATTAGGATGTGACTCGAGTTTTGTTAAATATTTGCCAGCGTATTTTGCAATTTCTTCAGTCACTAGTGGCATATTTAAATCACGATGTATATTTGAATTTTTTATATACCATGGAGCCAATGTTATTAAGCGTAAAATTTTGTTTTGCCTTCGTTGGATTCTCTCGACATTAGAAGCTGAAGCAGTGCCCCATAACTGTATTCCGTAGCACCATATTGGTTTCAAAATCGTCTTGTATATTAAAAGTTTACAATCTAGACTGAGTGAAGAATTTCTACCAATCAGCCAATGTAGCTGAGTTAATTTCAGTTTCATTTGCGTTAGCTTTGAGTCAATATGGGGCTTCCATGTAAGCCGTCGATCAAGGTGTATACCAAGGTATTTTACGTGTGAATGTTGAAGAACAACTTGATTGTTGATTCGAATAGGGGAACAAGTATCTCTTCGCAGGGTAAATGTTACCTGGACACACTTTTGCTCGTTTACTTTGATTCTCCATAAATTTAACCATAGTTCCAGTTGTGTAATATGTTCTTGTAGATATCGGGAAGCCTCGTGAGGGTTTTCGTGCATACTAAGGCAGGCTGTATCATCGGCAAACGTAGATGTATGAATATTGCTGCTCAAAGGCATATCACAAGTGTAAATCAAATACAAAACTGGCCCCAGTATGCTCCCCTGTGGCACACCGGATGATATAGATTCGGGCACACTCATGAAGTCTCCTTCCACAACCGTAAACTTCCGGGTAGTAATATAACTTTCTAATAGCTTCAGAAAATTTATTGGTAAATATGATTTCAATTTTAAAATAAGACCTTCATGCCACACTTTATCAAATGCCTGAGAAACGTCGATAAACAGCGCAGAACAATACTTCTTTTCTTCAAATGTTCTTCTTATAAATTGAACCAATCTATGAGTTTGTTCGATGGTGCTATGCTGACTTCTAAAACCAAATTGATGGTCCGGTATGCACCCATTACTAACTAGAATTGGGGACAATTTTGTCATGAGCAGTTTTTCGAAAAGTTTTGACATTGTTGATAGCAGACTTATTGGCCTGTATGACTCAGCCTTGGTAAGGTCTTTGCCCGGCTTTGGAATCATTTTAACTTTGGCAAGCTTCCAGCTATTTGGAAAATACTCCAGTCGTAAAATGGCGTTAAAAATAAATAATAGGATTCTAATTGCAATACGAGGCAACTTTATTAGCATCTGGTTACTAATTCCATCAATACCCGGAGCTTTCTTCGGGTTAAGTTCAGCAATTACTTTTTGTACATCACACGTTCTAAATTTTATGGGTCGAGGGGGTAGCGCCACTACATTCGGCAAATCAATAACACCAGTACACGAGTTAGGGGTAAATACTGATTTTAAATGCTCAGCAAATAGTTTACCTTTTTCAGTATCGCTTCTTGCCCAACCCCCTGTAGATGTACGCAGAGGTGGTTTAAACGCAACAGGTGTTTTAAGCTTTCTAGCAGCGCGCCACAAGGAGTAATTAGATGCTGGTGTGGCATCAAGACCTTCCAGATAGTTTTTAAAAGATGCAGTTTTTTCAAATGCAAGCAAGTCTTGGAGTCGTTTAGTGCACTCTTTAAATCTGATTTTATGTTGTGGTGATCTGTGCTGTTGCCATTCCCTTCTAGCTCTTCTTTTTTCACTTACAAGACGTTCAATATCCGTAGAATAAATTCTATTAAATCCAGTCTGCGGGTAGGAGGTAGTCGCATGTTCAGCAGCCTGTTTTATATTTTTGATAAGATTGCCAATGTTAAATTCAATATCTTCGGATGTTCTTAGTATAATGTTTTCCGTACAATGAGTACTGAGATATTTTCTGAACCCCAGCCAATTAACACGGTTGATCGTCTTCACATACGGGTGAGGTAAGTCACTACTTAGTGGGCTACAAATTGTAACGATCGTGGGAGAGTGATCGGAGGAAAGATCTTGAGACGCTTCAACATGAACTAATTCCCTAGAAATATTTTTCATGACTCCAAAATCTATAACATCCGGAATTTTTTGTATGTCCGTAGGCCAGTAAGTGGGCTCCCCACTCGAAATGACGTCCAAGCCCATTTTTGAAATTGTGTTGAACAATGCCCGACCTCTAGGTGTAATAAGACGCGAACCCCAGAACGTATGTTTTGCATTGTAGTCGCCAGCTGCTACGAAGCAAGGGCCAAGGGATTTGTAGAAATTCTCGTATTGGTCCTCAGTAATTGCGAACCTAGGAGGGGAGTAAATTGATGATATGACAAAATTAGTGCAAAAATTTTCGATACAAATATTCGTTGCTTGTAAATGTTCTTCGCAAATGTTGTCAATAATATAATGCTTGAGTCTTGACTTTATTAAAATTGCTGATCCACCGCATGCTCTTCCTCTCGGGTCCTTTGAATCATATAAGGTGTAGCCATAAATTTTAAAAAGGCTTCTCGAAGTCAAATGAGTCTCAGAGACCAACATTATATCAATATTTTTTTCCGTGAGGAAGTGCTCAAGTTAAACTTCTAAAATATGTCCAAATTTGCTTTAAAGCTATTAAAATTTTAAGAGCCCCAGAAAGTAAAAAATCTAATAGCTAAAATATAATTAAAAGATCAAATACAATAAAATAAAATAATTATTAGAAATGTTCAGAAAGAAAATTCAAAATCGGCGTGTGTGTTTTAAATTTCAAGAAAACAGCCTATTAAAGAAAGAAAAGCAAAATTTGTAATATATACATTTAGTTTTCTAAAATTTTTAGTAAAGTAAACATTGAAAAATGGTCACAAATCCGAAAAATCACTTTAATAGAGATCACCAAAAATATTAAAAAATTCTGACTTATAACAAAGAGAATAAATGCAGTAGAGTGCGACATTGACCCGCGCACGAAGGGTTCGATACTTATATATGTAATACTACACGAATTTTAGAATATAAAATCGAATATTTTACCTGGTGTAAACACTTTTAAAAAAATTTTTTTGCTGGATTATTTTTATAGTTTTAGAGCTTTTTTTCGTTTTGCTGATTTTTTTCTATTGTTGGCGATTTTTTTTAGCTTTGGCGATTTTTTTACTTTTGGCGTTTTTTTTCGTTTAGGCGATTTTCTTTGGTTCTTGGCAATTTTTTCGGTTGGTTTTAAGTTATAGCATTTTTTTTAGTTTTGGCGATTTTTTTCGTTTTGGAAATTCTTTCCATTTTCGGCAATTTTTTCCCGTTTTCGGAAAATTTTTTAGGTTTTTAACGACCTTTTCATTTTATTTTTGGTGTTATTTTTCATTAAAGCGCTTTTTTCATTTCGGCGATTTTTCAATTCGGATTTTTTTTAAATTTTGGATTTCTTAGTTTTAGCGTGATGGAAAACTTCAAGAGTCTACCTCTTACGGTTTCCAAGATACAGCAAGTTTTCAAAATTACATGGTAAAAATTATATCAGCCGATTGGTGTAGTCTGCATAAAAATACACTAACTTTGAAAATTTCAGGTGTCTGTGTATATATAATTGTCTGTATATTATTATTATTATTATTAGGATTTCAATATATTTCATTGCTAGCTTTACGACACCCTTTAATTTTTAACTGTCATATACGAGTACATATTTCTTGTTGTAGCGACCAAAATTTTACATATCTGTAAAATTTTTAGGTTCGTAGCTCTTGCTTATGGTTCTCGAGATAACAGCTTGTGACAGACAGACGGATATCGTAGCGAAAACAACAGGGATCCTTTTCTCGTTTGGTGTGGTGGTACCCTATAAAGTAGTCTCTATTTTGATTGTAGCTTCAGCAATTTGTAAGGACATTGCTTATCGTTCCCAACTAACTGAGGAATTTTTTGGTCTAATTTAAAAAACAAAGAATTAAACAAATGTTTTCAGTGTTTGCTATTTGCTTTTATTAAGTGACTTATAGTGTTTTAACACTGATTTGATTTTAATAAATGTTGGTTTTAACGTTAAACTGTTAAAACCTGGTTTTACCATACAAATTGTTTTTGTTAAATCCAACTTAAAACCATTTCTGAATTGGTTTTAATTTGGTTTTATGAAATGCTACTCTGTTTTCGCTGTGGTAAGTTCAGTGCTGCCAAGTTAAAATGACCGGCAGCAGCTGATAATGTTTATGCCAGTGAATAACAATAGATGTCGCTTGAAAGATTTTCAACTTAAAAATGGACGCAGCAGCAAGTACATATAATAAAAAAATTATGGAAAAAAGAGTTTTTTTGAAAGGAAAACAACGAAAATATTTTCATTGACCTCTGGAAAGTGAAAATTTACGATGTGATTGACTTCGATCCGCCGATAAAAAAGTTTTATTTTGTGATTTATTTGTGAATTTTTTATATGAAATAACTTGATTTCAAAACACTTCTTCATTTTGTATTACTATAGTTCCATAATTTTAAAACATTTATTTACAAAATATAAAATAATTTCTATTTTAGAGCGCATTGTAAAGTTTCTTACTTTTTTCATACAAAGAAAAAAGGTTTTTGTACAGTTTGTCAAATAAGTGTTGTGCAAGCCATACACCTTGCGACCGTTGCACATTAATTTGCAGAGCGATTTATTTTTAATTGTTATATCCATGATAGCTATAACTGAAATAATGACATTAAATGCATCTCAGCTTAAATATATAGCTATTTTACAAGCTGCGAATACAAAACCGATACAAATATCAGGTAAAACCATACCCATATTGGAGATGATCGCGCAGGTACCTTTGCCCTTGTGGGTATATAAATATACTTATATTTATGTATATAAATTCTTATATTTTATTGTATTTAAGTAAAGAAAGTATTTAATAACAGGTTCAAGAGTTCATAAAAAATGTGGGTTTGTTTGAGTATCAGATAAAACACGTAAATTGTTACCTGAGGTGTTATATTTGTGTATACATTTTAAGACTGATATAATTGCAAAGGAATACATATTATATACCGTTGAATAGACAATTATATCTACTATTGTAATAACATAGAAAAAATTAAAAAACATTTGCAGTAAAGAAAATAAGATCAATAATTTAGACAAAAATAAAAAATGTAGAAAATTAAAATTTTTAATCAAAATTGGATTTCGAATATTTCAAAAAGTATTGAAGGTGGGAGAATAATTTTTTTTCAGTTTGCAAAGCTAAATGTATACTATTGATAAAAATTAAAATGATTCCCAATTTATAATTTTATAATACTTTTTTCTTATTGGGAAAAATTGTGTTAGAAAAATTTTAGAATTTTTAGAAAATCTCCTCTCCTGCCTACATTTATGTGTAGGATGTCAAGAGTTTCTTACAACAAATTTATTTGTAATAAAAAACCAAAAAATTTACAAAAACGACCGTGCAATTTTTTTGCCACATCCGAAAATCGGATTTTTTGAAAAAAAATTGCTAGTTTTCGACCAATGTTGAATGTAGGGTGCACCAACAACAATCTCCAAAATTTATTTCACAACCTTTCTCAATGTCTCCTTTCTCAGAAACAATCAAAGTTTTTATCAAATACTTAATAATTTTTTAAAATATTCCAAGAAAATTAAGAATACTTTTTTCACAAAATATACCAAATTTTTTCATAATTTTTAAGAATCCAAATTGCAAAATTATTCCTTGCTACAATTTTTGAGATATCAAAAAAAAATTTTTTTTATATGAATTGTAATGAAGTTTTCTTTCAAAAACATTAAAACATACTGATTTTTGCCAAGTAATAAAGAAGTTATGTACTAACGAATAAAAAAAGTCAGGGCCAAAAATTAAAAAATAAATTTTTCAAGTCAAATAACTTGGAAACTGAAAGAGATAAAATGGTACTCTTAGCATGTTTTATTTTTATTTCTTAACGTAGATTGTCCCGCTGAAAAAATTATTGAAATCGGTCCCTATTTACAAAAGTTACAAGCTCGGAAAGAATTTCGATACCCGCACTTTCCCACTTTGAGGCTGTTTGGAGCTACCCTGTCTTACAACAGGGTGCCTCAAAATATGCTTTCTAAAAATTTCAACACTTCTACTTTCCAAAACAGTTGGTTTCATCGAAATCGGTTAACTAGTTCAAAAGTTGCGGACTTTTTACCACTTTTTTTTTAATTCACGCCACTGTGCGTTGGTAAAACACGTTGGATTAACAAGTTGTGTGTTTTGCCAACAAACTATACAACAATGTGTACAACATTAGTGCACAACTTCATTTCTTACTTTCTTTTTGGAGTAAAGATGACATCGGGTACTATGTCGCGTATTTTAATGGATGGTTTTTTTTGGTGACAAAATAAGAAGAAGAACGTAAAAAAGGACAGAAAAAAAGAATTTGGTTAAAGTAGTGATGTATATAAAAAGGAACGTATTCTAATAACAAACTTTTGGAAATATTAAAAGAAAGTGAGCCACAATGGAATATAAAAATTACACGTGGGTGACAGACGAAGTATGCAATGACCTTTTGTCAAAAGTTGCGATGCATATACAAAAGCAATTCTTCCGCGAAAATTTTTATACAATTACATAAAATCACTTATTTCTATTGAATTCTCCATTTTATACGCAAATTTGAATTCGAGAGCGTCGTTTTTCATATGAGCACAACGAAAATAAGAACAAAATGAAATGAAGTTGTACAACAAACTCCTAAATTTTACAACCTGTCTGTACAACTTGCCAAAAAATAAAATCTTTTTAATCTTTCGTACAACCCATGATACTAGACTTGGGTCAAACTCGTTCACTAGTTCATTTTTGACACAAACCTATGATCAAACCCATGTATTTTAAATGGGTTTGATCATTGGTTTGTGGCAAAAATGAACTAGTGAACGAGTTCGACCCAAGTCTACATGATACAATAATACAGGTAGCCGAGAATCTACAACAAATGTACAACAAATGAAACAGCAGTGATTATTATTGCTGTTTTGTGATGAAAACTGTCAAAAAACCAAGAGAAAACAATGTACATGTACTTGCGTTTGCATGTACTTGTTTGTATCAGTACAGTTTTAATAGGCACTGTGTGCGTGTGTTGTTAAAACATAACTAACATTTGGCAGATCACATCACGAAACAAGCAAAACAGCTGGAGCTTCGCGGTTACCTGTATAATTGTATCATGGTACAACCGATACACAACTTCATACGATGACCCCACAAACTTTACAATCTTATACACAACTTGCTCATGTTTTACCAACAGTCGCAAGGACTGTGGCTTGCTATATAAAAAGCAGAAAAAAATACAACAACAAATACATGCATTTCTGCAGGAGATTTATTTTATTTTGAGCAAAGTTATTAGACAGTCTGTGAGTTAAAACCTGAATTTAACAAACTTGCAATGTGAATGCAAGATCAGCTGTTTATGGTTTTAACTTACAGTGTGAAAACACTATTAGGGCCAATCCCACGATGTCGACAACGTTCGACTTGTCGCACACTTACACATTCAAAACAGAATTTTTTTTTAATATTTTGTTGTTGCTTCAAATATAAGTGTGCGAGAAGTTGAACGTTATCGACATCGTGGGATTGGCCCTTCAATTTTAACTATATATATCAATTAAAGTCCTGCACAAGACCATTTATAAGACCTTTCAAGACATGCAACATTTTTCAAACGCTTTACTACAGCGAAATATTCTAAAACAAACGCTAAACAACACTGTTGGCAAGACAAACAACTAAAAAAACCTGGCCAACAATGTTGTTTATTTTAGAATATTTCGCTGTAGTAAAGCGTTTGAAAAATGTGGCATGTCTTGAAAGGCCCTATAAATGGTCTTGTGCAGGTCATTAATATCAATTAAATATGAAAGGTTGTTTATTTGTAAACAACCACTCTGCCCAAGTAGATGACATGGGTGCTGATCAAGTGGGCGATGGCACAGTAAATGCAGCATTTTTCCAACTGGTCGAATTTAACTTTTCTTGCCTTCTTTAGAAAATCTTATCTTAATCTTATCTTAATATATATAAAAATCAAAAACACGTTGATTTGTTAGGGGTGAACTCTTCAATGCCCCAACAGATTTTCGCCTTCCACCCCACAAAATATTTGTAAAATACCAGCGAGTGTTTTTATATATATTCTACCCCGTTAAATGCTACGCCCCTTTCAGAAATAGTGATTCGTCCGGCAGATGGCGCTATTTTTTTTGTTTTTGCACCGTAACTCAAGAACTACTGAACCGATTTTGACCAAACTTCATATATATGCTCTATAGGACGTAAGTGGTGTTGCTGTGTAGTTTGAAGTTCGTCCGACAGATGGCCCAATATTTAGTTTTTTTTTGTGTTTTTGCACCGTAACTCAAGAACTACTGCACCGATTTCGACCAAACTTTATATACATGCTCTATGGGGTGTGAGGAGCGTTTCTGTGTAGTTTGAAGTTCGTCCGGCAGATGGCGCAATATTTAGTTTATTCGTGGGCAAAATCCAATTTTCATATTGTACCACCAATGCCATATACAACACTAATGTTTGCTTAGGGCCAGCAAACCGGACCGGGGTCAGCTAGTTAATTCATAAAATATTTTATACTTAAAAATACTTGAGAAATACTGAACTTGAGTCCGATTAAAAAATTATTCCTTATAAAATATATAAATTTTTTTTGTTGACTGATGGAGGGTCATTTAAATAAAAATATTTTTGTGATAAAATCGGGATTACCTCTGAGATACTTATGGCCTCGATCGCCAACTTGCAATGCAAACAACAGTAACATTAGAAAATTTTTTGTTGTTTTCAATATAAGTATTCGATTGAACGATTCCTGGTGACATCATTGGGGATATGAGGCAAAAATTTTCTGGCAACGCGCATATCTACATAATTTGTGAGAGCAATTGTAAACAGAGAGACACAAATGCATACATATGTAAACAAGAAGGAATATGTAACTAAAGTTTGACAAGTAATTGTTAAGCATACCGTTAAACGCAGTCTATTTATAACAGTTGAGGTTGACAGTTCTAACGAAAGTATATCAAAATTATCTAACAAGTTCTTGAAAAGAAAAAAAGTAAAACAACAATAAAAAGAAGTTGGCTGAAAAAATTCTAAAATTAAAACGAATTCCTAAGAATAAATCTTTATTAAAAATTTTAAAACAGCCGTATTATTCAAAGGCAAACGAATAGTAATCAAGAGATTTTGTGTTTTTGTGCAGTAAAAACTTTTAAAAATCAATCGAAAGAAATTGTTACATAAATCTGTGCGTCTTAATATCTATTGTTTTGTGTTGGCTTTTCCAAAAAAAAAACAACAAAAAGTTATTTCTTCCTTCATTTTTAACTACCCATATTTACTTACATACATATCTAACTCTCTTGTTTAAGCTCTCTCTGTATCTGTAATTCTCTATCAAGTGCAAAAATAAACTTGCTCTCTTACAACCTTTAACAACGCATGTCCAACCCTAAGCACAGTCAGCTGATTTTGTTCGGTTAAAGTACTGCTGAAAGAGTGAAATATTTGCACATTTTTTGAATAACGGAATTTGTGAATACACTAACAAGCATAACGGGAATTTCACTGTTAATTATTGCAACAACAAATCGTGCGGTCGCTTAGTCAAATAAGAATTTGCGTTTTTGTGAATTAAAAAGTTTTAAAAATTATTCTTATATTAAAGAGAATTTGTCAATTATTAATTAAATTAAAATTAAAACCAAACAAAAGGTTAAAAAATTTGTTTAAGTAAAAAGAAACATAAGTTTATTATTGTTCAATTTTGTTTTTGTGATTGGAAAATATCTTTTAGATATGATATAAAATAAATTCGTATCATAAGTGTTAAAGTTATACATACATATATACATAAGTACATATGCGTATACATATTCAATTAAATGAAATTTAAAATAAATAACATTTTAGTATTATAACGTAATAAGTTTAAATTCTAACGAGAAGAAAAACATCAACATTTTTGAACGAAGTCAACCAGCCACCCGTTTAAATTTGGATAAATTTTTTTGTATACAACATTTTGTTAAACAATGTAAGTTTTACCATTTCGTTTTATTTTCATTGATAATATTTAGCCAAAGCCTAAGTCTGAAGGATAGATATCCTTTCCCTTTTATCGATTGTTAAATATTTTCGAGGACAGGTGAACAAGTCCGTGACTTTTCGAATTAAACACATAATTTTATATAAAAAATTATATTATTTTTCAACATACATAGTCTCCTTTGAGTTTTACATTTCTTAAATTTTTTTATTACTTCCGAAAAATATGATTTGTCGTGGCATTTGGTTGTGCGATGATGTCGTCGTTTGGACTTCGTAGATCTATTCATGGATTTTTTCCATGGAAATTGGACATGTGTGCTTCCTTGCCAAATGAGGTAATTTTTTCAGTTCCTCATTGAATCGACCCAATAAGTTGGTATAATATTAGCCATTAGTTGTGTTCCTCTTTTGAAGCTAGCCAATGTGGATGATATCGCGTGCATACCAAAAAAAAGGTCAACATGACTTCATTGCCTACAAACCCATCTTTGCCTTCTTTGGCGCCGATTAAGCCCGATAAACCCACTGTTTTGACTGACACGGCTGCGAAACGTCCCAAAAATTCGTCCATATTGCGGTTGATCAAAGTCAAACATTCCTGCGAAATTATCGCGCAGTTGTCTTTGTAGTCGATTGTGAGAAAACGTGACACCCATCGTGCCTTAAGCTTTTTCATACCGAAGTGGTCGGTGTAGAGACCTCTACTAAGCGTCCAGATCCTTCGACATCTTCTGTGTTTGTACGGCTGTACTGAAAAGTTAAGTAAACCTCTGTTTTAAAATTGCAATTGATGATGTATTTGTCAAGCTTAGCCTTAGTTTGAGTGATGTTTTTTTATAGACTGAAGTAACAGTCAGGCAATTAATGCCTACTATTATTACTAGGTGTTAACTTCTTTAGGAAAGGCGTTACCTTCTTTAGAAAAGCGATAGTAATAGAGAAGACAAGTGGTGAAGGAAGAGATGTGATAGAGGAAAGCTTAATTTTTTAACAGCTCTACTTTTTGCACGTTTTTAATAATGCAGTGTTGCAGCGCCTCTGGTGTTTAAATGAGGCACATTTTTTGCAAGCTGTGCTTAGTAGTCATTTGATTGATTATTTTAATTCGCCGGTGATCCTGCTACACAACGAAGGAGGGCGCTCTGATGTTACATTAGGATTAGTATCTGCTGAAGTCTGTATATTTCAGTGACCAGTGACTATGCCGTCATCACTTGAACTTTCCTACAACAACTGATACAACGGGGCACTAATGCACATCAGAAAAATGCGTGGTGTTGTTATTTAATGACTCTTGGATACCGGTCTCGAGCCTAGGACCTTCGGTTTTGCAGTCAACGTGCTAATTATTGCAGCCAATGCCACACTCAATGGCTATCAACGGCTACCAAACACAAACTAAATGACGCAGTTCGTTCAAATTTAAATAGGAGTCAATTGACAGTTGCCTGTCAATTTCACCTCTTAATTGCTCCTGCAAAATTCAAAAAGTCACGGACTTATTGACCCGCCCTCGTATGTATGTGCGATACTTTTGTGAGGCCGAGTCACATAGAATCCATCATACGTTAATCTTTGGTTTTTTCAACTGACAGCTAAGTTGAGATACACGATTTCTTATGAGGTCTGTCACATTCAGTAGGTCTCCCCCGGGAATTTTCACGAGAAAGTTCACTTTTTTGTCGGGTGCGATAGCAAGCAATTTTGCTTGTATTTCAGAACAATGTGACTCGATTTGTCTTAAAATATTACCTTATGTAGAGCTGCTGACGGCCTACACAAATATATAAAAATTAAAAAAAAGTTTCGTTTTCTTTGAAATAAAAACAAACATATTTGTTTGGTGTCACATGTTACAAAAAGTTGACATTCCTGTGGAAATGCCAATATGTATGTATATTAGAAAATTTCTAATACGAGTATTAATGTTATTATTTGTGAACTATCAAATGGTTTTTTGATAGTCTGTGCATAAGTTAAGATATTTGTGACTGTTCAAAATGTGTGGTTGAAGTCTACTGATGATTTGTGCAAAGCACCAATGATATGCATACAGACATGCTTAACCACCAGCAAATAAATTTCACTTAAAATAAAATAATGACAATATGTCAAATAATAAATTTTGTAAAAAAAAACTTAGATTTAATAAATAAAATTGGGAAGAAATCTATTGCAGCTGTTCAAATGTTTTGGTTAAAAAATTCTCATTATGTCAACCTTCTCTGTCTGCGTTAATGCCAGTTTAAAAAGACAACGCATAATGGATTCTATATGACTTGGCCTTTATGCAGTTTTGTTTTCGATGTAACTTGAACGAAGTCGACAATAGCAGCTACCAGTATAATTTATATTGCTTACCTCATTTTAGTTTTTGTTTAAGTTTTTATTAATTAAGTATTTTTTACTGCACATTTGTTTTCATTTTTCATAAAAGAAAAAGGTATTTTACTTTTAAAACATAAGACTAATAACTTTTCCTTCTATATGTCACACTTACACAGCTGATTGCCAGCAATAAAACTAACGCAGCTACGCTATGAGAAATCTGTCCTTTTTGATTCATAAGGATAAAAACCACAATTTGTATAAATTCAACATCTAACATTTATATGAAGAGGATAATTTTAATGGCATTACTTTTGCTGCTGTCGCCAACTTGAGCCAATGTAATTAAAATAAGAGATTAGAATTATTTGATATTATTTAATGCATATCATACTACAAAATTAAAATAAGGAAATAAATAATTGTTTTTACGACAATTTAAAATATGTATTTCAAAGTGGCACCACTGAAATACCTATGTATGTATGTACAGTAGCCAACAAAACTAAATACACACCATCATTTTCTTTTTTATTTCTAAAACTTAACGACAACAAACAATTAAAGCATAACATAATTGATAAATTGACTAAAAAAACTAGTTATGAGCTTAATTTCATAAATGTAGAATCATCCCAAAACTTTTAGAGAAACATCGTAAGGACACACCTGGAATATCACAAGGACTTACTTCAATAAATTACAAAATTTATACAAAATATTTATTACTTTTTAAATAATTGGCTGGAGGGCGTTTATTGTGTAAAACTGTATTTAGTCACTTATTAAATATTTTTTGTCATTTGCAGCCTAATTTTCTCCCAAAATTTAGCAGAAAATCGCCAAAAGTAGAAATGAAATCGCCAAAAATTATTTTTTGTAAATTTTTCTCATTCAAGATGACTTAATTATCTTAAATTAATATAAGACAAATTATCAAAATTCAATTGTTTTAATTTCTTGCAGGATTTATTTATTTATTAAAATTTTGAAGCTCAATTTTCTTAAAAAATAGCTATAAAAATCGCCAACAAACTTATTTATCGCCAAGTCGCCAAACCAAAAATTTGGACACCAAACAAGCTGAAAAACGCCACGTTTGGCGAGAAATCGCCATATCTGACAGCCCTGCTTTTGTGCATTTTTGTATATTATTGAGCGAAATTATAGTTTCCACTCATTTTACCGAACTTTACCCAAAAAGTAAAGAAACAAACCTAATATTTACGAAGAATGGGAAAATTTAGCAAGAGCAGCAAAAAGCGGGATTGCCATTTTTGCTAATTTAAAGCCAAATGTGTGGATTTTATCAAGCATTTTTCACAACCAAATCCTGAATGGTCTATTTTTAATAAGCTGTTGCATTGATGGCAAAATTGGTACAATTGTACTTTTTTTTGGTACTATTCTAACTCGAAAAATATTTATTTATTAATTTTTTTAACCTACTATACAAAGTAAAATTTGCATTGTATGGTGTTGCACAAATATGTACACGACCTATGCCTTCACATAGGAAGTAGCAACGTGGTTGTTAAAGAAATTCCACAAAAAACCGCAAGATTATACGGTTATCCGTGGCAGATCAGTCAACCAGTGCGAGCGATACGAAAAACTCTCGAAGGCTAAACAACATACACAAAAGCCTGGGCGCACTTAAGAAATAATTACGATGACGCGAGAGATGTTCTCCAACCCAGAGCTGCTTAACAACTGAACTCGAAAAGTTCAATAGTATACCAATGGTTAATTTAGTACATTTAAAAAAT
Organism: Tachina lurida; assembly: GCA_944452675.1. Taxonomy (NCBI): domain Eukaryota; kingdom Metazoa; phylum Arthropoda; class Insecta; order Diptera; family Tachinidae; genus Tachina; species Tachina lurida. The sequence continues at coordinate 56,975,242 of OX101752.1, forward strand.
CTCCCCAGTTTTTTACTTGCTAATCAAACTTTAATTATTATACCCTTTACCAAAAATGGAAAAGGGTATATATAGGTTTGTCATTCCGTGTGTAATTTCCATAATTTTAATTTGCGACCAAAAAAATATATATATTCTGGGTCCTTATGAATAGCGATGACGAATAAGCGATGTCCGTCTGTCCGTCCGTCCGTCCGTCCGTCCGTCCGTCCGTCCGTCCGTCTGTCCGTCCGGTGTACGTGAAATCGGTTTTCCGAAGCTCCCAGAAAAGCTAGAGACTTCGTTCTTGGACTGATGTATCAGAAATGGTCCAACTTAGATTGGTATTGAAATTCAGCAAAATCGGGCAGACAATTGCAGAGCTGGAAAACGTAAACTATATTTTGCCATATAAAAGTAACTACCGAAAACAAATTTTTATTTTTTTTTAATAAATAAATTTATTTTACACTTCAGTACGACTAAAATTGGTATTTTAAATAAAAAAAAATATAAAAAAAATTAAAAAGACGTTTCCAGGGTTGGAAAACTTTAACTTTTTGTGTTATGTAAAATTAACTATGTCTAAAACTATATTAGTATTTTCTCGAGAACCGTAAGAGCTACAGACCTGAAATTTGGACACAGTGTGTAGACTTTTGGCCGCTACAACAACAAATACATGAGAATTGGAAATTAAAGGGTGTTCCAAAACGAGCACCGAAAAATTCTAAAATCCCATGTAATATACATACAATTATATGTATATACACTTGAAATTTGTAAGGTTAGTGTATTTTTATACAGACTACAAAAATTAACACTAAAATTTCAAAAAATTTAAATTAAAGGGTGTTCCATCAGTTAATGCAATTTTGACTATGCAATTTTGACAACTTGCTGTATCTTGGAAACCGTAAAAGCAAAACTCTTGAAATTTTCAAAAACGGTAAAACTAAAAAATCAAGGAATTATAAAATCGCCAAACCGAAAAAAATCGCCAAAAACAAAAAAATCGCCAAAACGAAAAATACCCCAAAAAAACATGAAAAAATCGCCAAAATGAAAAAAAAACCCAAAACAGGAAAAAAACGACAAAATGAAAAAAAATCGCCAAGATGAAAAAACCCCAAAAAAGAGAAAAAAATCGCCTAAATAAAAAAAAACCCCAAAGCAGGAAAGAACGCCATAATGAAAAAAAACCCAAAAACAGAAAAAAATCGCCATATTAAAAAAAATTTCTAGGACTAAAATAAATCGCGAAAAACCGGAAAAATTGCTTTAATAAAAAAAAATCGCCAAAATGAAAGAAAATCGCCAAAATGAAAAAAAATCGCCAAAATGAAAAAAATCGCCAAAACGAAAAAAAACCCACAAAACAGAAAAAAGTCGCCAAAATGAAAAAAAAAACTCCTCAATAGAAAAAACCCAAAAACAGAAAAAAATCGCAAAAATGAAAAAAAATCGTCAAAATGAGAAAAATCTACAAAATGAAAAAAATCCCAATAACAGAAAAAAATCACCAAAATAAAAAAAACCTCCAAAAACAGAAAAAAATCGCCAAAACGAGAAAAAAGCGACAAAACTGAAAAAATCGTTTAAACTGAAGAAAAAACTTCAAAAAAGCCGTGCGCGATTCAAAGTCGCACTTTACTGAAGTTTTTAATATTAAAGGAATTAAATGAAACTAATAAGCAGATTTTGTAAAAAATTTTGTTTCTAAACGTTTCAAATTTGTATGAAAAATAACGAAAATTCTTTTCAAAAAATATTTTTCCATACAAATTTCAAAACGAAAAAATTGTTTGAATTTACAAAATCTGACCTTAAGTTTTTCCTTATTTCGTTTTTGCTTTTTTCACTTAACATATTTTATGTATTTTTTAAAGAACTAGATTGGTATCAATAATCAAACAAATCCAAAATTATGACTCCAGGGTTGGAAAACTCACACTTTTTGTGTTATGTAAAATTAAATAGGTCTAACAATTTTTTTCTTTTTCTTTATAAATTGAATATATTTTATGCTTCTAAAAGAAAATTACACCTCCAAAGATGGAAACTTTAAAAAAATGATAATTTTTTTCACAAAACAAATATGTATGTATGTGTCTGTATACTATATATATGTACGTACGTTGGTAAAGGGTATATAAGATTCGGCACAGCCGAATATAGCACTCTTACTTGTTTTTAAGTTCTAATTAAATATGAAATTGCGTTTTTGAGTGCATATTTAAATAATAATTAAATACCCAACCTTGTGTAATTAAATACTACTTAAGTTTTCTAAACGTACCATATGTTTTTATGCGTGTATGTGTTTATTGAAAACACACACATCAACATCATGTGGTTGGGTTGAAAACATCATGTGGTCGCATTAAAAAGAATTTCGTTTAAATTTCATAAATATATAACATATACAATACAAAGCTTCATATCATTGAATAAATAAATAGAAAAATGCATTATGATGTTCGTTTGGTTTCATAAAATGAGTTTTTATGCAATTTTAATTTTCTAAATTTTGCAGTGCTACCGTACTTTCAACTTAATTTAATAAGAACTTTAATTAACCACTGAAAAAATGAAATCGTATTTAATTAGAACTTAATTTTAAATAAAAATTAGTAAATTACGTACTTAATTATTAAGTTAAAAACTAGGGGTAAGTAATTTCATTCGGCATTTATTTTCAATCAATTGTATATGTCTTTTTTCACTTTTCAGCATTGTAACTCATATTTTTCTCACTTGAAAATATTGTTGCGAAAGTAAAATGCAATGAGAAAATCAAATAAAGTGAACTCGTCATTTTTTTCTTCTATCAACTTGTATATTCTAAGTTTCAACTTAAACAGGTGTAGCAAGCAAATTTGTGAAAAGGTTTTGGTAGCCAGAACAAATGCGATTATTTTATTAAAAATAATTTCAACTAACAAATATTTTAGTACAATTAAGGTGAAAAAGTACAATTTCTGAAAGATGGTGGCACAATTTTAGAATTCTCAATCCCATCCCTGAGCTGTTGTATTATTTTCCACACGTAGAAAAAAAAGTCATAAACAATGGTAAGATACAATTAGTACAGCTTTAATTAAGAATAGCGCAGGACACATGGCTCGACGAAGAATGAAGGAAAGCAGTAAATGTTACTAAAGGAAACGGAAAGAATTGGAAACAGCAGTAGTGCCCCAAGCAAATTATGCAATATTTCAATGTCATCTACAGTACAATAGACAAGGTTGGATTAAAACTGCAATTTCTTATGTTGCAAGCTTAAGACCATAGTTTCTCATAGCAACAACAATAATAACTACTTAATTTTGAGCTATAATAAATAATACATAAAATCGTAGGTGTGTATATGTAGTATGAATGGATGTATGTATGTATGCACGTATGCACAATATAGGGTATGAATATATTTAAAACTTTGCTGTTTCAAGGATATTTTTTAACAGCAGTTTCTTCTAACTAAGGACAATATTTGATTTTTAGAAATTAATAGTTTTAATACTTGAACTAAATTACTGAAACAGAAACTGAGACCGGAAACCAAATCTGAGCGGCGTGAGTGGTATATCAAGCGGTAGTTTGGCTCTTGGGAGCTCCCAAGTTTAATTTCCCTACTCTTGGCGCCAAATTTTTTTTTTAAATATTTAAGTAATCGGTTTTTTCATTAAATTGCCAATAAATACTAGGCTTCCCACTACTATTCCCGTCATGCAGTCCCATGCCTGCACCGAAACCTTTCCATGCCTTATGCCAGATATAATCCCCCTTATTGTGAATGACGTCGACGACGTCACATCAAGACGACAGTGAAAATTGTCACTTGTTTTCTCTTTGTCGACAACAATCGACTACTATTAACATGCTGCATTAATTTACAAAGCTTTGCAGATTAGTAAGATATTGTCAATAAGAGCCAATTGTTGCCGATAAAGAGTAGACAAGTGACAATATTTACTGTCGTCTTAATGTGACTTCGACGACACCAATCATTTCCACTTCCCCAATACCTTGAAATTGCTATCTTCTGTAAAAATTACGAACGAGTTTTCTCTGTTTTTATTTTTCGCGAACTATAGGCGTCGTTTCTTACTTTGGTCTTAGTTTTTTTTCTCGGAACTCGTTCATATAAACCATTTCAATGTAGTGCTCGGCAGAGCAAAATGGACTCTAACTTTCAATCCAGATGATTATAACATTTCTGCTGATATTTAAACACTAAAAGAAATATTATTCATTCAGCTAATGAGGCGGCTTCTTTATTCATTGTATTTATGATAATGTTTTCGTTAATATTTTAAAATTTAGTTTTCTCTGAAAATTTTTTAAATTCAAAATAAAGGGCATATTTTAAGCATACATGGGCATACTGCAGTAAAATTAAAATTCCAAAAAAAAAAAATTAAATAAATTTTTACTGATTACTGAAAAAAATTTCCGTACCCAGTAATACTGGAAAATTTTCAGTATCCAGGAAAAAATTTACTAAATGCTGGCAAAATTTCAGTAAGCAGTAAAAAATTCCAGTAAACAGTAAATTTTTACTTGGGTCCTGTAAGTTGAAAGTAGTAGAGAAAGGGGGGATAGGGAAGAAAGGGGAAGATATAGATGAATAGATAAATAGTTACTTGAGGATAAAAGAAAATAAAAGAGAGAATTGGGTCAGGAAGGGGTCTAGTATGTACACATGCCATAGAGGGTTAACGTCCATACCAGCCGCTTCTTCTAATATATAGACTTATATTTTTGAGTCCTATTTCCGCTAACTCCAACAGGCTATTGAAGGATATTCTGCCAAGGAAGCGCAGACGGAGCTCTTCCAAAGCGGGGCAGAAGCAGATGGGATGCGATATGCCCTCCTCCTCTTCTTAATCATTGCAACTGGAGCAGTGATCTTTGTATAGGAGGTATAAGTTCCGAAAGTGTAGTGGGTGGTCAGTGTGGCCAAGAGATTCCTCAAGTGCTTCCTGGTGAAGCTCAAGAGGGTTTTGGTTCTGTGGAAGCTTAGGCGTGGCCAAGGGGTTTTCTTTATATTGCAGGTTGGTTCATCGTACCATATATCTTGAGCTTAATTGAGAAACGTCTCCAGCAGCATGAGAGCGGGAGCCCACAGATATTGTCAATATCGACTACTCTGAGTAGGGTTCCCCTTGTGCTGATTTTTCTTTTATTTTTGATTCTACAACTTCAACAGAACAACACACTTCAACTAACTTCAACTAACTACAACTAACAACTCTCTTCTTGCTTTCTAAAAAATTAACTATTTATACAAAACTTATGCCCTAATTCAGTAAGAAGATTTAGGACGTTTTTGTTTGAAAATGCTTCTGAGTTCTTGTCTTTGAAGTCTCTAAATTATTTTTTTCAAAAATGGTTGTTGTCTTTGATAATGAAAAATATAAATATTATTGCCATGTTTTTAAAACATAAAAATTCAATTAAAGTATTATACAATAGTTTGAAAAATACATGAAAATATATGTGTTGGATATAATGTTTGGAACAAAATCATAAAGCAAATACACGAACCTTCTAGCATAGACAATAAATAATAATTGTTTTAAAGAATCAAAACTGCTTCTTTTTTTCCAAGGTTGGCAAACGGTATCATAAAAATACCGATACCGATTCAAATACCGCTAAAATTAGATACCGGTATCGTTACCGATACCGAAATCCATTTCGGTTAGAAAATACCGGTATCTAGACTACCGTTTACGTCTATACCGGTACGTACCGGTATACCGATTCCGGCCAAAAAATAAATGATAGTTGAGTTTTTTTTCACCATGAGACAAATGCTTTTTATCAGTTGTAGTTTGGTTTTTATTTCGATCATTGTGTTGGTTTTGCTTTACTATTCCAGACGCCAATCAATCCCATTTGTCAACCAATATTATTGCCATTTTCATAAAACATAGAATCTCAAGAAAAAATACCAAGGCCAAAACTAAAAATATTTAAAATGTTTTGTAATTCATATTATGGTTTCAAAACATATAGCATAGATAAGAAACTTTGTTTTTCGTGCATTGTTTCGAAGTCAACTAAAATTAATTGTTATTCAGAATACGAAAAAAAAACAGTTGTTTAAAAGTTAAGTTGTTTCATTTTCAATCCAACTTAGTTGAGCTGTAAACCGTAATATGTGCAAAAATTGCAAAAATATATTTCAATTAACTCTCTTTCTTTGTTATTGGTCTTGTTTACACACTTCACCGTAATATATAAGGTTGGTAGAGAAAAAACTTCTAAACTTTTATATTTGAAGTTAAAGATTCCTCTCTTGAGGTGAAGAAAATTACTTTTGAAATGAAGGAAAAAATTTTGGCGACCACTGCTTTACCAATTTTGTACTGTGTGCTTATATACATCTATTAAATTGTACTTTCATCGTCCTATAAGCTTAAATACACCGAAAGCGTATAAATAGATGCGAAATACATCATACAGGTAGTTTTTTAACAAAAAGTCTTCTAACAAAATATTTAAAACAGTCCTGTGAATTACTCTTATTCAATTATGTTTTATAAACAAAGTTATCAACAATATATGTAGATCCAGTACAAAAATATTGCCTAAGAACGTGTCCAAAGTAGAAAAGTGTCGAAAAAAACCGAAAAAAATCATATTTGGTGAAAAAATAAAGACATATTTGAAATTTACTGAAACAAGATATATCTATATGGTTCTAAAGGTCTTAGTATCTTTTTTCTGTATCCGTTTATAAATTTAAAATCGGTTGATATTTAACTTAGTTGGAGGTTGATAAGTGTCTACGGGGACGAAAAACCAGTTTTTACACGTAACTCAAGATTTTGGAGGTGTCTGGAAAATTTCAAATACAATTTGTATTGTTATAATCGACAATACCTAGCAGAAATATAGTAACACGTCCCAGGTATTTCGATTTCATCAAAATTTGTTTAATTAACCAAAATTTACACTTTATCGGCACTATGTATAAGCAAAAATTGGCATGAAGTTAGCAAAAGTGACGAAATCGAATTAGGTATTAACGAGTTCCTCCATACAATTAGACATTAGAAATGGTTGAATTACCTAATTTTAACCCACCTCTACTCCCTAGCATAGTTTTTAATGTGAAGTTTCATGGCAAAATTCTTTAAGATCATGTTCAATTTTGCCACTTATGCTAACTTCATGCCAAATTTTGCTTATACATGGGGCCATTTGAACTGCAGTCTCCTTGTTTCACTTTTTTAATAAATAGTATAAAAACATACACATGTATATAGAAACAAATAAGTTTATATGCTTTTATACGAGTACATATTTATGTTAATGTAAAAATACTCCCTTTTTGAAGTAATTTAATAAAAAAACATTTTTTGTAATGTCCACTGCCTGAAATAATAAATTTATCAGTAATATCGGTATACCGGTATTATAAACTCGATAACGGTATGTACCGGTAATACCGATACCGAAATAAAAAAAATACCGATACCGCTACCGATACCGAAATATAAAAAATAATTGTACCGGTATCAATACCGATACCGTTATTTTTTCCGGTTTCCAACCTTGTTTTTTTCGTCCATAGACAAGACGATACATTCGTCGAACAGAATTAGGGCATTAATCATAATTTAATATATTTCAACATTAATATTTTACTCAAATGTTGATATTATTATATCAACTAGACAGTAACCTATTTTTTCTTTAATATTGTTTAACTTTTAGGAAACATCGATATTGCACAATTTGTCAATGCAAAGAATTTTGCAAGCAACCAAGTGAATGAACTGGCTGCAGCTGCGTTAACAAATTAATGCAATGTACGGGAACGAGGGTTGTTCAATTCTGTTTCACAACACCCTTTTGGCCAGGTCATCCGCAACTATGTTGAATGAATTAGTCGCGTGTCCACGCATCCAATACATTGCAAGGGCCTTGATGGCTGATTGATTGCCCGTTATTATATGGATATCTCTATTATATATCCGAGTCTATTACTATTTTAATGTCGGATATCTCTGCCTATAATACGCTACATTCGTCCGGGAGTCTGAAGAACATTTCACTTTCGAATTCTGGAATATATTTTCGATGTAATATCCAATAATTAATTTATAATCGCATTAAATTTTTTTATATGCAGGCAAATCTAGCTTTAACGAATTTCGCTTTAACAAAAGTCCACATTCTTCACATTAAAAACCTTGTATGTATATTAATTTTATACTGGATAAACGAACGACAACAAGTATGGCAAAATAAGGAACAGAACCGTGCTTGCAACTTATTTCCAAATTTACTACCTTATATGTTTTCAGCAACAAAAAATTAAACAAAATCTAAAGCAGCAATGTAAATGCAAAGAAAGTGTGGTACCGTAAGTTTGTACTTTGCAGTTTAAAATAAATTTCTGCCATTCTTTTTATGGTATTGTAATATACATACATATCTGCAATCATTATGATAAAAGTAACGCTTAAAAATCTTTGCGATATAACTAATTTTTCGTTATAACGAATGGTCCTGACATTATATCGTTCGTTATACCACGGGTTGTATACATAAAAACATTACAAAGCTTTCATTACAAAAAAACTTTCTGCAAATTGAAATAAGATTTTTTTTTTTTTTTTTTTTTTTGTATATTTATTTATTGTATCTTCAAAAATGAACTAACAATAAGTAATCAAATCTTAAATCTAAATATAATTATTAGGCCCGACCAATATCGGACATAAGCTTAGTGATAGTTATAAATAATACATAAGTAGTGATAATCAAAAAGAAGTATTTTTAAGCAGTCCCATCTGGAGTGTTAGGTATAAGAGCCCTTGTGTCCCTTTTTTTTAAGCGGATGTGTCCAGTAAAGCTCAAAATATTACGGGCAAGCGGATTAGGATGTGACTCGAGTTTAGTTAAATATTTGCCTGCGTATTTTGCAATTTCTTCACTCACTAGTGGCATATTTAAATCACGATGAATATTTGAATTTTTAACGTACCATGGAGCAGATGTTATCAAACGTAAAATTTTGTTTTGCCTTCGTTGGATTCTCTCGACATTTGAAGCTGAAGCAGTGCCCCACAGCTGAATTCCATACCACCATATTGGCTTCAAAAGCGACTTGTATATCAAAAGTTTGCAGTCTAGGCTGAGTGTTGAATTTCTGCCAATTAACCAATATATTTGAGTCAATTTAAGTTTCATTTGGGTTAACTTAGAGTCAATATGATATTTCCATGTAAGCCTTCGATCAAGGTGTATGCCAAGGTATTTGACTTGAGAGTGTTGAGGAATATTTTGATTGTTGATTCGAATGGGGGAACAGGTATCTTTTCTTAGGGTAAACGTTATATGAACACACTTTTGTTCATTGACTTTAATTCTCCATAAGTTCAACCATATTTCAAGCTGGGTAATGTGTGCTTGGAGATTGCGGGATGCCTCATCAGGATTTTTGTGAATACTCAAACAGGCTGTATCATCGGCAAATGTAGAAGTGTGGATGTTATTGCTCACAGGCATATCACAAGTATATATTAGATACAAGACTGGCCCCAGAATACTACCCTGTGGCACACCAGAAGATATAGATTCGGGTACACTCATGAAGTCTCCTTCCACAACGGTAAATGTCCTATCAACAATATAACTTTCCAAAAGCTTTTGTATATTTATTGGTAGGTATGTCTTCAATTTTAAAACTAGGCCTTTGTGCCATACTTTGTCAAATGCCTGAGAAACATCAATAAAAAGGGCAGAACAATACTTCTTTTCTTCAAAAGTCCTCCTTATAATTTGAACCAATCTATGCGTTTGCTCAATAGTGCTATGCTGACTTCTAAAGCCAAATTGATGGTCCGGGATGCACCCAGTATCAGCTAAAATTGTGGACAATTTAGTCATGAGCAGCTTTTCGAAAAGCTTTGAAATTGTTGAAAGTAAGCTTATAGGCCTATATGACTCAGCCTTGGTAAGATCTTTGCCTGGCTTTGGAATCATTTTAATCTTGGCAAGTTTCCATTTATGTGGAAAATACTGCATTCGTAAAATGGCATTAAAAATAAATAGCAAAATTCTTATTGCAATATGAGGCAAGTTCATCAGCATGTTGTTACTAATGCCATCAATACCTGGAGCTTTCTTAGGGTCGAGTTCAGCAACTATTTTTTGTAGTTCACGCATCTTAAACCTTAAGGGACGAGGGGGTAGAGAGACTACACTCGGTAAATCGGCAGCACCCGTACATGAATTGGGAGTGAATACAGATTTTAAATGCTCAGAAAATAAGTTACCTTTCTCACTATCGCGTCTTGCCCAGCCTCCGGTCGAAGTACGCAGTGGTGATTTGACATCAACGGGTTTTTTAAGATTTCTAGTAGCGCGCCATAAAGAGTAATTAGATGTTGACGTTACATCAAGACCTTCTAAGTACTTTTCCAGTAATGCAGTCTTTTCCGACGATAGCAGCTCTTTGAGTCGTTTAGTACATTCTTTAAGTCTGATTTTATTTAGGGGTGATCGGTGTTGTTGCCATTCTCTTCTAGCTCTCCTTTTTTCACATACAAGACGTTCAATTTCCGTAGAAAAAATTCTATTAAAGCCAGTCTGCGGATAGGAAGTTGTGGCATGTTCAGCAGCCTGTTTAATGTATTCGTTTGGCAATATTGGCAATATTAAATTCAATATCATCAGGTGATCTTAGCTGAATGTTTTCTACGCAGTGACTACTAATATATTTTTTGAATCCTAGCCAGTTGACCCTGTTAATCGTTTTCGCATATGAGTTAGTTAAATCACTCCTTAGTGGGTTGAAAATTGTAACTATTGTGGGAGAGTGATCGGAGGACAGATCTACAGAGCCCTCTACGTGAATTAAGTCCCTATGGATATTTTTCGTGACGCCAAAATCTATAACATCTGGAATTTTTCTTACGTCAGTAGGCCAGTAAGTAGGCTCGACACTCGAAATGACATCTAAGCCCATTTTTGAAATTGTATTAAACAACGCTCTACCTCTAGGTGTAACAAGACGCGAGCCCCAGTACGTATGTTTTGCATTGTAGTCACCAGCTGCCACGAAACAAGATCCAAGCGATTTGTAGAACTTCTCATACTGATCTTCGGTAACTGAAAATCTGGGAGGTGAGTAAATTGATGATATCACGAAGTTCGCACAAAAATTTTCTACGAAAATATTCGTAGCTTGCATATATTCTTCACTAACGTTCTCAAGGATATAGTGCTTGAGTCTTGACTTAATTAGAATTGCTGATCCACCGCATGCTCTCCCTCTCGGGTCCTTTGAATCATATAAGGTGTAGCCATAAATTTTAAAAAGGCTTCTCGAAGTCAAATGGGTCTCAGAGACCAACATTATATCAATATTTTTTTCCGTGAGGAAGTGCTCAAGTTCATTTTTATGTTGGCGAATGCCGTTTGCGTTCCAGAAACATAGTTTTAACGTGTTCATGGTTTGTTGACTAATGCTTGAAGCAGAGTATTCTGCATTCTCAGCATTTCTTGCATCATGCTAGTCATATTTGTTGTAAAGTTGTTTATAGTTAGCACCAGATTCTCAATAGTAGCTTCAAGACGACTAAAGTTAGCAGTACCATGCAATTCACCGCAGATAACACAAACTGTAGGTAATTTGCAGTAGGTTTTTGTGTGGCCATATTCTTGGCAATTATGGCACTGTACGGGACCTGAACGCTTACGTGGCTCTTCAACTGTGATTTTTCGCTGTAAAAGGTATTTTAGACTATAAATTGGGTGCGTCTCATTTTTCTTTAACTGTATATCATTCGGCTCCAGTTCAACACGAAATAGAGGCTGGGGAATCTTCTCTCTATTGATTATATTGGTAACATTTTTTACCTTAAATCCTTGTTCGATAAGTGCACATTTTACTTCTTCAGGCTCAACATATGAATCTACGCCCTTTAATACTATTTGTAGGCCTTTAGCACTCTTAAGTTGATATGTATAAAAATTTGTTTTATTTTTTTCAAACTCACTAACAATTTTTCGGAAATCTTTTTCATCATATATTTGAATTTTAGTTTCATCAATATTACCTCGTTTAATTGGAATGATGTGAAAAGTATTTTCACCAATGGTCGACAGTAGATTTTTTAGAATCGCGTTTGAATTTTTTTCTCTCAGATAAATAGGTGGTGGCTTAAAAGACTTTTAATTGAAATAAGATGAATCAAAACAATTCACATATTCCATTTGAAATGATGGCTGAGTATATAAAGCAGAAATCTACATCAACTGACACCACACACAGTGAACCAAACCCCAGTAAAAAATATTGGAAGTCATTCTAAAGGAACTACATTTTCATTGCTTCCAAAAAATCGATATTTTTAATTTGCCGATAGTTAGCAGAAAACCAAGTAGAAGTTTATTTTAGTTATACATAACCTTGTAATTCCTCAATAGTTTTAGAAATTACTCACCAGAATTTTTAAAAAATCGATTTTTTTGAAGAAACTTATGAACTAATTTTGGTCTAAAATTTTGAAGTTATTTGCTTAAATTTACATGAAAATACTGTTTCACGTTTAAATTCATATAAAAAGAAACTAATTGTTAAAATAAGTAACTATTAGCAATTTTTCCTAGATGAAAATATTATCATAGAACACAAAAAAGGAAATTTTTCTTAAAATCGCTTCCAATTCGGTGATCAGGCATCGAAAAAGAGAACTTCTTGCAATGACAACCCTATGTAAAAATCATTAGATCGGATCGAAATTTGCACTGCTTCCAGATCGCAAACTCTTCATTTTCATTACTTTTTTGGAGTGTCTTTTTTTACTGGGACACAAAAGAACGCTGATGATGAAGGTTTAGTGGCCTTCGAAAACAGCTAGTTGTTCCGTTCAGCAATGTGTTTGTCAGAATATTTTCAACTAACTTTGGTGTTATTTGTTCATTACTAATTATCACATGTAATTTAGCTTACAAAGCGATACGAACTTTAGCCTGTTCAAATCATATATATAATTACAAACTATTACTTTGAAAATAGGACTTTGGTAAAAAATAAGCATTAATAGAATCGTTTGACAACCTATTTCTAGTTTTCCTTAAAAAAGTCCTATCAATATAAAGTGTTTATCACTTAAAACGGATGTTGGTTTTAAAGTCAGAAGAGCGTCACATAATCTGAAGATTCAGTTTTATCTCCATATCCTTCAAATAATTTTAATTCCTTTTAAATGAAAATGATTTTGTTTGAAACAAAATAGCGTTTTCTTCAGTAACTGTTGCATTCAAAATTTTCTCCAATGTTGGTTTTCACTTTTGTCATCATCTCTTTCATCAAGCGTACTTACTACACTACGGCAGAATCTAATCAAGAGGCTTATTATTAAATTTTTCTGCATATCAAGAAGTAGAAACAAATACTGCAACTCATTATCGCACGAAATTACGAAATATTTCAATAGAGTTTATATGGAAATATTTTTAAATTTCGAATCGTATCGAATGCCGTAATTTGCCCCCTGGGTCTTTTATAGCCTTACACGTTTCTGTTTCTGGTAAATAAAAACAAATGTATACTATTTGCTAATCATTCATAATAGATTTGAACCTACCCTAATGTGTGTCCTTTTTATCTACTTAAAGTTACATGAGGAAAACAACAAACATTGTCGCTCACATCTTATGTAGAACAAAACTAAATACACACACATGCACACACGTATACTTACACATTCGCATATATTTATAAAGTTGGCAGAACGAGTACTTTCTTTCCTTTTTTCTCAACTTGTTGTTTTTGCTCTCTTACAATATTGTGAAACGTTTAACTTTGTTTTGTCTTGTTTAGTTTCCTTTCGCCTTAAAGGATTTGCGTGTACGTGTACGCCAGCATATAAGCATACTCGTACATATAAGCTTTATCGAAAACAACAAAATAAAAAACCAAAGAAACGAATGAAAGAAAATCTTTCTTGAAATGATAACTCTTTCTCTACCTCTACCATTTTTCACAAAAAATGGTAGAGGTTATATATAGGTTTGTCATGCCGTGTGTCATATCCAGATAAAGTATGTATATATGTATGTATGTACATATGTATATTCTGGGTCTTTATGAATAGGGAACACGAACAAGCGATATCTATCTGTCCACCAGTGACGTCTGTCTGCACGTGAAATCGGTTGACATATGGTCACAGAAAAGATAGAGACTTCGGTCTTAGACTGGTGTGCCAGAAATGGTCGAATTGGATTGCAATTGAAAACTAGCAAAATCGTAAGGACGGTTTCAGAGCTGAATAATTTAAATTTTTTTTAGTATATATAAATTCTGAATCCTTATGCATAGGGAAGACGAATAAGCGATGTCCGTCTGCCCGCCCGTCCGTCCGTCTTGTGCACATGAAATCGGTTTTCCGAAGCTCCCAGAAAAGCTAGAGACTTCGTTCTTGGACTGGTGTATCAGAAATGGTCCAACTTAGATTGGTATTGAAAATCAGCAAAATCGAGCAGACGGTTTCAGAGCTGGAAAACTTAAACTTGATAATGCCATATAAAACTGACTAGATAACACAAATTTTTTAATTTTTTTTTTTTTTTAAATAAACTTATTTTATATTTCAATACTGATAAAATTGGTATTTTATATTATAAAAAAATAGAAAAATTAAAAAGACGTTTCCAGGCTTGGAAAACTTTAAGTTTTTTTGTTATATAAAAGTAACTTACTAAGGCTAATTTTTATTTTCTTTTAATAAATAAACTTATTTTATAATTTAGTAAGAACAAAATTGGTATTTCAAATTAAAAAAAGACGTTTCCAGGGTTGGAAAACATTAAATTTTTTTTGTTATATAAAAGTAACTTACTAAAATTAATTCAAATTTTTTTTAATAATTAAACTTATTTTACACTTCCGAACGAATAAAATTGGTATGTCAAATTAAAAAAAAAATAAAAAAATTGAAAAGACGTCTCCAGGGTTGGGAAACTGTAACTTTTTTTGTTATATAAAAGTAACTTAACTAATTTTTCTTTTTTTTCGATAAATTAAATGTATCTTATATTCTTAAAAGAAAGAGATTGGTGTAAGAGATCAGAAAATTAATAAATGGCGATTCCAGGTTTGTGAAACTTACACTTTTTGTGATATATAAAAGCAACTAGGTCTAATTAATTTTTTTCTTTTTCTTTATAAATTATATATATTGTACGTTTTGAAAAGAAAAATTTGGTGTAGACAATAATAAAATAAAAACAACAGCTCCAGAGCTGGAAACTTTTAACTTTTTTTCTGGATATTAAAGTAACTAAATAAAACGATTTTTTTTAATATCCTTATATCTTTGTTCACTTAACATACTTTATATATTTATTTTTTTTAAGAACTACTAGATTGGTATAACGAGTCAGAGAACAACTAAAAGGATGATTCGAGGGTTGGAAAATTAATTTTTTTGTTTAAAAAAGTAACTAGGACAAAATATTTTTTTCGTTTTGCTAAACCGTAAGAGCTACGGACCTGAAATTTGGACAGACTGTGAAGACCTTTGTTCGCTACAACAACAAATACACGAGAATTAATAATTAAAGGGTGTTTCAAAACGAGCAACGAAAAATGCTAAAATGCCATGTAATATACATACAATTTTATATACACTTGAAATTTGTAAAGTTAGTGTATTTTTATACAGAGTACAACAATTAACACTAAAATTAAAAAAAATCTAAATTAAAGGGTGTTCTATCAGTTAATGTAATTTTGACTATGCTATTTGTACAACTTGCTATATCTTGGAAACCGTAAGAGCAAAACTCTTGAAATTTTCAAAAACGATAAAACCAAAAAATTCGAAAATAAAAAAATCGCCAAGCCAAAAAAATGCCTAAAACCAAAAAAAAAACCGCCAAAACGAAAAAAAGCGCCAAAACCAAAAAGCGTCAAGTAAAAAAGAATTTCTAAAACTAAAATAAATAAAGTAACTAAATAAAAACTAAACTAGTATTTTTCTTATTTACTTTCTTCTAATAGTACGTTTCCACTATGAGCAAAACAAGTTCTTTTTCTCAGAACACTTCAAAGTGTTTCCATTATGCTTTTGCGTGTTTTGGTTGTACGAATTTTCGAAATCAATTTAATTTTAGTATCAGGGCCGCAAACCTTATTATTTAGATTAGTAAATTTTTCACTGATTTACATATAAACAACATATAAATACAACTGATGTGGTTTGTGCAATTGCTTAAAAACTTGAGTATTCCATATTAGGTCTATCTTTTTTTATCAGCATATTGCGGCTTTTTTTTCGAAGTTTCAGCAAGCAACGCAATGTTGCACTGACAAATTTTGTGATGCTTTGGATGAAAACCACTTATTTGAGGTATTTTGCAGATATGAAAAATTTAAGGGAAAACATGTAGAAAAACATTGGTTTTGAGCAAAACAAGTTTTCTGCTCCAAAACACGTATATGTGACAGAGCATAGAGAAAGGGACCTAAGGGTAAACAAAAAAATGAATTTTCACTTTTTTTTTATGAGGACAACATCTGAGCATCGAACGAGACCGATCCCATGCCCCAAAAGTGTTCCCTCCCAGAGATATGCGCGTTTTATGAAATTGAAATCGACGATTCTAAGCGCAAATAGAAAGGGACCTAACGGTAAAATTTATTTACTTTCATTTATTTATTTATTTTTATACCCTTTACCAACAAAAATGGTAAAAGGGTATATATAGGTTTGTCATTCCGTTTGTAATTTCTATAATATCAATAATCGATCCATATAATATATATATTCTGGATCCTTATACATAGGGAAGACGAATAAGCGATGTCCGTCTGTCCGTCTGTCCGTCTGTCCGTCTGTCTGTACGTGAAATCGGTTTTCCGAAGCTCCCAGAAAAGCTAGAGACTTCGTTCTTGGACTGGTGTGTCAGAAATTTTCCAAAATAGATTGGTATTGAAATTCAGCAAAATCGAGCAGACGATTGCAGAGCTGGAAAACTTAAACTTTATTTTGCCATATAAAAGTAACTACCGAAAACAAATTTTTATTTTTTTTAATAAATGAACTTATTTTATACTTCAATACGACTAAAATTGGAATTTTAAATTAAAAAAATATAAAAAAATTAAAAAGACGTTTCCAGGGTTGGAAAACTTTAACTTTTTGTGTTATGTAAAATTAACTATGTCTAAAACTATATTAGTATTTTCTCGAGAACCGTAAGAGCTACAGACCTGAAATTTGGACACAGTGTGTAGACCTTTGGCCGCTACAACAACAAATACATGAGAATTGGATTTTAAAGGGTGTTCCAAAACGAGCAACGAAAAATTTTAAAATCCCATGTAATATACATATAATTGTATGTATGTATGTATATACACTTTAAATTTGTAAGGTTAGTGTATTTGTATACAGACTACAAAAATTAACACTAAAATTTCAAAAAATTTTAATTAAAGGGTGTTCCATTAGTTAATGCAATTTTGACAACTTGCTGTATCTTGGAAACCGTAAGAGCAAAACTCTTGAAATTTTCAAAAACGGTAAAACTAAAAAACATAAAATTATAAAATCGCCAAACCGAAAAAAATCACCAAAAACAAAAAAAAATCGCCAAAACGAAAAAAAGCACCAAATTAAAAAAAATTTCTAAAGCTAAAATAAATCGCACAAAACGGAAGAATTGCTAAAATGAAAAAAAAATCGCCAAAATGAATAAAAATCGCTAAAATGAAAAAAAATCGCCAAAATAAAAAAATCGCCAAAACGAAAAAAAAACCCAAAAAAAAAACAAAAAAATCGCCAAAATGAAAAAAAAAAATCCAAAACAGGAAAAAATCGCCAAAAACCAAAAAAAATTGCCAAAACGAAAAAAATCGCCAAAATGAAAAAAATAGCCAAAACGAAAATAAACCCAAAAAACAGACAAAAATCGCCAAAATGAAAAAAAATCGCCAAAATGAAAAAAAAACAAAAACAAAGAAAAAATCGCCTAAATAAAAATAAACCCAAAAACAAAAAAAAAAGTGAAAGAAAATCGCCAAAATGAAAAAAAATCGCCAAAATGAAAAAAATCGCCAAAACGAAAAAAAAACCTAAAAACAGACAAAAATCGCTAAAATGAAAAAAAAATCGCCAAAATGAAAAAAATCGCAAAAACGAAAAAAACCCAAAAAAATCGCCAAAATGAAAAAAAAACCGCCTAAATAAAAATAAACCCAAAAACAAAAAAAAAAGCCAAAATGAAAAAAAATCGTCAAAATGGGAAAAATCTCCAAAGAAGAAGAAAAAAGAAAAGCCCAAAAGCAGAAAAATATCGCCAAAATGAAAAAAACCTCCAAAAACAAAAAAAAATCGCCAAAACCAGAAAAAAGCGACAAAACTGAAAAAATCGTTTAAGCTGAAAAAAACTTCAAAAAAGCAAAAAAGCAAAAAAGCCTACCTTTCGTGCGCGATTCAAAGTCTCACTTAACTGAATTTTTTAATATTAAAGGAATTAAATGAAACTAGGTTCTTTCTTATTTCGTTTTTGCTTCGTTCACATACATATTTTATGTATTTTTTAAAGAACTAGATTGGTATCAATAATCAGAAAAATCCAAAATTATGACTCCAGGGTTGGAAAACTCACACTTTTTGTGTTATGTAAAATTAAATAGGTCTAAAAATTTTTTTCTTTTTCTTTATAAATTGAATATATTTTATGCTTCTGAAAGAAAAGTTTGGCGTATGAAATTTGAAAAATTAAAATTATAGCTCCAAAGATGGAAACTTTAAAAAAATTATAAATTTTTTTACCAAACAAATATGTATGTATGTGTCTATATACTATATATATGTACGTACGTTGGTAAAGGGTATATAAGATTCGGCACAGCCGAATATAGCACTCTTACTTGTTTTCCTTATGAACAATTTAAAAAAATAGAAAAATCATTTTAATTGACGGTTCTTGCGAATTGGTTCCTTATAACTTGACGGTACCGGTCCTTTATTTTTTTTCGATTTCTTCTTAACGTCTGCTGCCATCACTTCTTGAAGATTGTCCACTTCCACCTAATCTTCCTCTTCGTTTCCATTTCCAGAGACCAAAGGAGAGGAGCAACCGAATCTTTTTTTGAATCGTCAAAACATAAACCCCGGATCTCTTTATACAAGTACCATTGACGCTTCATCGATAACCCTGGTGACGGAATTATAATTGGTTTGTCATCGAAACTGGTATTGTTACTCAGATGTATGTTTTCTTTTATGCTGGCTGAATTCGCAAACAGTTTACATTGCACTGGTGACTGAGCAATAAATACAAAATGATGATACTTCGATATTCAAATTAAAGTTTTATATTTAGTGGAGAAGTATTCGTCCCATTTTCTCCACTCAACAACAGGCTAACTTGAGTTTGGAAGTCGAATAGGTACAGGAACATTAAGTCATTACGAGATGATTTTCTAACACAATTAACTACATCCATGAAGCAGTCGACATTAGTTTGGGCATATTTTGAAAGACGTACGAAAATCCACAGCCATCTTCTTAGGGATCACTTCATTGCATTGATTTGAACAACACGAAGGTATTTTTGAACAAAACCGGTTTTTACCCTTTGGTCCCTTTCTATTTTGCGCGACACATATGGAAACACACTATAAAATATAGAATATATTTACTGCCTATTTCACAAAAACAAAATTTTTAAATTTGTTTTTGTTTTAAATTATTTGTACGAAAGAAAGAACTCATTCGACATCGTGAAATAGGCAGTTAATTACTAAGGAAATAGTTAGTTTTATTTAATCAGTTTTATATATCACAAAAAGTGTAGGTTTTCCAATCCTGGAATCATTCTTTAAGATATTTCTGATTCCTTATACCAATCTAGTTCTTTAGAAATATATGTATATAAAATGTGTTAAACGAACAAAGAAAAAATTAAATGAGGAAAGGATTCGTTTTATTTAGTTACTTTAATATCCCAAAAAAAGTTAAACTTTTCCTGCTCTGAAGCTGTGCTTCTTATTTTTCTAATTTTCTATACCAAACTCTTCTTTCCAAAATACAAGATATATGTATTTAATTTATAAAGAAAAAGAAAAAAATTAGTTAGACCTGGTTACTTTTATATATCACATAAAATGTAAGTTTCTCAACCCTGGAATGATCCTTTTAGATTTTTCTGATTTTTTACTGCAATATATTTTTTTGAGAATGTAAGATATGCTTAAGTTATAGAGAAAAAGTAAAAATTAGTTTTATTAGGTTACTTTTATGTGTTTGACAGAATATTTACAACTACTCGTAACTTTGGTATTATTTGTCCATTAAAATTATCACATGTAATTTGGGTTACAAGGCGAAACGAACATTAGCCTGATCAAATCATAAATATAAAAAAAGTTAAGGTTTTCCAACCCTGGAAACGTATTTTTGATTTTCTTTTTTATATATATTTTTTTATTTTTAATACGAATTTTTTTTATTCGCACTGAAACATAAAATAAGCTTAAACAATAGCTTTAGGTAGTTACTTTTGTATGGAAAAATCAAGCTTAAGCTTTTGAGCTCTGAACTGCTCGATTTTGCTGATTTTCAATACCAATCTATTTTCGACCATTTGTGACACAGCAGTATGAGACCGACGAAGTCTCCAGCTTTTCTGGGAGCTTCGGAAAACATTGTAGAAATTACTCACGGAATGACAAACCTGTTTTTACCATTTTTGGTGAAGGGTATACAAATCATCATGGTAGCTTGGCTTGGAAACGAACTTTTCAATCTATTAAAAAATATTTTAACAGATAACCGTAGATCTTTTAGGTTTGAAAGTATAAAAAAGCATTTAATAATTAATATATTGTGATTAACAGTAAATTGATTGAAGTAAACAAATTTTAGATTTTTTTTTAAAGCCTTTGAGTAATTTTTTTAGTGTTTTTAAGGTCATGTTGTAATTTTTTGGGGATTTTCCCGTATTTTTCAGTTATTAAGATCCGAGCTGCAATTATAGCAAATTGTTCTTCTAATTTTTGTTCTTTAACTTTGTTGTTCCCTCGAAATATTTTCCCTTTTCCCTAAATTACAATCGTGAATAGTTTTTCCCTAGAAATCTGTTCCCTTTTTCGATTCTCTTTATTTTTGTTCACTTTATTTTTGCAGATGAGATGAATTAATACATAGCGTAATTTTAATATTATAATTACAATTATAGATTAAAAGTCATAAATAATTAAATAATTGTTATTTATTTGCTGGTGGTTTAGCATGTCTGTCTATATACGCATTTCATTGGTGCTTCAATCAAATCATCAGTACACAGAGAAAACAGATTCGTTGAGACAACCGAATTTGTTGCCAATCGAATTTTGGTGGTTGCACCAACTATATAGAATTCTGGTATAACGACTGCAATTTTCTTATATTTTAATTATAACCCTTAAACAAATAGTTGCAGCAACAGAAAAAATTGGTTAACAGTATGGAATTTGAAAAAAAGTTATTCTTGCTGCCGAAAATGTTGTTAGTATAACTGAAACAATATCATAATTGGTACCTGTGAAAGAAAAATTGGCCTTCCTTGCTGAAATAAAATAAGCAATAAACGCAAATAAAAATATACAAATTAAGAAATTTATGTTTAAAAATTTTTTAAACGCACTAATAATCCCAATTTATTATTTTACTTATTAAGTAAAATATTTTTTTTTTATTAAAAATACATTGAAATTGATTATTGAGGGGTTTAGCTGGATCCTATGCGCATTTCACTGTTGCTAATGCAGATCATCAGGGAACCTTTACCCAAATTTCTTAGAACAACTAATTGTTGTTATTTACATTTATTTTCTTTTACATATTCTTACAACTACAATTTGAAGCTGAAAAAAAGTCAGCCAATGTAGCAATAGTAAAGTAAGAAAATAAAAAAACATGTTGATTATTGAGTTCTTGTTTCAACTTTGTTATTTGTTGTTAGGCTTCTCATTTGTTTAAATGAAAGTTTATAACATAATAACTCTAGTTGTTCTAAGAAATTTGGGTAAAGGTTCCCTGATCATCTGCATTAGCAACAGTGAAATACGCATAGGATCCAGCTAAACCCCTCAATAATCAATTTCAATGTATTTTTAACAAAAAAAAAATATTTTACTTAATAAGTAAAATAATAATTTGGGATTATTAGTGCGTTTAAAAAATATTTAAACTTAAATGTTAACAATTCCCATAAAAACACTAATTAATAAGAAATTTATTATTTAACATATTGTCATAAGTTATTTTTAATTGAAATTTATTTATTTCAACCACACATTTTGAACAGCCACAAACCTGTTATCTTATGCACAGACTTTCAAAAACCATTTGAGAATTCATAACTCATAATATCTTCGGAAGTCACAAAAGTTAATTTTTAATTTGCTGCAACGAGTATAAACTATGATAGTAAGCTCAACCTATAGTTAGTTGCAGCAACTGATAGAAAGTGTTTGTTTTAACCTTAATATAGAACGACAATTTTTTAGTTGTCAATACCAAAAGTTGGTGGTAACATCCAATTCATAATATTTTATTCGGTTGTGTTAACCAATCAATGAATTAGTCATGGCAAAAGCATACGCTCGCTTGATGCAATCAATTTAAGAATTGTCAGAATCATATCTTTATTACAATTATGCCCTATGGCAATAAACATGGATTGTTTTTTGAATTAACAGAAAATTGATTGTGTGAACTGAAATATAGTTTATGCAAATGATATTTTGTTGGCCTAACCATTTTCCAACCAATCTTTTTTCTGGGTGTAGACTTCAATCACAACTCCTAAACATTTATGAAAATATGTCAAATAATAAATTTCTCAAGGTTATAAATGATTATTTTTAGGACAAAATCAGTAAATTATGTCAACGATTAATATTATATAACAACAATTCCCTACAACACTTTTTTCCTTGAACTGAATCTCTTTTCACATTTTATTCACGATAGGGGTGAATTTATTTCGTTGTGTAAATTGCGTTACCCTCAGTTAATTTCTCTAATTTTTTTTTTAAATTAATTTTCACCGAAAATTTTTTTTCAATCATCAGAATGTTTTGAATTTTCGTAGATTTTTTTTTATTAAGTGCACAATATTTCAAAATGTTGAGCGGTTCAAAAGTGTTTTATAATTTTTAAGAGGACTAACTTTGATTCAAGTTTAGCAAAGTATAAATACTTTGAGCGTAAAATAAAAATGTATAAGTTATCCACCCAAGTATGTTTGTACATCACAACATCCATCGAGTTATTTTTACAGTAAAAAGTGTCATTTTGTAACGTCGTGTTATTTATTTGCATTTGAATTAAATATAAACAAAATGGTCAAAAATAAACACGGAAACAAATAAACAAATATTCTTACACAAAGTGTTAGTTAGCATTTGTTGTAAGTGCTGGCAAAACTTAGAGGACATGATTTAAATAAATAATACTTGAAGAAAATGATGACATTTAAAAGTAATAATTTTTGCACGCAGACTAGATAGAAAAAGTCTTGTATCTGATTGCACATAAGTACATACATACATACATATGTCTGTATGTATAAAAATCTTTACATACCCTGCAGAAAATGCGAATATTGAAATTGTAGTGATTTGCTAGTGACATTGTCAGTAGTACTACTGACCAGATGTACCCCAGCCAATGTAATTATCTATTGTCATTGAAAATCCACCACTAGACTGTAGCAATACTGACTAAGTAGTTCTTTTGTGACCACATGGAGACATTGGCTCCAAAGATTCACTAGTAAATTTTAGGGGCTCTAGTCTACAATATCGATATTTCCTCGCTCGATGTTAATAGTAAAATTGTAGTAATTTACTAGTGACATTGTCAATAGTAAAACTGAATAGGTACACCGCAGCCAATGTAATCGACCATATCGAGCCATAACCGCTAAAATAGCTTAAGCGACACATTTTTTGGACTTCGTTTTTTTTTGAAGAAAATCGACTATTTACGATCGCAAATAATCGATTTTGGTAAAAAAATGAAGTTAGAAAATTATGACGCTTAAGGTATTTTGGCGGTTATAGCACGATTTGGAGACATTTGAACTAAAGATTCACTAGTACATTTTAGTGACCTTCGTCTACAATTTTATAAGGGTTGGGCAACAAACTTAAATACATACATACCTACATACATATGTACGTAAGTTTTTAACATTATTGCATAGCATAATAAAAAAGAAAAACAAACTATTGACGCGTTCATTGACAATGTCACCAGAAATACATTAGAACTGTTGTCTCTAACGTGTCTCTACTCGCGCATAAAAGGAAAGTTGTCGACATTTCAACTAGTGCAATTGTCGGTAGAAAAAAGAGTGTTGACATAGAAACATATGGTTCTAGGTTGACTAGAGGGTATGTACATATGTAAGTGTGTATATTAGGGTTTCTAATTTCCCGGACTTTTTCAATTCCCGGGAACCGAGAAGTAAAATGTTTTATTCCCGGGAATTCCCGGGAATTTCAAATACATATGAATTTAATTAAATGACGTCAATAAAAAATATAATTTTATGAAAAAGTATACATCACAAAAAAAAGTATTATGAATAATTTTGTAATATATATTAAAATATTTGTAATATCAATTAAAAAATTAACTAAATTTTGACCTATAAACAATTTTATAATATTAATTAAGTTTTTCCACTCAAATTAATTAATAATTGATTCAATTAAATCAAATCAATTAAATTCTTAATTGAAAACATTAATTGGTGAATACTTTTTTCTGTGGACATTCAAATCAAAAACAAAACAACTTTATTCATTAATTTTATCAACAACATTTAAAAAAACTAATCAAAAAAATCATATGCTTTGAGTTAAGCATGGATGGAAATTCCATCTAGATCTGCCAATCTAGATACTTTTTTCTATAAAGACTTCAAAGTTAAAAATATTTCGTAACGCTGGAAGTTGTTGGATTGTACATATTATGCATCGTTACAGAGTTGTATTTTTAAGTAATGAAACAACGAACAGCAATGTAAAAAAAACCAATTCCAAAAACCGATATATTAAATTCCCGAAAATTCCCGTTGAAAATTTCCCGGGACTTGCAAAAAAATAATTCCCGGGAATTCCCGGGATTTTTTTCCCGCGTAGAAACTCTAGTGTATATGTATAAATTAAATTTGTAGTGTTAAATTTACAAGGTGTATCTACATACATACACACCTACATACATATCGCAGCTGTTCCTCTAAAAGGGGTCAGTCAACTCAAAATTTTACGATTTTGGCAGAAAGTGATATATGTACATATATACATACATACAAACAGTGGTCATATATATACATAAACATGTACATATGTATACCCACTGTAAAAATCTTACATAACTTTCCCTACTTTTTCGAAAAAAAAAATACAGTTGTATCCCTCTGTGTGATATAAAAAAAGTATACGGAAAATTTGTAAATTTTCAGTCGACACCTTTTGAGGAAACCACTGCGATATGTATGTATGTATGTTTATATACAACTTTTTTACTTTGTAGTAGGGATGTAACGAATGTTCGCATTCGCTTTCGCATTCGCTTTCGCATTCGCAAATTATTCGCTTACTTTTGATATTTGCATTCGCTAAAATGTATGCGAATATATCAAGCGAATACTAGAGACAAAAAAATTATTTCTTTTATGAAAATAATTTGCGATTAACAAACTTCAAAAAGAAAATTATTTTAAGCTTCTTACAAGTAAAGCATTCTAATCAAAGCCTTAAAATTTTACCGGAAAACTTTTCTCTAAATATTTTCTCATAAGTATTAAAATGAAACCAAATTCCAGCGGCGCTTGGAAATATTTTTCAGTTTTTGAAAAATAAAAGGCAATGTTTGATTTGCGCTAAAATATTTTTGCTTAAGACTAGTTACTCTGTTCAAACTTTTGATAAAACATTGAGTATCACTCATTACTTCGTACAACAAATTTCTAATCCAAAGAATATTAACTAGTCCTTCTTTGTTGTAAATTCCACGCGAAACAGGTGCCACTCATATTATTTCTCATGAAAACTTATATTTATTTATTGTATATTATATTTATTTATTGTATATTTAGTATTCTGCCTACCCGTACTTTGCCGGCGCTCATAAACGCCACTGGCCAATTTTTGATGAAGGCAGTTGAATGCCTGTTTATTTATTTTGTTTTATTGCTGAGCTGGTGAAAGCTCTATTAATTAAAACACTTTGTCAGTTTGAGGCAGGATCAATCTGTGTTCTTTATTTAAATTTTTTCCTTCTTTTATACTAATTTAACATTTTCCAATACATAATAATTTGTTGTTGTTTATTCCAAATACATTCCAAATACATTCCAATTTAATAATTTAATTTTTGTAATTCTCTACTTAAATATTGTTTGTGTAAAATAACGTAATTTAACTTAATACTAATTTATAATTAACTACATACTAATTATATTTAAATATGAGATACTTTACAATATGTTTTTCCCAAGATGAACAGAATACAACTTCTGCAAGATTTTTTCAGGAAAAATTTATTCCAAATTTTCTTAATATGTATTTTTACAGCATTTCACATGAAATGATGAAGAGAGTACCAGGCTTAAGGGCCAAAGTCCGAATGGGTTCATTGCCTACCATTTTGTAAAATTATTATTAATTATTATCTATACTTACTCTTATATAAATTTATTTGCATTTGATATTTTAACGAATTGTAATATTTGCATTCGCTTTCGCATTCGCTTTCGCAAAAATTAAAACGTATTATTCGCTTTCGCATTCTCATTCGGTAAACTGGTATTCGTTACCTCCCTACTTTGTAGTAACATTTACACAATCCTGTTAAATAATATACTGTTAAGTTTAGCGCAAGCTCTCATAATTTTCCTCTCTCTCTCTCTCTATTAACTTTTTAAATTGTTTTTATCCATATCTTTATTTGTTATGGAATACTATTCTTTTATCACCGTTATTCAATATGATTTTGTTTTTTTTTAATCAGTCAGCTGGTTTATGTGTGTCCATGTTCCACATGGTTTCGTAAAAAAAAATTTTAATGCTCTTAATATTTATGCGCACTCCCTTACTGTAAATCTCTACTACGTAAATTTCAACCAGTATTGCCATTTTGCTGTAATTCATAAGGGCATGGGGAATGAACGAGTAATTTCAATTAAACTGAGCATCGAAATTGAACTTATGCATATGGCTGGGAGGTCAAATATTGTTATAAACTTAAATTATGCCATTACAATATATCAAAATTATTGCAGATGCTACCGAGCATCCATAGTATGCTACCGCCCTAAGAGTAAGCTATCCTATAACCTATCAGTTATTAACCTATTCTAGAGTCAATAAAATAAAAGTTCTCTAATTTTAAAAATATCGTCAGTCAAATTATTTGTACATTCTTTTTTCTACGTGAATTTATTTTAATAAATATACAAATTATGTAATTATATACATACATACATATCGTCAGCTAAAACGCAAAAAGGCGTAACTAACAAAAAATTCAAAATCCAGTTTTTGAGTGATTATTATGAATGCCTTTCAACTACATGTTTTGACAAAATTTTACACTTCTGTGACCAAAAATTAACCCAAAACACAAAGGCACTTGCATTTTTTTACACTAGATCATAAAGAGTCACAACTCAAAAAATTTCAGATGCTGAATGGTGGCAAACAACTCTTGATACTATACAAATGACTTAAAAGCAAGCATAACGGTATTTTATATTCTTCAAGAAGACTGTAGTGCAAAAGAAAGTGTTGAGGTCGTTATAGATTTCTTAAATTAATTGGTTTATAAAAAAGCAAAAGCACTTTTATAATTTTGAGTTGTGACTCTTTATGATTTAGTGTGCGATATGTAGGTACATATTTATAATTTTTCTCTGTTCGCGCACGTTTTATGCTGGCAATGCGTAATTTATAAAATTCCTTTTGGTAACACTGATTTGAACTATGTCCCTTTTCGCACGTACATACAACATACATATATACATATCCTGCTGCTCTTGAATTTGTCCTTGAGAAGGTTTTTTGGCATACAATCTAAATCGTACACTTAAACACACACACACACACTCCAGTATATAAACATTGTGTCATATACAGACTTTGTGAGCATGAATATTTTCTAAGCTTCTTCCTAATGCTTTATCTGAACAAAAAAAAAAAACAAAACAAAACAAAAAACGCATTGTGGTATACTCGTACATAATATGTATACCACAATGCGTTATGTATCTACATTAGGGTATTCAATTAATCGGGTTTTTGTTTTGATCGGTTAATCGCACGATTAATTAATCGAGGCTTTGGTTTAATCGGTTAGCAACACAGTGTGGCAAAAAAAAAATACCTGCGAAGTCTTACTATTTTTCTGGGAGGTATTGTCGAGTATAACAACAATATGTATTTGAAATTTTTGAAACACCTCCAAAATCTTGAGTTACTATATTGGTATAGGGAATCAGAAAAAAAGGATAGTTCCAGGGTTGGAAAGTTTATTTTTTTTTATATAAAATTAAGCAGGTCAAATTATTTTTTTCGTCTTGCGAAAGCGTAAGAGCTACGGACCTGAAATTTGGACAGAGTATGTAGAACTTTGGCCGCTACAACAATAAATACATGAGAGTTAATAATTTAAGGGTGTTCCAAACCGAGCAACGAAAACTGTTAAAATCCCATGTAATATACATACAGTTGTATGTATATACACTTTAAATTTGTAAATTTAGTCTATTTTTATACAGACTATAACAATTAACACTTAAATTAAAAAATTCAAATTAAAGGGTGTTTTATCAGTTAATGTAATTTGAATATTTAATTTGGCAACTTGCTGTACCTTGGAAACCGTAAGAGCCGAACTCTTGAAATTTTCTAAGACCAAAAAATCCCAAAATTATAAAATCGCCAAAACGAAAAAAAATCTCCAAGCACAAAAAAAATAGCCAAAACGAAAAAAAGCGCCAAATTAAAAAAATTTAAATAATCGCGAAAAACCGGAAAAATCGCCAAAATGAAAAAAATCCCCAAAATGAAAATATCGCCAAAATAAACGCTAAAAACCGATAAAAATCGTAGAAACGAGAAATAAGCGACAAAACTACAAAAAATCGTTTAAACAGAAAAAACGGCAAAAGTATAAAGAAAATGTATCGCTAAAGAACAGTCTATATATAAAGCAAGTAAGAGTGCTATATTCGGCTGTGCCGAATCTTATATACCCTTTACCAACGTACGTACATATATATAGTATACAGACACATACATACATATTTGTTCTGTGAAAAAATTTATCATTTTTTTCTCTAAAGCAATTAATAGTAAGTGACCTTTCAGTATTTTTCGATTAAAGAATTTGATTCAATTATTTTATTTTCGATATTAGCAATAGTTGAATATTTTACTCTACACTCTGTGGTTGAGCAATATTTTACATTCACTCATATTCCAGTCAACATCGACGTCACGTCAATACAGTACCAAAAAATTGTTGCTTGTTTACTCGCTCTCGAGATGTTCAAAAACCGTGGTGCTATTTAATAACTCTAAAATATTCTTAGTATTGCACCTCCATACCAAGTAAACTAACTTGTTTTATATTTTCCCGTATTCAATAATCATGATGTTGCAAAACTGCTTAGTGTCTTGATTTAAAGTTCCAATTGCAAGTGGTATTATGTAAACGTTTTATTATTACAGGATTTTTTTGAAATTTGTTCAGCATAAAGGAAAATAAAACGGAACATGTCCTTTAATTTATCTTTAGCGATAAATTTTAGTTTTATCTCCATTTACTAAAAATTAATAGTTATTGTGCTGAGAGTACAATAAGCACAAACCTTCGCTTATATTTCAATTAGATATCCATAAAAAATTAAACATGTATAAAAAATCTTGAGTAATGATTTTCCTAAAAGATGAAATCTGTTTAACTGAAAAAAAATATTTTTGGTTATTTTTTTACCGAAACTTTTTTCAATCTCCAACCCTGTAACCATATTTCTGAGTTTTCTGTTTCTAAATACTAATTTATTTCTTTCTAAAATATAGAATATATTTAATTACCAAAGAAATAATTAGTTTTATATACCAGAAAAATTTAAGTTTTCCAGCTCCGGAGCTATGTCTTTTATTTTTCTAATTTCTATGCCAAACTATCTTGTAAACAAAAAGAAAAAACTGGCTTCACCTAGTTACTTTTGTAAAAAAAACAATAAATTTACCAACCCTGGAATCAACCTTTTATATTTTTCTGATTTAAAAAATTAAGTTAAGTGAACAAAGAAATAAAAAAAAATTAATTTTATACTTTAGTATCAAAAAAAATTCGAAGTTTCCATCATTGGAGCTGTAATTTTAATATTTAAAATTTTATACGCCAAACTTTTCTTTCAGAAGCATAAAATATATTCAATTTATAAAGAAAACGAAAAAGTTTTTAGACGTATTTAATTTTGCATAACACAATGTAAGTTTTCCAACTCTGGAATCATAATTTATGATTTTTCTAATTCTTTATACCAATTTAGTTCTTTAAAAAATACATAAAATATGTTAAGTGAACAAAGCAAGAAGGAAAAAACAAAAAAACTTAGTTTTACTTAGTTACGCTATTATCAAAAAAATTCAAAGTTTCCATCTCTGGAGTCTTGGTTTTCATTTTTATAGTTTTATACGCCAATTTTTTCTTTCAGAAGCATAAAATATATTTAATTTATAAAGGAAAAATTAATTATTTAGACCTATTTAATTTTACATAACACAAAAAGTGTAAGTTTTCCAACCCTGGAATCATAATTTTGGATTTTTCTGATTATTGATACCAATCAAGTTGTTTAAAAAATATATAAAATAGGTTAAGTGAAAAAAGCAAAAACGAAGTAAAAAAAACTTGGTTTCATTTAATTCCTTTAATATTAAAAAATTCAGTAAAGTGCGACTTTGCCTCACGCACAAAGGGTTCCGTATATGCGGTTTTGAGCATTTTTCAATGTGGCGTTTTTGCTTTTTTGAAGTTTTTTAAGTTTAAACGATTTTTTTAGTTTTGTCGCTTTATTCTTATTTTGGCGATTCTTTTATGGTTTTGGAGATTTATTTTTCAATTTGGCGATTTTTTTTTTATTCTGACTAAGTTTTTCTGTTTTTGGGGTTTTTTTATTCCGGCGATTTTTTTCATTTTGGCGAATTTTTCTGTTTTTATGAAATTTTTTATATTGGCAATTTTTTTCATTTAGGCGATTTTTTTTTTAATTTGGCGATTTTTTTTTCTGTTTTTAGGGTTTTTTTTCATTTTGGCGATTTTTTTTCATTTGGCGATTTTTTTTCTGTTTTTGGGGTTTTTATCATTTTGGCGATTTTTTTTTATTTTGGCGATTTTCACGTTTTTTCGCGATTTATTTTAGTCTTAGAAACTTTTTTTATTTTGGTGCTGTTTTTGCTTAGGCGATTTTTTTTTGGCGATTTTTTTCGGTTTGGCGATTTTATAATATTTTGATTTTTTAGTTTTACCGTTTTTGAAAATTTCAATTGCTCTTACGGTTTCCAAGATACAGCAAGTTGTCAAAATTGCATAGTCAAAATTGCATTAACTGATGGAACACCCTTTAATTAATTTTTTTGAAATTTTAGTGTTAATTTTTGTAGTCTGTATAAAAATACACTAACCTTACAAATTTCAAGTTACATACAATTGTATGTATATAACATGGGATTTTAACATTTTTCGTTTCTCGTTTTGGAACACCCTTTAATTTCCAATTCTCATGTATTTTTTGTTGTAGCGGCCAAAGGTCTACACACTGTGTCCAAATTTCAGGTCTCTAGCTCTTACGGTTCTAGCGAAAATGCCCTGCATAGTTTTAGACATAGTTAACTTTACATAACACAAAAAGTTAAAGTTTTCCAACTCTGGAAACGTCTTTTTAATTTTTTTATATTTTTAATATAAAATTCCAATTTTAGTCGTACTGAAGTGTAAAATAAGTTTATTTATTAAAAAAAATAAAAATTTGTTTTCGGTAGTGACTTTTATATGGCAAAATAAAGTTTCAGTGTTCCAGCTCTGAAACCGTTTGCTCGATTTTGCGGATGTTCAATACCAATCTAAGTTGGACCATTTCTGACACACCAAGAACGAAGTCTCTAGCTTTTCTGGGAGCTTCGGAAAACCGATTTCACGTACACCAGACGGACGGACGGACAGGCGGACGGACGGACATCGCTTATTCATCTTCCCTATTCATAAGAACCCAGAATATATGTATAAATTTTATGGGTCGCATATGAATATTATGGAAATTACACACGGAATGCCAAACCTAAATATACCCTTTTCCATTTTTGGTAAAGGGTATAATAAATAAAAATTTGTTTTTGGTAGTTACTTTTATATGGCAAAATAAAGTTTAAGTTTTCCAGCTCTGCAATCGTCTGCTCGATTTTGCTGAATTTCAATACCAATCTATTTTGGAAAATTTCTGACACACCAGTCCACGAAGTCTTTAGCTTTTCTGGGAGCTTCGGAAAACCGATTTCACGTACAGACAGACGGACATCGCTTTTTCGTCTTCCCTATGCATAAGGATCCAGAATATATATATTTTATGGGTCGCTTATTGATATTATAGAAATTACAAACGGATTGACAAACCTATATATACCCTTTTACCATTTTTTTGGTAAAGGGTGTAAACAAGTTTTGCAGCTAAATACAAAGAAGATGCCTGACAACTTGTGTGTGAAATGTGTCAAAATTTTTGTTTGTTTACAACGAATCAGCTGTTGTCTAACTATTTGTTAACCAATGACATTTGACGGTTTAACTAATGGTAAACAAAAAGCTGTGAATCAAATATTATTGGTTAAACTTCTGCTACTCGTATTAGCTAACTAATGACTGTTAATTTGGGCCCTAATGGAATTTTAACTGACTTTATAGAAATGATTAATGTTATGCCAATATTATTTATATCCTTTTTTTTGTGTGCTAAAGTATACAACAAAATGGAAAGTCACGAACATTTGGCGGTAAAATTTTTATATTGCACAGGCAGCAATTACAAATAATAAATTAGTAAATTTAATGGCGTCATTGCATTTGGCGCAGCTGTGTGTCAAAGTTTTACACTCTTCTTCATGTGCTTACCCACAAATTTTATCTAATTAAGTATTTAAATGATTTAATTACTAAAAACAAAATACTTTATGATACACACAGCAGCTTTGAAGGGTTTCGTTCGGACACTACATACGTAATACTATATGAACTTTAACCTTAGCGGTTTTTTCGTTTTGAGGATTTTTTATTTATATTTTGTTATGGCATTTTTTCGGTTTTAGCGTTTTTTTTTAGTTTTAGCGTTTTTTCGGTTCTTACGATTTTTTTTTTTTGGTTTTTAAGATTTATTTAGTTTTGGCTCTTTTCTTCGTTTTCTTTTTATAAAACATATTTTGCGTTTTAGCGATTTTTTAGTTTTGACGCTGATTTTTATCGATTTATTTTAATTTTGATGATATTTTTCACTTAAACGTTTTTCGTTTTGGCGATTTTTTATGTAGTATAACAAAATGAAAAAAATCGCCAAAAACCGAAAAAACGAAAAAATCTCAAAAAAAGAAACTAGCGCCAAAAGTTAAAAGTTCGCGTAATATTGCATAATATTGCATATTATGTAGTGTTCTTAAAAAGGCCTTCGTGTGCCAATCAAAGTCACACTTTACTGAACTTTTATTTAAATTCAGTTTTAATCGTTTTTTTCATAATGATTTTATATTGTTTCTGATGTTTTTCTTATATTTTTCATGCACAACTTCAAGTACTTTTAATTTTATCTTCATGTCTTCTGGCAACGCATTCTTAAATTTTTTACAACTTTTGCAAAGCTTTTTGTTTTAAACATAAAATGTTTTTCAGTATTTATCAAATTATCCTCGGTTTCTCTCAATCATTTCATTTGTTCCTTCAGGCAACACATTCCACTTTTTTCTAGCATTCTATTATTTTCTTAACATAAGGTGGCAAATTGCCACTTTTCGACCGCCTTTCCACTTTTTCGACTGTCTTGCCACTTTTTGTCGCCCTTTTTTAAGGTGATTTATATAAAAATACATTAAAAATAAAAAGTTTAATGTCTTTTTCTCGTTTTTTTTTTAATTTTGTCCCTTTTTTTTTAATAAATCCCCTTTTTGGTGCCACTTTTTGAAAAATGTCATCGGTCACCCTGTCTGTAATAATATCTTAATTTCCTTCGGTTTTTCTCTCCACTGCTTGCAAGTGTCTTTTTTTTCGATATTTTTGCTTATCTTAATTCAATTAATTTAAAAATATGTAATTAGGGTTCCGTACACCAAAGGTGAAAAAGGAACCCTATTGTTTTCGCTACGCTGTCCGTCTGTCCGTCTGTCCGTCTGGCCGTCTGTCCGTCTGTCCGTCTGTCCGTCTGTCCGTCTGTCCGTCTGTCCGTCTGTCCGTCTGGCCGTCTGTCCGTCTGTCCGTCTGTCCGTCTGTCCGTCACAGGGTATTTTCTCGAGAACCGTAAGAGCTACGGACCTGAAATTTGGACAGAGTATGTAGACCCTTGGCCGCTACAACAACAAATACATGAGAGTTGGAAATTAAAGGGTGTTCCAAAACGAGCAACGAAAAATGTTAAAATCCCATGTAATATACATACAATTGTATGTATGTATATTACATGGGACCCTTGGCCGCTACAACAACAAATACATGAGAGTTGGAAATTAAAGGGTGTGCCAAAACGAGCAACGAAAAATTTTAAAATTTCATTTAATATACACACAATTGGATGTATATGCACTTGAAATTTGTAAAGTTCGTGTATTTTTATACAGACTACAACAACTAACACTAAAATTTAAAAAAATTTAATTAAAGGGTGTACCATCAGTTAATGTAATTTCGACTATGTAATTTTGAAAACTTGCTGTATCTTGGAAACCGTAAGAGCAAACTTCCTGAAATTTTCAAAAACGGTAAAACAAAAAAATCTCAAAATTATAAAATCGCCAAACCGAAAAAAAATCGCCAAAATAAAAAAAAAATCGCCAAAACGAAAAAAGCACCAAATTAAAAAAAAATTTCTAAATCGAAAATAAATCGCGAAAAACCGAAAAAATCGCCAAAATGAAAAAATCGCCAAAATGAAAAAATCGCCAAAATGAAAAAAAAATCGCCTAAATGAAAAAATCGCCAAAATGAAAAAAAATCGCCAAAATGAAAAAAACCGCCAAAATGAAAAAAAATCGCCAAAATGAAAAAAATTTTCAAAATTAAAAAAAAAATCGCCAAAATTAAAAAAAATTGCCAAAATTTAAAAAATCGTTAAAACGAGAAAAAAAGAGAAAAATAATAAAAAAAACACTATTTCAGCTGAAAAAACGTAAAAAACACTGTATTAAAAAATGCTCAAAGCCCAACGTACGGAACCCTTCGTGCGCGAGTCAAAGTCGCACTTTACTGAATTTATTTTTTTTTTAATTTTGCTATTACGAGTACGATGTCTCACGTGACCAATTTTATGTAGAAAGTACAATCACAAATCTTTGTATTTTTCAGCGCGTTTGGTTTTGCTTTAATTATAATGTACTTTCGACACACTGATAAAAAATGTTTTTTTCAATGTCGCACGTGACATTAAAATATGTGGTTTTGCAAGCGATAAACTTATAGTTATTTGTAATTGCATAGTTTTTTATGCATTCTTTTTTGACTTTTTGTAATCTCAGACAAATTTTAGAGAGCAAAATTCATTGAATAACGCCACTCTTTAAGAAAGCTTATCAAACCAAAGCGACCAAAAGATATATTTATTTATTAACAGTATTCTTAAAAATATTTTTGTGACTGACTTTACCTATGCCTGCACATAGGAAGTAACAACGTCGTTGTCAACGAAATTTCACAAAAGACCGGCAAGACTATACGGTTATCCGTGGCAAATAAGTCAACCAGTGCGAGCAAGACAAAAAAAACGAAGGCCAAACAACACACACAAGCCTGACCGCACTTAAGAAATAGTTACGATGACGCGAGAGCTGTTCTTCAGCCCAGAGCTGCTTAACGACTGATAAAAAGATATATCTAAATGAAAAAGGTTTACGGTTTTGCGATTTTGCATTCGAATAACTCGAAATGGGCGTCTCCAAGAGATGAGTGTGGAAACCATTTTTATACAAGATCAAATGAAGTGATTCGATGATGTGAATTCTTCTGCATTATTATCTCAAAAAACAAATTTTTTTGTTTTATCTTGTAATCAAAGAGGAATGTGAATAAACAAATGACAAATTTTTAGAACAAAAATTAAAAACGCTAGTAGATATTTCAACAGAGTTTAAATGAAAATATTTTAATTTTGAATTTGGTTTGATAACGTACATCGTAATTTTGCCCCTGTATAACTCAATGTCAGTCAGCAGTTTTATGTAAAAAGAAATCAATGCAATGTTATGATTACAAAATTGCTCAACAGCTTTTATTTTTTATTTTTGCAATGTTTTCCATTTCGGGCTTAAGTAGGTTTTTTTGCGTGACTGGCTTTGTTGAAGAAACCCTAGTAAAATATATAAAATAGAGGTTAAAGAAAGCAAATAACTAAATTTGCCTCCATAAAATCGAGTCTTTTTAAATTAAAATAAAAACTTAAATGCTGTGGTCTACACGCAACATTACATTAGCGGGATTCACTGTTCGTATTAAATTTAAACCCCTTTTTTTTAAAGAAAACGAAACTTTTTTTACTTCCTATATATTTCTGTAGGCCATCAGCAGCTCTACGTTAGGTAAAACTTTAAGAAAACTCCAGTCACGTTGTTCAGAAATGCAAGATTAACTGCTTGCTGTCGCACGCGACAAAAAAATGTAATTTCTCGGAGAAATTCCCATATGTGTAACCATTATAACAAATTCTCTCATATTAACTTTAATTTGATTTTTAATAAATAACATTTTCACACATTTCTGGTAAACCAACCACGAA
The DNA here is from genome assembly GCA_944452675.1 of Tachina lurida. Taxonomy (NCBI): domain Eukaryota; kingdom Metazoa; phylum Arthropoda; class Insecta; order Diptera; family Tachinidae; genus Tachina; species Tachina lurida. Next base: position 57,012,298 of record OX101752.1, read on the forward strand.
ATTAAAAGAAAAGATAGTTAAAAAATGTCTATCCTTTTATTAATTTTTCAAATGTAAAAGTTTAGTTTTTTAAATGAATTTTGTAAATATGGTGGCAATATTTTTGGTGTGGGCCGTTTGAACTAAAGCAAATTGATGTCACTATTAAGTTTTGCTCACAGGGGTCCAATTCTAAAAAAATGTCAGTCTAATTCATACCTATATATTTTTATAGCTACACAGAGAAAACAGTGCCTACTAAATACCTCATAAAATAGAACAAAGTTAAAAGATATATATATATATATATATATATATATATATATATATATATATATGTTTTTTTTCAATAAGGGAATCTAATTAATTTCATAGGGAAAACCTTTTTGAAAAAATCAATTAGAATTTTTCTAGTTTTTATGAGGTTATCTTACTGATTTTTTCAATAAGGTTTTCTTCTTGTTTTTATTAGGCGACCTCATAAAAAATAAAAAAAAATTGCGTCTTTATTCTCTGTACTTATGTATTTTCATTTAAATTCTATACCATATACATATGTATGTATGTATGTATCTAGTATATTGTAGATGTTATTTATTTATACAAACATACATAAACATTATGTTATATTCTTAACTAACTTACTCACCAAGTATTGAACCAGCAAACTTCTAACTGATAAACAAGCACTCTAACCAGTATGCTAACAAGCTGCATGAATAACCATTGAAATTATTGTGCAAACATTCTTATACAAAAATGAAAAAGATCATAAAAAAATTGTCTGTATGTCTATTTATAGATATGAAATAACAAGACACTTCATAAAATCAAGAAGATTTCCTTACTAAAAAAATCAGTAAGATGCTTTACACATAATCATATAGGAACCTGATAAAATCAAGAAGAAAAGCTTGTTGAAAAAATAAATAAGATAGCCTAATCAAGAAGAAACCCTTTCTAAAAAAATCAATAAGGCAACCTAATAAAATCAATAAGAAAAGAAATCCCTATAGTTTACAATTTATAAGAAAACCTAATAGAATCAAGAAATTTGTCTCTATGGATTGTTTTTTTGGTGCCAAAAATAGCGGAAATTGCGTAAAAAAAGTTGTGAATAATAAGATTTCTTCTTGATTTTATGTGGTTTTCTTCTTGATAAAATTAATAAGATTTACCACATAAAAACAATAAGGAATCTCTATGAAAGAATCTTCGCTTCTTTCTGCTGGTATACCCCTTAACCTAAAAAGTTTTCATAGAAAAAAGCTTTTTGATTCTATGAGGCAGTTTTTTCCTTGTGACTGCTATTAATGTCACGACGCAGGAGCTAGCACGCGATTTTCGTAACAAAAATAATCTATACTTTTATAGTTATATATTTATTTTTGTTTTGATTTCTTTGCACTTAAAAGCAGAGTAAAAAAATGAACGAAATAAAATGTTTGATTTTGTTTTGTTTCGTTCTCTGAAGTGAGTGAAATAAAAACAAACAAATAACAATGAGAGCGATTGCTCAATTTGTTTTTGTATTGTTTTTGTACATGAGCACAAACCAGAGAACCCAGCTTATTAGGTGTAAGTCAGCTAACAGCCGTCACCGGCCACAAACAATACATTAATTTAATCGTACACTGCTAGAAAAGAAAATAATGGGATATAAATATGTATAAATATATAAAATATAATACAATTTTATTGCATTGTTATTTAATACATTAAGTTTTTTTGAACTTGAGCCGAATGATATAAAATTGAAAAAAAATTAGACGCACCCAATTTATAATTTAAAATATCTTTTATACCGAAAAATAACAGTTGAAGAACCACACAAGCGTTCTGGACCCGTACAGTGCCATAATTGTCAAGAATATGGCCACACAAAGACTTACTGCAAATTACCTACAGTTTGTGTTATTTGCGGTGAGTTGCACGGTACTGCCAGTTGTACTAAACCAAAAGATCAATCAGAAAAAAATGCAGTAATTGTGGAGGTAATCACACCGCTAATTATAGAGGATGTCCTGTATATTCTTTCGTTAAAAAGACTATGGGGCAAAAACCTAAAGTAGCTCCAGTACAAACAGCAAACACTTACTCCGCCACTCTTGCGCAAGTGAGCCAACCAGTTACTTCACGTGTATGGTATGCCGATGCTGCTAAGGCAAGCTCTACTCCCACACAAAATGTTCCACGGCCAAATACTTCAACAAATACAAACTCAGGCTTTAATTTTAATCGCCTTGAAGCTACTATTGAAAATCTGGTGCAAACTATAAACAATTTTACAACAAGTATGACTATCATGATGCAAGAAATGTTGCGAATGCAAAATACTCTGCTTCAAGCATTAGTTAACAAGCCATGAACACGTTAAAAATATGTTTCTGGAACGCAAACGGCATTCGCCAACACAAAAACGAACTTGAGCACTTCCTCACGGAAAAAAATATTGATATAATGTTGGTCTCTGAGACTCACTTGACATCGAGAAGCTACTTTAAAATAAATGGTTACACTCTATATGATTCAAAGGACCCGATAGGAACAGCATGCGGTGGATCAGCAATTCTGATAAAGTCAAGACTCAAGCACTATATTCTGGACAAAATTTGTGAAGAACATCTACAAGCAACAAATATTTGTGTCGAAAATTTTTGCTCAAATTTTGTCATATCATCAACTTACTCCCATCCTAGGTTCGCAATTACTTGGCCCTTGCTTCATAGCAGCTGGCGACTACAATGCAAAACATACGTTCTGGGGTTCGCGTCTTATTACACCTAGAGGTCGGGCTTTGTTCAACACAATTTCAAAAATGGGCTTGGACGTCATTTCGAGTGGGGAGCCCACTACGGGGCTACGGACATATAAAAAATTCCGGATGTTATAGATTTTGGAGTCATGAAAAATATTTCTAGGGAATTAGTTCATGTTGAAGCGTCTCAAGATCTCTCCTCCGATCACTCTCCCACGATCATTACAATTTGTAGCCCAATAAGAAGTGACTTACCTCACCCGTATGTGAAGACGATCAACCGTGTTAATTGGCTGGGGTTCAGAAAATATCTCAGTAGTCATTGTACGGAAAACATTACGCTAAGAATATCCGAAGATATTGAATTTAACATTGGCAATCTTATCAAAAATATAAAACAGGCTGCTGAACATGCGACTACCTCCCACCCGCAGACTGGATTTAATAGCATTTACTCTACGGATATTGAACGTCTCGTAAGTGAAAAAAGAAGAGCTAGAAGGGAATGGCAACAGCACAGATCGCCCCAACATAAAATCAGATTTAAAGAGTGCACTAAACGACTCCAAGACTTGCTTGCATTTGAAAAAACTGCATCTTTTAAAAACTATCTGGAAGGTCTTGATGCCACACCAGCATCTAATTACTCTTTGTGGCGCGCTGCTAGAAAGCTTAAACCACCTGTTGCGTTTAAACCACCTCTGCGTACATCTACCGGTGGTTGGGCAAGAAGCGATACTGAAAAAGGTAAAATATTTGCTGAGCATTTAAAATCAGTATTTACCCCTAACACATGTACTGGTGTTATTGATTTGCCGAATGTAGTTGCGCTACCCCCTCGACCCATAAAATTTAGAACGCGTGATGTACAAAAACTAATTGCTGAACTTAACCCGAAGAAAGCTCCGGGTATTGATGGAATTATTAACCAGATGCTAATAAAGTTGCCTCGTATTGCAATTAGAATCCTGTTATTTATTTTTAACGCCATTTTATGACTGGAGTATTATCCAAATAGCTGGAAGCTTGCCAAAGTTAAAATGATTCCAAAGCCGGGCAAAGACGTTACCAAGGCTGAGTCATACAGGCCAATAAGTCTGCTATCAACAATGTCAAAACTTTTCGAAAAACTGTTCATGACAAAATTGTCCCCAATTCTGGTTAGTAGTGGGTGCATACCGAACCATCAATTTGGTTTTAGAAGTCAGCATAGCACTATCGAACAAACTCATAGATTGGTTCAATTTATAAGAAGAACATTTGAAGAAAAGAAGTATTGTTCTGCGCTGTTTATCGACGTTTCTCAGGCATTTGATAAAGAGTGGCATGAAGGTCTTATTTTAAAATTGAAATCATATTTACCAATAAATTTTCTGCAACTATTAGAAAGTTATATTACTACCAAGTTTACGGTTGTGGAAGGAGACTTCATGAGTGTGCCCGAAGCTATATCATCCGGTGTGCCACAGGGGAGCATACTGGGGCCAGTTTTGTATTTGATTTACACTTGTGATATGCCTTTGAGCAGCAATATCCATACATCTGCATTTGCCGATGATACAGCCTGCCTTAGTATGCACGAAAACCCTCACGAGGCTTCCCGATATCTACAAGAACATATTACACAACTGGAACTATGGTTAAATTTATGGAGAATCAAAGTAAACGAGCAAAAGTGTGTACAGGTAACATTTACCCTGCGAAGAGATACTTGTTCGCCAATTCGAATCAACAATCAAGTTGTTCTTCAACATTCACACGTAAAATACCTTGGTATACACCTTGATCGACGGCTTACATGGAAGCCCCATATTGACTCAAAGCTAACACAAATGAAACTGAAATTAACTCAGATACATTGGCTGATTGGTAGAAATTCAACACTCAGTCTAGATTGTAAACTTTTAATATACAAGTCGATTTTGAAACCAATATGGTGCTACGGAATATAGCTATGAGGCACTGCTTCAGCTTCTAATGTCGAGAGAATCCAACGAAGGCAAAACAAAATTTTACGGTTAATAACATTGGCTCCATGGTATATAAAAAATTCAAATATACATCGTGATTTAAATATGCCACTAGTGACTGAAGAAATTGCAAAATACGCTGGCAAATATTTAACAAAACTCGAGTCACATCCTAATCCACTTGCCCGTAATATTTTGAACTTTACTGGACACATCCGCCTAAAAAAGAGGGACACAAGGGCTCTTATTCATAGCACTCCAGATGGGACTTCTTGAAAATACTTTTATTTTTTTCCTTTTGACTATCACTACTTATATATTATATATGTATAACTATTACTAAGCTTATGCCCGACACTGGTCGGGCCTAATTATATTTTTAGATTTAAGATTAGAATACTTATTGTTAGTTCATAAATGAAGATACAATAAATAAAAATCTTGCATTAAAAAAAAAAAAATATATATATATAGCTAAGCAGCATAGCTATAACTACGTGTCCTAAGAAACTTCTTTTCTTTTTTTTTCAATTCCTATTTTACGTTTGGAAATAGCATGCTATGAAGCCATAAGAGTTTATTTTAAATTAATATATATAAGTATGTGTAATAATCACGGTTGCCAGAAATGCAGATTTATCTGGATTTTGCAGATTTTTACCCTCCAAAAACACGAAATCCAGATTTGAAGATTTTTGGGCTAAAAACGCAGATTTTTCAACTCCAATTATAGTGCAATTTTTTACATTTTTCCTAATACTGCTACTACTTCTTGTTTCTCTTATGTGTGACTGACTCATAGTTTAGAGAGTTAAAATTTTTGAACTTAGGAAACATCGTAGAGAATATATTATTTTATCTTCAAGACTTTGCAAAGTAAACTTTGCGTGTGTAAATTGGCAGTTTTCCTCATCAGTAGACTTCAACCAGTGCGGCAGCTAATTGGAAAAAAGTAATGAGAAATTAAAAATTTATTCAAAATCGAAGATGTTAGCTTGTAAAGATTTTTGCTTGAAGCTTTTAAGCTTATTCCGCCGTATTCATAAAAAATAGTTTTAGTTTACGAAAGCTTTACAAAACAAATTTTTCTTTGTTAAACGCTTTGTAACCCAAAATAATATTTATGAATATTACCTATTACGAATATTACATATTTTGTCCTATTACGCTTGTGTACGTAATTCTTAATAACATATTTTGATAGCCATTCTATAGAAATATATATGTTGTACATGTACGTCCATATTTATGTAAATTTTTTTAATAAAATATAAAAAAAGTTGTTTAAAAAATTGTTTTGAAGATTTTTTGAAGATTTTAAAAATAAAATGCAGATTTTGCAGATTTTTTCGTGAAAAATTTTTGAATTTTGCAGATTTTATCCTTAGAAATTCTGGCAACACTGGTAATAATCCTATTTCTGACATACTTTGTGAACTGTTCAAGACTTTCTTGTTATTGCGTAATTTGAGTGACTTGTGAATCCACTTAAAAAAGGAAGGTGCTCTAAATTCGGTGGTATCTTTCCCCGAATTTTCATCTGGATTTAATTTTTAGCATTGTAAATATTTTTGTGGTTTTCATTAATAACAGCGTATGTCCAAAAATTTAATTTTTCAGGAGAGCCCACATTAGCTTTTTTTGATATCAAAATTTTTAAATTTTTTTTACACTATCATGTACATATCAATATAAGTAATGACATTATTCCAACTAATTTTTAGGAAACATTTTCTTAAGGATCACATTATAGAGAAATTAAAAAAAGTATTCGGGGCTATCATGAATAAAATTCCGCGTGAAATATTTGCCTGGAAACAATTCCAACTAATAGCAAGTAATAGGGAAAAGAAAGAATTCTAATTGGAAAAGGGAGAAATTTCACGTGGAATTTTATTCATGATAGCCCTGATTATAAACAATGAAATTGTGTTTTGACAAAACAAGTTATGTCCATCTAAGCGATTGCGACTGAAGAGAAATAATGCCCGTGCAACCTCCAAGACGATATACATAGATTGTTGTTGCCAGAAAAAAATCTGAAATTTTAAATATTTGTATATACCTACATAAGGGATATAAATAACATACATAAGACTTAAAATAAGGAAAAGTCGTAATTCAGCCGGGAAAAAGATAGAAAGCGAAAGAATTTCTCTCTCTCTCTTTTTCAAAGTAGACTTTGCGTATCTAAAAGCATCTGTTGTTCTTCACTATGGAAGTACTAAGAACTTCAAACTCAATTAATAGGTTTGTTTCTTTACTTTTTGGGTAAAGTTCGGTAAAATGAGAGGAAACTATAATTTCGCTCAATAATACACAAAAATGCACAAAAGTACGGGAACGCGAAAAACCAACATTTTAACACGAAAATAAACGTCAATGCATGTATGCATATACATACGTATGCATATAACTAAACACATACTTTTGTACATACACACGCACGTATTTACCCTGCAGTCAGACTGGGGCCAAATGTCTCTATGTCAACACTAAAACTCTAGTAGTAGGTACATTGTCTACAATTTCTTTTCTATTCGTCAGTATAAAAGAAAGAGAGAAAACAAATGTGGTGTATTTCTGGTGGCTTTTGCAACAACTTGTCAATATTCATATAATTGTATGTACGTAAGGTATAGAAATGTACCACTAAATGACTGGTTGGTATGTCTCCATGTTCACATAAGAACTATGTAGTCACTATCTAGTCAATTGTTTTAGTGTTACTAGTAGATTTTCAATGACAAGCACATGCTAAATGTCTATAGCACAAAGTATTGTATGGGGATTAATTAGAGAGTAGTACTGGTGACAAAGTCAAAAGCGACTCAGTACATTTTCACCATCGACATTTCCTTCAGGGTACTGACAAGATTCAGCATACTTACATAGGTTTTTTATCTTAATTTCATATAAAAACTTATAAAACATTGTTCACCACTAGTTTCTTAACATTTTTTCATACATTTGTTCATTTGTTTAGTTTTTAGGTAAATGTAATTTTTCTTTGAAATTGTTTATTTTTCAAACAGCTGATTGATTTTGTGTTTGCCCAAACTAGCACGAAGAAAAAGTACGGGCTGTTTCGTGCAAGAAGAAGAAGAACATTACTCTCACAAAACTCTCTCATTTACCCAATTTTCGAGTACGGGAACGCTCTTCGTGCAAATTGGGATCCCGCGGGATCCCAATGTAGAGTAAAGAAACACACCTAATGTAAAATTAACTGCCAGTTTATAGAAGACAATTCTCGTCTGTCTATTTATATTGAAAACAAAAACAAATTTAAGTGCTTTGTTTTCAATATAAATAAACTGGCAATAAGTAAATTTTCGGATACGTTAATTAGACAGAGAAACTAAGTTTAATCTCAAATCCAAAAATTAGATCTCAAGGAATAAGCATCTGAACTGCAGGTTTAATATATACAAAACAAACAGTTGCAATTTTTTTTTAATTTTATTTTAATTTAAATTTAAAAGAAAATATTGTCATGTTGTACGGTTTTGCTCCTTGATTTATGTACAAGGGCAGGTATTGTTTAAACATCTGTTTTGTTAAATATATTTTTTAAGTTGCTTGCCGTTTTGTTTTCTGTAAAACCTTAGATGTTTCAAATGCATTATCCACTTCTATACAGATAGTTTTTACTTATTTAAATATATGTATGTATGCGTGCTTGTATGTTCATGTGTGAAATTTCTTAATGCATTTGCATATGCATGTGTATGGCATTGAGCTTGAGCCTTAATCTGTCTAATGATTACAACTACAACAAAGGTTTACTGTATGCAATTTTATACGTTAATAGCAAGTGCGCACTTATGCATGAATATATTGTATGCACAAGCATCAGAGAAAATTATTTAAATAATGTGACCAACTATTTATTTTCGGCTTCTCATTGCAATCGATAAAAAGGTTTTACTAACTTGTAGTTTCCAACAAGAATCCACTCAATAAAGATCCAAAAGTTTTCAAATATACATAATATGTATAACTTTGAACTTTCACAAATTCAATTTAATTATATAGACAATTGTAGTTTTTTCTATATTGATTAACAAAGTATTACTCTTTGTTTATATGAAATATATATTTAAAGCAGCTACGTCCAAACACACATGCTCTGATATTTTCATTTGAGTTAAACATTTTTGAAAGCTCTTAAATTTGTACTTGTTTCTTTGCGAAATAAGAGCAAGCATTGTTGTCACCGAGGTCTGATTGGCTGTTGTGCACTCGTCAGTGTAAAAGCACAAAAGCTATTTTGTAAAAGTTTGCACATTGTGCATATGGCTTGGATGTAGCTGATTTAAAGCATAAACTATACCCCTTTTCCACACAGAAAGTTTACTTTGCAAAGTCTTAATTCAGCTGTGTGAAAGTCATAGTAGTAGTAGTACAGTCTCTTTCAGTCATTCTCCCAGCTGAATTAAGACTTTGCAAAGTGGAAAAGTGGTATTAAGTGAGTAGCATTTATTTAATTTTTTATATATTATCTTGATGCCAATTGTTAAAGTATTTATTTTTTTACGAGCACTTGGATAAATTTACTTCTGCTTCACTTCTAATGCCGCTGGTAGAAAGAAAACTATTTGTGTATCATTATTTGTCTGTTACTACGTTTATACGCAGGGCTTATTTGCAAATAAAACTGTAAATTGTTGCCATATTATTGTTTTTATTGCGACTTACTAATTCAGAAAACTATTCACGATTAACGCACTATTTGTAAATAAAATGCTTGAGGTTGCCACGCTTACAAATGTTTGATAACAAAAAACAATAAATGGACAAATATTGCAACAAAAAACATTGATATAAGCAAATAATGACGATTAAAACAAACAATTATTTGATATTTTGTACATTTAGACTATTTTTTTTGTCAACATCAGTAAGTTTTCTATAGAAGTGCTACCGAGTTTGTGTACTTTTGCTATGCCGTATAAACAGTGAGTTAATTTATTTGCAAATAATTTTATTTGCAAATAGTGCGCGTATAAACGTAGTATGTATCTCGTCGATGTATGACGACTTAGTTTTATACATTCATACAAATATATGTGATTGATTTTATTAATTTATAAGTATCAGTGCAATTAATTCAGCTGTTTGATTATACAAATTATGGATTGATTAAGTAATTTGTACTCAGCTGATTTCCTTTGTTGATTTAATCAGTAGTAAAGTTATTGTATTAAAAAACTTCTTCGAATGATAGCTTATTCCTGAGTTAATAAATGAAGACAATTAGTTCTGTAAAGCTGAATCTTGCCAGTATCAATATTACTACTCAGCTTACTTCTAACTCCATTCAGCTAAGGATATTTCCATTAAAATAATAAAAACATCCTTGTTAAATTTTAAAAAATTTAATTTCGGCTTACTTATTTTTACTAAAATAGTCTGAGTTTGAATATTACTCCGTTTGCAAAAAAAATAAATCTTACTTATGTATGTACTTATTTGCAAATTTAGCTATTTGCTTTATATTCATAACAGCTGAATTGCATATATTACAATAGTTTTGACTAAATTATCTTGTAAAATAAATATGATTGAACTAAGTTCTTAAACATATGGTATTGGCATATTCTTAAATATGTTGACACTACCATGATATCAAACGTGACCGTCTCGCACATTTAAAGTGGAAGCAAAGTCAAAGTAAAATGTATTTTTATTTAGCAAAAATAAAACGAATTAAAATGACTGTTTTTTTTACAAAAATTCCAAATCATAGTTTTATCTTCTATTCAATCAGCCTCTCAGAATATTACGGTTACGTTAAACACATTTATATTGTTCTATGAATATAATTTTCTATTTAACTTACATCTATTTTAATGTATGAATATGCTTGCACTTAATATAAAAGGACATACTTACAGACCAGTGAGCGGCAATGAATAGTTTTTCCGCTATTCATACTGACTCATGAAATTTTAAATATAAGTGAGTAGACATCATTTGAACTCAACTTCTCTGATTTACGCATACTCACGATGACATTGATTTATAAGTATAGGTTGAAATAAATATGAATGCGACGTTGAGATCATTATCATACCACACTCACACTCATAAATCACCTCAGTTTGAAATACTGGCTACGTTCGTAAAAGCATTTATAGTGCAAGTCTGCAGCATCACGAACATCTAACGTTCAAAAATGCATAACTTGGCAGCACTGTTCAGCGTCAAACGTTTTTTAATGCATTTAATCGGCATACCTGCCGCAAATCTGTGCAAATGGCGCAGTAAATTATTTTAAGATGCAAGAAGTTGCAGTGGAACAATAAGTTGAATATATCTATGTATTTTGATGTTTAAATAACATGTTTCGAATCTTACCAAAAAATGAGATTGATAAACTCAAAATAACTTTGAAACACATAATCTTGGTGTTCAAAGTAGTTTTTTTGTATTTTAGTTGTATTCTTTTTAAGGCCAATGCTGTTGTCATAAGAAATTGTCGCTTTGATTTTCTTTTAATTTTTTTGCTTACTATAATTTAAAAGAAAATTGTCAATATTTTCTTAAATAAAATTACTTGCCAATTTTAAAATTTTTTGCAGTTTGTTCAAAAATGTCAACTGAGCACAGATGTTGAGCAGTTGCAAAGCATGTGCAGCAGATAATCACGCATACGCAGTAAAACCTGGCAGAACTGCCGCATTGATGCATAAATTTGCAGCATTTACGAACGTACCCACTTATACTACTCACATTGATTCAGCTCATTCAAGTCAATATACATATACCTGATATTTATTTAAAAGTTTAGTCATTAAACAGTTTGCACGTAGTATACAATAGTAGTAAAAAGGAATGTTTTTAAATGTCTGCAAAAAACAAAAAAAAAAATCAACAGAGAAACACATAATCTCATAATGAGAACTTTAATGTTCGTATGCAAAGTTGGGATTGTGAATCATACTTATTTTGCATCGTCCATAGGCATGAATTTAAGGAAAGTAGAAATCAACAATGTCATAAATGTTACTAAGTATGAGTTCCATGCGCACTTCAAACTTTCGAGTGAATATGATTCATAGACAATATTGAAATAAGTATGAGTGCGCATAAGTACAAGAAATTATGTCATGATTCAACTCTACTCACTTTTTCACTACTCATTGCTGTTCTCTGATACAGACATACATACATACATAGTACCTTGGTGTGCAGTCGTGTACATACGATTTACATATAAAGTAGAACAGCTGGGTAACCTCAAAACGGTTCATTACTTTAACTAGAATAAAACTTATTTTGTTGTGTCTATGTGTGTGTCTGTGTGTGTGTGTGCATAGACGTTGCTTGATTGCGTTAAAAAACGCAAGAATGCACGTAGTGCTGTTGACGTATTGGATAATGGGTATCGAATAACCATGTGATCAACGATAATAAAGGTTTAGATACAGCTTATAGAATCTAACTTTAATTAAACCAAACCTGAAATGGTATTACACAATTCAGTATGATCAGTAAGATAATAACAGCATTATCAACAGGAGACTAGTCGACTCCCACGACAAGGAATTTAGTTGAGAGTAAAATACTTAAGCAATCGTAAATTTTATGGAATAACGCATTGCTGATGGTATGACAGGTAAATGCACCACTGGACTCGGCTTGAAAGATCTTTAAAATTTTGTAGTTTTTGTAATATTTCGTCTTGGGAGAAAATACGAAATATGCAAAAAACTAAAATATATAAATTTCATTGCAAGACCCCTCAAATATTTTGGGAATCCACATTAAAAGTATCAAACTTTAAATAGAGAGGGGGTAACAAGAACTGTTTTCTAATATACATACATATATATATATTTATATTTATGTGATTGACAAATGTTTCAAATATCTCCGTACGGATAAATAACATTCAAGGTTTGCCTAAGTCCGAGGCCATGTAATGAGTGATAACAATTAACACATATGAACACAAATGGCCAAGCGCGCCGCTCAGTAATAAAACCTGTTCTAATTTTTAGTTGTTTTCTAAGCCGCAAAAAATAAACATGGCAAAAGTGAATGTGGAGCTTATAATTTCATCTGTACAAATCCTACTCCTATTATGGCAAGATAAATTACCAAATTTTAAAACTTAAAATATAACCGAAAAATTATGGAGTGAAATTTGTGGTTGCACAGGTAAAATTTTATTCAATTTATATATTTAATTAACCCGTTTTATTTATTCGCCATAAAATTGCCTTGGTTGAAAAACAAAACTTCCTCTTTTTTCTTAAAAGCCCTAAATTTTTACCAAATTTTAAAAATAATTTGGCTGTGTTTTCCATCAATGCTACGAAAATAGTTGGGAAACCTACAACGCCTGTACACCAACAGCTTAAAATCAATAAAAACCATATTGAATTAATAAGAAACATTAACGAAAGTCTAGTCATGTTGAAATTTCTCATTTAAATTTTAGTTATTTTTAGGTATCTCAATATACATTTTTTATTATATTAAAATTATTAAATTAATGATACGCGTTCTTATATTAAAGTTGCAGCTTTTCCCTGAGCGCAATATTCGTTTATTACAGGGTGGGCCAAAAGTTATCATGGGGTTAAGAGTTTAATAACTTTTTCGTTTATTAATTTTTTTTTCTCAGATTATATAATATACAAAATGGAAATTTTTTTTACACTAAGTATGAAAAATAATGTCTCTCCATAACATGTTTCAAAATTTGTGGCTGTAGCGTTCGAATTTCTGCAACAATGTTTGCCTTGAGTTCAAGGATTGTATCTAGGTTGTTCACATACACTTGCTCCTTGAAATAACCCCAAAGAAAATAGTCGGGTGCTGTCAAATCTGGCGATCGCACTGGCCAAATAATTTCCGAATTTCTGGAATTATTCGCTCTCCAAAAATTTGACTTAAAAGGGCCATTGTGTCTCGGGCAGTGTAAGCAGTGGCTCCGTCCACATACTAGCTCTGTTCTCAAGAGCAGGACGTAACAAATTTTTCCTATCATAAACCGATACCGCTCTCCATTTACGGTTACATCACTTCCATCTTCATTCTGGAAGAAGTAAGGCCCAATGATATTTTCAGATGTGATTCCACACCTTTTTGTAAACCTAATGGGTTGGAATTGGCGTTGATGAATGGCTCTTGGATTTTCAGAACCCCAGAACCTACAGTTCTGCTTATTAACAAAGCCATTCAAATGAAAATGAGCTTCATTATCATAATCGACGATATGCTATCCGCGTTAAAATAATTGATCTCTGATTTAAATAATAAAATTCTATTATTCTGGGTCTTTGTTCAGTTGTGAATCTCTCCATTACTGATTCTCCAAGTGTTATTTATGTAATCTGAAAAAAAAAAATTAAAAATATATATAAACGAAAAAGTTATTAAATTTGTAAGCCTCATGGTAACTTTTGGTACACCCTGTACTTCTTTAAGGTGTTCTTCTGGTGGTATAGGCATGTATATCTGGACAAGTTCTTCCCATATGATAATGTATGCCCCTGCATTTATATTGCTGACGGTGCTTCTAGAAAAGCAAACGCCAAATCTCGAAAGGAGTGTTCTGTACCTAGAAACCTGCAAATAATACACGTACACAATCTAAAGCAACTAAATAAAGAGAGATTTCTTAGGACACCCGATTATAGCTATGCTGCTTAGCTATATAAAACAAACTTAATGTCTTAAATAGCAATGCAATAAAATTGTATTATATGATGATGTCAAATTCGCGGCAAATATTTCAAAACGTTTCCACTTATTTCCCATTATTTTCTTTTCTAGCGGCGCACGATTAAATTAATGTATTGTTTGTGGCCGGTGGCGGCTGTTAGCCGGCTTACAGCCGATCGGCTCTATTCTGTGGTTTGTGCTCATGTGCAAAAACAAATTGATCAATCGTTCTCATTGCTTTTGTTTTGTTTTTGTTTCACTCACTTCAAAGAATGAATCCAAGCAAAATCAAGCAATTTGTTCCGTTTATTTTCGTACTCTGCTTTTAAGAACAAAGAAATCAAAACAAAAATAAATTTATAACTGTAACAGTGTCGATTAATGATTTTACGAAAATCACGTCCCAACTCCTGTATCGCGCCATTAATAGCATAGCTATAAAAATAAACTTACCTCGAAGTTAAAAAAGCATTAGCTCTGCAGAAATAGATTTTCTTTGTTTTATCAAATTTATTTCACAGGCTTACGGCAGTATTGCTAAAATCTGTCTGGAAATTTATGTACATTTGTATGTAAATGGTTAAGTTCGCCATAATGTCCATTCCTCGATTTATGGCATGAGCACTGAATATTTTTTTTTAAACGCATTAAATTCTTATAAATATGAATACGATTTTCGATTAATAACATTTAACAAACACCTCTTGACAATTGCATTTTACCAACTAACCGCTCAGTAATAAGCCACTTGCAGTTTAAACTCGCCGCTCGCAGCTTTGTCGCTTGTTGCGTGGTCTCGGCCTGAGAAAGCATAATAAATGCTGTTGAAAAGGCATCCAGTGCATTTGGGGTCTATTTCGGTTTACTGTTTTGAAAAGAAAAGGGCTCATACAAACTTTTATATGAGTATCTAAAGAAAAAGTAACCTCTATGCCAGAGTAGTCGAATTAATTAGCAGGTACATATTGCAACATCCTTTGTTGTTCATGTACAATGAATGTTAAAAGTTAATTCTAGTGCAGATTAACCATTGTTAAATGCGCGTATTCGTTCTTGTGTTTCTGCTCGATGGAATAGAATTTAATGTTTTTCAATTACCCTCCTCTCGTATTTTTTTTCTGTCGTAGCTTTTGTTTTCCAGATTGTGCATGAATATTCACTAGCAAATTATTGTAAAGTTCTTTTATTTATTTTTTTTTTTTGCTATGAATTTCAAGGCAGCGATTTCAGTTTATAATGGCAAAGGATATTTTTTGCAATTAAAATCTTACTATGCGACATTGCCTAGTGAGCATTAAAGTAATTTTAACATTATTTTATATCTGCTGGCAATGAGACCAGATAATTTTAATCACAAATGTTAAATTTATATTTAAAGATAACAGAAAACACGTTGCATTTCAAAACCTTTCAGATCCTTGAATTATATCTAAGGCCAAGCTTACATCTGGCACACAAGTGCCCAAATAAGTGTAACCACTAATTATGTACTAATGAAAGACTGTTAAAAAAAAATATATGTCTGAATCAAACAGTTTTTCATTAGTAATTAGTGGTTATGCTTTTTCGGCACATGTGTGTCAGATGTAAACTCGGCGTAATACTGTACTCAGTATTAGGTATTAACATTAAAACATTAAAATTGTGTGTCCAATGGCAACATTTGCCATTTCCGACCAGATACCGACCAGATACAGATCAGATACAGATCAGATATGCTCATAAAATATATGAAACAAGAAACATAATTTAAATGTATGACATTCCCATCCAGGCATGAGCAGACTTTTGTACTGAGAAAGTGATCCAGGACCGGCACAAAGACACTACTGAAAATATATTCTTTTTAGTCAATAAAGATATTTAAAGAATCACAGAAAAAAGTTGTTGAGTAAAATTTTATTTTCAGTGATAATTTTTATTGTATGTGCGGATGAATGCCACATTTTTCAACAACTTCTTGTTTGTATACATATCAGAGAACAGCAATGAGTAGTGAAAAAGTCAGTAGAGTTGAATCATGATTTATAATTTCTTGTACTTATGCGCACTCATACTTATTGCAATATTGTCTATGAATCATATTCACTCGAAAGTTTGTAGTGCGCATCGAACTCATACTTAGCAACATTTATGATATTGTTGATTTCGACTCTCCTTAACTCCATGTCTATGGACAATGCAAAATAAATATGATTCACAATCCCAACTTTGCATACGAACATTAAAGTTCTCATTATGAGATTATGTGTTTCTCTGTTGATTTTTTTTTTTTTTTGCAGACATTTAAAAACATTCCTATTTACTACTATTGTATACTACGTGCAAACTGTTTAATGACTAAACTTTTAAATAAATATCAGGTATATGTATATTGACTTGAGTGAGCTGAATCAATGTGAGTAGTATAAATATTTTCCTGAAATTAGAAATCAAACTGAGGTGATTTATGAGTGTGAGTGTGGTATGACTATGATGTTGACGTTGCATTGATATTTATTTCAACCTATACTTATAAATCAATGTTATCGTGAGTATGCGTAAATCAGTTGAGTTTAAATCAGAGCTGGCCATCGAGAGAAACACGAGAGAAATGTATTCGCGTATTTGTATAAGAAGTTGATGGATGCTTGGCACTCTGGTGCTACTTTGGGCAGCTCAGGTTTAAATGATGTCTAATCACTTATATTTAAAATTTCATGAGTCAGTATGAATAGCGAAAAAACGCTTCATTGCCGATCACTGATACATGTAGAGTTTAACGTTTGCTTGCCATTTTCACAAGCAATGTATTTGAATTAAATACAGAACTTTGTTTACTTCTTTTGCCATATTCAACAAAACATGATTTAAAATTTATTTTTTGTGCAGCTAGTTTAGTTAAAAAATAAATAAAAAAACGGTTCAAAGTTAGAAACATTTTAATGAGAACAGATCAAAGTTTTGTTTTTGTTTTTGACAAATATGAGCAGATTTTCGTTTATTTAATTTTTATAGTCCATAACAATGATTGCAAATATTTAAAGAAAAGGCAAAACTTTAGCATGCCGTATTGGGGAAATAAACATCCTACATCGTTCGGAGGTTACAGTAATAATGTATTCTTAATATGCTGTGCGGCAAACCAGTAACCACCCAACGATGTGGCATTCACATTTATGTCTACTGGTCGGGAGCAAGAACTTCATTATGTGATTTTAATGGACTTGATCTGTTATTTATCTTTTATAAATTGTATCTGCTGCTTCATGATTGATTTTGCAGCAGAAATCGGTTAACATTTCTGGCAACATTGTTATATCTTAATCCGATATGTGCAATATTTTGGTGGAACCTTTCACAATGCTCATGAGACAAGGAACCACGGACAAAAAATCTAAATATGTGTGCAGGAAGTTTATTTTTAATGACTTGTTGCATCCGTTGTTGTTGATATGAAAAAAGAAGTTTTTGTACCAGTTCTTAGAAATTCGTACCCTTTCTATTTCCAAGAAAATTGTTACATACATTTTGTGAAAGCTCTTATTTCTTTATTGACAATTCTTTAAAGTTTTCTAATATTTGGGGACCAACAAATATGCCTTTTATTATTTGCAGCAAATAAATGAATAGATTAAACCGACAAAGGGATTTTCGTAAATATGGAACTTTTTCCCTAGAATTTTGTAGTATATATAACATGATTTTGTCTCAAGTCGACTTATACGGTTATCGCTCTTAACTTGCTATATTAATAAATGACTTCACTTGATCATAATGCCGATTCATGTACATTTTTTACTTGATCATTTTAAAGAGTACAATTTATTATAGTATCGTATTTTTATAAATACGAGTATCTATGTATTTATATACATAGTTATAATGTATTTCTTTTCCAGTTTAATGTCGCTCTTTTAAATTCTATTGTAGCACATTTGCTTATTTTGTATGTAATCCTTCCTTCCTACACTTGGCACACAAATAATAAAAACAACATTTTTCATTTCCCCTTTAAAAATGGAAATTTATGTCAGTGGAGAACAACAAATGTGTATATTAATAGCAACCCTTTCCTGATATTTTTATATTAATTTTTTTTTCCATTTTCTGTGCAACAATGAAAATGCCCATATAAATTTTTTATCAATGAGAAAATATGTCCCCAGTGTTTTTAACAACAATAACTGAAAAAATGTTGCAAGTAAAAATAAAGAATAACTAAATGTTGAAACAAATTAAATTGTGATACAAGCATTTTTAATTTCTTGTAGAATTTTTTTTAGTTACTTTTCTTTTCGTAATTTTAAGCATAAGTTTTTATATATAAAATTCTTTAGGGGCGAACGTAACAATAGTAATTTTTAGTAGAAATCATTCCATAGCTGACAAAAAAGCTTAAGTGACATAGTTTTCAAAAAACAAGGGACAAAAAATGTGTTGCTTAAGTTTTTTTTTTGGTGGTTATCACTCGATATACATAATTTTTTTCTTTTAATGATTTCTATTCAGAGTGATGTTTTTTATTATATGTGACAGCGCATAGAGAAAGGGACCTAAGGGTAAAAAAATCAGTTCTCACTATTTTTTTTTTTTTTTATGAAATTGAAGTCAACGATTCTAAGGTTATGTGAAAAAATTTTCGTACTAACAGAGTGATATTCACGATTTAAAAGAATTATAAATGAGTATTTATTATAATTCACAATTAATAATTTCAGAAAATAAACCTGGATTCGAAAAAACGCGAGCAAAATTGATATCAAACTCATGGAAACAGCGCGCTAGGTAGAAAACAGTAAAAAGGAACTACACAAAACAAGAGGTAGGGACGACCTATGTGCATTTTCAAGGTTGACCAACACGTTCCTGACGTCCTGAGACGTGTCGCTTTCAAATGAGACCAATACCAACACGCTCAGTGATGGTACACCAAAGATACACGTATCTAAATCTTTAAAATGGCTCTCCTGAACAAAACCGGTTTTTACCCTTTCTATTTTGCGCGTCACATATGTGTTTTCATTATAGAGCGCTTTGACGAGTCCTCGCTTGTGCTTTTGTGAGGAACAGATACGTTGCGTTAATTTTTATGTATTAATTGGAAAAATTTTCGTTTGTTTTTCTATAAATATATATATAATTTTTTTTACCTTTTTTCAAGAATATTTTTGTCAAAGTCCACATTTAGCTTCATTCATGAAATCGCATCTGTATACCAGAAAAAGTGAATATGCACTGCTTCCAAGTTCAACAAAGATCTGCTTCCTTTGAGACGTTGCCTATCACTTTACAGTTCAATATAATCACTCAAGTCAGTATCGTTTTATACAGCAAGAAACGAACACTTACCTGGTTATTTGATATTCCTAATACGACTGCTAACGAAGGTATACTTCCAAAGGTGGTCTCTTAATTACGGCTTGGACATGCCTGAGATGATGTAATACGTCGGTTATAGTTCAGGAGTGTGTTCGAACGATTTAACTATATACTACAACTGATATAATGCTTAGAATATCGTTCGGCTAACTACTGTTATAGATGCAATCTTATAAGATAATACTTCGGATCTTAATAAGATATAATACTTATTCAAGTGTATTAAGAACAATGAAAAACAAATGAGAATCGCTAGGTAATGTAAACTTGTTTGATCATTGACAAACCCATTTCACCACAAGCTCGTGTGCATCAGTGTTGGCAGATATGGCCATTTGTCGCCAAACGTGGCGATTTGTTAAATTGTCCAAATTTTTGGTTTGGCGACATGTTGAGGTCGTTATAGATTTCTTCACTTAACTGGTTTATAAAAAAGCAAAAACACTTTTATAAATTTGTGTTGTGACTCTTTATGATTTAGTGTGCGACACTTTTATGGTTGTAGTGTGTTGTTGTTTTTAGGTTTAATACTACATATTGTGGTTTGCGTGCATTTGTTGCGGGTATTAGTAAATGTTTTATATGAACGTCTATATAACCAAAAGTAAATCATAATTGAATTTAAATATATTAGGTTAGTGCAATTTTAACATCACGTTACTTTCAGCGTATTTAAATTTTAATTAATTTTTGGTGATTATGTTGAAGAATAGAGCTTTGCTGAGTGCAAAAACTTATTGTACAGTTTTATGGCAAATAGTTTTGTAGAACTATGCAAACCATCATATCCCCGTTTAAGGTTACTTTGCCCCTTTTGAGGAAAAGTACAAAAAAGAACATGGGTGTATACATTTAACTAATTTTCTAATACCGATTTAGTTTAACAATGTCAAAAAGGAGGAACTCCTGTTTTGTACCCTTCACCAAAAATGGTAAAGGTTTGTCATTCCGTGTGTAATTTTAACAATATGAATATGCGACCCATTAAGTATATACATTCTGGATCCTTATGAATAGGGAACACCAATAAGTGATGTCCGTCTTTCCGTCCGTTCCGTCCGTTCCTTCCGTCTGGTGTACGGGAAAGCTAGAGACTTCGGTTTTCAACTGGTGTCTCAGAAATGGTCCACAATAGATTGTTATTGAAAATCATCAAAATCGTGCAGCTGGTTTCAGAGCTGGAAAACTTAAACTTTATTTTGCCTGGTAAAAGTTACCAGCTAAAGCTAATTTTTGTCTTTTTTTTTTAATTATGGCCTAATTTTGTAAAACTAAACGAATTTTCGTTTTCGTTTCTGGTTGAAGCGAAAACAAAAATATTTTAAATTTTGTAAAACGCTACGTTGTTTTCGTTTCTTGTCAAAATATTATAAATGAAAAATATATTATTCATTATAAAAAGCTGAATATAAAAATATTTCAAAGTCAAATTTAATTAAATTATGGAATATGCACCAACTAAACAAGAAATTCTAAATCAGCGGCGTTGTATTGTGCCAAAAAAGAACTTTATAAAAAAAATGTATCTCACGGAAATTTTTTATTTTTTTTTCACATTTATATTTTTGTGAAGATCTAACTACTTTTGTTTTCTTTAATAAAACATTGCAAATTAAAGATTGCTAGTCTGTTATATTTCTATTAATGATCACTGCGCCAGTTTAAAAGGGCAGAGTTAAATAATATAATGGGTTACAGAGAGATACCTAATAGTATATAAATTATAAATTCAATGCTTTCGAATTTTTCTTGATCGTAACTCACCTAGGCCTACTTGTGTAACAAAATATAGCTCTGTTGTTAGAGTTCAAGTACTTCATCAATTTGATTAATGTATCAGTGGTCAGTGTCAGTGAGTATGTCTTAAGAAATTCACTTTTTGCATCTGAATTTATCAGGAAACTTTCACTACACGCTTTCAAACTTCGGATTAATTTAATTTTACCATTGACAGGAACAAAGTAGTTATGAGGGTTTTAAAGCGAATGTATGTGTAAATATAGGCACTACGTCCATAGGCCGAGCTGGCCTGGAGCTCTATCGTGCACCTAGATCAAAGTCAGGCAAACGCATACATATACATATAAAAAAAAGAGAGTAAAATGCATGCTTGTACGAATGTGCGTGTAAAAAATATCATAACAAAGTACCCACGGGCGGCCTTTTGCATATGTTTGACCTAGATAATAATTTACTCATTATTGCAGCAAAACTAATGCAATAATGTAGTTAAAACTTTTAAAACGAATAAAATTTAATAAACGTTTTCATATGGCATTTAAGTCGTTTGAAAACGTTTGCAACTGTTTTATAAAATATATTTATTTTACGTAATATCGAATTTTCGTTTTCAAATGTTTTACAAAATTCAAAATTAAAAACAAACCAAAAATTTCTGTTTGAAACGTTTCGTTCTGTTTTACAAAATTAGGCCATTAAATTATTTTATATTTCAGTTCGAATAAAGTTGGTATAACAAAATAAAAAGAAAATAAGAAGTTTCCAAGGTAAGAAAACTTTAAATTTTTTTTTATATATAAAAGTAACCTACTAAAATTAATTTTTTCTTTTTCTCTATAAATCAAGCATATATTTCATTCTTAAAATAAATACATTTATTGGTGTTAAAAATCAGAAAAATCAAAAAGGATATATATATACAAGGAACTAGGTCTAATTAATTGTTTTCTTTTTATTTATAAATTAAACAGCTCCAGAGCTAGAAAACATGAACTTTTTTTTGGATAATAAAGCACCTAAATAAATAACTAAATAAAACTAATTCCTTGCTTATTTCCTCTTTTTTTTTGTCCACTTAACATAATTTATATATTTTTTAAAGAACTAAGAACTAAGAAATAAAGAAATAAGAAATCAGAAAAATCTAAAAGGATGATTCCACCGTTGGAAAATTAATAAATTAAATATAAATAATAAATAGGTAAAATTATTTTTTTATTTAAGTTTAAAATTTTTTAAACGCACTAATAATCCCAAATTATTATTTTACTTATTAAGGTAAAGTAAGAAAATAAAAAAACATGTTGATTATTGAGTTCTTGTTTCAACTTTGTTATTTGAAGTTGAGCCGCGAATAACGTTTTAAGTGACAAAATAATGATTTTGCAGGAGAGCCACAAAACGTATTTTAAGGCAAGATTGTTTTTCTCGTTTACATTTTCTTAGCGTATCGAAAATAATGCTAGTTATCATTATCTTTTCTTTTTGTATCTCTGCTACATTTATCAATTATTTTCGACAATTTTGTTTGCATGATTTATTAGTTACTTACAAAGTTTTCCACTGACTGACTGATTGTAATTGTATTTTGACGGCGATCAGATGCATAATTTTTGATGGTTTGATGTTTGAACAACGCAAGAGAGTTATGTTACTGGTAATCTGTGAAAAAACTGTTTTTTTTTTAAATTGTCATTTACAACGTTATTCGCGGCTGTGCTTCATTTGTTGAACTTCTTATTTGTTTAAATAAAAGCTTATAACATAATAACTCTAGTTGTTCTAAGAAATTTGGGTAAAGGTTGACTGATCATCTGCATTAGCAACAGTGAAATGCGTATAGGATCCAGTTAAACCCCTCAATAATCAATTTCAATGTATTTTTAATTAAAAAAAATATTTTACTTAATAAGTAAAATAATAATTTGGGATTATTAGTGCGTTTAAAAAATTTTAAACTTAAATTTTAACAATTCCCATAAAACACTAATTATTTTTTTTTTTTGCTTACAAATTAAATATACTTTATGTTAAAGTAATAATAAAGAAATAGTTTGGTATAATAATTAGAAAAATAGAAAAAATTGATTCAGACCTGGAAAACTTAAACTTTTTCTGGTATTTAAAACTAATTAAATAAAACTAATTATTTCTTTGGAAATTAGATATATTCTATATCTTAAGAAAAAATAAATTAGTATTAAAATCCAGAAAAATTAAAATTATGGCTCCAGGGTTTGAATTTTTTTTTTATTTCAACATATTTCATGTTTTAGGTAGATCTTTACTCAAGATTTTTTTTATATTTGTTTAATTTTTGTATGGATATCTAGTTTGAATATAAACGAAGGTTTGTGCCATGTTGCTTATTATGCTCTCAGCACAGTTATGTTTCAAATCGGTGGTCTTTCGTTAACAGCTTGTAAAGAGTTCTTATTAATTTTTAGTAAATGGAGGTAAAAGTAAAGTCATAACTACAAAATAACGGCCCTATGTATAAGCAAAAATTGGCATGAAGTTAGCATAAGTGGCAAAATTGAACATGATCTTAAAGAGTTTTGCGATGAAACTTCACATTAAAACTCATGCTAGGACCTCTAAGGTGGGTTAAAATTTGGTAGTGCGACCATTTTTAATGTCAAATTGTATGGAGGAATTCGTTAAAACCTAATTCAATTGTTATTAATTATGATTCATTCAAATGCATTATGCTGCGGCCTTCGATCAGACTGGTGAGTGTCAAATATCATTTGTACAAAATACATATTTACGTTGCAGTCTGTCGAATGCATTTGCATGAGTGTCAAATGTCCAGCGCAAAAATAATTTCAATGCCATTGGATGTTATGTATGTATATTGCGGTCAAGTTGACTTTAAATGTTTACTATACAATCTTGATAGTTAGAACACGCTACAGTACAATACTAAGGGCTAATAAATCAGTGCAAGTTAATCTCTATTTTTGGTTAAAAATGTGTTTAAACTAGCAAACCTGTAAACTAATACAGTATTTAAACCATATTTAAACGCATACAATTGGTCGTTTAAACTACCAATACAGGCCATATGGCTTTGCTACTTACCGACCATATGTTTTACATTAAAAGAACACTCAACTTTTTTCCAATCCTCTGCTTTTTCTTCAGATCTTGTTCGACCTATTTTCTTACACTCTATTATTCTCCAAGCATAAATATAATTCCTTTAGCAGTAAAATTTGGCGACCTTTAATACAATTTCTTTAAGCTTTTTTGCCATTTCGATTGTGCAAAGAATTGATAGCCTGCTGCAAAGCAGCTGTTTTTTGACATTTAGTTTAGTGCTGCCACAATATTTTTTTTAAACTATACATAAGGTATGGTTCACTGATTTACTCCTGTTGAGTTTAAACTACATATAAATTTGAGTTTAGTTTAACTAAATCAGCGTTTAAACTTTGACTGATTTATTAGCCCTAAGTCTATTTTAGGGTTATTAAATGGTAACACGGTTTGTTGAACATCTCGAGAGCGAGTAAACAAACCCCAACTTTTTGGTATTGTATGGATGTAACGTCGATGTTGACAATTGGGATAAGGGAAAAATGTAAAATATTTCTTAAATACAGAGTGTAGCATAAAATATTCAACTATATCGAAAATAAAATATTTGAATCAAATTCTTTAGTCGAAAAATACCGAGAGGAATACAGCACTCTTACTTGTTTATATTATAATAGGTTTGAACGTGAATATGCTTTAGTTTATTTTAATGTATAATGTTATCCTTTACAATTTCTCAAGTCAGCTTAATTTCTATTTCCAAATTTGTATGCTTAATAACCCTCTTTGCCAATAAATTTAATTATTCGCAAATATTATATCTGCCTAATTTTTAATCCCTTAACAGAACTGTTTGTATTCAAGAAGCACTTGAACATTTCCTTATGGAGTCATTCTTAATGCTATTTATTCCCTTAATAACGAATACAAGCAGATGACTGACTTCATTGACAGTAACAGAACCAAGTTAAATTCATTAAATAACTGCCATGTTGAAGGGTAAATTAAAATAATACAATCAAAGCATTAAAACATGAAAATGTGCACTCAACAATTGTTCTATGAAAATCGGCAAATAAATATTTAATGAGGTGTGAAAATGTTTCCTCTTTAATTAATTTTATATTGCAATAGTTTCCATCAGAAAAGCACAGACAATTAATTTCTTATTGTCTGCATAACAGGGAGTGGTGTAATAACAAACTTTAAACTGTTCCTTTTATCTTAACCTTTTGTGTTTGCTAGTTTTACTTTTCTTCTTTTCTTCTTCTTATAATGCAATTTTTTTTTTGCAATTGTTTGTCGCCAAGAACACAAGTAACAATTAAATAAAACAGCTTCCGTACCTGTAAGAGAAATGAATATGTCCTTTAAGATAAACTAGTTGCAACAATTAAGTTAATATTTTTATTTTGCATTTCCTTTCTTGTTTTAAAGACAAGTCTTACTTACTCGTTCCTTTCTTTTCATAAATGCTTGTGCCATTATAGAGCAGGAAGTAGGAAGCAGCTTTTATATAAGAAAATATTATTGTATATCAGGATGCAATTAAGATAAGTTATATTAAAAAAAATAAAAATTTAAACAGAAAATATTTTTTAATCTTATTAAAATTTCATCTTTAAAGTTTGTGTAACAAATATTGGGTATTTATTTGTTGTTAGAACTACACGTGGCACGAATGTAGTAAAAACATCCTTATCCTTACTAACATTATAAATGTCAAAGGGAGTTTGCTTGCTACACTTTCACGTGCAAAACCCTAAACTAAACCAATTTTGAAAGTTCTTTCACCAATAGGTTTTTTATATTTAGATCGGATTTTTTCCGAAGAACATGTTTTTGTGCTGGTTACGGCAATTTTCATTTCATTTTAAACCAGTTTTTATTGATTTTTTAAATTTTTATCGCCTTTTTGTCGGTTTTTATCGTTTTGTTTTAACATTATCAGTGAGTAACAAAACATTTATTTATTTTAGGTATAGTTTCCAAAATATCAGATCAACGCAAGCGGAGCTGCGGGTAGAACCTAATGTATATAAATATTTGTTATTTGATGCTTTATACGATTAAACCAGGATCAGATGCATATCTGTGCCACTGATTCTTCGTCTGCCTTCACTTGTTGACTTTATAAAGTGTCTAGGTCGAAGCATTTACGGCCTGTCCCACGATGTCACCAGAAATCATTCGATCGAATAATTATATTGAAAACAACAACACATTTTCTAATGTTATTGTTGTTTGCAATACAAGTTGTTGATCGAAGGATTTCTGGTGAAATCGTGGGATAGGCCGTTATTGTCGCAAACTCTAGAGCTGGACTTAATGCGGCTAAGTACTCGCTTAACACTCGCATTACATTCCACCTTGACACACCATTGAAAACCTTGCAAATCCTATATATTGTTAATTGCATCTGTTTAGGTTGTTGCTCGGAAACTACAATTATACTTCGCAAGCGTTTTGCTTGAAACCAAACGAGAATACATTAGTTGTAACGCAAATTAAAAGTTAGAGACACACTACTAATAAACTTGATTATAATATTTTTTTCAAAATATACCCTGCTCGAAAAACATGAGCTATACATTAACTTTAAGCTCTCAGTAAAATATATCCTTACAACAACATACATAAATGTGGAAAAAGGCTAAGTTTCTATCCAAAATTTTGGCAATCAAAAGTAGCGAAATAAAAATTTTAAGAAAGTTCCTGTTTGGCACAATGCATTATATAAATTAGTCTTTGGCAATATTTTTTCCCATCTTCTAGGTTCCCTATTTGCCTATAAATTTTCAATTCTCTACCGTACAATATTACCTTAAACTTTTATGGGCATGGCTTCGCAGCTAGAATTACTTGTGTATCGAATTTCAATTCTTTAACGGAAAATGTTATTTTAAAAATTTTTTTGGGTGTGACATCGCCCACTTTTCTCGAGGTTAGTGCTTATTGTTCGTGTAAAGTTTCGTATGAAGATGGTTATGTGAAATATATAAGTAAGAGGACAAAATTTGCTAAGCCAAAGTACATAACAGAGAAACCTAAGACTTGTAAGTGAAGTCACGCCCACTTTTCAAAACAAGTTTCAATAAAACCGATCGAGTTTGAATGCCGTAACAAAAATATTTAATTTTGAGTTTGATAGTCGTGTCCCCGCCCCCTGATTAAAACATCCAGTTTTTTAGATTTTCTAGCTGATCTCTGATCTAGATTTATTTTTGTATTAAATTTCAGCACTCTAGTGCAAATTTAAATTTTTAGGACAAGTTAGTTCGATTTTTAAGAAATGCATTCTTGTGTGTTGGACGAACTGGAATTGGCTGGATGGCGAACCAAAAAATTAAAAAAAAAATAAAAGATTTTAAATACGCAAAACCGTAAAACGGAGGTAGTCCTCTTCTCAAGGAAGTATAAGATACCTGATTTCAAACCTATCGCTCTTAATAATACGGAGATAAAAGTGTCCAACACTGCAAAAATATCTCGGTGATATTCTTGATTCAAAGCAGAGTTCCAAAACTAATATTATAGAGAGAGTGAAAAAACCAACAATTTCACTCTATATATGCAAAAAATCCATTGGAAAAAATAGAGGTCTTACCTCAAAAATCGTTCATTAGATCTATACTGCAATAGTACGTCCAATTCTTATCGTGTGGGATGATCGTGTGGTTGCCGTCTTTGGAGAAAAGGTCGTATCAACATATCTTACACAAGGTGCAAAGACTTGCATCCTTGTATATAACCAGTGCTCTTTGCAGTACTCCTACAGATGCACTGGGAATGCTCCTTCATCTACTATCATTGGACCTAGTAGAAAATGAGATGGCAACGTCCTTGGCAATCCGTCTTCGATGTACCTCGCTATTGAACGGAAATGGAACTGGCCACTGTAGAATACTTGATGATGAAGTTAGTGGATGGAGGATTGACCAAACCTTCCCTGCTCTACTACACGAACGTCTTTATAAAACCTGGATACCATCCACAGAATTGTGGATCAATGTAACTCCAAGTAGAAGAAAAAGTGTTGATTTTTATACGGACGGCTCCAAAAACAGATGAAGGTGTGTTGGAGTCTTTTCGAGGGCTTTAGGTCTTCGTATTGCAAGGCGACTCCCGGATCACTGCAGTGTCTTTCAGGCAAAGATCCTTGCTGTAAGAGAAGTTGCGGATTGGTTGAGAGTGAATGTCACTTCAACGACTTTGATTAACATATACACCGATAGTCGAGCAGCTGTTATGGCCCTCGAATCTCCGCTTCTAAGAACAACAACATCTCTCGACTGCCAATCATCTCTAAATGAGATTGTAGAGCAGTTTGATGTTAGGATCATCTGGATCCCGAGGCATAGGGCTTTCAGGGCTAATGAGCTTGCTAGAATTGGGACAACCTTATAGGTTCCACCGGAGGCATGCACAAAGGCTACGGGTTGAACACAATGATTTCTGCCGTATCAATGAAGAGGCAAGCATAGAGCATTTTCTTTGCCACTGTCTTGGACTTGCAGGTAAGAGAATGGCCATAATGGGCGCTCTTGAGTTCAGGGAACTTTCTGACGTTGCTGGTGTTCAACTTCAACGTATTAGCAGCGCTGGCTGGTTCGATGGTGGGGACTTCCCGCAGAAGCAGAGTCTCCGTGGTATCACAATGGACCAAAACGGTCTTAGTGAGTCCGGGTTTCTGACTACCAACCCTACCTTACCTAACCTAACCTAAATACGCAGGCATGTATTTGTACTTTATTAAACGAGTGATAAAGGCTTCCGGTTCATAATTCACCGGTTGTTTTATTTCAAATCAACTTACAAGGCAATAATTGAGGAACATTGTTGCATTGCAAGTAATAATCCTGTCGTATGTCCCATAGTGACATATTTTATTCACTTAAATAGTTTTATATAAAAATAAAACTTTATTTTCACGGAAAACACTATTTCCACTTGACAGTTGTCCTTATAAATTTCATTTAACACAAGTAAGTGTGTCTTGTGCATTAAGATTAAGAAAAAAAAAGCAAACGAAGAAGAAGTAGTATGTGGCAGAAATATTCATTTGAAAAAGTGAGCAGGATGTTTAACATAAAAATATTAAAAGAAATGTAAGCATAAAAAGTATTTCGTAGTTTAGTAAAAAAGTCAAGTCAAGGACGTTTTAAAGTGAGTGCTTAAAAGTGTTCAGGAAAGCAACAAAACTTTAAAGGCACTGCTAACTGTGTTTTAGTTTTAATGAACTTTATGTGTAAAAACTTTCAGTAGTTTGTTTCTTTCAAGCAATTGAATGGATGTTTATGTATGTATGGCCGTGATTTAAAATGCAACAAAAGCTGTAACTGCAGGCAGCTCACATGGGCAGAAAAATGTTCTATCTCTCTATATATCTATCTATCACTCTTTCGGAAGCTACTTCGAATTTGTGGATGCGGAAAACTGCTTTAATATGCAGATGGTGATAAGGTGGACGAATTATTTTATTTATTATATTTTTATTTTTTAAAGCGAAGTAACACTCAGTGAATGAATGCCTACTAATATTACTAGGTATTACCTACTTTAAGAAAGGGATAGTGATAGAGAAGACAGGTGATGAAGGAAGACATAGAGGAAAGCTTTTTTCTTTTACAACTCTGCTTTCTGCACGTTTTTGCTTTTAACAATACAGTGTTGCAGCGCCTCTGGTGTCAATGAGGCGTATTCAATTTTCAAAGCGGTGTTTAAGAAACATTTTATTGGTTATTTTACTTCACCGATGATTCTGCTACATAATGCCGACGAAGGAGGTCGTAAACTTTTACGAACAAGCAAAACAGCTTTTATGCTTCTAAACATGACATCTAGTATTTTAATAAATGATTAAACAGAATAAGTCCGCAACTTCAGGAAAAATCGCTGTCAAATTAACAAAGCCCATAATAAAAACTACGACAGTAACTTCAAATGCTCTCTAATTTTTGTTTTATTTTCTTTTGTGCTTATTTTTCTTTGTAGTTTTGTTCACAATATGTATGAAATTTATTGAAAGTATGGTAACATGTTTGAGAGAATATTTATTTATATGTGAGAGCATAAGAAAAAAAGTTCTCAAAATAAAATAGATTCTATCTATCGACTGCTTTCTGAGGCTAGTTTTTTGTGTCATTTTGTATGGAAAATGTGTTTATGCCCCAATTCTGTTTGATCATTAACTTTCACAAAATTTCAAATTCTTTGATTACTTTTTTAATTTTTTCTTTCTTTGATATTAATTGTAATTTTATTATTTTGTTCGTCGTTATTGTGCGCCAGCGAACTCAGTGCTGGGCGAAATTCACCATTGGTTCCAGTTGTGTATCTATTATTACCTCTAAATTTAAAGTTGTGAAGATCAATTAGCCGCTAAATAGCAGGGTAATCGATTTTTATTAATCACTTCCCATGCAAATCAAAAATATTTATAATTTTTGAACTAAAAAAATGTAAAAAGCCATAACTTGTCAACTGAGACAAAAGCATACCTAAAAAAGTTCGGAAATATTCAGAAACTAGCAGAACTCTGCATCACTGAAGCACTGAAAGGCACACCTACTGGAGCCTTGGACGTTATATTGGACCTAAAACCAATAAAACTTACCGCACTGACCGCGGCATGCAAATCCGTTATCCGACTCAAGACAACAAGACAGATGCCGTTTAAACCATTTGGTAACGGTAAATTGCTGGAAGACATGGAGTGTAGCTCGGACTACAACATTCCAGAAATAAACTTCCCTGCCAAACCACAGATCACTATAAGGGAAGAAGGCTATCTCGAAGGCCTTAACTATAGTGGGTATAGTTTTAATTTCTTCACTGATGGTTCAAAAATAGATGGAGGGGTGGGAGCTGCAGTTTACTGCCCAAAGTCTAGTATAGAGCAATCTTATAAACTTCCTGATTGCTGTAGTATCTTCCAGGCGGAAGTGTATGCAGCCAAATGGCTGAAGAATTAGCTTTTACCCCTCAAACCATGATTTTTCGAACGTCCCTCGTAGTTATATGAAATGCAACACTGTTTCCATCAAGTACCACCCTATAATAGAATACTGTCAAATTTTGAGCATGTGTCGTCATTTATTTTGCGTTTAACAGCTGTTCAAAACATACAACAACGTACATTTTTCTAAAAATGGAAAAAAATGTCGAAAAAATCCACGATATGGTGTTGGCGAATTGAAGAGTAAAAGTGCGTGAGATTGTTGATGCCATAGGCATTTGATATGGCAATGTGGTTTCGATTTTAAATATTCAGCTGGGTCTAAGGAAGTTGTCTGCAAGATGGGTGCCCCATTTGCTCACAATCGACCACAAATCGGGTTACGAATTGCTCCCTCATCTACTCTTACCTTCAGATTTAGCCCCGAGTTACTAGTTTTTATTCCCAAACTTGAAGACATGACTCGTCGCAAAGAGGTTTGACTCCAACAGCGAATCATTCCATAAACAAAGGCCTATTTGAAGGACCTCGAAAAATCCTATTTTTTGGCAGGGATACAAAAACTGGAGAAACGTTGGACTAAGTGTATTGAGTTAAAAGATTAAGTTGAAAAATAAATTTTTGTTTTGCAAAAAAAAACTGTGTTATTTGAAAAGTCACGGACTTATTGATTCACCCTCTTATATAGACAGTCCAGCAGCAATTTAGGCAATTTCAGCAGACTGCAACTACTCCTCGGTTGTGCTGATGTGTAGCAATGCCCTAACTATGTTATGTGCTAGCAGACAAGCACATACATATATATTGGGTCCGAGGACACATGGGGATTGAAGGAAACGAAATGGCCGATACACTGGCCAAAAAGGGAATCAACACCTGAAATATGAAGGAAGAAGCGGAGGAAAGTTTTTTTTTTTTTGCATATATATGTATATTTATTTATTGTATCTTCAAAAATGAACTAACAATAAGTAATCAAATCTTAAATCTAAATATAATTATTAGGCCCGACCAGTATCGGTCATAAACTTAGTGATAGTTATAAATAATACATAAGTAGTGATAATCAAAAAGGAAAAAAAAGTAGTTTTAAGCAGTCCCAGCTGGAGTGTTGAGTATAAGAGCCCTTGTGTCCCTCTTTTTTAGGCGGATGTATCCAGTAAAGCTCAAAATATTACGGGCAAGTGGATAAGAATGTGACTCGAGTTTTGTTAAATATTTGCCTGCGTATTTTGCAATTTCTTCACTCACTAGTGGCATATTCAAATCACGATGTATATTTGAATTTTTAATGTACCATGGAGCCGATGTTATTAACCGTAAAATTTTGTTTTGCCTTCGTTGGATTTTCTCAATATTTGAAACTGAAGCAGTGCCCCATAGCTGAATTCCATAGCACCATATTGGCTTCAAAAGCGACTTGTATATCAAAAGTTTGCAGTCTAGGCTAAGTGTTGAATTTCTGCCAATTAACCAATATATTTGAGTTAATTTAAGTTTCATTTGGTTTAACTTAGAGTCAATATGATATTTCCATGTAAGCCTTTGATCAAGGTGTATGCCAAGGTATTTCACTTGTTGAGGAAAGTTGACGGAAACTTGCAAAACTTCTAAAATCATGTCGAGCTCCTATGATCCTAAATCGACTAAATTCCTTTTATCATTAACCAGAAGCAACTGTAGACTTCTAGAGAGGTTATTAACTGGACACTGCTGGACGGCTTCGTATGCCGAAAGATAAGAAAAATACGTGACGGTAGAACT
Source organism: Tachina lurida (assembly GCA_944452675.1). Taxonomy (NCBI): domain Eukaryota; kingdom Metazoa; phylum Arthropoda; class Insecta; order Diptera; family Tachinidae; genus Tachina; species Tachina lurida. Next base: position 57,045,551 of record OX101752.1, read on the forward strand.
GTGTAGATTTCTACGGTTTGTTAAATCTGTGTGGGAGGCATTCGGTACAGGCACCAAGAACTAGCCTGCCATACTTAGAGGTTTTTTGTCATCTACTGGTATCGCTTAGGAGTAATATTGGTCTATGCGAGCTCCTTGACCACCCAGAGTAATCTAACCTAACCATAACTTGCCTAATTTATGTTAAAAAATTTGGCTCGATTTTTCCTCACAAAATGCTAATTTAGACATTGGCAAGGTTAGGCCCCTTTTGCCAGAAAACATGGCATGTACATAATACAGGCAAATCTCAGTATGACGAATCTTGCTTTAACGAAAATCCGATATAACGAACGTCCAAATATTTTACATTAACAACCTTATATAGCGAATATTATCCTAATTTTATACTGAGTATAACGAATGATGAAGAAAAAATCGCAAAATAAGAAAACAAAAACTTGCTAGCATCATATTTCTAACATTAGTTTTACTTTATATAGCGAATGTTTTGATAAAGGTATGCTGTGTATAACGAATGACAAACAAAATATTAAACAAAATCTGCAGCAGCATTTTTGCTAAAAAAATTGTGGCACCGTTAGTTTGTATTTGGTAGTTTATTTAAAAAAAAAATGCCCTCGTTCTTTTTATTGTATTGTATCATGGCTACAGTAATAACAGTTAAAATAACACTTGAAAAAAACTTTGCGATATAGCGAATTTATCAGTATAACGAATGGGCCTGACATTATCGTTCGTTATACCGGGATTTGTCTGTATATGCATTTTTCCTTAATGACACAGAAATGTCTTCTTGTTTAATTGATTATGTGCATATTTCTTGAGTTGTTATCACTCACTTAAACCATATTCACAATGGCTCCGATGCATACTATCTATCATGCCAGTTTATGTAAAAAAAATATACAAATTAATTGTTTTATTTGTTTTTTGAACCCTGAACTACAATTTGCTTATAAAGAATGAGTCACTCTCGTCCTGCCTTTCTCGTTCTTCTTTTCTTTTCCCCTGTTCTTATTTTCCAAAAGTAATTTATTTATATTTTCACATATGTAGATAGGTATGTGCCTGGGCATCAGGGTTACCGTTGACAAATTTTAAAAATGGGCGTAAGGAAATAGTTAAAAAAAATTATTAAAAAAAAAAAAATTATTTTAAAAGAACGGTCACGTTTATGAAAAATACTTAAATTTAAGTTTTATTTAATTTTTAGTATAGAGATAAATACAAAAACCATAATTGGGTAATTATATTGCGACGGCTGTGACCATGGTACATTTTTCGTTATTATTAAAAAATATAGAATTTTTAAAATAAAAAGGGGGTGCGGTTCACAAGGATATTATTTTTCGACATACTTAAAATTAGAAAGATACTAACACAATATGATTTCTGCTAAGAATTAGTCTCAAAAGCTTGTGGGTATGTGACGTTATAAATGTGACTAGATGCGACCTAGTATTAAAACTCGACGAGTTTGAAGAAATAAAACTTTTTATTGAATATGCAAGACATTTCTTCAAGCGTTGTTTAATAACAGCAATCCTTACGTTTAACTTTAGTGTTAAAATTTTTTAGTGAACGCTGCAAAACTAACAATTTTAGAAGTATTAGAAATACAATATTGCAAAAACCTTCGTTTATACTTAACTCAGATATCCATATAAAAATTAAGCACATATAAAATAAATCTTGAGTAAAGATCTTCTTACTCAAAAATTTTTTTTTTCAATTTCCAGCCCTGGAAATATAACTTTGATTTTTCTGGTTTTAATACTAATTTATTTCTTTCTAAAATATAGAACATATTTAATAAACAAAGAAATAACTAGTTTTATTTAATTGGTTTTATATATCACAAAAAGTGTACGTTTTCCAACCCTGGAATAACCTTTTAGAAAACGTGCAGCTTATATTCGCGACTGATATTTGTGCACCACTGTCCAAGTTGCTAGAAACATATTCTAATACAACGCATATACAATACTTATTTGGCAACAACCGTCTAATTGAATATATCGTCTAAATTGCCAATAATCGTTAAACTAAAAATCATGTGTTACTGTCTCTATTAAAATGTGAAGCCTATGTGCATGCATATCTATCTATGTTTTGAATTTCTTGGTCCAATTAAACCTATTTTATAATTTGCGATTGAAAAGCGAGACGTTACTGTATTAGATACTTCAAATATGGTCTCATAAGTTTTGTCAATAACTTTACTTTCCAACAGCTTTAATGCGTTTGTAAAAGCATCTGGTGCGGTAGTTATATATTGAATTCGCAAGCAATATCAAAATAATTTATGTTTTCATTTTACTTAAAAATTAGAGGATCAAGAAATCTGAAAATGTTCAGTCTCTTAATTTTAATTTCGTATGCTTTATTCAAAAAGTTTTTTAAAATTTCTAGTAGCCCATTCAGGCTGATACGAAATTAGGTAATTTCAAGCTCAAATTTTGAACGAAATCAAAAGTGCTCATACTGGTACTAAATGACATATGAGTTGGTTTCGCAAATATCTTATTCATTGCGGCAAACATTCAAGTCCTTTACTCCTTTATTCTTTGTTACACTTATACCAATGTTTCTTGCAAAAGTAGTCTTAAATATAACTATTTTCAAATTTCTTATCATTTCATAGTGAATTTAAAAAATTCAATTTCTTTTATATGTTGTTTCGCATATTTGTAAATGTATTCATGTTGGAAAAAAGAAGCATTTTTAGTACAAAACTGATAATGGTAATCTCTTCGAACTTAAGTAAAATAACTCAATTTGGAATACGCCCAAATATGTGGAAAATATCTTAATTTCAATTTCATTTCTTAATTACTTAATTTGGCGTCATTTCATATTCATACTTTACTAGCACAACGGTAACGCTGCTGGGCACACTTCAATTATTTATTTTTTGTAAATTTTTTGTGTGTCAACGAAATTAGCGGACCATAAATAACGAGTATGCAGCTATGGAAGAGGAAGCTTGAATAATTGCTTCAAACCAACAACGACGTCAACCAACATGCAAAACTAATTTATTTTAATGGCTGCCAAATTATAAAAATGCATTTTACTACAGAGATTAGCGAAGAAATAAAAACTGAGATTTACAAAAAATAACGATTACCCACATACACGCACACACACTCGTACACCATTACGAAAAGAAATTATTTTCTGCGAGAGTGAAAGTGTCAATTCATGTGCATACGTATGATTGTTATTTGTATGCAGGTAAAATATTTTAAATATTACTCATACGCAAGTAGGCAAGCATTTAAGTGCAATGCTTATTAGAGCCCTGCGTAAACATTCTTGAAATGTAAATGGGTACGTCTTGCTTTTTAAATGTATTACCGTAACATGCATTATAGTAAACCAAAAATAAATGCTGTCGTATAATTAACGAAGCACGATGAATGTAGTGATGTTCGTGTATATGAAGTGATGTATTTAGAAGTGATGTCGCGACTTGAGATGGGCGCGTGTCGTATTTATTTTACATGGCACGACCACGCACGACTCAACACGAAGTATTCGTGACAAAAAATCTGATTTCGTGCGTGTTTGGTTCGTTTTGTGTTGAGCAAATTGACACGAAGAACACGAAACGATTTTAGATGTAAAATATGTATGAATGAGTTTCCAGTGGAGAAAAAAGTTAATATTTTGTATCGTCAAACACACAACACCAGCATATTTGTTGGTATTGTATGGGATTCTGAAGCTTCAAGTTCTGTACTTAAACCGATAGTATCAGCTGAGGTGGCAGATAGTATCAGCTGGCAGAGCCAACTCGGTGCCATATCTTAAAAAGAGACTCTTGAAAAAATTCAATTACATTTTCTGATCTTCAATACCATACTTTTTTTTTTTTTTGTACATGATTTTTTATTTATTGTATCTTCATATATGAACTAACAATAAGTATTCAAATCTTAAATATAAAAATATAATTAGGCCCGACCAGTGTCGGACACAAGCTTAGTAGTAGTTATATATAATACATACATAAGTATTTATAATCAAAAGGAAAAAAAAAATTATAAAAAATAAAAGAATTTTCAGGAAGTCCCATTAGGAGTGCTGTGAATAAGAGCCCTTGTATCCCTCTTTTTTAGGCGGATGTGTCCAGTAAAGTTCAAAATATTACGGGCAAGCGGATTAGGATGTGACTCGAGTTTTGTTAAATATTTGCCAGCGTTTTTTGCAATTTCTTCAGTCACTAGTGGCATATTTAAGTCACGATGTATATTTGAATTTTTTATGTACCATGGAGCCGATGTTATTAACCGTAAAATTTTGTTTTGCCTTCGTTGGATTCTCTCGACATTAGAAGCTGAAGCAGTACCCCATAGCTGAATTCCGTAGCACCATATAGGTTTTAAGAGCGACTTGTATATTAAAAGTTTACAATCTAGGGTGAGGGTTGAGTTTCTACCAACCAGCCAATGTATCTGAGTTAGTTTAAGTTTCATTTGCGTTAGCTTGGAGTCAATGTGGTATTTCCATGTGAGCCTTCGATCAAGATGTATACCAAGGTATTTCACATGTAAGTTTTGAGGAACAATTTGATTATTGATTGTAACGGGGGAACAAGTGTCTTTTCTTAAGGTAAATGTTACCTGAGTACACTTCTGTTCGTTTACCTTTATTCTCCACATGTTTAACCATAGTTCTAGCTGAGTAATATGTTGCTGAAGATATAGGGAAGCCTCGTGTGGGTTTTCGTGCATACTAAGGCAGGCTGTATCATCGGCAAACGTAGATGTATGGATATTGCTGCTCAAGGGCATATCACAAGTATAAATCAAATATAAAACTGGCCCCAGTATACTCCCCTGTGGCACACCGGATGAGATTATTTCAGGCGTACTCATAAAGTCTCCTTCCACAACAGTGAACTTCCGGGCAATAATGTAACTTTCCAGCAGATTTAGAATGTTTATTGGTAGGTAAGTCTTTAATTTTAAAATTAGGCCTTCATGCCACACTTTATCAAATGCCTGAGAAACGTCAATGAACAGCGCAGAGCAATACTTTTTTTCTTCAAAAGTTTTTCTTATAAATTGAACCAATCTATGAGTTTGTTCAATGGTGCTATGCTGACTTCTAAATCCAAATTGATGATCCGGTATGCACTCATTATCAGTTAGAATTGGGGACAATTTTATCATGAGTAACTTTTCAAAGAGCTTTGACATTGTTGACAGTAAACTTATTGGCCTATATGACTCAGCTTTGGTAAGATCTTTGCCCGTCTTTGGAATCATTTTAACCTTGGCAAGCTTCCAGCTGTTTGGAAAATACTCCAGTCGTAAAATAGCGTTTAAAATGAATAACAGGATTCTAATAGCTATACGAGGCAACTTCATCAACATCTGGTTACTAATTCCATCAATACCCGGGGCTTTTTTCGGGTTGAGTTCTGCAATTATTTTTTGTACATCACGCGTCTTAAATTTTATTGGTCGAGGGGGTAGCGCTACTACATTTGGTAAATCAACAGCACCAGAACACGTGTTTGGGGTGAATACGGATTTTAAATGCTCACCAAATATTTTACCTTTTTCAGTATCGCTTCTTGCCCAACCTCCTGTAGATGTGCGCAGAGGTGGTTTAAACTCAACTGGTGTTTTAAGCTTTCTAGCAGCGCGCCACAAAGAGTAATTAGATGCTGGTGTGACATCAAGACCTTCCAAATAATTTTTAAGAGATGCAGTTTTTTCAAATGCAAGCAACTCTTGGAGTCGTTTAGTACACTCTTTAAATCTGATTTTAAGTTGGGGTGATCTGTGCTGTTGCCATTCTCTTCTAGCTCTTCTTTTTTCACTTACGAGACGTTCAATATCCGTAGAATAAATTTTATTTATCCTAGTCTGCGGATGGGCGGTAGTGGCATGTTCAGCAGCCTGTTTAATATTTTCATTAAGGATGGCAATGTTAGATTCAATATCATCATGTGTTCTTAGCGTAATATTTTCCGTGCAATGACTACTAAGATATTTTTTAAATCGCAGCCAATTAACACGATTTATCAAATTCGCATATGGGTGAGGTAAATCACTTGCTAATGGGCTACAAATTGTAACGATCGTGGGAGAGTGATCGGACGAGAGATCTAGAGAAGCTTCAATTTGAATTAATTCCCTAGAGATATTTTTCATAACGCCAAAATCTATTACATCCGGAATTTTATGTATGTCAGTAGGCCAATAAGTGGGCTCCCCACTCGAAATGACATCCAAGCCCATTTTGGAAATTGTATTGAGCAACGCTCGACCTCTGGGTGTAATAAGACGCGAACCCCAGAACGTATGTTTAGCATTATAGTCGCCAGCTGCTACGAAACAAGGGCCCAGAGATTTGTAAAAATCCTCGTATTGATCCTCAGTAATTGCGAATCTAGGAGGAGAGTAAATTGATGATATGACAAAATTAGTGCAAAAATTTTCGACACAAATATTCGTTGCTTGTAAATGTTCTTCACAAATGTTGTCAATAAAATAATGCTTGAGTCTTGACTTTATTAAAATTGCTGATCCACCGCATGCTCTCCCTCTCGGGTCCTTTGAATCATATAGAGTGTAACCATTTATTTTAAAGCAGCTTCTCGAAGTCAAGTGAGTCTCAGAGATCATCATTATATCAATATTTTTTTCCGTGAGGAAGTGCTCAATTTCATTTTTATGTTGGCGAATGCCGTTTGCGTTCCAGAAACATATTTTTAACGTGTTCATGGTTTGTTAACTAAAGCTTGAAGCAATGTATTCTGCATTCGCAGCATTTCTTGCATCATGCTAGTCATATTTGTTGTAAAATTTTTTATAGTTTGCACCAGATTATCAATAGTAGCTTCAAGGCGATTGAAATTAAAGTTCGAGTTTGTATTTGTTGAATTATTTGGTGGTGAAACATTTTGTGTATGAATAGAATTTGTCTTAGCAGCATCGGCATACGATACACTGGAACTAACTGGTTGGCTCACTTGCGCAATAGTGGCTGATAAAGCGTTTGGTGATTGGGCTGGGGCCAATTTAGGTGTTTGCCTCATAGTCTGTTTGACGAAAGAGTACACAGGACAACCTCTGTAGTTAGCGGTGTGATTTTCTCCACAATTACTAAATTTTTTGCCACTTTGATCTTTTGGTTTATTGCAACTAGCAGTGCCGTGTAATTCGCCGCACACAACACAAACAGTAGGTAATTTGCAGTAAGTTTTAGTATGTCCATATTCTTGACAATTATGGCACTGTACGGGTCCTGAACGCTTGTGTGGTTCTTCAACGGTTATTTTTCGATACAAGAGATATCTTAAATTATATATTGGATGGGTCTCATTTTTTTCAATTTTATATCATTTGGCTCAAGTTCAACGCGAAATAGAGGTTGAGGGATCTTTTCCCTATTTATTATGTTAGATACATTTTTTACTTTAAAACCCTGGAGGACGAGAGCATCTTTTACTTCTTCAGGAGCAACATAGGAATCTATGCCCTTCAACACAATCTGCATACCTTTAGCACTCTTGAGCTGATATGTGTAGAAATTTGTTTTACTTTTTTCAAATTCAGAAACCATTTTTCGAAAATCTTTTTCTTCATAAATTTGAATTTTCGTTTCATCAATATTACCACGTTTTATTGGAACAATGTGAAATTTATTCTCACCAATGAACGAAATTAATTTTTTAATAAGAGCGTTTGAGTTTTTTTCTCTTAAATAGATTGGTGGCGGCTTGGAGGTTTTGTTCGCAGATTCAGCGGGTTTGTCATTGTCATCTTGCAATATTTTAAAACGGTTTTGCCGATTAGTAGAGGATGCGCTGTTATCCCTAGACATCTTTGGAGCAGATGCAATTTTAGTAGAATTTGGGCTTCGCCCGCGCTTTAAAATTGTAATGTATCTGTCCATTCCGACTTCGACCTTGGGTTTTGTGCTACTCTTATTTTCAGTGACAACTTGGTTAAGTGATGACATCGAGCCCGAGGCGGGTGATATCGCTGAGTTAAATGTGGAAGTACTAGGCAATATTGTCAACGGTTCACTAGTTGGCATTGGACAAAGCGAAGTTGATAGCTGACGAAACTGTGGTTTTGCCGTTAGAGAAAGTCTATTATCAGATTTTTGATTTTTATTAAGAGCTTCAGAACTCACAGCAAGTCTATTATCAGATATTTTATTTTTATTGTTATCATTATGAGCATCAAAACTCACAGTAAAATAGGCATTTCTGCCGTTAGAACTCACTTCACTATTTCTTTCCTTTGGGGTACTCATATAGAGTATTCCTCAAGGGTATGTTTGTATGTTTTTTTGTTTACGGTTTTTTTTGTTTTTGTTATTTCAATATGTAAAAATATTAGCAAAGCAAAAAAAAAGGCTTATTTATCAACGTTAATATGTACTACGAATAATTTTTTTTGTTTAGTTTGTATGTAAGAAAAATTCCGCTATTACGTCTGTTCACTATGAAGGTACTACGAATATTGTACCATACTAATAATATTTCGTGCGTTTTGTGCAGTATCGTGTTGATGAAATTTTTCGCGTGCGTGTTTCGTACGTGTTGAGCATCTTGGTATTCGTGTTCGTGTGGTGTTGGAAAAATTCGCCATACGCCCATCTCTAGTCGCGACCACTTCGTGTGCGTAACAAACACTCCAAATACCACAAGAAGAAGCAGTGTACGCACCTGATTACAAATACTAGTAACAACTACATAGCATGATGTTGCTGTGCCGTGTAATGGGTAAGTGCCGTGGATCATCTGGTATTTGGGGGATTTTTAGCTAAATTTTTTTTTTGGGAATCTCCAATATGGGTTGTGTCATTGCTAAAATGTTCGTTACTTGAATAAGTGGTTCGTGGCAGTGATAGATGAAGGTGTCTCTTCTAAAATAAAAGAGCATACACATAACTTATGTGTGTATCTGCATGCATAACGTTTGTATGCGCTCGCAAGCGGAAGAAAAGCAAACATCACAAATTCTTTCGTCACGAAGTATTTACTTTTTTACTTCTATACCGACAATAACTGAAAGAAATGTCTTGCAAGCAGTGTTGTTCAGTATTTGTTTTTGAAGACTTCGAAAAATCTTCGTTTGAAAAATCTCTCGTCTTCAAAGTTCTTTTAAATGGTCTTCTGCAGTGCTCTAATTCATATCAAGCCATTGGTACAAGAAATTAATAACGCATTTGAGCTTTTGCATTCACCAACAGCTTAGTCAGGCGATAAAATATGATTGACCTCTCAAGACTTTTCACAATGAGTTCTGTAGTAAATACTAACTAAGCGAGATCACCTTTTTAAACAATTAAAACTTTAAAAACGTAAACTTTTTAAAACTTTTAGGGAATTTTAAAAAAATTCCCACCATACCACTTCAAGCTGAAGATTTCTTAATAAGGATATTTTCTTAAAAATATATGAAATTCCCTCTTCAAATTAAAAGTTTTTTATTTCCTTCCAAGTTGTGTAAGCTACTTGAAAGTATTACTACAAATAACTCTAATAATTCAATAAGGAAACTGTTAATAAGACAGACGTAAGGAAAAATTGTATCCCAGAAATACATGTGGACATGATCATCGTACACGTTTAAAGTGAAATAGTCCAAATAATTTTTTAATTTTTAATTTAATTTTTTAAAGTGACTAATTTTAGAACGTGCTGCACTTATTTTACCCAAAAATTATTTATTTTCTTTAATTACATTTTAATCACAGTTGCACGTGCTATTTTTTGTTTTTGTTATTCTTTTTACTGCATTGTAAATAAATATTCTTAGCAACAATTTTTCTTGTTTTGTGCTTGTTCGGTATTAAGCATTTCTGCCTGTTTCTTAAAACTTTCTCCCTTCAATCATTTAATTTTTTTCTTTCCACCTTTTACCAGTTTTCCATATATTTTCAATTATTCTGTGGTAATTATACCCTTCAACAAAAATGGTAAAGGCTTGCCATTCCGTATGTAATTTCCACAATAAGCGACCCGTCTGTCTGTCCGCTTGTCTGTACGGTTTTTCGAAGCTCCCAGAAAAGCTAGATCTTGGACTGGTATGTAAGAAATGGTTGGTAAATCAGCAAAATCGAGAAGACGGTCTCAGAGCTGGAAAACTTAAACTTTATTTTGCTATAAAAAAGTAACTAGCTAAAATACATTTTTATATATTATATTATATATTTATAATATTAGTTTTATGAATAAAAGAAAATCAAATAGACGTTTCCAGGGTTGTAAAACTTTAACTTTTTTTTATATAAAAGTAACTGAATAAAATTAGTTTTTCCTTTTTGTCTAAAAATTAAACATATCTTATGTTCTTTAAAGAAACAGATTGGTGTGGGATATCAGAAAAATATAGAGATAAAAAAGGATGATTCCAGGGTTGGAAAACTTATACTTTTTTGATATATAAAAGTACCTAGGTCTAATTAATTTTTTTTCTTTTTATTTATAAATTAAATATTTTATGATTAGTGTTTTTATGGGAATTGTTAACATTTAAGTTAAAATATTTTTTAAACGCACTAATAATCCCAAATTATTATTTTACTTATTAAGTAAAATATTTTTTTTTTGTTAAAAATACATTGAAATTGATTATTGAGGGGTTTAGCTGGATCCTATGCGTATTTCACTGTTGCTAATGCAGATGATCAGGGAACCTTTACCCAAATTTCTTAGAACAACTAGAGTTATTATGTTATAAACTTTCATTTAAACTAATGAGAAGCCAAACAACAAATAACAAAGTTGAAACAAGAACTCAATAATTAACATGTTTTTTTATTTTCTTACTTTACCATTGCTACATTGGCTGACTTTTATGTTTTGGAAAAATCATTTTGTTATAGAAAAAACTAGGAAAATAAAAAGCACAGCTCCAGAGCTGTAATTTTTGAACTTTTTTTTGGATATTAAAGTAAGTAAATAAAACTAATTTCTCATATAAATTTTATTCTCAGGAAGTGTTTTATACGAGTAGGGCATGAGTTAGCCTTGTCACTGCTATGAACGGGTATCAACAAAGCAAAAATTAATTGTCGATGCTTTGAAACATTTATTGGAATTAAAAAATTTACTAAAAACTAAAAAATTCAAAATTTAAATACTGTAAAAACTGATAATTTTAAAGATGATTTTTTAAAGCAAAAAACTGCACGACTTCTAAAAACCTAAGCAAAAAAGGGAAAAATAGATAAGCCTGCATGTTTGGCAACACTGTTTTAAACCGAAAATAAGAAAAAAAACGGCAAAATGTTAGCGCGTATTCTCGGCAACTCGTCTTCTATAAAGTGGCCGTAAGTTGCATGAAAAGTTTAAATATTTTGAGCGCATACTTTTAGGGGCGATAAATAAATATTGCTTCCCAGAATGTATTTAGTAGTGATGTAACGAATGTCAATTTTTGACATTCGAATACGAATATTTGAAACGATATTCGTGAATACGAATGCAAATACGAATATAATATGTGAAATTTATAGACATTAAAATGGGGTTCTATTTGCATCTGCAATATGAAATATTAAAAAATTGTTATGAAAAAAGAACTTCATACTCCTGTTGGCGTACTTTAAAGTTAATAAAAACTACTCAACATTTTAATGATCGTCATTAAATGAAATTTAAAATGATACAAGCCACAAATGTCTACAAAATTTCTATTTTCAGCCATTTATTTAAATTTCGTTTAGGATTTATGCGTTTATTTATTTAATTTCTTTGGAAAAATACTCGTATGCGTATGCGCCTAAATTTGGCGAATACGAATACGAATACGGATACGAATATCTAAAAATGGCCGAATATTCGACAATTCGAATACGAATACGAATATTTGTGCATCACTAGTACATATGTATTTAATGCTATTTAACAATTCACTAATATTTTATATCTTTTTTTTTTCTTTGCAGGTTCGTCAATCAACGGTTTCTTTTTTTAAATAGAAATAAAATGCTGAATATTATCCTCGTATATTTATAAAATATGTAGTTTAATAACTGCGAGTATTGTTAGCTACAATAGTACACCACACATAAATAATTACAGTAAATACTTTGCATAACTTACTTGTATATAAAACATATTCAACAACAGCAAACTCACACACCAGCTATTACCAACACTTTCCTACAACAAATTAACATATTAATGCAATTGACAGAAGACATAATTAATTCATTCTACCCCATTCCCCAATTTTAAACATTCGCTCGTTGATAGATATAAAAATATATATACATAAGTAAATATGTTTAATATAATATGAATGTTTTATAGTTACAGCTGATAGATAACATAATTAATTTGCTTTAAATTAATGCAAAAAAAGCTTTTTTAAATAAATTTCCTAAATTAAAATGCATACTAGTATTAAACTAAAATGTTTCTGAACCATTTGTGTGCTTCCTCAAACTTTTTATTTATGTTTATTTTTAATTACTTCTTTTATCAAAAATATATTTATATATAATTATTTTCAAAGCTTAATATTGTCGTGCCAAGCATGTTTTTCTTACTGCTAGTCCTATTGCTTTATTTTATCTATTAAATGTATTTCTTAAAATGCAACAGACATAAGTTACACAGATTTCTTTAATTTATAAGCTAGTTATGTACAACAATAACAACAGACATTTTGTATTAAAGAGAGTTGCAGGAGCGGGCTCATAAAAATTTGCATATAGCATCAAACAGGAAGAATAGCTACAAAATGTAAGGAATTCTTACACACAGTAAAATCAAAAACAACTGCCAATGATTTTGCTTCATATGTGTTTCATGTTAATTCAACATGATTTACAGCAATCTTCGTAGAAAATTTTTCCTTTTAAAATAACTTTATTTCATGTTGTTTTAACATTCCAGTGGTTTTAAATCAAAAATGAAGAATCATGTTTAAACAAAGTTGTTTCCATTTGAAACAATGCGCATTTGATGCTGCGATATGTTGAATTAAAATAACATTTTAATAGTAATTTTTTTTTATTAATTATTTATTTAAAGTGATTATGTGCGCGAACATCAGGAAAACGTTTCAGTGTTGTATATATAGTTGACTTCTCCGGCCAAGATTTGAAATTGTGGTCAACGTGCTTACCGCTGCAGCCACAAGAACCTTACATACAATACAGATACATACTAAATATGTCTATACCACCATGAATAAAATCTTTAATTCAGCATTAAAACAACATTACAACACTTAAAGAACATAGTATTACTAATAAAATTTAATATGATTCGCAATCAAAATTTTTGCATGGTGATTTTACATTGGTATTTCTTTTTGTGTTTAATCATTACAACACATCGTTTCTCAAAACAGTTGTCTGTCTTGAAATAGTAAAAATAACAATTATAATAATGAAATATAGCGTAAAACTGAGAAATAGTAAGAGAGGGTTAGGTGCTTTAAAAATCCTTGGCCGAGAGGGACGAGGCATCCTAGTTTCTTAAACCCTAAAAAAGATACGGAACTTAATTTTTAGTTACAATAAGCTGGTGATTGTAGATATATATCCTGTAGATAGAGATTTTAATTTGGATAAGTCCATATCAAGGGTGTTCCAACAAAAGCTTTCAGTTTGAATAGACCGAAATTTAAACAGTTGCCATGACTCAACCTGTAACTATTTGACAAATAAAATGTAAAAACTACGCCATTAATACAAATGAAACGATATACGCCTTGACAATGCATTGAAATGATTTTTTAAATTTCGCCGTCAAAGCTCTCAAGGCAAAAGCACTATTGGATCGTCACGACTGGTGGACAAACTTGAGTTTCTTGGGTAAAGTTTGTGATGAGAAGAATTAAACTCGTGCTAAGGTAGCCCATAGTGTTAAAGAAAACCTGGGTTTGTCCATTCTTAGTCGATCTTTGCAGTGAGGCATTCCACCAACAAAATTACCACGTATTTTGTATGAAGGCTCAGGTCTTAATATAAAAGTTTAGTTTACACAAGATGTCATTCCTACCGAGCATCAATAATGACACCGTGTCCTTGTTGATTAGCGTGAAAAGTTTGCTGACCGTGTTATTTCTCCAAGAGCCGATCTCACTTGGCCATCGAGATCTGGCGATTTAACATGTCCGCTCCAATATACCACAATCAACTCAGGATCCCAAAGATAGAATTTGTGAAGTTATCGAGGACATAGAGCTACAAACAAATGTACGAATTCGTGATGGAAAATTTTATGACAAGAACTTGGCAGGTGTAGACGCGGTGGCTATTTGCCTGACATTGTTTTCCATTCGTCTTACACATATCAAAATGAAACCTTTTATTGGAAGACCCTATACATAAGTAATCTAATGGCTTTATATCTCATAACCTGCAAGTCCCAGCTGGATGATATGACAAGGAAGTGTTGCATTTATTCATTGAAATCGTAGTCTGCTTAAAATGCAGCACCGTTTTTCCCATTAACTATCTTGCCAAATTGCGTTCATCCTCCAATATTGTTAGAAATTCATTCCATGATACAAAATTCTAATAAAATAAATTTTTTGTTTCCTGCATCCGAAGTAACAACTGTGGTAAAATCAGCTGATGCTTTTACATATTTAGCAAACACGAAACTGTCAACTACAAAGCCTTCATTTAAAGATGACTTTGGATTTTTCCCGAAAAAATTTTTTGTAATCCATCACTACCTGATCAAATTCAAAAAAGTTTTTTTTTACTTAAGCCTTAATACTTTCCAAATAATGGTAAAGCGTTTAACTTTCCTAAGTATTTCTTGGAAACAGCAAAAAGTCGCAGCTACCAGTTTGTGTGATGTCTGCGACAAGACCAGTATTTCAAACACTTATGTGTAGTTTCCATAATGCAAGCAAGCGACTTGTCTAAAAAATTTGTATAGGAATCACTCAAAAATTTTAGTGTTTTTCACATATTTTTCCTAGACAAGTGGCGTGATTGCATTGTGGAAATTAGACGTTAGGGCCTGCCCCACGATATCGACAAAGTTCGACTTGTCACACACACTTCCATTTAAAACAAAAACAAAATATGAAAATTAATTTTTGTTTTTAGTGTAAATGTGCGACAAGTCGAACGTTGTCGACATCGTGGGACAGACCCTTATTATTGTTCAAACACCTAAAAAAAGAACATAATCCAGGTACAGGTACGGATAATCGTATCGCTATAATAAATATAACGAAAATTTACCGACTTTGCTATTTAACGATATTCGCTGTCGGAGAAAAAATGTTAAAAAAAAAAATTTTAAAACAATTTACAATTTTTATAAAAATAGAAAATAATATATAGAGCATAGTTTTAGGGGCAACATATACAGTCCGCTCTCGATAGTTTGAATCTTTCAATTATCTAAAATTTTTTAAATCAGGCTTGTTCTGAAACCTCGATGTTTTGAAATCACTAACGATTTTGAAATCACACGAGTGATTTATTCATATTCTGAAAATTACTTAACTTACTTTTTTTTAGTAGTTATTTTCATTGTTCTAAATCGCGAGCTAAAAGATTTTATGGTGCTGAAATAGTTTACAGAGTTGGTATGTACTAAATATTAGTTAATCGAACTTCATAATTTATGTATATATTTACAGCCAAGGCCACTATGTCGATAGACGATAACTCGAGCGTGTGAAAACGAGTCAATCACTCGTATAAGCGCCCCACTAACTATCGATTTATCGGCCATCAGGTTTAACTTCATAAGCATAATGCTCATTTACTGAAACAATGTCATAACTAAAAAAAACTAGTTTGCCCGAAAACTACTTTAAAATTTTCAATTTACATACAACTCAATGGAAAAAGAAACTTTTATTTTTCTCTCGAGAGTAGAATGTACAACATGAACAACAATATGAATATAAATTCTGCATCATAACCTTAAACATCTCATTTTTGTTAGCTATAATACTGTTTTAGTAAATGAGCGATATGTTTCAATATTAAGACAAATATTTAGGAAAGCACTAAAAATTATAAAACAATCTATTGTGCTGGTATATTTAATATGTGAATAAAATCAAGATTTATTGCTGGATTTTCACGTTTTATAGCTTGTTTTATTCCTAGGATATGTGGTTTTAAGAAAAATGTAAAAAATATGAAACTTTGAGTTTCTGATTTTTTTATTGCAATTTTCATGTAAAAAAATTACGCGATTTTTGCATAAAAAAATTTTTTTCTCTTTTAAATTCTGAATAACTCCGAAACCATAAAAGATAGGTAAAAAATGATTATAAATTTTTTTTAACAAAATTTTGTGGCGCGTCTTTTGGTTTATTATCTATTAAAATCGAAATAGCGGTTTTCGAGTTATAGTAAAATATATTAGTATGGCCGACTAATTTAGGGGCCAAAATTAGCCACACCCATAAAAAAAAATCTCTACGTGATAGAGAAAAACTGACAGCAGATTTGAATTTAACGCATCGAAATCCATATAGTCCGCATACTTTTATCTAAAGGCTATTTTGGCTGTTGTACAGTGTTATTAGTGCGTTAAAATGAAAATTTATCGAATTTGGCATTCAGTAACACTTTTAACGATATTCGCTGTAGGTTAATGTCAGCGGTGTCCTTGTTTAAGCGACAATAATTTAATTATCACAAAATCATTATTATTAGCGACAAAATGTATAGACAAAAATTAAGATTGTAGGATCGTTAAAAGTTACTGAATCGCACTACATGTACTGGATTCAGTCACTTTTTGCGAACCGAAAATCGTAATATTTATACATAACATATGTATCTATTCGCTTGCGGTAGCGATAATGTGATTCCGTAATTTATTTTTGCGCTAGTCTCCAACTTTATCTTATAGTGTTTTCACACTGAAAGTTAAAATCTGGTTTTAACGTTAAAACCATAAACAGCTGATTTTGCATTCACACTGCAAGTTTGTTAAATTCAGGTTTTAACTCACAGGCTGTCAAATAATTTTGCTCAAAATAAAATAAATATCCTGCAGAAATGCGTGTGCCTGTTGCTGTAGTTGTTTATGCTTTTTATAATAACGGGTGTTTTTTTTAGAGGTATAGAACTTCGAATTGAAATAAAACACAAGAAAATCGTTTTAATGTCCATCAATTTGGCTTTATTGGAAGGATAATTTTATGCCATTAATGTTTAAATATGATTTCGGGCATGTGGCCGCCGCGGCTGGCTCCAATAAAGCCAATTCTACAGGTCCAATTTTCAACCACTTTTTCGAGCATATGGGGCCGTATGTTGGCAATAACGCCACGAATGTTGGCTTCCAAGTCCCCTAACGTTCTGGTTTGTTGGCGTAGACGAGCGACTTCACATATCCCCAAAGAAAATAATCCAATGGTGTCAAATCACACGATCTTGGTGGCCAATTGACAGGTCCATTCCGCGAAATTATGCGCTCATCGAATGTTTCCTTCAATAAATCGATTGTGACGTGCGCTGTGTGGCATGTAGCGCCGTCTTGTTGGAACCACAACTCATCCACATTCATGCCATATAATTCGGGAACAAAATAGTCGGTTATCATGGCTCTAAACCGGTCTCCATTAACGGTAACTGACTCTCCAGCATTATTTCGGAAGAAGTATGGCCCAATGACTCCACCAGCCCATAGAGCACACCAAACAGTCAGTTTTTGTGGATGTAATGGCGTCTCAAGGGTCTCACGTGGATTCTCTTCACTCCAAATGCGGCAATTTTGCTTGTTGACGTAGCCATTCAACCAAAAATGAGCCTCATCACTGAACAAAATTTTGCGATGAAAATCAGCATCGAGATCAATCTCATTTTCGGCCCATACACCAAAATCACGACGCATTGCATGGTCTCGCGGCTTTAATTCTTGCACAAGCTGAATCTTGTAAGGTCGCAAGCCAAGATCTTTGCGCAAAATCTTCCATAAAGTTGATGGACAAAGCTCCAATTGCTGTGCACGGTGGCGAATCGATTCATTCGGGTCCTCTTCAACACTTTGCTCTACAGCGGCAATTGTTTCTTCGGTGCGCACTGTTCGACGTCTCTGCGGATGCGTATTATCACATAGAGTAAACGTAGTGCGAAAACGATCCATGGTTAACCGAATTAATTGCTCTGATGGACGATTATGTCGACCATAAAATGGACGGAGCTTGCGGTAAACTTCGCGAACTGAACCATTATTTTCGAAATAAATTTGCACGATTTGCAAGCGTTGTTCTTTTGTCAACCTGTTCATGATGAAATGGCAAACCAAACTAAATATTAATCACTTGACAGCTGACAAAATGGCCGCCAGTTAAAAAAGTGATGCCAACTTAAAGTTCTATACCTCAATAAAAAACACCCATTACTTATTTGACAAACTGTAGATTAACTATTTTTGTTTGTATGAAAAACCAAGAAACTTTACAATGCGCTCTAAAATGGAAATTATTTTATATTTTGTAAATAAATATATAAACATAAAGCCACTACAATAATACTTATATGTATGTATCGATGGTGCATCGAATAAGTAAAAATAATTAATGTGATGATCGTAAAAGATAAGTAAGAATAGTTAAACATACATAGGTAGAGTGATATAACTTCGTGCTAACCTAAATAGAAAATGGAAAAACAGAAAATGAATAGTGATACTTACAAATGTGTTTGCCAAAGGCAAATCAATAATTGTATACACAATCAATTCTCATATTCCATTTCATAGAAATTTAAGTTAAATAGCTGATGTTAATAATAATCTCTACCCCAGTATATAGACATGGGTGCTGATGAAGTGCGCGGCTGCACAGAAAAATATCGGTATTTCCCCCAGCTATAAAGTCTAGTTTAATTTTTCTTCTCTTCTTTGGATACTCACATTAATTAATAAAAATATTTCATTCAATAAGAATTGAAACTACTGAACTCAAGCCTGATTAAGAAATTATTTCTGAGTAAATAAATATTTTAAAATTATGGAACTAGTAATACAAAGTGCAGACAGAAGTGCTTGGAAATCAAGTTATTTTATATAAAAAATGCACAAATAAATCACAAAATAAAAATCTTTTATCGGCGTATGGATGTCAGTCATATCGTTTATTTTCACTTCCCAGAGGTCAATGGAAATATTTTCGTTAGTTTCCTTCCAAAAAACTTTTTTTCCTCATAATTTTTTAATTATTGTTGCTGCTGCATCCATTTTTAAGTTGAAAATCTTTCAAGCGACATCTATTGTTATTTACTGGCATAAACATTATCAGCTGCTGCTGGTTATTTTAACTTGGCAGCACTGAATTTACCACTGGGTTGCATTTCATAAAAGCAACTTAAGACTAATTCAAAAATGGTTTTAAGTTGCTTTTAACAAAAACAATTTGTATGGTAAAACCAGGTTTTAACAGTTGGTTTTAACGTTAAAACCAACTTTTATTAAAACCATGTCAGTGTGAAAACACTATTATTCACCATTTAATTCTTGTGATTTAATTTTTTTTCCAACTGACAGCGAATATCATTAAAATATGTTACTGAATAGCAAAGCCGATAAATTTTCGTTATATTCATTATAGCGATACGATTACATGTATTGGAAACATATATAAAGTACCGCCTTAAAGTATGTGAAAATTAATTAACATATCGTCTAGACGAGATAATTTTTTTGATATAACAAAAGTCAAAGTCGATATGAAGAACTTCCACTTTTTTTTTATTAGGAAGTTTTTGTGTTTTGAAGATTAACTTTTATTATAAATTTTCAAACTAAGACATTTCAAAATTTATTTTACATATTTATGTTTATGAGCGAAACCTGTGACAACCCGAATACTTACATACACTTTTGTTTAAAAAAAAAATTGTGATACATTTACAAAATACTTCATATTTATTCAATATAAAATTACAAATACACTTGGCACCTTCTATCTCAGTGACAACAAATTACACTTTACGAAAACAAATACTTATCTACACTTGTCAAAATCTTTTAATCTCTATATGTAATTTAAAAAAAAAATCAAAGTGATGCGATTTGGTGTATATTATACGATATCTTTATTTATTAAGTCTGTATCGCTAACTCTTGTTTCCTTTACCCCATCTTGCAGTAACTCGCCGTGGTTTGTATGTTAAACTACTCGTAATACCAAAAACATATCTAAACACTAAATTTCAGTAATAACTATCAAATATATTGAATGCTTAACTCAGATTTACACATCATATATATTTATCAAAAAAAAAAAACTATTTGTACAAAAAACACTTTGAGTTTTATTAAAGCACTCAATTCAAACCTCAACTTTGTCAATTAAAAAAGGAAATCTTAAAGATATCTTTACAAAATCTATGCAACTGATTTAAAACTCACCGCATCTTGTTACACATAATTGTAATAATTACCTCCAATAATTTTTTACCTTTTCACTTCTAAATTTCGTATATATATTTTTAAACTTAAACTCTTCATTCAACACATTCGAAACTTTTTAAAAACTTAAAAAAAAATTTATACACTTTTTTTTCAATAAAATGTCGCGTGAAAACTCACCCCGTCATAGTTTCAAACGGTCAGCAAAAGACCAACAACAGCAGCAACAGCACACTCAGCAATTTTTAACATCGCAACAACTGAAACAGCAACAGCAACAGCAACAGCAGCCACCGATTATGGAACACGGTGTTAGTGGCAGTGGTAATATAAGGGCGGGCTCCAGTAGCGGACCAGCACCCATCTCAACATCGGCTTCAAATATAACGACCGGTCTTGAAGATGGCAACGATGACAATTTTGCCATGTTGCCACCTTTCAGCGGTTCGGGACCAAGTAGACAACGTTCTTTGAGAGATCGTCTTAAAGACGGCATAACCGGCAGTTTTTCTTGGCAGTAAGTCCATTAGTTGTAAAAGTAAAAGTTTTTAGCATTTCTTTTTTGTATTGTTTCCATTTATTTTCCTTAATTTTTATATTTAATTGTGAATTCATTTTTTTCTTAAAGTCTAGTGCTCGCCACAGATTTTGCAAAATGTGTGACATATCAATATCGAAAAGCTTTGCCAGTTATTGCCAAAGTGATATTGGCTTCAGTTCGAATTGATCGTCATGCGTATTTTTCGAGTAACAGGCTTTAAGCGATATTTTTTATTGTAAATTATTAAAAATTCAAAAAAAAAAAAAACTATGCTATTTATTTTTATCTAAAATCGTAACAAATTTGTTGTTTTTACAAGTAGTTTTTTAACACCCATTTTTTAATTGTAATTCCCACTTAGAAATTCTTTCTTGCACCGTATCGTTAGCATTTTAATTAAGAGCACTTGGTATTTGTTTTGTAAATTTTCTAAGTATTGACTCAAAAGAAAATGAAATTATTTATATTTCCTCTCTAATTCATTTAGTATATGAAACAATCATGTCGCAGTGAGAAAATGACACCATACGTGCTCAAACTGATCACATTCGCTGTATCAACAACGTTTGTGTTCAAATTGTAAGCACCGTTGTCAATTTGGCAACGAAGTATTGATCATCAACCGAATTCGTACACGTTTCTGTAAAAGTAGACAACCAACCGTTTTGAATCCAATGACACTTTTAATCTGTTGGTAATTTTATGGTGAATGGAATGACGCACTGATATAAGAAAAATTTAATGCATTATTATTATTATTATTATTATTATTAAAAAAAACAGAAGTCATTCTAAAAGAATGATATCACCAGAAATAAAAAAAAACGTTCTTACCTCAAATTTAAAATAACAAAGCACTTGTATATTCCGCATATATACATATTGTATTGTTGTTTTTTGTATTGTTCTACATGTTATGGCGATAATGTCAGCTGTTTCTAATTTTGCCTTGAGATTTCAGGGAGACATTGAAGGACTAACGGGACCTCACAAGGAGCCACTTTATGGCGATTAAACTTAAAAGAACCCTACTCAAGGAAAAAACCACAAAATAATGCCAATTATAGACAAATTAAATTTATCGTCGGCTTGCAGTGTAAACCTGCTAACTCACTTTCAGCAAATTTTGCTGGAGAGGCAAAATAATATTAACATTTCCTATACATAGATTAGGAAAGTAGCCTAATACATTAAGATTCTTGGACATAAAAAGCTTCAAATTAAAACAAATATTTTAGCAACTCGATGAGGCGTCTCTTTCTCTTTTGAACGGTATTAAAATGTCATATTTAATAAAAAGTGTATTTAGCAGGTTTACACTCTAAGCCGACGATATTATATTTTATCTTTTTTTATTGATTTGGAAACGCTTGAAAATTACCATATTCTTAATAATCAGCTCTCCCTCTTTGTATGTTTGGTTTTTATTTATCTCTGAAATAATTATATTCTTGTGTGCTTGTCTTATAAATAAAGTTCTGTGAATTGAGTTGAAATAAAAATTAAAATTTTCGGTCACACCCGTCATAGTTAAAATTTAAAAAAGTTCAATAAAATTGTTACTGTACAAAATAAATACGCAAGACTTTTCAACAATAAAAAAGTTAGAGCAATTAATAATATATTTAATATTCCAGTAATTAGTTATAGAACATATTTGGTCGCACCCGTCACACAAACGCTAAGGTAATTTTTTTTGATGTGAAAAATATAGAATAAAAGAAAGGGAAGAAATTCAAAGAAAATGTTAAATTCATTTAGCTTTAGAGAGAGAAAGGGACTGGAAAAAGGGAAAATGCTAAGAAAATTATTATAAATAAAAACTCACTAAGAAGAAGAAGATATAGAAAAAGCAAAAGATAGAACAGACAACTGAAAAGGCTAGCAAGTCAAACTATAAGTTTTTTGAATACATACATAAAAAATTACTTTTAATCATGCTCAGCTGGAATATCCCCGTCGGAAACTAAGTTAACTTTAAACTAACTTTAAGCTAACTATTTCGCAACTAGTGCTGACTGACACTTGGATTACTTTGCAATGGAAACAACTATATGTCCTAACATTGCGATGTCCTACGCTCATGTTGATGTCTCACTCTGCATTACTTTTCAACTAACTTAAAGTCGATTTTATTTAAGTCACTTGGTAGTCAGTAAATATATAAAAAATGTTGCTGTTGTTCGAACTATGTGTCATAACACGTTGTATAGTCAACGCGCTACTTCCCAACTAAGGTACCGTCTAAAGTAATAACAGCAAAATGTTAATATAAAGTAAAGTTTAGCTAGCATTCGTAAATGCTGCTGATATTAATATCAGAGTATAAAATTTATACACGTTGAAAAACGTTAGTTTTTTCTTCAAAACCTCACTCTATCTGCATCTGAGCAAGAGCTCAAGCCGATTTAATTACCGCTCACGCTCACGTGGGCGAAGAGAAAAGTTGCCCAAGGTCGTGCATGATTTACTGATTACATTATTGATGGCAATCAGTTGAGCGATACGAAGTTTCATATTAAATTTTTTTAACAACAAATATTACAAATCTATTTTTAATTAAATACAAGTTTCAGTCTGTGTAAATGTAATTTTAATTTTATGTTTAATAGTTATTTTTTTTCATGTTATTTGTTTGTTTTTGCTTTTTTTTTTTTGACAAATTGATTGACATTTGAATGTTAAATATTGTTGTCATTGTCGTTATTTTTATGTTGTTAGCGCCATCATATGAAATGACAAGATCAAGTTTGAACATTTTTTGTTTATCCTAAAATAACATGATGTGTTTAAAAAAAAACTAATGTCGGCAAATACTTTCAAAGGAAATTTTGCATTGTTTTGATAGTTGGCTTTTCGAAATACATATCGAGCCATAATCGCCAGAAAACGCTTAAGCGACATATTTTTTGAACTTTGTTTTTTTCCAAAAATCTATTATCTACGATCACAAACAAATGATTTTCGTCCAAAAACTAAGATGGAAGGTTATGACGCTTAAGCTTTTTTTTTGGCAGTTATGGCACAATATGTACATATCGTTACCTTAATGGAGAAGGCCCTAAATCAATGTTCGATAGATGAGTTTCTACTATATCGAAATATGCATCAGATACGATTTGAGTTAGAGCGTTTCTATGTTAAGGTAACGATATGTATGTAATACAAAATTTATAAAACAGGAAATGGACACCTTAACAGCTTGCTGCTTCGAAAAGCAGATTTCTATTGAAGACTTTTTGTAAGACTATTAATATTATAATACAATAAAAGACAGTTTAAGTGTTAAACAAATACATATTTCTTTGTATCATCAATCAAATAAATTTGACGGTTAAATTTTGTCTGTCAGTTGCAAAATTATAACAACAGAGCTAAAATGATTTTTGCAGAGAGTTGCATATGATTGATGATGCTTTGAAATTGTTACCATCCTCCTTAATTGGTTTTTTTGTTTGAAACAAAATAATTGTCAAAATATGAAATATGAATTTACGCAATCAGAATAGCAATTTTTCTTGAAATCAAGTTTAAAACAATTGCTTTAGTCAAGTTAAACATTCAATTGTCAAGAGTTGAAATATGCTTCATTTAAACTTCATTTCAATAGCCTTCTTCAGTGAAAAGGGAATATGAATTTAATTCGAACAATTCAGTTGTAGTACAATTTAATTCAAGCCTTGAATTTTACTTTAATTATGCCTTGTATTACAATTGAATTCAATTACATTTCAAGCTTAAAACGCAATGCTTTTAAAGTAGAAAGGAATAATAATAATAATTTTCTGCACATCTATGTACCTGCCTTCGTTTTTGTTTTCACAATTTTATTCGCCTTTTTTTTAATAAAAATACTTTTATTCATTTATTTGTGATACTTTTCATTACAATTTGAGTTTTATTAAAAAATTAATTACGTATTTGACAAGATATGAACATACATATCGTCACCTTAAATGCAAACGGACGTAACTGCACTTTTAACTTTTTTACAGGAAAAACAAAAGGCGTTCAAAATAGTATGGATAATTATGTATGTATATGCTTTTAGCCTTTTATTTCCTTTTTATATATATTTAAGCTTTTATGTTAGTTTTGTTCTTTGCAATAAAAAATAGATAGATTCGTAATTACGTTCGTTTGAATTTCTTTAATAAAGTCGTCATTTTTGACCGCAGAGTTCTAAATATTTGCGTGAAGTCGATTTCGAATTTTTGTGTAGTTACGTCCGTTTGCATTTAAGGTTACGATATATGTATGTCTGTATGCATGCTGTTTGTTTTTTTATTTAAAAATATTTTCAAACTTGAAAATTACATGCGAAAAGCTTGAGTTGAGCGTTGTTTCCATTTAAATATCAAGTGCTTGAATTTAATTTTTTTTGTGTGCCTATTAGGATACTTTTATTATTTTAATGCCCGTCATTTCTACATACAGATAATTTACCCAAGATTTGAATTACACAATTTAACTTGTACGATAGATATCTGCATACTTATAGATTCTATGGGTAGAAATAATGGGCATAATAAGACCTTCAAATATTTTTCTATTAGCCCAAAAAGTGGGAGTTTAAGCTCAGATCTTTCAGTGCTAAATTCATACATGAAATTGGGCTATTCACACCAGTGTCTTAAGTGTCCTAAGTGTCATAATGTCTTAACATTTTAAGATAGTTTAAAAAAAGTGTTGCTGTGGCTCAAACCAAAAGGTCATAAAGTAATAAGACTTTCTTTTATTGTTTGTTATAACCAGTGATGCCAACTTTTTTTTTTGCCCTAAAAGCACATCAGAATTTAAAGAAAGCACTAAAAAGCGTAATTTTGAGTTCTAAAAGCGTAAACAGCACTAAAGCGAAAACTGAGTGAATATTCAAACAAGTGAAGTTTAATAATGTATAATATGTTCCAAGCTATTCTCTATTTCGGCAATATTATCTAGGCGCACAGTAGTGCGCCAGGCCAAGTTCCGGCCAATCCACGCAGTGTGTATATTTACAGGAAGCCATTCGTCGTATTTTTACCCCCCTTATAACTTTGTGCCCCGCCGTCGTAGAATTCTAAAATTTAATTAATAATTAGAATCAATCCATGTCACCACATATGCACATTGTTTTAAAGTAACAAACTTTTCCTGAGATATGGAGGTGCAAAAAGTGCATATTTTAAGACATATTCACTGATCACTCATCAAATTGATGAAGCACTTCCGCTCGAGAGCTCAAATTTGGTACAGAGTAGATCTAGGTCAGCAATGAACTAGAAAAATCTGAAAACATGAAAATTTTAACCAGGGGGAGGTGCTACGCCCATAAAAATTTAAATTTGTGCAAGTAAGCCAAAATTCGATACAAGACAAGACAACTAAATAAATCTGCAAACCCGGAAATTTTAGCCAGGATTTCGGGGCTACGCCCATAAAGGTCAAAATTAAAAAAGCAAATCTAAGGCGCTTAATGGAAGCTATTTTATTGAAATTTTGCATACATATATACTGCGATAATGCAAGGCTATAAATTTTTCATTAAAAGAGTGGGCGTTGTCACACCCATACAAATTAAGCCTCACTTTCATGTATTACGGCTCAGCATATTTAGATATACTATTTATATAGGTATTATTATTCGTTTGCAACGAAACTTGACACGAATAATAAGCACTGGCCGAAAAAAATCTTGAGTTTGAAAAAACAGGGCAGGTTTACTTACGCCCATAAGAATACAAAATTAAAATTTGCGCTAGAAAGCTGAAATTTTATAAACAAGCAAATCTAGGTAAGTAACCGCTTAAAAAATCTGAAAGCTTGAACATTTCAATCAAGGGGGTGGGGCTACGCCCATAAAGCTCAGAATTAAAAAAGCAAATCTAAAGCGTTTAATGAAAGCGATTTTATAGAAATTCGGCATACATGTTGCGATAATGCAAAACTATAAATTCCTTTTTAAAAATAGGGCGATAACACGCCTATAAAATTTAATCCTCCTATTTCATCTAATTCGGTTAAGCACATTTAAATAAAGGGTCCGCCATATAACTTTTTTTTTTGAAAATGCTATGCAAAACATCGAGTGTAGCTTCGGCTGTGTGGCACGTAGCGCCGTCCTGTTGAAACCAAATGTTGCCAATACCCCGATAACGATCGCCATTGACTGTAACGGCCACTCCTTGCTCATTTTCGAAAAAAGGCCCAATTATGCCTCTGGACCAAAATCAGCACCAAACATTGACTCGTTTTGGGTGCGTCGGCTTTTCAATGTATGCGTGCGGGTTTTCTGTGCCCCAAATGCGGAAGGATAAAACTAATTATCTGTCAAATCAGACATGAGCTAAGTGTTACCATTCACGAGATAAGCACTAGTTGAAAACAAGTAAGAGTGCTATATTCGGATGTGCCGAATCTTAAATACCCTTTACCAACTTACGTACATATATATAGTATACTGACACATACATACATATTTGTTTTGCGAAAAATTTATAATTTTTTTAAAGTTTCCATCTTTGGAGTTGTAATTTTTATTTTTCAAATTTCATACGCCAAACTTTTCTTTCAGAAGCATAAAATATATTCAATTTATAATGAAAAAGAAAAAAATGTTTAGACCTATATATTTAATTTTACATAACACAAAATGTGTGAGTTTTCCAACCCTGGAAACGTCTTTTTAATTTTTTTATATTTTTTTAATTTAAAATTCCAATTTTAGTCGTACTGATATGTAAAATAAGTCCATTTATTCAAAAAATAAAAATTTGTTTTCGATAGTTACTTTTATATGGCAAAATAAAGTTTAAATTTTCCAGCTCTGCAATCGTCTACTCGATTTTGCTGAATTTCAATACCAATCTATTTTGGAAAATTTCTGACACACCAGTCCAAGAACGAAGTCTCCAGCTTTTCTGGGAGCTTCGGAAAACCGATTTCACGTACAGACAGACGGACAGACGGACACAGGGACATCGCTTATTCGTCTTCCCTATGCATAAGGATCCAGAATATATATGTATTTTATGGGTCGCTTATTGATATTGTAGAAATTACAAACGGAATGACAAAACTATATACATATACCCTTTTACAATTTTTTTGGTAAAGGGTATAAAAAAAACGTTAGATGGCGGACCCTTTATACTATTTATCCATTTATAATAACCCGTTTTCAACGAAACTTTATACGAATGATAAGAACTAGCAAAAAAAACTTGAATGTAAAAAAGTGGGCGGGATTACACCCATAAAAACTAAAAATTAAATATTGCGCTAGTGAGCTGAAATTTGGCACACAAGTAGGTCTAGGCTATACATTTTTGATGAAAAAAGTGGGCGTGGACACACCTATAAACGTTAACCCCCCTCTTTCATGTACTTCAGCTGAGCATGCTAAAAGTTGCTATTTATGTATTTATTATTATCCGTTTCTAACGAAACGCAAGGCTATAATTTACCGTTTTCTTAACCTTTCTAAAAAAGGAGAGAATATGGATATTTGTTCACTTCTTTAGATGGGAAAAAATTTTGTCAAGTAAGCCTATAAATGATATGACACCCTTTCAGAGTACAAGTTTATATAATTCATAACATATTGTAGCGATAGGTATTGTGCTAAACAAGAATTTGGTCAACATTTTTATCTCACTACTTTTGATGGCCGAAATTTTGAAAAGGAACTTGGCCTTTTTTCACATTTATGTTTTTGTGAGGATAATCTTTAATGAAATATATCAGACGAAGAATGACAAAATAAATACACCTAGTTTTTATTAAAGTAATTTTAATAAATACACAAATTTCTTTAAAGCACTACTTGGTGTTTTTTCTTAGTTAGGCATTAACGCTAAAAATTTGGCGTTTTGAATCTTCAAAAAGCACTAAAACCAGTGCCAAAGGCACCAAGTTGGCATCACTGGTTATAACTACATGTATAAATGCGTGAGAGTTTACCAAATGAATTGCGAGAGAGAGAGAGAGAGAGAGGGTAAGCAATGTACAAAGGTGCTAAGACCAAAATACAAATAAATACAATTGGGGTATTCAAAGTTTTAAAGTAATAACACGAAAAAATATGACTGCTGTGAGCAACCCTTCATAATTTACAATTATAAATATTGTACTTTATGACTTTTTGTTTACGCAATTTTTTTAAACTATGTTAAAATGTTAAGACATTATGACACTTAGAACACTTAAGATACTGGTGTGAATACCACAAATATGTATTTATAATTGTAAAATATCAGGGGTTGCTCACAGCACTCATATTTTTTCGTGTTATTACTTTAAAACGTGTTAATTTATGACGACCATTTGAATACCCCAAATATTTACCACATTTGATAGTTTAATAAGTTGGAGCACCATAAGATGAAATTTACTTTCTGACATTGAAACTGCATTTAACGAGCTGCAGTCACGTAGTGGTATCTTAAAAAGCCTGTTTTCCCATCAGCAGCCTTATTTGTACACTTTGTATTACCAACAGAGCTTTGCTCATCCTATTACTTTGCTTGTAAGTGATGCATGAATGTGGCTGAAAAAAATGCACACAAACCGGAACTTAATTCTGCTGACCTTCAAATATTTTTCTTACATATTTTTTGTTTGTCTTTTATTGTGTTGAAATAAATTTCGCACTTAAACGTTTTGTGCTGCAATAGCAGCATCTGTTTTTGCACAAGCCACAGAATATAAGTAAATACGAGTATGCTCCAACAAGGCGCAAGTGACACCAGACATGAAAAACATTAATGCTAAAGATGCTTAAGAAGAATCATCTTTGTTGGTAACTTAAGCCAGCACAATAGATAAGATGTGACAAGGATATCTATCCTTTGTAAAATCCGAACCGATGCGTGCTGCTGCAATTTCTAAGTAAAATGGAGTTAGTTCATTTTTAGTTAATGCTTCAGAATTATAAAAAGTTAAAATTAGATGTCACTATTCGATTGGAAACATATGAATGGACGACATTGAGAAGTCTCTTGATATCAGATGGCATATTTTTTTTATCGATTAACCTGCTAACCGTTTAACAAAAACTAGTACCACAACTTCTGTCGAACTGCTTTTATTGCAGTGCATGAGTATGTATGTTATTTGCAACTCAATTCATACATTTTGTTTTCTCAAGCATTTACTAGCAATGAAAAGAAATCATGACAGCGAAAAATAAATACTCAGCCAGAAACTGATAACAAGTATTCAGAAAGACATGAACTGAAAAAAAGTATAACTGCAAAAACAACATTCAAGGTTGCATGCTTCTGTTGCAAAACAAGCAAGAAGTACTCGTAACAGCAAACGAAGAAAAGGGTTTCAAGGGCAAATCAATCATGAGTATTTTACACAAGAGAATTTTGGATGAATCATGCTGGTGAATTTCGGAAGAAACTGATTTTATTTCACATTATGTGGTTACTAAAGTCCTGCACAAGACTATTTATAAGACCTTTCAAGACATGCGACATTTTTTAAACGCTTTACTACAGCGAAATATTCTAAAACAAACGCTAAAAAACACTGTTGGCAAGACAAAGAATTCAAAAAAAATATTGCCAACAGTGTTGTTTAGCGTTTATTTTAGAATACTTTGCTGTAGTAAAGCGTTTAAAAAATGTCGCATGTCTTGAAAGGTCTTATAAATGGTCTTGTACAGGTCAATAGTGGTTACTTGCACAGTGTGGCTGTTGGAGGCGGAAACAAAATATCCTTTAGCGAAAACTTTTGCATAAGTTTTCTTTTTCAAACGAATAATTTATTCAAGCCATTTTAAACTCTATCCCCCCTATTCACAAACAAATAAAATGAATTTGATATCCATTTGAGGAAAATTTTATATGAAAAATTTGAAATAAAATATATATCAAATTCATTTTAAATTTTATGAATATGGGGCTAAATGTATGTATGTAACTATATTTGTTAAAATGTGCTTTTCTATAAAAAACTACATTTTAAAAACATTTTTATTTAAAAGTTACCTATATTGTACTTTTCCTCCAAAAGTACTCGTTTTAGAGCATTGATCCTCAAAATAAAATATGTTTGTATTGGTGAGAAAAATGAGATCAAAATAAAGTTACACTTGAAGAAAAGTTTTGTAATTTA
This sequence comes from Tachina lurida, assembly GCA_944452675.1. Classification (NCBI taxonomy): domain Eukaryota; kingdom Metazoa; phylum Arthropoda; class Insecta; order Diptera; family Tachinidae; genus Tachina; species Tachina lurida. Next base: position 57,076,540 of record OX101752.1, read on the forward strand.
AAATACATACTGTGGTTATTCATTGTTTGAATATTTTTTGTAAATAAGCAATTTAATAAAAACTTATGTAAAAAGTAAAAAATTTAATAGTCCATTCAACAATGTAGTGTTTAAATTCCATATTAAATTTAATCGCAGCGCTGTGAAGACTATTAAAATGCCTTTTTAAATCAAATTTCCTATTATTTTTAGATGTTTCATTTAATATTCCCAAAAGCATTTTTTATCACAAAATATTTCTTAGCTTCCATAATTATTTTTTATTTATTTATTTTTTTGCTGTACAAATTTATTAAATTTGAAGTTTAATTTCGTTCCGTGTGCTCACAAAAACGTAGCAAAAAACCAGGAAAAAATTCATTATTTGACAAACAGTATATCATCTTTTTTTGGTTAGTCTGAGAAACTCAGAAATTTTAAAATGCGCTATAAAATGAAAATTATTTTATATTTTGTAAATAAACATCTTAAAATCACGTTACTTCTTATACAAAGTGAATAGGTGCTTGGAAATCATGTTATTGTATATGAAAAAAAAAATGCACAAATATCGTCAGATCGATGTCAGTCATATCGTCTATTTTTACTTTCCAGAGGTCAGTGAAAATATTTCCGTTTTCCCTTTAAAAGATTCTTTTTTTTCGCAATTTTTTTATTACTAGTGTTCGCCCATTGGTTGAAAATCAACCATTAACGCACAGAGGTGGAGAATAGAATGAAAATATTTAAAGTTTGATGAATTTAAAACACAATTTAAAAACTATATTCAAATATACATATGTATAGACTCCAAGGTAAACCACTCTCTTAAACCACTTTCTTAACTACTAAATACGAATTTAAAATTTCATTTAAGGGCGTTTCACACTATAATACAAGTATTAATACTTTTGACGAAAATGCATCCCTAATCTAATTTCTGTTTCAAAAATTTCAAAAGACAATAACAACTCAACATGTCAGAGTTGCATTTTCCACAAAAGTATTAATACTTGTATTATAGTGTGAAACGGCCTTTATCGGCATAAATAAGAATAGATTTTAAGCAAACTATTTAAAAAAAGTTGTTCACTTTTTGAACTAAATGTAATTAGATATTTGCTCCTAGTGTTTTCACTTCATATTCATTATTATTGCCCAAAACAAAAATATTCGTTTATTTTTTCATTGAACGCTTTTTCTCTAAAGTTTTAGACTCCCCATTAAAACGTTTGTTACAAAAAAAGTTTCTATTCCCTATTCTTTGAGAAAGATCCCATATGTATGTACGAATATGCTAGCCTAATAATATAAACATTCCATCATATTCCAACATTCCATCATATTCCAACATTCCAGTATGTTCAGTAATTTAAAGCACAGAAAAATAATGAAAACAATGAACAAAAACAAAACGCACACAAAATAAACCAAAAATAAAAAACTTACTTTGTGCTGTAGGTGAATTTAACTTTAATCAAAGTTATTAATAATTAGAAAAATATATTATTTTTAAGCATCTAAACAAAAATAATACAGTACCACTCGTTATTGAAATATCCAAATTTTATTAGTTTCAGCAATAATCGTTTAAGTACATAGAAAGATGGAAATAAGAATAGAATGAACAAATAAAATACGTTTTTCCTTCTGAGTGTTTATGGAGTTGCCAAGCCAAATTGTTGTAATTTTTTTTTAGCAAATTAAGAGAGAAAAAGAAATCATGGCTTTATGATTGGCTAATATTCTTAACTGTTTTTAACTATCTTAGACACAAAAATGTAGAAGAAAAAATACATTCTGCACTGCTCCTATTGTCAATCTATCTAACAAAAAAAAATCAAGGGAATACGTTGAATTTAAGTCAGTTAAAATGGTTCTTAACTTTTTTCACTTACCTATTTATATATAGATTATTGCGGCTGCATCCATTTTTAAGTTGAAAGTTAATCAATTGGTATCTATTCTTATTCACTGCCATAAACATTATCAGCTGCTTCCGGCCATTTTAACTTGGCAGCACTGACTTTACAAGGTTGCATTTCATAAAACCAACTTAAGATCAAATCAAATATGGTTTTAAGTTGGTTTTAACAAAATTATTTTGTATGTTAAAACCAGGTTTTAACTTTTATTAAAACCAACGCAGTGTGAAAACACAATATAGGCATGATTCATAAAAAATATTTTGCTTTTATAAAAGGTTTATTAATCAAATTTTCCTAGACAATTCGTTTTATAAATTTCTTATAAAACAGACATAATTTGTTATGAGTAACCCTACGTCTACACCTGATATATTTTTATCATAACAAAAGTCAAACTTTATATTGAAAAATAATTTTTTTTATGTTAGCTCTTTTTTCTATATGGAATTTGATATTTGTCATGATAAAAATATATCAGGTGTAGACGTAGGGTAAGGCAGTATAAATTAAAATTTTGTAAATGCACTTTTTTTAAAGTTTCTTGTTCTAAAAGGCATTTTTCAAGTACTTATTTTTAATTTCCATATTGAAAAGCTCTCTTTAAGAGATTATCTTTGAAAATGTATTTTCTTTGTAATGACATTTTTTTAAAAGGTACTCCATCTGAAAAGAACTTATTTTGAAAGGTACTCTTTTCAAAAGGTACTTTTTGCAAGAAAAAAAAAATTTTTTTAAAATCTACTTTTTCCAAAAGGGCTTTTTTAAACATATACTTTTCAACGTTCTTTTTTAACCCCCGACCAAAAAAGGGGTGTTATAAGTTCGTAGTGTGTGTCTGTGTATTTGTGTATCTGTGTGTCTGTCCGTGTACACGTACAGCCCAAACGGCTAACCCTCATACCTAAATAAGAGCGGCAAGCGTCGCGTTAGCAGCAGGGTACGCATTTTCAGTACAACCAAGTAATACTTTCACATTTAAATGTACTGAAAATGCGTACCCTGCTGCTAACGCGACGCTTTCCGCTCTTAAGGTAGAGGTCCATAGCTCGCTTTTTACGCGTTATGCTTTAAACGCGTTTCATCCTCTTGTTTCTTCCTATACTTTGTTCGCGCTGAGTTACATGCGCTGCTTTTCATGCGACATTTTATTTTTGTTTTGATCAGCTGTGTGAGTTTGTTTATAAATACTTATAAAGAAAAAATGGAGAGTGAAATCGAGTTTTTAAAAGAATTTGTGGAGTTAGTCGAGTTTGTATATTTAATTTTATGTGCAAAAAATGCCCATGAACAATTTCAAAAAAAGAAAAGGTTTTGGGTGCGGCCGTTGTACTTAGAACGGAAATTAAGTGGGTTTTTAGAAACCACATTTAAAAAAATTAAAACTTCTGACCCTGAGCAATTTCGAACCGCGACAAGAATGCCTGCAGACGTCTTTGACTATTTATTCAGCATTTTAAATGATATTCTTGAGAAGAACTCGTCCAGGGCTATTCCAGCAAATTGTCGGCTGTTCTTGAATTTAATGTAAGGCTGAGTTTTCATCTGGCATTTCTTGTGTGCATTTGGCCAAAAAAGCGTAACCAACTAATTATTAATGAAAAACTGTTTGATTTAGACATGTATTTATTGATTTAAACTGTTTACAATCATGTTGGATTCTATAAAATTGTCTATTACTTATGTATGGAACTATTTAACTTAATAAATACATGAGTGAATAAAACAGTTTTGCATTAGTTATTATTTACGCAAAATTAATTATAATTAATTAATTTTAATCAATTTTGCCGTGGATAATTAAAATTAATTATCCACGGCAAAATAATATTTATCGATAACGTAAGAAACAAAGTATTATTTAACGTCTTTAGCTTTCAAGAAAAGCTGACTTTCTTTCATGGTGCTTGTAACGCGTACAAAAGTAGAAAGTAGACCTACTTTTCGCTTTGAACGCGCCAACGCGTTCTGCGTTTTTTGCAATGTAACTTGTCACATACTATTGCATTGATTCTACTTTTTGGAAATTTGCATAGAAAGCGTAACGCGCATAAAGCGAGCTATGGACCTCTACCTTTATTTAGGTATGAGGGTTAGTTTTTTCTGTTTGACTTGATCGAGAAGGTTCTTAACTATGTTTGAAGAATATTGGTCCAGACGTTTAGCAGATACCACATCTTTTCTAGATATTTATGTTTAATTTTTGTTATTAAATGTATTTTTTACGGGTTTTTTAAGTGTCTTTTTGGAAAAGTTTTTATACCCTTTACCAAAAATGGAAAAAGGTATATATAGGTTTGCCATTCCGTGTGTAATTTCCATAATATTCATATGCGACCCATAAAATGTATATATTCTGGGTCCTTATGAATAGGGAAGACGAATAAGCGATGTATGTTCGTCCGTGCATCTGTCCGTCCGTTCGGTCACAGACTGGTGTTTCAGAAATGGTCCAAAATATATTGGTATTAAAAATCAGCGAAATCGAGCAGACGGTTTCAGAGCTGGAAAACTTAAAATTGATTTTGCCATATGAAAGTAACTAGATAACACAAATTTTTTCATTTTTTTGTTAAATAAACTTATTATTTTTTATTTCAATACGAATAAAGTTGGTATTTCAAAAAAAATTTTAAAAATTAAGAAGACGTTTCCAGGGTTGGAAAACTTAACTAAACTTAAATAAACGTAATTTACTAAAACTAATTTTCCCTTTTTTTCCATAAATTAAACATATCTTATATTCTTAAAAGAAAGACATTGGTGTAAGAGATCAGGAAAATAAAAAAGGATGATTCCAGGGTTGGGAACTTACACTTTTTTGTGATATATAAAAGTAAGTATGTCTAATTAATTTGTTTCTTTTTCTTTATAAATTATATATTTTTTACGTTTTGGAGAGAAAAATTTATTGTAGAAAATTATAAGAATAGAAACCACAGCTGCAGAGGTGGAAACCTTCAACTTTTTTTTCAGGATATTAAAGCAACTAAATAAAACAATTTTTTAATATCCTTTTTTCTTTGTTTACTTAACATACCTTATACATTTTTTTAAGAACTACTAGATTGGTACAAGGAATCAGAAAAAATCCAAAATTATGATTCCAGGGTTGGAAAATTAAATTTTTTTTGTATATAAGAGTAACTAGGTCAAATTATATTTTTCGTTTTGTTAAACCCTACGAGCTACGGACCTGAAATTTGGACAGAGTGTGTAGAACTGTGGCCGCTTCAACAACAAATATATGAGAGTTACAAATTAAAGGGTGTTCCAAAACGAGCAATGAAAAATGTTAAAATCCCATGTAATATACATACAATTGCATGTCTATGCACTTGAAATTTGTAAAGTTAATGTATTTTTATACAGACTACAACAATTAATACAAACATATAAGAAATCTAAATTAAAGGGTGGTCTATCAGTTAATGTAATTTTAACTATGTAATTAATTTTGACAACTTGCTCTATCTTGGAAACCGTAAATTTTTAAAAAAGGTAAAATTAAAAAATCCCAAAATTAAAAAATCGCCAAACCGAAAAAAAATTGCCAAAAACCAAAAAAAAAGTCGGCAAAAAGATAAAAAGCACCAAATTAAAAAATATTTCTTAAACTAAAATAAATCGCGAAAAACCGGAAAATCCACCAATATGAAAAAAATTGCCAAATTGAGAAAAAAAATCGCCAAAACGAAAAAAACGCCAAAAACCGAAAAATAGTCGCCAAAACGAGAAAAAAGCGACAAAACTAAAAAAATCGTTTAAACTGAAAAAACGCCATATTAAAAACGCTTAAAACCGAACGTACGGAACCCTACATGCTAAATTTTTATTTAAGTATAAATGAAGGTTTGTGCCATGTTGCTTGTTATGCATCAAAAATAAATATTTAATCGAAAAATACCGAGAGGTCACAAATATATTTGTATATGCTTTTATGTATGTATCTCTATACTACATATACGCATTTTGGAGAAGGGTATAGAAGATACTCACGCTGAAAAGTAATATTTTAAACAAGTACTCTCCCCGAAAGATTTTCTTTTTAAAAGTACTCTATCTGAAAGTTACTTTTACAAAAAGTATTTTTTTCGAAAGGTACTTTCTGGAGAAAGATACTTTTTTCCAAAAGAACTTTTCTGGAAATTCACTGTTCTTGAAAGGCACTTTTACGGAACCCACTTTTTGCGAAAGACACTTTTTTGAACTACTTTTTAACGAACCGTTTTAAATTAGTATTATTTTAAAGATATTTCTTGGTGTTTTTTAAAAAATTTCCATTTTGAAACGTTACTTTATTGGACAACTTATTAAACCGTATTATATCTTAAAGCTAATTTAATAAAAATGTACTCTATATGAGAGGTAATTTTTTAAAAGGTACTTTTCTTAAAAGGTACTTTTTATAAATTTTTTTAAAGGTATTTGTTGGGCCACTTTTTCATAAATGTTCGTTTGGAAAAAGTTCTTTGTAAGATACAGTTTACTAGGTGCTCTATTTGAAACAAAATTTAAAAAAAATATTAAAATTTTCCTAACATAACTTTTTTAAAAAGAAAATTTTGCTTGTTTTTGTGGCTAAGCAATTGTCTATATGAATTTAGTCCCCGCTTTTGGAACTCATCAGTAGACTTCAACCAAAAAAATTTGTGAACTTAGCTTAACCATAAAAACAAGCAACATTTTAGAATGTGACTTTAAAAGGTGTTTGTGAAATGTACACTGAAAGAATTTTCTGCATAAATTCTATGAATTTCGACATTAATCTAATGAAAAATTCATTAAAATTCAACCAACGTCACGCTTCGTTGGATTAATGAAACCAGTTCCGTCAAAATTATTTTATTGAAAACTTCATCAAATTTATTTAACAGTGTAATTAATGCAGTGCTATAACTTCATTGAAACAATAAAATAATTTCATGAAAATAATGAAATAACTTAAATATAAAGGGGTTTCTTAATAATTAGAAAATATTGTTGCCATAAACATAGCAACGAAGCAATTCCAATGAAATTCGTTCACAACATTCATGAAATTTTCATTGGATTTGTGAAATTATAATTAGATTTGTGAAACAATTTTAATGAAATTGTTTCATTGGACTTATGAAGCAAAATTCTTTCGGTGTACTGATGAATGCATTTAAATTTATGTTTAAAAAAAACTTATGCTATAAAATTATTTTTTTAAACTCTTAATTTGTTTTAATTAATTATTAAGTTTTATTAAAGAAAATTTTTGAAAGTTACTTCCTTTAATATAAATTTTTTAATGGTACTTATAAAACCGCCCACGCACATTTAAAACAATAAAATGCTTAATAATTTTATATACAAAATATTTCGTCTGCCACATGAGTAACTTTTTTATGTGGGAGAGATTAAAGTTTAAGGACAACGGAAAATATATTGTTAAAAATATTGATTATAATTATAAAATAATACCAGAACAAAGAATATTTATGTATGGCCTTCTGAATTGGAATGTGCAATGAAGGGAATACAAAGAGATAAAAATATTTATAGTATGATTAAATTTCTTTCGTTGAATGACATGAAACATACTTTTAAGGCGTGATATTGAAAATTATAAAAATTTATGTGTTCAATGTTAGAGACAGCTGGAAATTTACAAAAAAAAAAATATTTATAAATACATATCAATAACTCAAAATAGTTATTCGTAGCTGATAGATTTTGGATAAGTTTTCACATGAAAAGCTTTCAATTATTGCAATTATTTAAGTAAAAACTGAATGAATTAAAAGAATGAAGTAAAATATACATACTAACCCCCTTATGCAAAAAATAATAATTTGCATAAATTTCCATAGAAATTTCGACTAAAGCACACTTGAGATACAAATGAGTTTTTTTTTGTATGAGAGGGTAAATTTTTATCGCAAAGGGTCCTTCAAATTATTGTGCGTGAAGCTCTAGTTTACAGTAACCGAGAAACAAACACAGGAAAGTTTCGCTGGCTGTAGCGTTCCCTTCCCGTAGAAATTAACATATGAAGTAAGAATATATGTTTTGGATAAGCAAGAATGCTTGACTCTATTTCTAGCCGACATCAAAAAAGGAGTAGGTTATCAACTCATACAGACGAGTTACATATGTATTTATGTATGTATGTATGTATGATTTTCTCAATGATGTAAATTTTTTTTCTTAGAAGGTGTAGCTTCCATTTGGTCTTATTGCCAAATAAAAAAACTGGTGAACCACGCCCACAAAATTTTTTTCTCTGATTTTATGTATTTTTTTACTTGTTTAATTGTTGCCAAGTCTAGCACAAACCTTGCGCTCCCTTGTGCAATCTTGTATTTAAAAATGGACAGAGGCACTCCTACTAAAATTTAATATTTTATTATACGTGCTTCTGCTTAACCCATTTTTACTTGTCACACACTCTGGATCATGAAAGTGACACGATTTTATATCTAAAAAAGCAAGCGTGGCCACGCCCATTAAGATTTATTATTGAATTATTTGTGCTTATACTTACTGGAAGACAGTTTATGCTCTTGAAATGGCATAGCATTATGCTTATGAAAGTGGGCAGGCCATGCCCATCAAACTTTTATATTGTATTTCACGTATTCCTACTTCACCGACTATTACAAAACTTGTCTCATACTCAGAGCTCTGAAAGTGACAAGATCTTGCATTTGAAAAATGGGCAGTGGCACGCCCACTCAAGTTTTTTATTATATAAACTTCTGCTCGTCCAATTCCCTCGAAACATAGCAAACAGTGTGGCCTCTTGGAACGTTAAGTAGGCGGAGCTACGCCCGTCGAAAACTAATTGTACATTTCCCGTAACCCTATTCAACGGATTATTGCGCAAATTAGCACTCATCTTGAGCTCTTAAGGTGACGAGATTTTGCATTTCAAAAATGGCGCCGCCACGTCCAATAAAATTAAGCTTAATATTATATGATTTTCTACTTATCTTATTTCCAGGGTACTTGGCGAATACTTTGGTTTGCAATAATTATAGGCAACGTCTCGGCCAATATAAATTTATACTATATATCGCGTTTTGCTAGATAACCAATTCTTATGGAACTTGGCACACACATTGAGTTCTGGGGGTCTACTCTGTAACTCGATTCGAAAGAAAATGCTTTCGAATTTACATGTTATAAACATACAAATTCGAAAGCTTTTTCTTTCGTTTCGAATTACACAGTAGACCCCCTGAAAGTAATACGATTTTGGATCTAAAAAAACTAAATACTTCATTATATGTTCTTCTACTCAACCGGGTCCCCACAAAACTTATCTCTTGTGGGTGGAATCACAGTTTTTAAAATTTAATAACTATTTTATGGACTACCACTTAACATATTACTACAAAACGTTCCTGAGGAAAATGAAATACTAAGTTGCGAAAACTGGGCTCAAGAAAATAATATTTTTATCTACTTCAATGCACTCAAAAAAAAATTTGCGAAGCCATGCCCATTGAATTTGGGTGCTACCGTAGCTCCCATACATAATGGGTTATTACAGTGACACAGTCCTCCAGTTTAAAATGATTCTCATTTCTAGTAAAGTTAAATATTGGAACTATGATAATCATGATTAAACTTATTGGAATTATCATAAGATTATAAATGGATTCTTGATTTCAGAGAGAATTTACAAAAGCCTTGCAATGACATGATCTCACTTTGGAATAGACTTGGGTCGAACTCGTTCACTAGTTCATTTTTGCCACAAACCAATGATCAAACCCATTTAAATTACATGATCATTGGTTTGTGGCAAAAATGAACTAGTGAACGAGTTCGACCCAAGTCTACTTTGGAAGAGTATTTTTGCATATTTCTATTAAATGAAATATTATGATAATTAATGTGATTTCGTAAAGAATGGAAAAAGAGTTAAACTAGATTTTGGCTGTAGGAAATGCAGCCACCACGCACTTCATCACCACCCATGTCTATCTACTAGGGCAGAAAGTGTTTGCTAACATCAGCTATTCAACATGAATTTGTAAAGAAATGGAATATGAGAAATGCTTTTTTGGTACATACAATTAGGGAATTCAACCCACCCCATTTTTGTAGCAGATGGTGTCTAAAAAAGAAAGCAATTTGTCAAGTTTATCCAGACTATTGGGGAAGCTGGTATGCTGGGGTATTCTCAGGTTAAGGCTTGACATCTTGAGGTGCAATGAATTCCGTTTCTGTGACATTGCCTATTGATTTACAGTAGCTAAATTGAGACTTGTGCACAATATTGTTGGAAAAATTAGTGTTGGTTTCTAAGGGAAATTATTGCAGAGAGTTTAATTTCTTTAAAAAAATATAAGTAAACCATTAATAGCTAGAATTACTTTCTTTTGTCTAGAGAAACTGAATAAAAATTTGTGGAATTCTAGATACCACTTGAATATTTTTTACTAAACTATTGTGTGATACCTGAAACATCAGCTAACGTGCAGCACCATTGAAATGATTTTAATTTGACCGAATGTGCAGCATTTCTAGTGTTGCCCATATTTAGAAATCCAAAACATTATCTTTCAAAGTATTTCTTAAGCAAATTTAATGTATGCCATTTTTTTTTAAAACAAAATTAAATTTAATTTAAATACTGTTCCAATCTACTAAGCATTACAATTATATTTGTTTCTTTGTTTTATTACACAATAATAAAATTATAATAATAATGTTTTCAAAATCACTAGTATTTTATTTAAACTCTTCTCCTTTGTCTTACAAATTGAAAGTAATGACCATGAACTTTAAAGCAATAGAACTACTAAAACTCAAATAACAAGCAGAAACTCATGTATCTACAAACAACTCAACTTGGAGTTAAAAAGCCAAGGCAAACCAAAAATAGTTGGCCACTAAAAACCAAAAAGAGTTAAAACCAAAAACAGTGCAAAAAGGTTAATGACTTCAAACTATAAGCGAACGAACGCAACGAGACATAAAATCTTTATAATCGCACACAAAAGTTTAAAGCATTTTGAGTCCCTTTCGAATTTTTGGCTAAGCCAGCATTTATGGTTTCGTGGTACAAAAATAAAACATTTTAAACCGCTTACTAGGGCAAACTAATAAATTAAATAAAAAATTTGGTTAATCTATAGCACACACTTCTTAAGTTCATAAGTATAAATTGAAATTGAGATACTTCCGTGAACTTCCAATATCCGCAAATATTATTTTCCAAGTACTGCTACACAAAATAAATGTGTAGAAAATGTTTGAATAAATTTGTTTATGAAATGGCGGAATTTAAGTATTGTAGTTCGTATTAGAGCTGTGTCCAACTCCTTCAATCGCACATTTTTGACAAAAACCTATGATCAAACCCGAATTCGATCGAACTCTTTCAGTAGCTCGTTTTTGACTTGATCATAGGTTTGTGTCTAAAATTAACGACTGAACGGGTTGAACCTATCTTTACTTCGTAGTTAATTGGAAGAAAAATGCTTCTGATTCCTGCAAGAAATTAGCAAATCTATCCATCTTCAAAAATTCATCCAGTTGCTCCCTTTGAGCTATTGTTGTTTAAAACATTCGATCTCAAGAACAAACCACATCATTAGAAATAACAAATACAGCACTGCACAGCTTCGTAAGCCGGCTATTACACATCGAACATGTTGTCGAATATCTATTTATGTTCGATCAACAGATTCACCCCTGACTTTAGACTTGGGTCGAACTCTTTCACTAGTTCACTTTTGCCACAAACCGATGATCAAACACATTTAAATTACATGGGTTTGATCATAGGTTTGTGGCAAAAATGAACTAGTGAGCGAGTTTGAACCATTCTAGTAAAAAATGAACTAGTGAACAAGTTCGCCCCAAGTCTATTCCACATCTTATTTTAGACACAAACCTATAATCAAACCCATGAATTTAAAATGTGTTTGAGTACAGTTTTGTTTGTAAAACAAGCTACTGGAAGAAGAATTGGGTCGAACTCGTGCACTAGTTAATTTTTGACACAAACCTATGATCAAACCCATGCAATTAAAATGAGTTTGATCACCGGTTTGTGGCAAAAATGAACTGGTGACCGAGTTCGATCCAAGTAATTTTTTGACATAAATCTATGATCCAACACATTTAAACTGCGTGGGTTGCATCATTGGTTTGTGTATGAACGAGCTACTGAATGAGTTCGATCTAAGTCCACTAGTAAACAGGTTTAGTCTTGTGTCCAACAGTTCTTTTTGAACAAGTTTGAGAGCGTTTGAATCAAAAGTTGTTTCCAACCCATTTAATTTACATTTATGTTTTTGATCGAACTTGTGTCCAACTGAACGAACTAGTTCAAAAAGAACTGTTGGACACAAGTCTAAACAAGTTCATTCCAAGTCTAATAGACTTGTATCGAACTCTTTCAGTAGCTCGTTTTTGACACAAACCAATGATCAAACCCATTTAAATTACATGGGTTTGATCATTGGTTTGTGTCAAAAACGAGCTACTGAAAGAGTTCGATACAAGTCTAAAGTCTAATGCATTAAACACATTCAAAACAGCAAGCTACCGACTACCGAATGCCATGGAATATATGTTTATATGAGAATGATTCTTTTGAAAGCAGCAAGGCAATAGGGCGACAGGTTGTTGTCTATGATGATTTTGTTGTTGTACTTCAATTAAACTAATTCCTATTTCTTTGGCTACATTGAACAAATTTAGTGTTGCCAGTGTAATACAAAATGTTGAATGAATGATATCGTACAATTATTTCATATTATTTACCAGAAACAATGTCCAAAAATTAATGTAAAGAATAAATTGATTCATGTTTGTACTTTTAGGTGTACATTTTAAATGAGTAATTAATTTTTATAAATGCAAAATATATGAAAGTGGCAATACTGAACTATGTATTTGTACTTGAATATCAGGTGCAGATGGTGCTGCTGTCGTCTCCAAAATAATTAAGTAGCTGGCTATGAGGCGACAAATGCTGCTGGCGGCATTTGAAGTCGAGTGTTCGTGTGAATGTGTTTAATGCATAAGTGAAAGAGTCCAATACAAATCTACCGCATATCGATATCGTTCGATCAACCAATTATGCTGTAATTATTTTTATGAATATGTATGTACTCGTATGTGCATAAGCACATATTGACGACTATGAGTATAAGAGCAATTTTACGAAATATGGTAAGAAAAAAATTTGTTGTCTATAAATTAAACAACGTCCACATAAGAAAAAGATATTTAATACATAAAAGTTTGGGGAGTCTATAAATAAATAAAAAAATTATGTGGAAAAACTACTTAATAGAATAGATTAATTATTTATTGTTAAATTTTCTCCAATATTAAGCCATTCTTTCATTAATGCCGGTTCAAGCTACGATTTGTTTGAATATCAGTGTCTTAACACTCTTCTGAACAATTCCTCCTACTAGCTCTGTGGACTGCGGAGGACGCGGCAAGATGTATCAATTGATTTTTAGTCGGATTACCCATCTAATTGTATAAAGGTGTGGAAAAATAAAATAGATTCATATAGAATACAAATTATTTGCTGGGTTTTGTATAAGTTTCTGAGCATATTGCGCTTATTATAGCTATGCTATTTATTGCATGATACAGGAGTTAGGACGTTAGTTTTGCAACAAAAATAATCCACACTAATACAGTTATAATTTCTTTGTACTTAAAAGCAGAGTACGAAAATAAATGAAACAAATTGTTTGATTTTGTTTTGTTTCGTTCTCTTAAGTGAGTGAATCAAAAACAAAACAAAACCAATTAAAAGATTGCTGAATTTGTTTTTGTATTGTTTTTGAACATGAGCACAAACCAGAGAATACAGCCGATAGGATGTAAGCCGGCTAACAGCCGCCGCTGGCCACAAACAATAATGGCAAATAAATTTAAACGTTTTGAAAAATTTGCGCCGAATTTGACATCATCATATAAAATAATTTTATAGCATTGTTATTTAACTGCCTGGATCACGATGTCGACAAGAAATTTTCTTTCGCTTATTTCTTGTCGACATCGTGAGCCAGGCAGTAAGTTTGTTCTATATAGCTAAGCAGCATAGCTATGACCGGGTGTCCTAAGACACCTCCTCTCCTTTCTTTTATTCCATTTCGATTTTCAAAAATTTTATTATTTGTGAATTCTCAAATAGTTTTCGAAAGTCTATGCTATGCTAGATAAGAGGTTTGTGACTCTGTTAAAAATGTTTGGTTGATGACTACTTATGATTTGGCAACACAGCAATGGAATGCATATATATGTACATGCTTAAGTACCAGCAAATAAATTTCAATTAAAAGAAACTTATTTAGATTTGTGAACGAAATTAAATTTTATTTTTCTTTATTTTGCAACAGATGTTTTCTTTTCTAGGCTGCACTTACTAATATCATTTTCCTTATAATTATTTTGTATATTTCATTTATGTCCCTCCTTAATTGCAAAAACTTTGTTTCCCAGTAACATGAGCATATCTCACATTTGTTCTTGTATTAATAAATAATTTATCTTTTCAGACGCTGTGTATAGCAAAGTAGTTCTTTTATTTTAATTTATACGTACATACATCCATATCTGTGTTAAAGAGTGCTTCCTTCATATTTCTTTTTATTATTATTTTTAATATCCCTACTTGCGGCAAAATAAATAATGAATATGTCAAGGAATTTTTTTAATCATTTAAACTTTGAACTTTATGTAGGCTGTAAAATTATACTTGGAAATTTTCACAAAGAGAAACATAAAGGCTTACATATTCATCTAATGCAACAATTTTCTAACAACATTTTTTTATTTAAAATAATGTTTAATGACACTGCAATGTAATATTGCAAGCTTTGATACCGAGATGCATTTAAAATAATATACAGAACTAATACAATGAACAAATATTATGTTGTATTCAACTACTAAATTCAAAAAATCAAATAATATTTTTACTGCACGGAGAGAAAAGATTGGTAAAAAATCTGTCATCATATCGTTAGTTGTTCTAAGAAATGTTTGGGTAAAGATTTCCTGAGGATCTGCATTGGCAACAGTGAAATGCGCATAGGATCCAGCTAACTTCTCAATAACCAATTTCAATATATTTTAACTAAAACATATTGTACTGAAGAAGTAAAATAATAATTTGGGATTGTTAGTGCGTTAACAAATGCTAAACTTAAATTGTAACAATTCCCAAACTAAATATTTTAGGCTGTTGATGAGGCGTCTCTTTTTCTTTTGAACGCCAAATATCGTATATTATAAAAGGTGGATTGAGCAGGTTTATACTTTAAGCTGACGGTATATTCATCAGAAACATGTTTGCTAAAAATAACTGTCATCATTTTTTCCAAATTATTACAAGTGTAATTGTTTCTATGAGTATAAATAAAGCAAAATGCGAATAGAAGTCAAATTGAAAAATACATTTTCTAATGTATTAAATCATAATAAAATGAACGATATAAAGTACACCAAGCCTCCTCTGATACCTCGTACACTACATACCGAAGAAGATGTCGCTGCTATAAAGCGTAGTATCGATGAAGTGTTTAATACTAATTTATTTCTTTCTCGATATAGAATATATTTAATTACCAAAGAAATAATTAGTTTTATAATTCACAAAAAGTATAAGTTTTCCAAGCCTAGAATCATCATTTTAGATTTTTCTGATTCCTCATACCAATCTAGTTCTTAAAAAACTATATATAAAAATAAAAAAGTTACTTTTATATATCACAAGAAGTGTTAGTTTCCCAACCCTGGAATCATCCTCTTAAATTTTTCTGATTTCTTACACCAATTGATTTTTTTTAATAATGTAATTAGACATAATATATAGATAAAAAGGAAAAATTAGTTTTAGTATTTTTATGTAACAAAAAAGTTAAATTTTAATTATTATTCGAACTTCATTTGTTTCTATATTTATGATTTGAACAGACTAAAGTTCGTATCGCTTTGAAAGCCAAATTACATGTGATAATTATTAATGAACAAATAACACCAAAGTTTGTTGTAAGTATTCTGACTAACAATATACAGTTGAACGGAACAGCCAGCCGTTTTCGAAGGCCACCAAACCTTCCTCCTCAGCGTTCTTCTGTGTTTTGGTCCACTGTGTGTGGTGTCAGTTGATGTAGATTTCTGCTTTATATACGTAACTTTTATGCAAATGTAATTGTGTGAATTGTTTTGATTCATCGTATTTCAATTTGCTGAAAGCATTTTATAATGAAAGCTCAATTTTACAAAATAATGAAATGAGTAGTTGCTAAATATGCACTACTTCCCTTTCTTGGGAATGTCTTTTTTACAGGGCGAAAGAGTAATGTGTTCGCAAAGTTTCATGGGAATTTTTTGGACTGGCAAAAATACTTTTGAAATTGCAAATAAAAAAAATTTAAACTCTCACCGAGAAATCTTGTTGGAATTCTTCTAGTGTGCCCTTCAAATCTATTACTTAACATTTTATTATTTTAATTTATGGGATACTTTATTGTGTAGAATCATATTTATTAGCAAGTAAATTTCTAAAACGCCAAAAAGATTAATTAATTTGCAATATTCTTAATTAATTGTAAAATGTTTATTACTGCACATGTGTTAAATTACTGTGGAATTTGAGAAATTAATTTATTGCCGTATTTAAAAATATTGACACATTACAGCAACATTTTATTGAAAATAATTGCTTATAAGCAAATAATTTTCACAAAAAAAAGAAAACATTATTTTGAAAATGAATTTCTTCTGAGATGGGTGTCTCTTTTCAGAATTTTTTTGCATTGATGGGCTTAGAACTTATGCCCTAATTTTCTTCAACTGGTACACGCTTACAACTTTCTAAATATCATTTTTAAAACAGCACACAGTGGGAGTGCTTCACTAACTAATTTAAAAATAATATGCAATTGCATCAACATCTGCTACACCCACCGCCCACGTCCCATGCAATACCTAGAACAAAAATGTGATAGCTAAATCTAAACATCAATTTCAAAGACTTAAACTGCCGTATCAGGCAAATGCGTTTAATTTAAAACAATAAATAAGGGGAACAGTTACGAAATTTATACTTAAAGGAGAAATTTTTTTTGTAGGTAGACCAATAATTACAGAACATCACTAATACAACTCGTCGATTGGTTTCTGGTTTGCGGCAAAGTATATTCAAAGTACATTATGTCTGCAGCAAACCAGAAACCAACCGACGAATTGCAATCCCGTCCATGCTGTCCTTTAATGGTAGTTAAAATTTTAATACCATAAATTTAATATACACTTTATGTTATAAAGACCGCAGAAATTTAACTTAACGGAGGACATTAGCAGTTTAAGTTAAGCTGATTTCCAAACGATCAATTGCTTTGTCTTTCAAAAAAATGTGTAGAGTTTCATAACGCCGCAGCACAAAACGTTGACAATGCACACCATTTAGTTGCGTCGTTAACAAGCATTTAGACCGCCGCAAGCAGACAACAGCGCATCTTATTAATTAATTAAATTAATTAATATAAATTTTAGTTAGTTTGTTCAACAGAAACTTTTATTTATAGTAAAATTAACAAATCCAATTGGTTGCATTAACTTTCGTTACTTTGTTTGGCTAATAAATAATGCGTGTATCTAAAAGATAAAAAAAACACTCATGTTCTAGGGCGGGAATCAAACCCACGGCCTCTGAAATGTGAGGCTAGCATCGTTAGCATTCAGCCACAGGGGCACCCTGTGGGATGCACCACGCTCATAGGAACGAAATATCTTATACCTTGAAAGCTATAAGAGTCAGATTATTCAAATTTGGTGTATACCATTTTTACAGCGAGGTGCGAAGTAGTTCAACATATTGGTAGAAAAGGACCGGGGGAAGGGATACCCCCACACAAAGTTATTAATAATAATCTTATATCTTGAAAGCTATAAAAGCAAGAGTCTTAAATTTTAGTATGGAGAGCGAAATGCGAACAATTGAATATATTGGTAGAATAAGACCGTGGGAAGGGGCAATCCCATACAAAGAATTATAAATATATCATGGAAATTATTACGAGTGTCGTATTTCGACTACGACTACCACGATTTCGTACTAAATTAAAGAAAAATGTTGCGGTGTTCTTTAGTCTTTTACAAAATCGTCGTAGTCGAAGTCGTAACACGACACTCGCAATAAGGCCCATTATATCTTGAAATCTATAATAGCAAGGGTCGTCAAATTTGGTGTGAGTGAATTTGAAAACAATTAATATCAGTATAAATTATAACAAGTAAGAGTGCTAAATTCGGCTGTGCCGAATCTTATATACCCTTTACCAACGTATGTATATGTGGTATACAGATGCATACATAAGTACATACATACATACATACATAAGTATACAGATACATACACATTTGTTTTGTGATAAAATTTATAATTTTTTGTTATTTTTGGTAAGTGACCTCTTGGCCTTTTTCTACTAAAGAATTTGCTTGAGTAAAGATCTTCCTAAAATATGAAATATGTTTAACTGAAAAATAATTATTTTTGGCTATTTTTTTACCCAATTTTTTTTTAATTTCTAACCCTGGAACCATAATTTAAATTTTTCTGGTTTTAATAAGAGTACTAATTTATTTCTTTCTAAAATATAGAATATATTTAATTATCGAGGAAATAACTTGCTTTATTTAATAAGTGTACTTTTCCCAACCCTGGAATCATCATTTTATATTTTTTTGGTTCCCTATATCAATCTTGTGCTTTAAAAAATATATAAAATATGTTAAGTGAACAAAGAAAAAAAGAAATAAGGAAAATACTAGTTTTATTTAGGAACTTTAATATCAAAATAAATTCAGTAAAGTGCGACTTTGACTCGCGCACGAAGGATTCCGTACATTCGGTTTTGAGAAATTTTTTATTGTGGCATTTTTGCTTTTTGTAGTTTTTTTTTTCAGTTAAAACGATTTTTTTAGTTTTGTCGCTTTTTTCTCGTTTTGCCGATTTTTTTCTGTTTTTGGGGATTATTTTTTCATTTTGGCGATTTTTTTTCATTTGGCGATTTGTTTTTTTTTTTGTTTTTGGGGTTTTTTTCAGTTTGGCGATTTTTTTTTTTTTTTTGCTATTTTTGGGGTTTTTTTCATTTTGGTGATTTTTTTATTTGGTGATTTTTCGCGATTTATTTTAGTCTAGTTAGTTAGAAATTTTTTTTAATTTCTTGGTTTTTTTTTGTTTTGGCGATTTTTTTTTTCGGTTTGGCGATTTTATAATTTTTTGATTTTTTAGTTTTACTGTTTTTAAAAATTTCAAGAGTTTTGCTCTTACGGTTTCCAAGATATAGCAAGTTGTAAAAACTATATAGTCAAAATTGCATAAACTGATGGAACACCGTTTAATTTAAATTTTAGTGTTAATTGCTGTAGTCTGTATAAAAATACAGTAACCTTACAAATTTCAAGTGTATATACATATTTACATACACTTGTATATATATTACATGTGATTTTAACATTTTCCGTTGCTCGTTTTGGAACACCCTTTAATTTTTAACTTTCATTTTTTGTTGTTGTAGCGGCCAAAGGTGTACACACTTTGTCCAAATTTCAGATCCGTAGCTCTTACGGTTCCCGAGAAAATACCCTGTGATAGACAGACGGACAGCAGCGAAAACAATAGGGTTGCCTTTCACCTTTGGTGTACGGAACCCTAAAAAGTATAAATTTTCCAGCTGTGGAGCTGTGGTTTTTATTTTTTTTTAATTTTCTATACCCAACTTTTCCTTCCAAAACATAAAACATATTTATAAATGAAAATATAAAAAAAATTATTTTACCTAGTTAAGTTTATATATCACAAAAAGTGTACGTTACCCAACCCTGGAATCATAATTTAAAAGTTTTCTGATTTCTTACACCAATCTTTTTCTTTTAATTTAAGATATTTAAAATTTATAGATAAAAAGGAAAAATTAGTTTTAGTAGGTTATTTTTATATAACAAAAAAGTTAAAGTTCCCAACCCTGGAAACGTCTATTTGATTTTTTTAATTTTTTTCATATTTTTAATACAAATTTTATTCGTACTAAAATATAAAATAAGTTTATTTGACAAAAACATTTAAAAAATTGTGTTATCTATCGAGTTACTTTTATATGGCAAAATCAGGTTTTAGTTTTCCAGCTCTGAAACCGTCTCTAGCTTTTCTGGGAGCTTCGGAAAACCAATTTTACCTACTCCAGACGGACGGACGGACAGACGGACATCGCTTATTTATCTTCCCTATTCATAAAGATCCAGAATATATTTAATTTTTAGGGCGCATATGAATATTATGGAAATTACACACGGAATGACAAACCTATATATACCCTTTTCCATTTTAAGTTGTGACTTTATGATTTAGTGTGCAATATGCAGATGTGTACTTCATTTCATACCGCTGGGTATAGTTTTCATAAGCGATTTCATTACATTGTAAATGATAATATTCCATAAATTCCCTCATACATTTTAATAGATACGAGTAACATTAAAAATAATTTATTGAACATTAAAACGTTATCAAATAGATTGAGTATTCCTTGCAAAATATGCTGATACTGGTACTTACCACGGATGGAAATCATGGTACAATTGTACTTTTTATGGTACATTTTTGACCTCGTTGGTACCGTGGTACTACCGCGAGTTACTTGGTACAATTTAAAGATGCCAATGTTTCACTATATCGTCGGTTTGTTTCTGGTTTGCGGCACATTGTATACAAAATACATTATGTCTGCAGCAAACCAACCGATGATATGGTAACATTAATTTTGCCTATGATGTCTTTAATTTTTTTTTTGTGTGTTTTATTTAGAATAACCGATCTCTAAAAAGTTTAATCTGCGAATGTACCCTTATGAATTTAATATTTATTATTTTTTTTTTGTTATTTTTTATACTGAATTTTTATACATATTTTTGTTAAGTTTCTGTTATTGTTTACTTCTGAATTTTTACATTTCCGCTCTTATTAATATATATTAAAAAAAAGGTACCGCCATGGTCCAAAAAGTACATTTTGTACTTTTGTACTGGAAACGAACGTTTCCAGTGCTGCTCATATTCAAAAATAAATAAATATGTACGCTTCGTTATCCACTTCCTTTCCATAAACGGAATTAAAATGTTTAGTTTATATTTTTTGTTAGTGTGAAAAATCTTTGTATGCGCTTCGCATATAAAATTAGTTTTTAGTTGGAAGAGATCAACAACATCTTCTTCCTTCCCCATTATTTAAGTAACAATGAAATCACGATTCTGTTGTGCGTTTCTTTTTGTTTTGTTTGGTGTGTTGTTGCATACAAATGATTTTATATAGAACAACAACAATACAAATATAAAATAGAAAATTGGGTGCTAAAAATTTTTATTTCTAACATCTCTCTTAAGTTTTATTTTGTTGTTCTAACACAATTACATAAAATTAAAACGAATTTTTAAAATAAGTAAACACACATACATACATACATATGTACGTTATATTTATTATATTCACAAGTGGGTGATTAACAGTGATGCATTTTTAGTTTTTTGATTTAGGGCCAAATTAACGATTTAAAAGGGCCAAAATACCTTGGATAGGGCCAAAAAAGTTCTTTAATGTACTTGACTATAATCTGTTAATTTAAATAAAAACAAAAGTATGTATGTGTTAATAATATCAAACATGTGATTTATTTTGTTTAGGGCAAAAACAGAAAAAATTCAAAGTTTTTAAAGTATTTTTTATTAAATTAAAGTAAATTCATATTATATACAGATCCATAACGTCCAAAAAAGCATAACCGACACATTTTTTGGACTTCGTTTTTTTATTATTATGTAGATTATGTAGATTTAGCTTTTTTGCGGTTATGGCACGATATATATGTATGTTGCTTAAAAAAAATTTATTTTAGTTAAAAAACATTCTGTATGTAATTCTAACTTTATTATTCGTAATCTCTAAATTCTTAGTCTGTTTAAAAGCATTTTTTTGTGTTAAGTTTTAAAATATCTTCGTCATAAGAATTATTGGAATTAAATCTCATTAAATCTTTTAATTATATTAAATATGACACAGTATTTCTTACATGACGACGATTTCTTCTATTATGGCCTGTTTCACGATATCGAAAGAAAACTCTCGGCTAAAAATGTATATTGAAAACAAAAGCGAATTTTCATATTTTATTGTTGATTTCAATATAAATTTTCAGTCGAAAGAAAAGATTATTTCCACACATGCTGAGGAATAGGGAATAGAAAGAGTTCTTTGAATAATTCTGTATAAATTTGTATTCAAAGGATTACCTAAGCGAACTTTGATGGTAGAAATCCTTTTGCAAAATTTACTTCTACTTAAATCTTTGAGCTTTTTAAATTATGGAACTTGCTATACTGCCCTATTTTCATTATTAACTTGTTTCCTTTTGAAAAAGTTTAATAGCAAGTGGTACAATACTATTGACTTCCCCACTGAAAACATGATCTGGTGCAGATTTCGGAAGCAAGTTCAAATAAAAACCTCGAAAAATACAAGTAGTTTTTACAATGGAGAAAACTCAATTAGAAAGTGTACTCAAAGGATTAAAGGGATTAGTTGAATTTTGAGCTGAAAGGGCCAAAATAGCCCAGAAAGTACCACAGGGCCATCAAACATCCAAAAGTGCCACAAATGGCCCAATTGTGCCACATTTTGCATCACTGGTGATTAAATCGACTATTGCAACAACTATAAAATTATATTTATAGTTCGAACGTTTTTTTTTAAGGGTTGCTTGCTCCAACAATACACCTATACCTCGATTTACACGATAGATGCGTTCCTGAGAAAGTCGTGTAAATCGAAATTTTAAATTTTTGTATGAACAATCGTGTAAATGGAAAATAAAGGCAGAATCGCGTAAAAAAATAATTTTTTTTAAGAAATTATATATGTATGTATGTATTTCAACTTAGTTTTTAAAATATCAGAAGCGTTTACACATACAAATTTACCCTTATTCATTAAACAAAATAAATGCTATTAAAAAATATTAAAAAATATTCAATAAAACACATAAAAAATTGTGTAATACTAAGTTCTCACTTACGTGTTTAATTCCTCATTCGTGTTTAAGAGCTTAAACACGCCGATTTTTAGATGTTTTGCCATACATTTATTTGTTTCGTTAAACATCCCAAAAACGGTGTTTTAAATTTAAACACTTCGATAAACTCGTATATGGAGTATGTTCAGCGCATTTCATTCATAACTCTGGCAACTTTGTGTTGTTATTTAATGACGGCACGTGAAAAAAATTATTTAAGACACAACAATTACTCAAAAAATTTTAAATTATTTACAAAGAAAGCTTTTGTTTAAAAATAAAAAGCAAATCTAAAACATAATTGTTCGAAATTTCCTACAAATACAATAATTTATTGACATAACGTCAACCTTAAACATCTCAAATATAATGTAATTTTAGTAAACTCGTCTTAAACATGTTTAAAAACATAAGTGTGAACATGGTATAAATCGAGGTATTTCATAAATTTCTCAATTTACACGAAAGCCAAAATAATCATGTAAAACTGAATTCGTGTAAAGAAGTATCGTGTAAACCGAGGGATAAGTGTATTTGAAAATTGTTCAAGCACATTTGAAAAACATTTAGATATTATTTTTCATTTTGCCTTATAAATACTTTTATTGGTATCCAATGGATTTCTAATTGTATAAAGGTGTAGAAAACTAAAATAAAATCACATCGAATAAGAATTATTTGCTGGGGTTTGTTAAAGTTTCAAGGCTTCCTATGATTATTATTATTTTATGATTTTCAAAAATATTATTCTTTGCATAAGATAAGGTTTGTGACTGTTTGAAATATGTGGTTGAAGTCTACTGATGATTTCGCAAAGCACCAATGAAATATATATAGACAATGCTTAACCATTACTTAATATAAATATTAATATAAATGCCTTTATTAAATTATATATTCAATTAAAAATTCGATTGATATAATCTATTTTTTTAATTCCTTCAATTAATTCTCTCTAAACATGACGTGATCAGTTTGTTTACTGCTGCAACTTGAATTAACTTTTCACTTCACTGAAAGAAAAATACTTCATACGGGAATGAAACCATGAAAGGGGTTCATCATTAATGCAACGACAAATTTCATTAATAAAATAAAACATTACATACATACATATATTATATTGATGCAAATTTCATTAATGGAATGAAACCTTTCTAATGCTTAATAAGAAGAATTCATACAAAAAAAAAACATTTTAAATTGATTAAATCACATAAAAGAAGATCAAAGAGTACCAAACCACACTTGTAATTAATCTAAAGTTGTGAAAATTATAGTTTCGTTGAAACTTAAATGAAATATTTTCGTAACTACAATGAAGAAAAAAAACTTCCGGCTCCAGGCTAGTATATAGTAGTTGCAGGGTCGAAACCTGGAGACAAGTCAAAGTATTTTTTTTAATATTCCTGATTAAAGTTGAATTATAATTTTATTAATGATGCTATATATTTAGTGTGTATCTAAAGAATATTTACACCTGTGCCAATGCACACATGCAAGTTAAATAATTAATGTATTAAATTAATGAACCAGAGTCATTACAACAACGAATTATATTGTTAACACAATGATACCCACATCATAAAAAAATGATATGTAATTAAATACTGCCATGGTATACATGAAAGATTTTGTAAATTCAATGAAATAGTTTGTAAAACTAACGCCACTTCCATTGTATAATCTAAAAATGTTTTATTGCAATAATTGCATTTTTCATTCAAAATATGAAACTGTTAAATGAATGAAAATATTTCGTTGTATATGTGAAATTTTTCAGCAAATGAAACAATTTTCGTAATGCGATCGAAGCGTTGCATTAGTTGAAAAATAATGAAAAATTGATAAATATAATATAAAAAATCATTGCATTTACGTAGTCCTTTCTCTTAGTGTTGATATTACAAAAGTTATTGTATTTTTAATGCAACATTTGTACTAAAAGTTTTAAGAATTAAGAACTGTAAGTAAGAAACTATGTAACTTTTTTAAATCGCTAGTTAACCGTGGAATCGTCAATACAATATTTAAGTTAAGAAAAATGCAGTCTCTTCAAAAACTATATCCGTTGATTTTTCTTCGCAGCTCGCACTTTCAAAAGCTGAGGAAAGGTTTTTGCTTTATGAAGCCGGACTAATAAGTTCTTGAATTTTTGAATGAGTTACAGGTTGTTCCATAAAAAATCATTTTATTCTTAAAAATAGTCGTGTTGGAGGTCTACACACTTTGCCTTACATTTCTTAAATTTTTGTTTATCCCTTACAAAAAATAAAACTTGTCGAGCTCATCAAAATATGTATTTATTTGTGAGATAATTTCATCGTTAGAGTCCAGCCATTCCTTCAAGTTTGCCTGCAAGAAATAGTGATGCGTTCGTGGCTGATTCCGGAGAGATGAGACACATGAAATTCACTTATTTTTTAATTTACTGTGCAAATCATGCAGTAGTCTTCTATGAATGACGCAGCCTGTTGAAATTTTAACAGAAACCAACTAACAGGAGTAATATTTTCCTTTCATTTAAGAAGCTTTACCATTCAAAAAATCGATGAGTAACTTACCCGTCCTGGTATTACTACGAACACAACTAGGACGAACGACGAATTTCTCCCCAATATCTACACAGACAAAAATATTTCCAAACAAAAAATTTGTTTGAAATAAAATTTAGTTTCATTACATGTTTGTTCGTACCAATTTTATTTTATTCAAAAAAACTGTATAGAGTGAAATATTTATGTATATTCATTTGTAACCAGATTATTTCGATAAGATTTCTGTTCCAATAAGGAAATTGTATACTCTAAGCAGACCTGTTAAGTTTCGATTACGATTAGTAATCAATTAGATTACATTTTAAAAAGAATTGTATTAAATATATATTTGCCTTCAAAAGAATTGCTGATAAATAATTGATTACCATTACTAATAATCGAAAAGTAATCTAAATTACTTAAAATTACTAAAAATAATCAAGAAGAATCAAAAGTAATCAAAAAATAATGCGACTACTTTCAAAAATTACTTTTGGTTCTTAATAAATAATCCAAAAGAATCAAAAGTAATTCTTAGAAGTAATCGGATTATTTTTTGATTACTTTTGATTCTTTTTGATTAGTTTTTGTAATTTTAAGTAATTCAGATTACTTTTCTATTATTAGTAATCATAATCAGTCAGTAATTGTGCAAAACTGAATATAATCGTAATTTAATCATTACTTTACCTTAAAAGTAATGAAATTAGTAATCATTACTTAACAGCTATGACTGTAAGTTATTTCTTTGATTTATTTTTTAGTTTCAGTTCAAAATATTTTTGAATCAAGCAATTTATTGATTGACAAAATCAGAAATTTTTCAAATCAATTATTAAACATTTTTGCATTTTAATTTAAAAATTTCTTTGTAGGACCTAAATGTAACAAATTATTATTTGATTTGGATAACTTTGGCTTTGAATTGTAAAATGTGTTTGTTACACTTTTACTGTAACTTAAAAAAAAAAAAAAAAGAACAAATGACAATGGCAAGACAGTTGTAAGCTTAGAGCTTGTAAATTGAGCTTTGACAATGGCAAGACAGTTGTAAGTTTAGAGCTTGTCAATTGAGCTTTCATTGCAAAAAAGCTTAAAGAAAACTGAGCTTTCATTGCAAAAAAGCTTTCAGAAAATTTAATACGATGAATCAAAACAATATTCATATTCCATTTGCAATAATAGCTGCAGTGGCCTTCAAAAAGAGCTAGTTGTTCCGTTCTACTACGTGTTTGTCAGAGTATTTACAGTTAAATTTGTTGTTATTTGTTCATTAATAATTATCACAAGTGATTTTGCTTACAAAGCGATACGAACTTTAGCCTGTTAAAATTATAAATATATTTCATTATTATTTATTTATAAATATTGATGTTATAGATAAATACAATAACAATATAAGAGGGGTAGAAGCACTAGCTACTAAGGCCATGAGGCCTTAAGTAAACCTAATAAGTAAACCAAAGCACTATACATCGATTTTGTACACTTCTAAATTGTATCTGTGGTTTTCACTAACACCAATATACATATAATATGTATTTCTTATTTCATATATTTTAAATGGCTCTTAAAAAATTTATAAGAAATTGATGAAAAATATGGACGCATGTACATAATCTTTTTCTAAAACAAGAACACAGCGTCTACTTTTTTTGGTTCTAATGAAAACCACAGATATGATTTCTCAGTGTTTAGTGTCTTCCACAAATACAGTGAATTCTATAAGCCGATTTACAGCCTAAATCAAGCCAAATAAAAATTAAAAAAAAATCCAATCTATATACTGTATTTCTAAATTAAACCATTTCCTGTAAATTGTTATTTATCGTTTTCTGTTATACATATATCTAGCACAACATCTTATAAATTAATAAATTAAAACTAATAAAATAAAATGATGCCTTTTTAATAATGAATCTTAAACATTTTGTATAAAACTTGCAATTGTGATTTATTAAGAATTTTAAATAACGTTTTGTATTCGTTTTATTTAAAAAACATTTCCTATTTCTATAAAAAAGTTGATTGCGTACGAGTATTAACCCAGCAAAAAAGTTTGCTTACTAGAATGCAAAAAAGTGTATGTACTCTTCAGTCGTAAGTACTTACAATTTGACTGAATAACCCATTATTTTTGTTCGAGAAGTTCAAAAAGTATGCGGTACCCTATATTTTTTTGCCTACAAATATCCAAAAGTTAATGGATTACTGATTGCCTAAACGTATTCATTTTTTTGTGTATTACTTTTTACCTAAAATTGTTGAAAAATAATTTATTTGCTTATTAAAATAAATAGAATTTTGTAAAAATCATAATTTTGCAAAGAAAATCTATGAATATGTATATTGAATAATATGCAAAATTTTTCTCTATATATACTTTATTATTAACTGGAAAGTACTACAATAAGTACTTTCACGTAATGATATAAACAAGTACCACTCACCCATTACAAAATCTTAAAAAATGTTTGCTGGGAAGTGACATACATATATTTTTTTTTTTTGCCCCCAAAATTGTCAACAAATTTTTAAAGTTTTTTTTATATTTTCAAGATTTTATTGGTGTGCAATGAAGTCTTTTAATTTTAAGTTGATGTAAAAAATTTGTACATACATATGTACATAAAATTTATTATATTTGCATCGTGTTTTGGAACGCAGAATGAAGGTCTTAAAATGTATTAAGTGAAAAAACTAGAGATTACAAAATCACAAAAATTAATGAAGTTGAAATACTTGGGATGTGTTACTGATTTTCTGAAAAAATGTAGTGTTGAGTATACTCGTGACAACAATCTGCTTTTGAAGTTTTCCAAGCAACCCCAAAATATTGAGTTATGGGTAAAAAACGAACCCAAACTAGAAAAATTACGAAATAAAATAATTCTTTCTGCCAAAAAAAACCGACCTGAATGCAAAGATCTGATAGAAGAAGATAAGAAGAAGTACGTGAAATATAAAGTCACGCCCATTTTTTAAACAAAATATTTTGTCTATTTTAGAGCTCAGTTTGTGTGTTAAGTTTCGTAAAAATCGCTAAATTGTGTAATTACAAGAACTAAAGGTGTTTTATGGGTTTCGCAGCAATCAAATAAGTAAAATATCATAAAATTATTACAATGGGAGCAACTGGAAGCTGTACCCTCTCAGAGAACAAAATAATTTTTACAATCGGTCTAAAACGTACCGATTTATGAAGTAACCCACCTTAAACAAAAAGACGAATTGTTAACCTCCTCCTTTTTGTGAGGTCAGTTAAAAATAGATTTGGTGGAAAAATACCAATATACATACATATGCCTGAAATTAACTGAAATCAAATGTATACTATTCTTATGGTCTAACCCGCAGTTTTTAACTAAATAATTAAGTACGTAATTAGCTAATTTTTATTTAAAATTAAGTTGTAATTAAATACGATTTAATTTTTTCAGTGGTTAATTAAAGTTCTTATTAAATTACGTTGAAAGTACGGCAGCACTGCAAAACTTCTAAAGAACAGCTGTTTAGCATAAGCAAAAAAGTTAGGTTATAAACATGTAGAAAATTAAAATTGCATAAAAACTCATTTTATGAAATCAAACGAACATTATAATACATTTTTCTATTACTTTTTTTCCATAATATGTAACTTAGTATTGTATATGTTATATATTTATGAAATTTAAACGAAATTCTTCTTAACCCGACCACATGATGTTTTCAACCCGACCACATGATGTCATGTGTATGTTTTCAATAAACACATACACGCATAAAAACATATGGTACGTTCATAAAACTTAAGTACTATTTAATTACACAAGGTTGGGTATTTAATTATTATTTAATTATGAACTAAAAAACACAATTTCGTATTTAATTAGAACTTAAAAATAATTACAGTTTGATTAGCCAGTCAAAAACTGGGGGTAACTCTCTTCTTTCTAAATCCGTTCATAAATTTAAAATTAAACAAATCGGGTACGAAAACCCGATTTTTACTAGTAACTCAAATTTTGAAGGTGTTTGGAAAATTTTAAGAACAGGCGGCAAATTACGAAATTACGAAATATTTCAATAAAGTTTATATGGAAATATTTTAAAATTTCGAACCCTATCGAATGCCGTAATTTGCTCCAGATTGTTGTTACACTCAACAATACATATTAAGAAAATAGTAACAGATCCCAGTTAATTTTTTTTGTCACACATTGCCAATGTGGTTTTATCAAAAGCAACAATAATTACTTTTTCAAAAGCGTCCTTTAAAAATAAAGAACTTTTATCAAAACTAGCTTATTTCAAAAGGGTACTTTCTTAAAAAAGGTACTATTTTCTAAGAGGTACCCTTTTCTCAAAGGGATTCTATTTAAAATGTGGTTTTTTCAAACAAGTACTTTTCCAGAATATATATTTATTCCTTTTAACTCCTACAAGGAGTATAGGGCCATCCAGAATGGTAAATTTTTTAAAAAAGGTAGTTTTTTAAACTAGTACTTTTGCCAAAAAGGTAAATTTTTGAAAAAATCACTATGTAATTTTGACAATTTGCTGTATCTTGGAAACCGTAAGACGCAAACTCTTGGAATTTTAAAAAAGGCTAAAACTAAACCGAAAAAAAGCGCAAAAATAAGAAAGCGCTAAATTAAAAAGAAATCTCTAAAACTAAAATAAAACGCCAAAAACCGAACAAATCGTCAAAATAAAAAAACGCCAAAATTAAAAAAACTCCAAAAACTGAAAAAATCGCCTAAACGAAAAAAGCGTAAAAATTAGAAGAAAAATTAAGACTAAAATAAATCGCCAAAACCGAAAAAAACGCAAAAAATCAAAAAAACGCCAAAAACCAAAAAAATCCCAAAAGCGAAAAAAATTTCAAAATTCGTGTAGTATTACATATCTCTTAGCAAAACTACCTCATTGTAAAATGTACCTATCAGGGGTGTTCTGTAAATCGCACGTTTTGAAATCGCCTAATTTCCAGGCCAAAGCTCAATTAAAAAGGTGACTAATTGCAGCTTTTTAATTGGTTTTAGTGTTCTACTTGTTTAATATATTTTATACGAACTTAACTTTGAACGCACTAAACCGTCCGATCAGCAGAACACTGTTTTCGATTTTGGAAATCGCACGATTTAAAAACGCGCGGTTTACAGAACACCCCTGTATGTATTTGAAAAATGCAATTTTTTTAAGAAGTACCTCTACGAAAATGTTTTCTGCGTTGCAACTGTTTTGTGCACCAATGTATAGGTTAAGTATTGCTTAAAATTTCTGTAGACAGCGTTTTGGCCCGCTTTTGTTTCATGTTTTAATAATATAACTTCTCTTCTGATGTGTGTATGTCTGTTTTTATATCTTTTCGCTTGACGTTTCGTTGGCTTTTTTCCTTCTAGTTCAGAAAATTTTTACTTAGTTTTTTACATATCAGCTGAGCCTCGAATTTACACCTAAAAATTAAAAATATGCGAAAAATATGCATATGGGTATTTTTCCAGAAAAGTCTACTTTTTGTCGCGTTCGACACCAAGCAAATATGCTTGTTTTATCAAAGAAAACGAAACTTTTTTTACTTCTTTATACATTTGTGTAGGGCGTTAGCAGCTCTACGTTAGGTAAAATTTTATGAAAAATTTAGTCACATTGTTCAGAAATACAAGGTTATTTGCTTGCGGTCGAACGTGACAAAAAATTGTAATTTTTCGGAGAAATGCCCATATGCATATGCTACAAATCGATGCCAAATTTCTTAAAATTTCATGATTGGCACAGATATTTAGTGAATAATTTCTTATCTATCACCAAAAAAAATAAAAAATACGTGCATTTGCGTGAAAGTCCCATCCCTGCATATAAGTATAGAATTGAAAAAATCACCCAATAAAAATTAAATGAATTAAAATAAAAATTCCTTAGTTTTATTTGGACTCTTATTTCATTTTCTTATTTGGGAGTTCTTTCCTTGGGCCTTATTTCATAGCGCTTTCAAAACTAATCACGCTCTAAACACAAATTATCATACGTCCATGTTCTGAAAAACGCAATTCGCTTAAAATTAGCGTTTTGGATTTGAAAACGCCAATTGGGTGTTCTGAAAAACGCATATCGAAAAAAGTTGGTTTTTGCGATTTGAAGTCGCCAAAAAGGTGTTCTGGCCAACGCATATCGCCTGAAAATTGCGATTTCAAATCGCATGTGTATACTGAAGCGAACTGATTGAATCTGCTTAAACCAAACTTTAAAGAGAAAATAAAACTATGCACAATTAAAATTTAATATGTTTTCTTTTTAACCCTCGACCAAACAAAAAAAGGGGTGTTATAAGTTTGTAGTGTGTGTCTGTGTATCTGTGTATCTCTGTGTCTGTCTGTGTCCACGTACAGCCCAAACGGCTGGACCGATTTTGATTTAGTTTTCTCTGTTTGAAAGGTGACTTGATCGAGATGCTTTTTAACCATATTTGAAGAAAATCGGTCCAGTTTTAATTAAAAACATCAAATTATGAAACTGCGCTATTTTTTGTCAATGGGCTGTGTCAACTGTTTGCTTTAAACTGGCAATTTCAACAAACAGCTGAAATGCCAGCAAATCGCAACGATTCTAGAACATGCTGAAATGCGTTTTGTGATTTTCAAACTGTAAGCGATTTGAAAACGCTGCGTTTTCCAGAACATGGGCGATAGTTTGGGTTTCTCGCAACGATTAAAAATTTGTCGTTTCGAAAAAAGTTTCACGTTGAAAACTTCTCTTTTTTTTTAAGTTAAGTTTGTATAATGTTTTGTATGTTTTGTATGTCGTTAAGAAATCTTTAACGACCTCAACAATTTCTTTTGCAATATAGTCTTCTTGAAGAATATAAAAAACATTTATGCTTGTTTTTATGTCACATACTTGCGTCATTTGTACAGTATCAACAGTTGTTTGCAACTACTCAGTATCTGAATTTTTTTGAGTTGTGACTCTTTATGATTTAGTGTGCGATATGGTCAACCATTTGTGAGCAACTTAAATACTAACTGCCCTCATCACAATGACGCACACCTTATTTCATTACCATCGCTAATATGACATCAATTATTCCTTTTTATTATTATAGAGATGTGGTCTACGTGTATTCATCTTCCTCTTATTAAAACCCATTTAGAATTTAAATTATTAAAATTTATCCTCCAAATAAATTAATTATTTCTGAGCAGCAACAAATTGATTAGTTTTATCATTTTATTATCTCTTTAGAAAGAAACAGAATGCAAAAACCAATTGAATAAATAGAAGACATTTTTTTATATTTGTTATTTTATATTATTGATAAATACAGTAGAGTTCGGTTATATAGAACAGCGGTATAACGAATTATCTTGTATAATGAAAACAATTTTCCAGACTCTTAAATTTTGCATTAATATTTAAAAAAAAATTAGTGCGCTTATCACGAATTCAGTTTATGGCAAATTTTCAAATCCAATTAAATTTTTTGAGTCTTATTAGTAGAACTACACGAACAACAAAATTCCAGCTGTTGTCTATTACTTGCAATTTTTGTTGCTGCAAGTTTTTAAAATTCTACCTTGAAATTGGATTAGAGACCACATTATTAAATTCTAGTTTTGCAATTATGTATTATCCTGAAAAATTAACAATTCTATTTAATTTTTGTTCTTTTTTATGCTTTTTGCTTTTCATACAACTGAAGAAAGAAAAGAGAATAAAGCGTCAAATACTTTAAATTAACAAGTGCGAATTTCAAAACAAAAGAGAATTGCAAGTCACATGAAACTGTGTACCCCTCCACAATCTTCTCACCTCTCTCACTAGCAAACTATAAAATTGCTGCAACAAAAATTGCAAGTCTGGACAGGGACTAACATACTATACAAAGTAAATTTGCATAGTATGGTGTTGCACAAATATGGGCGGAGTAACTAAGACCATATGCCCAAGATGTTATTAACAGTAGCTTAAAAAGTTTTGTGAATGACTGTACACGACCTATGCCTTCACATAGGAAGTAGCAACGTGGTTGTTAAAGAAATTCCACAAAAAACCGCAAAATTATACGGTTATCCGTGGCAGATCAGTCAACCAGTGCGAGCGAGACGAAAAACTCTAGAAGGCCAAACAACACACACAAGCCTGACAGCACTTAAGAAATAATTACGATGACGCAAGAGATGTTCTCCGAACCAGAGCTGCTTAGCGACTGAAGATTTTTTATTTTTATATTTTGCTACTCTTTATAAATTGCTGATTATATTTACACCATTCAGAACAGAATTTTCAAGTTCTTATGTGTTCATTATAATCGAACTCCACTGTAATATATTTCTGTATTTATACGCTGTATATACAATATCCCAGTCAGCATTTTTGAAATTTTTGATTGACTTCGTGTTTTTTTTTCGAATCCTACGAGCGATTAAAAAAGCTAAATATGCTCGAATTTTCTAATCATAAAATATAATTTTTTCGAGACTTAGTGAGACTTCTTAATGAGTAATTTATGATTCCTTTTCTTATTGTTTTTTTCCAATCGTTTTCTATTCATTTATCAATTTTACTACACTTCTTTTGCGAGTTATTTTCGAGGCATTTATTTTAGACATTTACAAGTCGTTTTCTTATTGCTTTTTTAATAATTTAACAGTCGTCTTTTTAATCATTTGAGAGTCTTTCACACATCATTTGTGATAATTTCACGAGTGTAACTCCACCTTCTACAACATTAACAGCGTTTTTAGCCGATACTTTGTTTTATGTTCAAACATAAACATTTTTATATGTGGCATACATCAGTGAAAAAATGTCAACGTTGCAAACAGGGGAAAATAGTTGAAGCATAGCAGTGCATATCGCTCATTTACTTCAATAGTGTCATAACTCAAAACATTAGTTTTTTGAGTTAATAATGCAGAATAATGCGGCATTTCGTATTTCATCTTGTGTAAAAATGTAATATAAATAACTTATTACCATCACCTCCTGAGATAAAAATATTTTTTCATGTCTTCATTGAGTTGTATGCAAATTTAAAACTTAAAACGCGTTTTCTGCAAAACAAATAAACATTAACAAATAAACATTATTTGCAATTATGTTTATTGGTTTTCTACTCGCCATCTAATCCCGTGTATTTTTGGAATAAATACAAAGAATTTATGAGTGAAGATATATGTACATACATATGTATTGCATCGGGTCAGATATACGAGAAATGATCCAATGTTTGAATTTTCAGACGCAATATACATAAAAAAAACCTTTTTAAAGTGGGCTAAAAACCTTACCCCCTGTTTGTGTAAGACGTTTGAGTTAGAAATCTTGGCGTTTTTGTAATAGATTAACTTTTTACATTAACTGTACAACTTTTCTTTAATCTATTACAGAAACGCCAAGATTTTTAACTCAAACGTCTTACACAAACAGGGGGTTAGTTGCGATCTGAAAATAGTGAAAACGAGCAGGAATTGCTACCACAAAGTACTTACAGTGATGTCAGGAGACGGAAGATAATATATTTTTTCGGAGGTCTCGCTCACTCAGGCATTTTTTTGGGGTATTTTCGTTTTATACTTTTTAACCTCATTTGTTCTCAATTTTTGTAAATAAATGTTGAAATTTAATATTTTTGAATGAAATGAAATCAAATGACCTCTGTAATCATTTTAAAACAATTTTGAATCACCTTTTTAATAGTAATAAACTTATTCGCATTATGGTTTTCAATTCAACACAACAAATTCTTTCATTTTATTTTGTAAACTTGTTTACGTGTTCAAATGTATTTTGATTTTATACTTTGTGGTCTCATTCGCTGTGTGATTTTTGTTAGTAAAAATTGAAAGTTAAATCAGAAATCATTTCCAAACAAATTTTAATCACTTTTTAATACCAATTATCTTTTTCACATTTTGTTTTTAGTTAAATGCAACAAATTCCTTCATTTGTAAATATGTATGTATGTGTATGTAAGTATGTACAGAGAATTTTTGAAAAAAGATTCTCGAATTGCTGGCTGGGATGAAAAAAAAATATTCCCACTCAGCGGGAAAACTTCGAAGGCCTTCTTATTTCAGACATTATTAAAAACCTGCTTAGGATTTTTAACCGACTTCAAAAAAAAGGAGGAGGTTAACAATACGTCTCTACTTTTGTCATAACTCGGTACATTTTAGACCGATTTTAAAAATTTTTTTGTTGGTTCCATTGTAAAAATTTTAATTTTATGATATTCTACTTATTTGATTGCTGCAAGACCTATATAACACCTTTGGTTCTTGTACACAATTTGAAATTTAAAAAAATGGGCGCAGTTACGCCTTTAAAAATAACCTTTAAAACAGAACTGTCTAAAAATAACACCCTTACAAAAGAAAAATTACTTTTTGAAAAGTAACACTACAAAAGAGTATTGTTATCAAAAATGCTTTGTAAGCTACTTTTATTATCTGATAGGAGGTGCCGAAAATGAATACCTTTTTAAATAAAATTTATTAAATCCAATAATTCCAAGAGAAAAAAAGTACACGAAATTCGACCAAACACTCTCTGACTTTGAGTTTTTATTTTCTAACAACATCCAATTATATCCACTTGGATGCTCTGTATTTGACAAGTGAATAATAGAAGTCCATGAAAAAATTCAATGAGAATGTTGAATAATTAATGTCAATATTCATTTAATATTTTTATTGCATTTAATTTTTTTTTTTTTTTTTGTATTTCAAACAAAGGTGTTACAAAAATAAAAATTTTCAATGAAACATTTGCATTATGAGGTAGGAAAACAAAGTCTTAGAGATGCGAAAACCCCATGACTTCCATGTGTGTTTTGTTCAGGCTTCGTCATTAAAAAATATATGCACATATATAAGTATGTATGTATGTATATACAATGGCAATATATTTATCTTATGATATAGAAATATTAAATGAATTATTGAATTATGAAACATTTGATCAAATTGATATGGGCAGACGGATGAATGGACAAACAAACCTTATTGTACCTTATAAGCTGTTATTTATTTAGCCCAAGCATCTGTTTAATTATTTAGTTATATCATTGTCTTTTGTTTTTAGAAATACAAACGTAAATTCTCGACCGTAACAAGGATCTAAAACACCAATTTACAAAACAATAGACGAATAGACTTAAAGTACATGCTATAAATATACGTGTGTGCGCCATTTAATACCGAAGAGTGCATGCAAAGGTAGTCTAGAGGGTAGTGTCGTGGGTTCGAGTTCGACCAAATACTCCGACTTCAAAAAAGGAAGAGGTTAATAATTCGTCTCAATTTTTTTTATGTGTGTTACTTCATAAATCGGTACATTTTAGACCGATTGTAAAAATTTCTATTAGTCGTCTGCGGGGGTATAGCTTTCCATTGGTCTCATTATAAAAACGTGGGCGGGGCCACGCCCAAAATTTTTGTTATATAATTTTATGATGTTCTACGTATTTGATTGCTTATGCCCTAATTCTGTTCGACGAATGTATCGTCTTGTCTATGGACGAAAAAAAGAAGCAGTTTTGATTCTTTAAAACGATTATTATTTATTGTCTATGCTAGAAGGTTCGTGTATTTGCTTTATGATTTTGTTCCAAACATTATATCCAACACATATTTTTTCATATATTTTTCAAACTATTGTATAATAATTTAATTGAATTTTTATGCTTTAAAAACATGGCAATAATATTTATATTTTTCATTGTCAAATACAACAACCATTTTTGAAGAAAATAATTTAGAGACTTCAAAGACAAGAACTCAGAAGCATTTTCAAACAAATACGTCCTAAATCTTCTTACTGAATTAGGGCATTAGTTACGCTCATTAAAATTTATTATAATATTTCACTCGGTTCTACTTAAACGATTTTTATGAAACTTACCACACAAATTGAGCTCTAAGTAAAATAGACAAAATCTTTTAATTAAAAAATGGGCGGGGTTACGACCTTTAAAATTTAATATTTTTTTTATGTAGTTCTAATTTACCGATTTTTACAAAACTTAACTAATACACACCCTAAGCCCTGAAAAATACACAATCCTGCATTAAAAAAATGGGCAGGGGTACGCCCATTAAAATTTAATTATCTTTTTATCTTCTTCTATCAGATCTTTGAATTGAAGTTGGTTTTTTTGGCAGAAAGAATTATTTTATGAGTGTTACTTCACAGATCCGTGGTTTTTATATCGATTTAAAAAAAAATTTTATCTCAAAGGTTGTAGCTTCTATTTGGACCCATTGGCAAAAAAAGGTTGGCAGGAATACGGCCATTAAATTTGTTTCTTTGATTTTAATTACTTTTTTAAATCGTATCTCTAATTGACCTTTTGTGCATAAAAATGGGCGGAGCCACGCCCATTAAAATTTATTATTATATTTTAGGTGCTTCCATTCAATCAATTCTTACGAGATTTGGAAAACACTTTAATCTTTAAAAATTACACTATCCTGCATTTTCAAAAGTGGGTTGGGCCTCGCCCATTGTATTCGCCACGTTCATGCAATCGTAACAACTCCTTAGCTCTTTCGAGTCTAACTTTGTTGTGCCTTATAGTAAGATCGAAGTGTGCACTTTGGAACTTATGAGGCTTTACCTTGATCTTATTTTGTAATATGCCTGGATGTTTTGCTGGAATATTTTCAGTTCTTTTGCTATTTGACTACCACTACAAAAATTTCCCGTTTCTAATTAGAATTTTTTGCTTTCCCTATTACTTGCTATTAGTTGGAATTGTTCCACGGGAGAAATTTCTCACGGAATTTTATTTATTATTTTATAATTATTTTATAATTGCCCTGTTTATTTGATGTTTTTTTTTTTCGTCCACTAGCATAGGGTCAGGTAATGCTGCCTGCATCATTATAAAGGCTCATTTTATTCACTTTGAGATGGCCCCGCTTACGAACAAATATATCGCAATCAGACTATTAGGTTTGAGCTCCATTTCGAATAACTTTTATTCTATAAAACCAATATGCAAATGCTTGTGGAAGCTTGTAAACAGCTGTCATTTCTACAAAATTTATATAGCCAGGATTGCCAACATGAAGTTGGTAGCATTTAAGTCAATTTTTTTAATCAGATACATACTACGTTCACACGGGCGACTTATTGGCAACTAAAAATATTACAAATAGAGAATTTTCCCACATAAGCGGCGAATTAATTTTTTATTTGTAAATAGGTAAATGCCGGGGCACAATGAATCCGTCATGCGTTAA
Source organism: Tachina lurida (assembly GCA_944452675.1). NCBI lineage: Eukaryota > Metazoa > Arthropoda > Insecta > Diptera > Tachinidae > Tachina > Tachina lurida. The sequence goes on from OX101752.1 coordinate 57,115,299, forward strand.
ACTTCGCCTTTTTCAACTGACAGCTAAGTTGAAATACATGGTTTCTTATGAGGTCGGTTACATTCAGTACGTGTCCGTCAACGCAAAGTACAAAATTTGGTCAACCTTTAACTTTTTGCGTACGTTGAGTAGTTTGACAGATATTGATTGATTTTTTTGGTATGTTCTGATTTAAATTTTTGTGTTTCGTGGCAGCAAAAATAAAATTAAACAAAAGATATAAACGAAATACAAAAAGTTGAATTTAATACATAAAATGGAGAATCGACCTATAGAAACTGTTCAAATGCTTCCGTCAATAAAGTACTCATTGTGCCAATATTCTTTGTCGTTGCGTTAATGTCAGTTGAAAAAGGCGAAGTTTAACGTATGACGGATTCATTGTGCCCCGGCCTTACACAGAAAAAAATAAGTTTCATTTTTGATAACAAAAATCCCGGTATTCAATCATTTTAATTTTCGAATTTCCTGTGATAAAGAAATCCGCTATATCAATAACAAAAATTGTAAAATAATAATATTTTTTTCTTCAATAATATAAATATTTGAATTAATAAAATATCTTATCAATAATTTGTAAAGTAAATGTAATGAATCAAAGAAAAAAGTTGTTGACTGAAATTTTATTTTCAGTGATAATTGTTATTTTATTGTATGTGTGTGTGTTGATGGATGAATGTTAGTTTGTTTTTGCTTTGCTGCGATTAAAACTAAATGTATTTGGGATGAGTCGAACCGGGAATCTCTTGACTAATAGACTAACGTCCCAGCGGCGAAAATTTCGATTACAGAAGCGATGATTCGATGCACACATGTAAGACAGTAATGCACACCACCTCATATACGTACCTAGTATACATTTTCAAATGCATTGCCGCATTTGTGGAGTGTATGCCTTTCGCTTGCACACAAAATAAGCGAGATACGGAAGTGTTCATCCAATCAGCATAAAAGCTCAGTATTGCCTAACATACATTGTAAGTTTGCAGTGGGCAGTTCGAATACAATCTAGCTTACTTTCGTACACTTTGTAAGCTAGCATTCATTGGACACAAAGTATGACAAACATCATTAAAGAGATGTAATGTGGTATGCAGCGTTCGCCGCTGGGGTGCTTACCATTCAGCTAAAGAGCAAATTGTTATTGGATTCGCAAATAATGAATACAGGCAAAACATGAGAAATCATGGTTCTTCTACATTTGCGCATTGCGTTTTGATATAATCTAAAAATAACTTTGTTGAGAAAAAAAACAAGCCACGACGATTTTCGGCTACTTGTTGTAATTCACACGTATACAACACGACCAATCAAAAAAACAACAACATCAGCACATAACCATGTCCAGTCAATCAACAAGCAAGATAAACACCAACACAAGCAAAACAAAAGTAAACGATTGTTTAAAATGCGCGGAATTGATAAATGCAATATTCAAGTTAATGACAAATATTATTGAAATTAAAAATTTTATTCATTAACATGGTTTTGTAGAAAATAATTCTTGTCTATTTTTTTCTGTGTAACTCACAAAAACAATTCTTGATTAACGCAGTATTCGCAAATAAAATGCTTGAGGTTGCCACGCTTAGAAGTGTTTGATAACAAAAAACAATAAATGGATATTGAACAAAAAAACATTAATAGAATAAAAAAAAATAAAATTAAAACAAATAATTCTTTTATATTTTGTACATTTAGAAACTTTTTTTGTCAACATAATTAAGTTTTCAATAGAAGAGCTTCCACTTTTTTATACTTTTGCTATGCCGTATAAACAGTTAGTTAATTTATTTGCAAACATTTTTATTTGCAAATTGTGTAGTAATAACTTCATACATTTTCTTCGTATTTTTAAGTCCCAGTTCACACTACACAAGTCTTATTGCTAAGCTTATCACTTTTTCTTCTTTGAACTTTCATCGGTGTTCACACAATGCAATTCTTATTTTTGAGCTCATATTTTTTATACATATTTTTTTAACATTGCAAATGAAAAAGCAAAACGTATTGACACTGAATGAAGCTGAGTGCTCGCTTTTCCCTCATATCTCTCTCTCTCTCTCTCTTTCTTACAAACTAATCAGCCTAGCAATAAGACTAGCATAGGGTGAAAGGGGACTAATTATGATTATTCGAGAATAATTCCAATTGAACAAATTATTAAATGACGAGAGTTTTTTCTGCAACAATATAATAAATGATTTAATTAAACACAATTTGAATGCCTAATCGCATAATACAAACAATATTTCCAAATTTTGAAAAGGCTAGACGCCCCATATGAGATATTTACAAAAAAAAAACTTTAAATTAAAAAAAAACGATACAAATCTTTTTTTAAAACGCAATGGCTGAAAGAGTTTGAAAGTGAAATAATTAATGTTTCATCAATGAAATCAAGAAAGCAGTTGAAAATTAGATATTTTATTAAACAAGTTTCCATTTTATGATTTGAAATTAAAAAAAAGAATACAATTCACAAATTAAATAAAGTTTTCATTCAAGAAAGTTGCATATAATATTAAAAGAATGAAAATTTTGTCAGCAGTTGTGTTCTTTCCACTTTACATAATTAAGTCATTTGGGAATGACTATAAAAATTTTAGGTGCCGGTAGAATGTACACTGATCACATGTTATTTGCAAATAACGCTCTACATACATATGAAAATATAATATTGTGTGTTGACCTCACTACCCAGCAAACATGTAAGTTTGATTTGAAATTTGGAATCAATTAATTAAATTAAAATGTTGCACAAAAATTTAAGATGACAACTTTTATATTTAAAAAATGTATACCATCAGGATAAAAAAGTCAAAAATATATAGAAAAAAGACGTAGTAGAACGGAACAACTAGCTGTTTTCGAAGGCCACTACATCTTCATCATCAGCGTTCTTTGTGTCTGGTCCACTGTATGTGGCGTCAGTTGATGTAGATTTTTGCTTTATATACTCAACCATTGTTGCATTCCATTTGCAATGTGAATGAATTATTTTGATTCATCGTATTCAACTTCCTGAAAGCTTTTTTGTAATGAAAGCTCAATTTTACAACAATTTAAAATATCTAGTTGTTGCGTTCTGCTACGCGTTTGTCAGAATATTTACAATTAACTTTGGTGTTATTTGTTCAATAATAATTATCACATGTAATTTGGCTTACAAAGCGATACGTGCTTTAACCTGATCAAATTGGAAATATAGAAACCAATGAAGTTCGAACAATAATAATTAAACTTACCAAAGAAAAACTCGTTTTTAAGTTGAATTTGTGATTTAAGAATAGTGGAAATAAATAATAAAAAATATAATTTTATTTTGCCTTAAAACTAAAATAAGTTATAAATTCGAAAGTTGGAAGATTTTTTACACTAAAATTTTAAATTCCTTAAGATTTTAAACAAAATTTAAAATAATACTCATTATTAAAATATTAAAGTTCTTATTTTTCTTTATTGTATATTATTAAAATATAATTTTCAACTTAAAATTGAGTATTACTCGATATCCAAGAGTTGAAACTATAACATAATCGGCCATGTCACAGAGTTCAATTCCGTTTAGAATCGGAATTGAATAAACCTCAAAATGTCAAGCCCTAGCCGAAGCATACCCCAGCATACCACCGCCTCCCACAGTCTGGACACACCTGAACAATTTCCGTATTTTAGTTTTCTTTTTTAGACACCATCTCCTACAAAAATCGGCTGGATTGAATTCCGATTCCGAACGGAATTGAACTCTGTGACATGGGCGAATATCAAATGGCAAAATCATCATATGTATTGCATTTGTTCGGCCTTTTGTTCGTTGAGTTTTGAAGCTTATCGTTGCACAAAAAGGCAATAAATAAATTTTTACCCATTTTACGTTCGCATTCTTTATGGGCGTTTAAATTCAATTACATATTCACATATGCGACTTAATTTTGTGTACAATTATTTTGACAAAAACGGTGGCTGTTTGCTAAAGTCGCTTTGGGTAATTAATTTTTTTCTTAAAAAGTGTTTGATAATAACCGCTATAACAACAAAGCTTAAAAGATTTCAGTAAAAATTCCATTAACTATTTTAGACAAATTTTAGAGTAATAATTTATTTGAATGGAATCAGTAGAGAGCGATTTGATGAACAATGTTTTTCGATTTGTTTTCCGGCGCATTAACAAATAACGAAGACGGTTTTTCAACACGCGAACATGCAACCTATAGCTGACCGTGCGAAAAACAGGGAAATTCGAGATTAATCCTACAGACTTCTAGTGATTGGCCTTGCGATTTATTGATTGTCATCGCAAATGCCAATCGAACGGGGAACTGAATCCGCTTCAATTGGAATGGAAGGTCAGTTGGAATAATGGGAATTCGTGGGATAAGGATTTAATCTCCTTTGAATTTGCCCTTGATGATTGTCGCCTGAATCACATTGTTCATTAGCTTTTTGAAGAACAACCACGTACCATTGCACAATTTTGGAGGATTGAGATTCCGCAACATGATTATGATCGATCCCACCTTCAGCTGTAAATTATGCGGCGGAGTTCCTGGTACATCAAGCGAGTTCAAAACTTCCGTCGGGTAGTTGGTCGCAGTGGTCCTGCGATTTGACTTGGAATAATTGAGTTTAAGCTATCGACGTCCTTATTGTTCGCTGCTAGTATTGCCCGTTCACCAATCCAATCGAGATTTTTGTAATTTTGTGCAATGCCGGGGAACGCTTTGCTGATTAGTTCCTCCTTGGACGATGTAAATTAACAAAAATTTTCAGGGAACGATATCAATCCAGTCGAAACATCAACAGGAATTTGGCCGTTGCCAAGCTCCAGCAGTTGCGTCGAGAATTCAGCAACCGATGGGTCGTTCTGCAAAGCGACTCTCATGTTTGTGGTCAATTGCAACTTCTGGACATGCCGCCACAAAGACAACGATTTCAAGCAAGCGTTAAGTTAAAATCGTCTTAAACCACTTCGTAAATCCTTCATTGTTCGGTCAACTGTCTCCAAAGCTCGTTTATGCGCCATCGTGCTTTCATCCCAAATGATGATTTTGCATTCGCGCATCAATTTGCCTGTCGTCGAATTCTTGGTTATTGAGCACGTTGGCTTTTGAATTGTGAGAAGATTCATCGGCAGCTTCAAAGCGGAATGTGCAATTCGACCGCCTTCCAACAACATGGCAGCAATTCCCGAAGATGCAAGAGCCAACGCAATTTGTGATCTTGTCCGAATTGTTGCCAGAATGGACGAAATGACGAATGTGTTGCCTGTCCCACCGGGAGCATCGAGAAAGTAAATGCCGCCCGTTCCATCGTCAACAGCCTTCATCAGCGAATCGTGCACATTCTTCTTCTCGGCATATAATCGAGCTCAAAACGTTTTTTTATCACAATGATTTCCTCAATTATCATCAAATATTGTGATAAAAAAAGACACCCGATAAATAAAAAACTTAGGGAAATAAAAAATTAAGTTTTTTTTCACATTTTCCGCTATTTTCCGTCCTTTACGCTAATAATTTTCTATTTTTTCATTTGAAAAACCATTAAGGAATAATTCCACACAAAATTCTATTCAAAAAATCTATTTTCGATTTTTTTGATATACATATATTGCACTGAATTTCAATTGATTGTAATGCTTTTACGTGAATGCGTTTTTTAACGACTATCCGGAATAAGTTTAACAATACACAAAACTCGTATTAATTGCAGCAAGAAAAATAGCACATTTACTGTAGAAAATTACAATGCCAAAATGCCACCTGTCAGATTGCGCAAAGTCTAAGTCAACGTATAACGCCATCAATCTGATTTTGGCTGAGAACTTTTTATTTTTTCATTTAGAAAGGCATTAAGGAATAATTGCACACAAAATTTCATATAAAACAAGTAAGAGTGCTATATTCTGCTGTGCCGAATCTTATATACCCTTTACCAACGTACGTACATATACATATGTATATAGTATACACAGTAGTAGTAGTAGACACATACATACATATTTGTTTTGTAAAAAATTTATAATTTTTTTCTCTAGAGCAATTAATAGTAGGTGACCTTTCAGTATTTTTCAATTAAAGAATTTGATTCAATTATTTTATTTTCGATATTAGCAATAGTTGATTTTTCTGATTTAAAAAATTAATAAAGTGTGTTAAGTGAACAAAGAAATAAAAAAAAATTAATTTTATACTTTAAAATAAAAAACAAAAATTAAAAGCTGTAATTTTCATTTTTCAAATTTTATACGCCAAACTTTTCTTTCAGAAGCATAAAATATATTCAATTTATAAAGGAAAAGAAAAAAATTTTTAGACCTATTTAATTTTACATAGCACAAAAAGTGTAAGTTTTCCAACCCTGGAATCATAATTTAGGATTTTTCTAATTCCTTATACCAATCTAGTTCTTTAAAAAATACATAAAATATGTTAAGTGAACAAAGAAAAAACTTAGTTTCATTTAATTCCTTTAATGTTAAAAAATTCAGTAAAGTGCGACTTTGACTCGCGCACGAAGGGTTCCGTACGTTCGGTTTTGAGCATTTTTTTTATGAGGCTTTTTTGAAGTTTTTTTCAGTTTAAACGATTTTTTCAGTTTGGCGCTTTTTTCTCTTTTTGGCGATATTTTTCTGTTTTTAGAGGGTTTTTTTTTATTTTGGCGATTTTTTTAATTTTGGCGATTTTTTTTTTGTTTTTTTCATTATGGCGACTTTTTTCTGTTTTTTTGGGGTTGTTTTTTCGTTTTGGCGAATTTTTTCATTTTGACGATTTTTTTTTCATTTTGGCGATTTTTTCCATTTTGTCGTTTTTTCCTGTTTTGGGGGCTTTTTGGCGATTTTTTTCAGTTTTTAGGTTTTTTTTTCGTTTTGGTTTTTTTTTTAATTTTGGCGATTTTTTCATTTTGACGATTTTCTTTCATTTTGGCGATTTTCTTTCATTTTGGCGATTTTTATTTTCATTTTAGCAATTTTTCCGTTTTTTTGCGATATATTTTAGTCTAGAAATTTTTTTTAATTTGGTGCTTTTTTTCGTTTTGGCGATTTTTTTTTGTTTTTGGCGATTTTATAATTCTTTGATTTTTTAGTTTTACCGTTTTTGAAAATTTCAAGAGTTTTGCTCTTACGGTTTCCAAGATACAGCAGTCTGTATAAAAATACACCAATCTTACAAAATCCAATTTTTTTTTCATTTTGGCGATTTTTTTCATTTTGGCGATTTTTCCTATTTTGGGGGTTTTTTCATTTTGGCGATTTTTTTCATTTCGTTGATTTTTTCCTATTTTGGGGGTTTTTTCATTTTGGGGGTTTTTACATTTTCGCGATTTTTTTTTCATTTTGGCGTTTTTTTTCATTTTGGCGATATTTTTTTTTTGGGCTTTTTTTATTTTGGAGATTTTTTTCATTTTGGCGATTTTGTTTCCATTTTGGCGATTTTTTCCTGTTTTGGGGTTTTTTTCATTTTGGCAATTTTTTTCTGTTTTTGGGGCTTATTTTTCATTTTGGAGATTTTTTTTTTCATTTTGGCGAGTTTTTTTTCATTTTGGCAATTTTTTTTCATTTTGGCGATTTTTTCCTGTTTTTGGATTTTTTTTTCATTTTGGCAACTTTTTTTTGGGGTTCTTTTCGTTTTGGCGATTTTTTTTCATTTTGGCGATTTCTTTTATTTTGGCGATTTTTTTCATTTTGGTGATTTTCTTTCATTTTGACGATTTTTTTCATTTCAGCAATTTTTCCGGTTATTCGCGATTTATTTTAGTCTTAGACTTTTTTTTTGTAATTTGGTGCTTTTTTTCGTTTTGGCGATTTTTTTTTGGTTTTTGGCGAATTTTTTAGGTTTGGCGATTTTATAATTTTTTGATTTTTTAGTTTTACCGTTTTTGAAAATTTCAAGAGTTTTGCTCTTACGGTTTCCAAGATACAGCAAGTTGTCAAAATTGCATAGTCAAAATTGCATTAACTGAGGGAACACCCTTTAATTTAAATTTTTTGAAATTTTAGTGTTAATTTTTGTAGTCTGTATAAAAATACACCAATCTTACAAATTTCAAGTGTATATACATACATACATACAATTGTATGTTTATTACAAGGGATTTTAACATTTTTCGTTGCTCGTTTTGGATTCAATTCTCATGTATTTGTTGTTGTATTGGCCAAAGGTCTACACACTGTGTCCAAATTTCAGGTCTCTAGCTCTTACGGTTCTCGAGAAAATACTAATATAGTTTTAGACATAGTTAATTTTACATAACACAAAAAGTTAAAGTTTTCCAACCCTGGAAACGTCTTTTTAATTTTTTTTATATATTTTTAATTTAAAATTCCAATTCTAGTCCTACTGAAGTGTAAAATAAGTTTATTTATTAAAAAAAAATAAAAATTTGTTTTCGGTAGTTACTTTTATACGGCAAAATAAAGTTTAAGTTTTCCAGCTCTGCAATCGTCTGCTCGATTTTGCTGAATTTCAATACCAATCTATTTTGGAAAATTTCTGACACACCAGTCTAAGAACGAAGTCTCTAGCTTTTCTGGGAGCTTCGGAAAACCGATTTCACGTACAGACGGACGGACAGACGGACATCGCTTATTCGTCTTCCCTATGCATAAGGATCCAGAATATATATATTTTATGGGTCGCTTATTGATATTATAGAAATTACAAACGGAATGACAAACCTATATATACCCTTTTACCATTTTTGTGGTAAAGGGTATAAAAATCAATTTTCGATTTTTCCAATTTTCCGCATTTCGCATTTTCCGTAAATTTTCCATGTTTTACACCAAGAACTTTCTATTTTTCATTTGGAAAAAGCCATTAAGGAATAATTTCACACAAAATTTCGTACAAAAAAAAATCAATTTTCGTTTTTTTCCAATTTTCCGACATTTCCGGAGGGATTTTCCAAAATTTTCCAAAATACAAGCAACTGACAAAAAATTTTACAGAAATCGGCCCAGCCGTTCTCATTTTATGAATTACTATACATTTTTTACACCATTTTTATATATACAGATTTTACATGTGATCGCTATTGATAGCCGCAGTTCTACATGGAACTTTGTGATTGTTTTACTCGTACCAGTTCCAAGTTCTAGTCAACACAATTGTGCTTAAATGGCCCCAAAATCATGTAAAGGCAATATTTGTTTTTTTGACAATAAAAACAACAATTACAATAATTGAATGTGGCGTAATTAAGAAATGGAAAAATAAATCCAGAATTATTTTCGAAGTAATTCTGACACCCTTCCTTTTCCGCCAAAAGCTAATTCAGTGAAAATATCATAAAATGTGATGGCGTATTGGCTGGGAAGTAGTTAGTGAGCTGACTGCAAAGCGGTGGTCAGCAGAAAGAGATAATTCTATAATGTAAGAATGTATTAGTGCTGTTCCCCTGAAAAAAATCGCCTTGTAAATGTTTAATTGGGTAAATGTGTAATAATTTTATAAGTTCATTTTACATGAATAAACGTTTGTATGTCGTGACCCTTTAGGCTGTATGCACTTATTTTTTTTAAATTTTTGGTTACATACTAAACACTCACGAGTCTTCAAAAAATTTAAGTAAATTTTATGGCCTCTAGTCTACAATATCGATATTTCCCCGCTCGATATCAAGAGTATGAATGATTTAAGTCAAACGGGAAGCAAAGGACACTGCGACCAAAGTAGATCTATTGTATCCCCTGCCAGGTGCTAGAGCACCTCATCTAGACCTACTCTCCTGATGAATCTCAGCACAGAGAAAATAGTGCCTACTAAATACCTCATAAAATAGAACAAAATTGATAAGAAATCTCTATGGTTTTTTTTCAATAATGAAATGTTAATGATTTCATAGAGAAACCCTTTTTGAAAAAATCAAGAAGAAATCTTGTGGTTTTTATGAGGTTATCTTATTGATTTTTTCAATAAAAAATAAAATAAAATTGCGTCTTTATTCTCTGTACTTATAACCATTGAAATTATTGTGCAAACATTCTTATACAAAAATGAAAAAGATCATGAAAAAAAATTGTCTCTATGTCTATTTATAGAAATGAAATAACAAGACACCTCATAAAATCAAGAAGATTTGCTAATTAAAAAAATCAATAAGATGCTTTACACATACTCATAGGAACCTAATAAAATCAAAAAGAAAGCCTTTTTAAAAAATCAAGAAGGCAACCCAATAAAATCAATAAGAAATCCCTATAGCTTACAATTTATAAGAAAACCTAATAGAATCAAGAAGTTTTTCTCTATGGATTGTTTTTTTGGTGCCAAAAATAGCGGAAATTGAGTAAAAAAAGTTGTGAATAATAAGATTTCTTCTTGATTTTATGTGGTCTTCTTCTTAATAAAATTAATAAGATTTACTACATTTTTTTTTTTTTTTTTTTTTTCATATACATCTTTATTTATTGTATCTTCAAAAATGAACTAACAATAAGTAATCAAATCTTAAATCTAAATATAATTATTAGGCCCGACCAATATCGGACATAAGCTTAGTGATAGTTATAAATAATACATAAGTAGTGATAATCAAAAAGAAGTATTTTTAAGCAGTCCCATCTGGAGTGTTGGGTATAAGAGCCCTTGTGTCCCTCTTTTTTAAGCGGATGTGTCCAGTAAAGCTCAAAATATTACGGGCAAGCGGATTAGGATGTGACTCGAGTTTAGTTAAATATTTGCCTGCGTATTTTGCAATTTCTTCACTCACTAGTGGCATATTTAAATCACGATGAATATTTGAGTTTTTAACGTACCATGGAGCAGATGTTATCAAACGTAAAATTTTGTTTTGCCTTCGTTGGATTCTCTCGACATTTGAAGCTGAAGCAGTGCCCCACAGCTGAATTCCATAGCACCATATTGGCTTCAAAAGCGACTTGTATATCAAGAGTTTGCAGTCTAGGCTGAGTGTTGAATTTCTACCAATTAACCAATATATTTGAGTCAATTTAAGTTTCATTTGGGTTAACTTAGAGTCAATATGATATTTCCATGTAAGCCTTCGATCAAGGTGTATGCCAAGGTATTTGACTTGAGAATGTTGAGGAATATTTTGATTGTTGATTCGAATGGGGGAACAGGTATCTTTTCTTAGGGTAAACGTTATATGAACACACTTTTGTTCATTGACTTTAATTCTCCATAAGTTCAACCATATTTCAAGCTGGGTAATGTGTGCTTGGAGATTGCGGGATGCCTCATCAGGATTTTTGTGAATACTCAAACATGTTATTGCTCACAGGCATATCACAAGTATATATTAGATACAAGACTGGCCCCAGAATACTACCCTGTGGCACACCAGAAGATATAGATTCGGGTAAACTCATGAAGTCTCCTTCCACAACGTTAAATGTCCTATCAACAATATAACTTTCCAAAAGCTTTTGTATATTTATTGGTAGGTATGTCTTCAATTTTAAAACTAGGCCTTTGTGCCATACTTTGTCAAATGCCTGAGAAACATCAATAAAAAGGGCAGAACAATACTTCTTTTCTTCAAAAGTCCTCCTTATAATTTGAACCAATCTATGCGTTTGCTCAATAGTGCTATGCTGACTTCTAAAGCCAAATTGATGGTCGGGGATGCACCCAGTATCAGCTAAAATTGTGGACAATTTAGTCATGAGCAGCTTTTCGAAAAGCTTTGAAATTGTTGAAAGTAAGCTTATAGGCCTATATGACTCAGCCTTGGTAAGATCTTTGCCTGGCTTTGGAATCATTTTAATCTTGGCAAGTTTCCAGTTATGTGGAAAATACTGCATTCGTAAAATGGCATTAAAAATAAATAGCAAAATTCTTATTGCAATATGAGGCAAGTTCATCAGCATCTTGTTACTAATGCCATCAATACCTGGAGCTTTCTTAGGGTCGAGCTCAGCAACTATTTTTTGTAGTTCACGCATCTTAAACCTTAAGGGACGAGGGGGTAGAGAGACTACACTCGGTAAATCGGCAGCACCCGTACATGAATTGGGAGTGAATACAGATTTTAAATGCTCAGAAAATAAGTTACCTTTCTCACTATCGCTTCTTGCCCAGCCTCCAGTCGAAGTACGCAATGGTGATTTGAGATCAACGGGTCTTTTAAGATTTCTAGTAGCGCGCCATAAAGAGTAATTAGATGTTGACGTTACATCAAGACCTTCTAAGTACTTTTCCAGTAATGCAGTCTTTTCCGACGATAGCAGCTCTTTGAGTCGTTTAGTACATTCTTTAAGTCTGATTTTATTTAGGGGTGATCGGTGTTGTTGCCATTCTCTTCTAGCTCTCCTTTTTTCACATACGAGAGGTTCAATATCCGTAGAATAAATTCTATTAAAGCCAGTCTGCGGATAGGAAGTAGTGGCATGTTCAGCAGCCTGTTTAATATATTCGGTAAGATTGGCAATATTAAATTCAATATCATCAGGTGATCTTAGCTGAATGTTTTCTACGCAGTGACTACTAATATATTTTTTGAATCCTAGCCAGTTGACCCTGTTAATCGTTTTCGCATATGAGTTAGTTAAATCACTCCTTAGTGGGTTGAAAATTGTAACTATTGTGGGAGAGTGATCGGAGGACAGATCTACAGAGCCCTCTACGTGAATTAAGTCCCTATGGATATTTTTCGTGACGCCAAAATCTATAACATCTGGAATTTTTCTTACGTCAGTAGGCCAGTAAGTAGGCTCCCCACTCGAAATGACATCTAAGCCCATTTTTGAAATTGTATTAAACAACGCTCTACCTCTAGGTGTAACAAGACGCGAGCCCCAGTACGTATGTTTTGCATTGTAGTCACCAGCTGCCACGAAACAAGATCCAAGCGATTTGTAGAACTTCTCATACTGATCTTCGGTAACTGAAAATCTGGGAGGTGAGTAAATTGATGATATCACGAAATTCGAACAAAAATTTTCTACGAAAATATTCGTAGCTTGCATATATTCTTCACTAACGTTCTCAAGGATATAGTGCTTGAGTCTTGACTTAATTAGAATTGCTGATCCACCGCATGCTCTCCCTCTCGGGTCCTTTGAATCATATAGAGTGTAACCATTTATCTTAAAGCAGCTTCTCGAAGTCAAGTGAGTCTCAGAGACCATCATTATATCAATATTTTTTTCCGTGAGGAAGTGCTCAAGTTCATTTTTATGTTGGCGAATGCCGTTTGCGTTCCAGAAACATAATTTTAACGTGTTCATGGTTTGTTGACTAATGCTTGAAGCAGAGTATTCTGCATTCTCAGCATTTCTTGCATCATGCTAGTCATATTTGTTGTAAAGTTGTTTATAGTTAGCACCAGATTCTCAATAGTAGCTTCAAGACGACTAAAATTAAAGCTAGAGTTTGCATTCGTTGAATTACTTGGCGGTGGAACATTTTGTGTGGGAATAGAACTAGTCTTAGCAGCATCGGCATACGATACACGTGAAGTTACTAGTTGGCTAGTTTGAGGAAGAGTGGCGGAGTAAGCATTTGCTGATTGAACTGGAGCTAATTTAGATTTTTGACCCATAGCCTGTTTAACGAAAGAATATACACGGCATCCTCTGTAATTAGCGGTGTGATTTTCTCCACAATTACTGCATTTTTTTTCAGCTTGTACTTTTGGCTTGGTACAGTTAGCAGTACCATGCAATTCACCGCAGATAACACAAACTGTAGGTAATTTGCAGTAGGTTTTTGTGTGGCCATATTCTTGGCAATTATGGCACTGTACGGGACCTGAACGCTTACGTGGCTCTTCAACTGTGATTTTTCGGTGTAAAAGGTATTTTAGACTATAAATTGGGTGCGTCTCATTTTTTTTAACTGTATATCATTCGGCTCCAGTTCAACACGAAATAGAGGCTGGGGAATCTTCTCTCTATTGATTATATTGGTAACATTTTTTACCTTAAATCCTTGTTCGATAAGTGCACATTTTACTTCTTCAGGCTCAACATATGAATCTATGCCCTTTAATACTATTTGTAGGCCTTTAGCACTCTTAAGTTGATATGTATAAAAATTTGTTTTATTTTTTTCAAACTCACTAACAATTTTTCGGAAATCTTTTTCATCATATATTTGGATTTTAGTTTCATCAATATTACCTCGTTTAATTGGAATGATGTGAAAAGTATTTTCACCAATGGTCGACAGTAGATTTTTTAGAAGCGCGTTTGAATTTTTTTCTCTCAGATAAATAGGTGGTGGCTTGAAAGACTTTTGCGATGATGCGGCGGGCTTGTCGTTTTTGTCTTGCAATAATGAAAAACGATTTTGACGATTGATAGAAGATGTGCTGTTATCCCTAGACATCTTTGGGGCGGATCCAATTTTAGTAGAATTTGGGCTTCGCCCGCGCTTTAAAATGGTTATATATCTGTCCATTCCTACTTGTACCTTTGGTTTTGTACTACTGTTGTCTTCAGTAACAACTTGTTTAATTGTTGACCACGAGTCGGAAGCGGATGATATCGCTGAGTTAAATGTAGAAGTACTAGGCAATAATGTCAACGATTCACTAGTTGGCATTGGACAAAGCGAAGTTGATCGCTGACGAAACTGTGGTTTTGTCGTTAGAAAAAGTCTATTATCAGATTTTTTATTTTTATTAAGAGCTTCAGAACTCACAGCAAGATTATTATCAGATTTTTTATTTTTATTGTTATCATTATGAGCATCAAAACTCACAGTAAAATAGGCATTTCTGCCGTTAGAACTCACTTCACTATTTTTTTCCTCTGGGGTACTCATAAAGAGTATTCCTCAAGGGTATTTTGTATGTTTTTTTGTTTACGGTTTTTTTTTGTTTTTGTTATTTCTATATGTAAAAATATTATCAAAGCAAAAAAAAATGCTTATTTATCAAAGTTAATATGTACTACGAATATTTTTTGTATGCTTTTTTTTGTTTAGTTTGTATATAAGAAAAATTCCGCTATTACGTCTGTTCACTATGAAGGTACAACGAGAACCACATAAAAACAATAAGGAATCTCTATGAAATAATCTTCGCTTCTTTCTGCTGGGATACCCCTTAGCCTAAAAACGGTTCATAGAGAAAATCTTCTTGATTCTATGAGGCAGTTTTTTCTCTGTGTATCCTTAGGACATTCATCTCAACGTTTATACTATAATAGTAGTCCCATTTATCATTCCATGAAAAGTAGTTATATAAACACTTTTCTACAATTTATAAGGTGTGGATATTGGTATAGTGCATGTGAAAGATCGGTGCCAATGCTTGGGCATACATCACCTTGGACTACATGATTCTCTACTGCATTAGCAAAACTACTGTCAAAAATTTATACTCCCTAACATTTTATTTTGTTGAATTTTTTTTTTATTTTGGACACATACATTTTTTAAAAACAATAATTTTTGCACAAAATGTTTGCTTAATATTTTAAGTCACAGAAATTGCATCAAACATAGTGAAATAGTGAAATTGTAGTGGTTTACTAGTGACATTGTCAGTAGTACTACTGACCAGGTGTACCCCAGCCAATGTAATCATCTATTAACATTTAACATTAGCTTGTCATTGAAAATCCACCACTAGACTGTAGCACTACTGACTAAGTAGTTCTCTTGGGACCACATGGAGACATTGGCACCAAAGATTCACTAGTTAATTTTAGGGGCTCTAGTCCACAATATCAATATTTCCTCGCTCGATGTCAATAGTAAAATTGTATTGATTTACTAGTGACATTATCAAAAGTTGTCAACATTTCAACTAGTGCAATTGTTGCTGGAGAAAAGAGTGTTGACATAGAGACATATGGTTCTGGGCTGACTAGAGGGTAGTCATCATATACAGGTATTTATAACATTTAAAACTCATTATTTCATTGTCAACTTCTAAATAAAAAGCAACCCGGAGTTCAAACTCCAAGAGGACTTATGAAATGTTTAATTAGCAAATTAATTCAATCATTAATTCTTATGAATACACCTTTACAAGACTCTTAGATGATGATGGTATGTATTTATAAAATTTATTTTTAAAATTAAAAAATAATATTATTTTAAATTGAGAACGAAACAATTTTTGATTGATTTCAATGAACAGAACACCTGCTGAGTGGCTGTGCTGTGAAAAGCTGCTTCTTGCTTATTTTCTAGGCCCCTATGGCAACTAAATTTTAAATATTATGAAGAAGAAAAAAGAAGCGAAAAACTGCACTGTTAGTTAAATTTTGTAACTAACCAACAAACATAAAAAAATAAATATGAATTTATCCTGTTGAAAAGGTATGAACATTGACCAAATGAAAACCATATAAAATGGAACAAATTAATAAAAATTATGTAACTTTATGTAAAACAGCATTTCAAAATTGTTTAGTAAAGCTTTGTGGAGACGATATAGTAAAAGAAAACTTTCACTCCACCCCTACCACTCTAGAATAATTGGAAATTGTTTTAGTTTGAGAAATTAATTGCCTATGATCGAGCTGAAAGACTTTCTCCTGTGGATGTTCCGTATAGTGATTCCATTTAACCTAACTTTGGTATATCTCCTTTCAGACATTTCGGAGCTTTTCTTTTTAAAGTAAGTCGAATAGCAATTTTCTTGCTTACAGCTTTTCTGTCTGGATGTTTTCAGTCCAGTTTGCCAAATTAAGTTTTCTTATAGTATATAGTCCAGATTACAGAATCATTCGATATCGTTTGAAGCTTTCAGCTCAGTTCTATAAAAATTTTTATGGAAATCGACATGTTACATTGGGTGACACATTACATTGGGTGTTTTCATAAGACGTGCTGTTGAGCTTAGATGTTGTGAAACTGTTGTCAACTGTGGAACCCAAAAGTTATATACGTCTTATGGTGAGAGGACTGCAGCACAAAGATTACTCACTGGCTGCATTCTTAGACATTGAGGGAGCCTTTAACAACGTAAGTATAGAGGCTATTAGGGAGTCGCTGGAGACACTTAGGGTTCACATCTTTATAGTGGAGTGCAGAATCATCAACTCGATTATGAGAAGGGGAAACTGAGGAGAGTAGTGACAAAAGGTACACCACAGGGAGGACTTTTGTCACTTCTATTGTGATTGTTGGCAATAAATTTACTGGTAACTGGAAAGTTGCTTCACACTATCAGTGAAGTCATTCAGTTGGCGTTGGGCGATCTATCCTCCTGTGCCTGCAGTAAAGAACTGCTCATCAACCCAGAGAAAACCAAGCTAGTCCTCTTTACCAGGATATACGAAGTAGAAAGCTTTGTACTGCCCACGATAGGAGGGGTGGAGCTGAGACTAGCCGATGGAGCTAAATCCCTGTGTGATTTCTTAGGAAGCAACCTTTTTTGGAAAAGCAACAAGCAGGAAAGGTTAAAGAAAGGGCTCAATGCCTACTACGCATGCAGGAACTCCATAGGAAGGAAACGGGGTCTGCAACCCCGGTTATTTCCTATGGTTGTGTGGTATTGTGGGAAGCATTTAGAAAGGAAAGTCACGGCAGATTACTACCTAAAGTTCCAAGATGTGCCTCGATGGGCATCACAGGTGCTCAAAGGAGCACACCTTAGGCTGCCTTGGACGTTATTCTTCATATACTTCATATAGAGGACTTTGTGGTGGAAACGGTGACTATAAGTCTCCTTAGACTAGTAAAAATAGTTTTGATGAGGACTGGACTAACAGGTCACACATCGATCTTAAATGAGATCGGTTTTGGTGATCAGGAATCCGTAACCCCTGGGTTAACGGACTATAAGGTTGCTGAAGTTGATTTTAGTAGAACACCTTTAATGGTAATTCCGGATAGGGACTATTGGGTCAAATCCGATAGGCTATATGAGGGTAGTGCAGGCAGTCTTTACAGACGGATCAAAAATGAGGGAAGAGACAAGGGCTGGTGTCTATATCTCGGGAGCGAACATTCATAGTGCCGACTGAATGCAGTGTTTTCCAGGCTGAGATCTTAACGATCCTCAGGGCCACGGTGCTGGTGGCCAGGAATGAAGCTGAAGGTGGGAAGGTAACCTTCTATGTCAACAGCCAGGCATCGCTAAACGCTTTGTAGGGACACAATGTCAAATCGAAACTGGTGAGTGACTGTCGGAGAGCCTTCGTGGTCATGGATAAATATAGTGCCAGATTATGTTGGGTTCCTGACCACAGCAGTATTGAGGGAAATGAAATTGCCGATGAGATGGCAAGAATAGGGGCGGAATTAGATAAAGAATTGTCAGACAGATAGGTGAAATTACCAATAGGTCATTACAATAGGGAACGCAGTAATTGGGTAGAAAGCTGGTCCTACAGTTCATGGCGAAGTAGAGGGGGCTGTATGGTCTTAAGGGGTATGTGACCAAAACTTGACTCAGGAAGATCCAAACTGCTACTGGACATGAATAGGAAGGCGATGTGAATCGCAATAGGCGCGTTGACAGGTCACGGTCAGAACCAGCATTTGGGAAACTGGCACTCCAGATTTTTATAGAATGTGCGGGGATGAAGAGGAACGAGAAACTATTGAAAATATTATCTGTCACTGCCCGAAGCTGCAACGTCATAGGCTTAGAGGGCTGAGCAAACGTTTCCATGAAAGCATTACTGATATCGGGAAGTGTAAACTAGAGGACATCAGGGGCTGCATCATGAGAATTTGTTGGTTCAATGACGGATAAAAGGGTCACTTCTGGTTACAAAGGGGGGGGGGAGGGGTAAATTTTACTTTTTTGGGCAATAGAAGGGAATCACACTGGACCCAATTGCGTCTCAGAGTGGAGGTGCCCACAGACGAAGGGACGTGTTAAGAAACATGTCTATCTACTAATGTTTCCGTTTGTTATACAGACGATGGAATCAAAAACGAAACATCTTGTGTTTATCAAATACAGCACTACTAAACAAACATACTGTTGGTTACAAGTAGAAAGGTGAAATGTATTGGAATCACTGAAAATCTCAATTTTGTGAAAAACCGTGTTAGGGCTTTTCAACTTGTGACCATCGATACGCTATTTCACGATTTCTATGGTTGCATTTTTATCAATGTTTCTATATCATTTTCAGAATTTGTCATACATATGCTGCTGTTCATCGCACACACCGACTGCTCTCAACAAAATAAGATTGAAAATTAAACTTAACTTTTGTAAAAATCGGTAGAGTAGAAAGAAGCACGTGTTATATAATATTAAATTTTAAACGTAGTCCCACCTCCGCCGCCCATTTCTTAACCTAGAAATTGTGTCGTTACAAGAACATAAGGTGTTTGCTAAGTTCTGCAGCAATCGGACCATTAAAATATTATAAAATTTTAAGGAAAAATTAGTGGGCATGTTCCTGCCTACTTTTTTGACAATAGGACCCATGAAAAAATTTGAATTTTTACAACCGGTCTAAATTGTACCGAGTTATGAATTAATAATGCCAAAAATTAATTTAAAAAAAGTACAGACGAATTGATAAGATCCTGCCTTTTTTGAAGTCGGTTAAAAAGTGTGGGTTTACGTTGTAATTTGAAATGAAATAGAAGACTTTCTAATTTACATGTTTTGTTTGTTTCTCGTTTCGAATTACAGAGTAGACGACTCCCACTAAACATAGATACAGGCGAAGAAACATTACCTTTTGGCAACATAAAAGGAAGCAAACACGAATTTTAACAGGAAACATTAAACAGTATGTTCTATACTAATGTTCCTTTCGTCTGTGGCCTGGTTTGGGAACGGCAAACAATTGAAAGGGAATAAAAAAGGAACAAAAGAAATATTTTAAATTAGCTGAATAAATTAATTTACCTAAAAAGTATGGACAACACATACTCGTAACTTATAATGCTGTCAGCAGCCAAGGAATTTTATATTAATTAATATAATTAAAATTAATATCCCGTGTTTGCACAACAAAACAATGAACACTGCAATAAAGTGAGAAATTTATGACGATATAATTTATATTCCAACCCCAAGAACCTGCTGTGCTCAAAAAATCTTAAAGCGTTGTAGTGAATTAAACAAGTATTGCAAATATAAACCGCAATAAACATGCATATATTTAATTAATACTAATTTAATTAATTAATACTAATTTAATTAATTAATAATTAATATTAATTTAATTTTATTTCTTTATTTTGTTACTTTATGCCATTTTTCATATATAATTTTACAAATTAATTAACAGTCACCACCTAACAAAGCGCCATTGCAACAATATAGTTCAACGGAACAATTCTATTTGATCAGCTGTTCAGGCTGAACACACATCTTGTTTTTTATGATGGAAAAAAAATGGCAGCCATACAAATTCTCAACGGTTACGCAACACATGTGCTTGTGGCTGTGACCACGAGAATTTTCAGCATTAAATAGGTACCCGTAGTAGTGACTACAATATAAAAATTATCGTATTGCATAACACGAAAAGTTCATATTAAATAGCTGATGCTAATAACTGATCCTCAGAAAAACATAAATGTGAAAAAAGGCCAAGTTCCTTTTCAAAATTTCATCCATCGAAAGTAGTGAGATAAAAATATTGACCAATTTCTTGTTTAGCACAATACCTATCGCTACAATATGCTATGAATTATATAAAATTGTACTCGTCAGGGTGTCATATCATTTATAGGCAAGTCTAATTATGGTTTAACTTTTATAATATTAGGATGGCGGGGAAGAAAGTTATAAGGGGGGTAAAAACACGACGAATGGCTTCCTGTAAATATACACACTGCGTGCATTGGCCGGAACTTGGCCTGGCATACTAGCCTAGATCTTAGCATAAGATGTGAGCAAGATTTGCTCGGTAGACTCTTAGCTACATTATTGTTATATACTCCTGTATGTAGCTAATGTCGGCCATACACTACACAAGTTCACTGCCCAAGTCTGGCACTGTACAGTGCGTTTGTGTAGTGTATGGGGGTGGTTGTGCTATTTACGCAGTGAACTGAGTAAATATCAAAATGATTTTGATATTTGCTCAAGTTTGAAAACTGCACAGTGAACTTGTGTAGTGTATGTTGCAAACGCTCATTTTTTTCGTGATTTTTTAAGAGTTCACAAAGTTCTGGACAAAGTTCCTAGAAATATACAAATAAGCACCAGCCTTTTGGTGAATTAAAATAAAAAATGCACACTTTACTTGTATAGTGTGTGTCACAAGCTTAATTTACGCAGTGCCAGACTTGAGCACTGAACTTATGTAGTGTATGGCCGGCATAAGCCCTATCACTAAATCTGAATTAGCTGTTGGACAAAAACTGATGACACCAGTTTTTGAGTGTGCACTGATTTTCGAAATCTTTTCTTTGTAGGTCCATAAAAAAAATTGGTCACCAAAATCGCCAAGCTGGGTAAAGGGTTTTACAACCCTTTAGTAGTACTATCGAACCTATGCTGTCGAGACCGTTTGTTTTTTCAAAAGTTTCAATTTGTTGCATAGTGGTATTAGTGAGTATTTAAAAGTAGTAGAATTTGCCAGCACTGCATAGCTGATTCCAGGTTTTTTTAATACCCTGGAGCAATGGTACTTAAAATTCGCCCAGGCCTGACCAGAAAACATCTATCGTAGCCTCCTTAGAAAGGTATAAGTTTGGAAATAATCCAAAAATAAGTAACTTTTAAAATCTTAACTTGGGAATGAGTGTTTCTCTATTCAATGTTTTGAATGGCGCAAGATGCAATGAATCAAACAAACTGCAATAATAATTTACATTTTCACAACAGCCACAACAATACCAATCAATAAAAATAACAACAAAAATAAAAATAATTTGTCATTGATGATTTATCGATTTGAATGCGTTGGATAAAAGTGCGTTCGCGTCGTTGGTACAATTAAACACAAAATTCCTACTGCCTCTTTAGTCAAGTCGCGAGACTGCGAATTTCCATTTTTAAGTGGCTACACGTCTATCACTGGCTCCGTCTGTCCACTTGTCTGTCTGTCATATTTCATATTTGTTTCCATGATACTCGTAATTTAAGCTTAACTCGCATAAAATGATAAATAGCTGAAATAATTCGAAATTGTGTAGACAAGTGTACATTTTAACTCGTTAAACTATTTGATATCTATGTTACATTTATTATTCGAAACATTATTGCTGTTGTTTAGGAAGTTATTTGAAAATAAAAATATACTTGTAAATGAATATATTTTTAGAAATAAACAAAGAAAGTAAATAATTATTATTGATTTCCAATTGGAAAATTAAATGCAAATTTATTTCCGTTGAAATTGTTGTGGCCATAATTGTAAGCCATGAAAGTATAGAGACGCACTTAGCAGCTTGAGGAAGTCCAAAAAAATTTGTAATTTAAAATATTAGAAATGTGTGGAAAATTAGAATTAAATTAGCAAATCAGCAAAAATTCCCATTTTATGCATTGAACACATCGACAACAGCAGACTGCATATGCTGTTAGCTGCAGTTTTCGCATTGTAGCCAGCCACGTAATTCTTTTGAAAGCGGCAGCGATATCATAATCATCTGACATTGAAGTACATAGCTATATATAAAAGATTCAGTGGAGCCACTTTTAAATATTTCACATTTATAAAAATAAAATTACTTAAATAAAATGTATGTACTTATATCAGGTAAAAATAAACAAGTAAGAGTGCTATATTCGGCTGTGCCGAATCTTATATACCCTTTACCAACGTACGTGCATATATGTATATAGTGTACAGACACATACATACATACATATTTGTTTTGTGAAAAAATTTATAATTTTTTCTCTGAAGCAATTAATAGTAAGTGACCTTTCAGTATTTTTCGATTAAAGAATTTGATTCAATTATTTTATTTTCGATAATAGCAATTGTTGAATATTTTACTCTAAACTCTGTGGTTAAGATATAGTTTACATTCACTCTTATTTCAGTCAAAATCGACATCACGTCAATACAATACCAAAATATTGGGGCTTGTTTACTCGCCCTCGAGATGTTCAAAAACCGTACTGCTATTTCATAACTCTAAAATAGTCTTCGTATTGCATGTCCATACCAAGTAAACTATCTTGTTTTATATTTTCCCGTGTTTAATAATCATTGATGTTGCAAAACTGCTTAGTGTCTTGATTTAAAGTTCCCATTGCAAATAGTATACATCGTGGTATTATGTAACCGTTTTATTCCTACAGGAATAGACAAAAAGAAAAAACTAACTTGACCTAGTCACTTTTGTAAAAAAAACAATAAATTTAGCAATCCAGGAATCAACCTTTTAGATTTTTCTGATTTAAAAAATTTATAAAGTGTGTTAAGTGAACAAAGAAATAAATTAAAAATTAATTTTATACTTTAATATTTAATATTTATGCGCCAAACTTTTCTTTCAGAAGCATAAAATATACTCAACTTATAAGGGAAAAGAAAAAAATTTTTAGAACTAGTTAATTTTACATAACACAAAAAGTGTAAGTTTTCCAACCCTGGAATCATAATTTTGGATTTTTCTGATTATTGATACCAATATAGTTCTTTAAAAATACATAAAATAAGTTGAGTGAACAGAGCAAAAACGAAATAAGAAAAAACTTAGTTTCATTTAATTCCTTTAATATTAAAAAATTCAGTAAAGTGCGACTTTGACTCGCGCACGAAGGGTTCCGTACATTCGGTTTTGAGAATTTTTTAATGTGTCTTTTATGCTTTTTTGAAGTTTTTTCAGTTTAAACGATTTTTTCTAATTTTGGAAGTTTTTTTTTATTTTAGCGATTTTTTCCTGCTTTTGGGGCTTTTTTTCATTTTGGAGATTTTTTCATTTTGGCGATTTTTTTTCATTTCGGCGATTTTTTTGGATTTAGGGTTTTTTTCATTTTGGCGATTTTTTCCTTTTTCTGTTTTTTTGGGTTTTTTTTCGTTTTGGCGAATTTTTCCATTTTGGCGATTTTTTTTCATTTTGGCGATTTTTTTCATTTTGGCGATTTTTTTTGGGTTTTTTCATTTTGGAGATTTTTTTCATTCTGGCGATTTTTTTTCATTTTTGCGACTTTTTCCTATTTAGGGGTTTTTTTCATTTTGGCGTTTTTTCATTTTGTCGATTTTTTTCTGTTTTTGGGGCCTTATTTATTTTGGAAATTTTTTTTCATTTTGGCGATTTTTTTTCATTTTGGTGATATTTTCCTGGTTTGAGGTTTCTTTCATTTTGGCGATTTTTTCTGTTTTTGGGCCTTTTTTCATTTTGGTGATTTTTTTTCATTTTGGCGATTTTTTTCATATTTGGGATTTTTTTCATTTTGGTGATTTTCTTTCATTTTGGCGATTTTTTTTTCATGTAGCTATTTTTCCGGTTATTCGCGATTTATATTAGTCTTAGACATTTTTTTTTGTAATTTGGTGCTTTTTTTCGTTTTGGCGATTTTTTTTTGTTTTTGGCGATTTTTTTAGGTTTGGCGATTTTGTAATTTTTTGATTTTTTAGTTTTACCGTTTTTGAAAATTTAAAGAGTTTTGCTCTTACGGGTTCCAAGATACAGCAAGTTGTCAAAATTGCATAGTCAAAATTGCATTAACTGATGGAACACCCTTTAATTTAAATTTTTTGAAATTTTAGTGTTAATTTTTGTAGTCTGTATAAAAATACACTAACCTTACAAATTTCAAGTGTATATATACATACATACATACAATTGTATGTATATTACATGGGATTTTAACATTTTTCGCTGCTCGTTTTCGAACACCCTTTAATTTCCAATTCTAATGTATTTGTTATTGTAGTGGCGGCCAAAGGTCTACATACTGTGTCCAAATTTCAGGTCTGTAGCTCTTACCGTTCTCGAGAAAATACCCTGTGACAGACATAGTTTTAGACACATGTAGTTAATCTTAGATAACACAAAAAGTTAAAGTTTTCCAACCCTGGAAACGTCTTTTTAATTTTATTATATTTTTTTAATTTAGAGTTCCAATTTTAGTCGTATTGAAGTGTAAAATAAGTACATTTATTAAAAAAAAATAAAAATTTGTTTTCGGTAGTTACTTTTATATGGCAAAATAAAGTTTAAGTTTTCCAGCTCTGCAATCGTCTGCTCGATTTTGCTGAATTTCAATACCAATCTATTTTGGAAAATTTCTGACACACCAGTTCAAGAACGAAGTCTCTAGCTTTTCTGGGAGCTTCGGAAAACCGATTTCACGTACAGACAGACGGACAGACGGACAGACGGACATCGCTTATTTGTCTTCCCTATGCATAAGGATCCAGAATATATATATTTTATGGATCGCTTATTTATATCATAGAAATTACAAACGGAATGACAAAGCTATATATACCCTTTTACCATTTTTTGGTAAAGGGTATAAAAAGGATTCAATTTATTTCTTTATATGAAATTTTAGATGTTCTCTCTGTTAAATAAATATCCAATAGTTTAAAGTTTTATTTTTTTATTTTGTATTACATTGGCAGCGCTATATATTCGTTCTATATCGCTTGCGAAAATTGCAATCAGTCGTATTTTTGCGACTGCTACAACTGTGGTTGTGTGGTCGTGTATACAGTGCCACACTATTACGTGAAAATAATCATTTTCAGATACATACTCGTACATTTATTCTATTTATGGCAGGTTGCAGTCGGTAGCATGCTGCCAAGAATGTGTTAAATGCATTAAGGGAGAGCGATATGTTTTTTACATCTAACTTGTGAAATTTTCCACTGCTAAAGCAACTTTCACATGACCTGTTGCTTACATCTGACATGTCAAATTTTCCGCTGTAAAATACATATGTATATGTCGTATGAAAGCATTAACATGTTGCAGCTGTAAAACTCGGACAAGAAAATTTCAATTAAAGCGCATTCTATTTTGATCTGACAAAGTATCTATCAAAATTTAAAGATGTTTAACATGTTTCAGCATTTCTGATACATATAAGTCATATAGCTGAAAAGTAAGATATAAAATACAGATGCTTAAATACATGCATGTCGTTTGGTATCAGTAAAACATTTCATCTGATAAAGTTTCACATGGAGCGAATTATATTTTGTGCTAAGAAATCGTCATCTGAATTTAGCTGAAATCTATGAAGTGATAAAAGAGTTTGCGGCTGCTTACTATTGTCATTAGTATTAGCAGCCTAAAGGTATTATTAATATACCAATATATGAATGTGTTCTTAAACTACCAATAAGAGCACTACCAGTCAATTTAATGGTCACTTAATCGGTAGTAGTGAAGGATACATCTGTCATTGCATGGAAAAAAGTTCCTATCACATTCTTAAGCGCAGAATAAAAAATGTGATGGAAACTTTTGTGTAGATGTGATTTTATATTTTTCGTCGACTATTCGCACTGCTCATTCTACTGCTTTTTACTAATCAGTGATAGTATAAATATTAGTCACGTTTCACTGATCACACTACACTTGATGGATATATGTATATATATTGACTAATATATTAATCGTACTTGACATATCATGATTTATCACTCAATCAATACCAGTCAACTCTTTTAAAACAAAGTTGATTAATATATCCATCACCATCATATTTTATGGATATACCAGTCAAAGTTGAAGCTTATATTTTTTGTAGTAAAATAATATTTTTATATTTATGTAATAACTTAAAAATATACGTATGTATATTTAATATTTTTACAAACACAATAATTGTTTACCACTTTTACACATTTTTATTTCACAGTCCGAACAAATTACAAATTATTGGCAACAAAATTCGATATTTTAAAAGCTTTTACATCTAATGTGCACATTATTAAGAATTTTCTTTTCTTCACTTTTATGTCTTTGATTTTCAGCTTCTTTTAACTGATTTTCCAACAATATTTTAAACACTAGAGCCCCAAATTGTATCGATATTATATGCGCAGGTTTTTGAAACTTTATTATATCTTTTAGTTTCTTTGAGTCTAGTTGGATTTGTTCAATGAAGTCGTATTCAGATTTAAGGAAATTTTCAGTGAAATTTCCCACTTTAAACCATTATGCAAGTAATTCTAAGCATAGTTGCTTAACGACGCAAATGGGATCGCTAGTATATTTAATTAGATGTTTTAAGTATAACAAATTTCAACAGTCTAAAGGATCAGTTATCCGACTGTAATGTAAAGTAACTACAACAGTAGGAAACAGCTGATTGTTCTGTAAAAAGTAATGAAAATGATTATAGAGATGTAATGAAACGTAGCCTACTTTTCATATAAAAATATCGATCAGCTGTTTCCTACGTTGCAGTTACCTTACATTACAGTCGGGTAACTGAGCCTTAAGGAGAAAAGAAACCATTAAGTCAAATCGAGTCTTTGAAGCCCTTCTATTGGAGCTAATCCTTTCATAAGTTGTCTGTTCAATTTCCTATTGGGCTCAAAACTAACTCATGCTTTTTGCAAGAAAAATTAAGATACGATAAAACATTAAATCAAAATTATAAATTTATCTATGAAATCAATTTAACATTGACAAATTTATGATGGCTGAACAAAGTTTACAATGCAGCAACACCAGCAACCAAACGCAGGAAACAGCAGCAACATTTTAATTGTTAATTGGTTCTTGTCAACTGGACAAATACATGCAATGACTTTCGCTACAGCAGTTTTTTTGCATACTTTCACTGCAACAACATGAAATGACTTGACACTCGCCGGCTACTCACTCACTGATCGATTCGAAGTGGTGGGAACGAAAACAGATGATTGGAAATAGCATAAAATTTTTTTTTGACGGCTAAAAAAGAATGCTTACACAAAAGGTCAAACTTAATAATAACTTTAAAAAACTATTGTATAATTAAATGCGTAACAGCAAATATTATTTAAACTTCCTTCACGTGAGTGGAGAGGCTTGAAGTAAACAGACATTTATAAAATTTTAAGTCAAAAAATATAAGTCCATTTTTTAGTGTCATGACAAATACTCAGTTACATAAAAAATTCCTAAAAAATAGCTTGTGGCATGAAAATTAACCAGGCTTAAGGCTCTGTAATGTAAGTTAACAGTAACAGTAGGCAACAGCTGATCGATATTGTTATGCTCATATAAAAATATCGATCAGCTGTTTCCTGCGTTACTTTTACATTACATTACTAACTAACTGAGCCTTTAGAATTAGAAAAGTGCTAGTTTCGAAGATTAGCGAAAACGAGAACGGGGACAAATGGTTCAATGTAAGTAAAACCGGGAATTCAACAGTTCTCCTAAACAACAAAAATTTCTCAATAAAATTCTAGATTTCACCAAAAATTTAAAATTTTTTTTAAAGAAATAAAAAAAAAAGAAACTTTACAAAATTTTAATAAAATGTAATATATGTTAAAATATTGAAGTTTTGGTATTTGATTTACAAATTAGGTAAGAACGAACATGAACGAAC
The DNA here is from genome assembly GCA_944452675.1 of Tachina lurida. Taxonomy (NCBI): domain Eukaryota; kingdom Metazoa; phylum Arthropoda; class Insecta; order Diptera; family Tachinidae; genus Tachina; species Tachina lurida. Next base: position 57,143,619 of record OX101752.1, read on the forward strand.
TTGATACCGTGGCTCGTAAAAGCTGAAGAGTGACAATGAAAGTGTTCCGATTTCTCGCAGAGCAGTTCACAAAATCTTCGTTGTTTGGCCTGAGATTGACTCACCTAGTATTTTAATCCAGGAAACACCCTCTTCTCTCTTACTCCTTCAATTTTTATACCACCGTTATGCCCGTTATTTCTACCCATAGATAACTGTTAGTGTACAGATATCTATCGTGTAAGTTAAACTATATAAGGCAAACTCGTAGGTAAATTACCTGTTTGTGAAATTACAGGCATTACTGACAGATATACATATATGTATATGCCCCTGTTCCATACTGATCTTAAGAATGTCTGAGCTTGAGTGCTCGCTACCTGTCTTATTCACTAAAACTAAGCACTATACCATTTCCAGGAGACACATTGCAATTTTTGTACTTAGTTATCCCTGATTATGAGCAGGTATCTTGCTGAAGTGCTTTTAATCATATGATCTCGCATAACGTAGAAGGAACCAATCGCGGGTATTAATCCAAGAAAAGGAATTCTACCTTACAACTGAACACTCAAAAAAGATGTTTGGGTTTTTGTGTCCGAACATCCAAAACACTTCAGCCATTGATTTTAATAGAAATCACTTCCACTCTTTCTACATTATAAATAGCAATGGTAGCTGCTCACAGTTGCTATTTGTGCTCCCGAGGAAGACCTTAACAATCACCGGGGCGTCGTCTCAGTCTACAGGTAAGCACTCTTAAAGACGTACTAGCCTATGGCAAGTATTTTCTATTCAAGCCTGTGAGGTCAGACCAAATTCCAAAATCGTTTGTCAGTTACAATGAACGATGTTTTACAAACTTTCGTTTTCATTTAATCTTCTTGCTGCTGGGCAATCGGTACGAGTAGTACACTTAATGAGGTATTTGTGAAACCTCTGAACCCTATCTTGGAAGACTTCCGTTCGACCACAAAGGGATGTGCTCTGATTAAGGCACGTGTTGTGGGTATAAATGTGAGGATTTCAGGAACAAGTTCCCTAATTTCATTACACAGAGAAAAACCTGCCTCATACAATCAAGAAGATTTTCTCTATGAAACGTTTTTAGGCTTAGGCGTATCGCAGCAGAAAGAAGCGAAGATTTTTTCATAGAGATTCCTTATTGTTTTTATGTGGTAAATCTAATTAATTTTATCAAGAAGAAAACCACATAAAATCAAGAACAAATCTTATTATTCACAACTTTTTTTACTCAATTTCCGTTATTTTTGGCACCAAAAAAATAATCCATAGAGAAAAACTTCTTGATTCTATTAGGTTTTCTTATAAATTGTAAGCTATAGGGATTTCTTATTGACTTTATTAGGTTGCCTTCTTGATTTTTTTTAAAAAGGTTTTCTTCTTGATTTTATTGGGTTCCTATATGATTATGTGTAAAGCATCTTATTGATTTTTTTAATTAGGAAATCTTCTTGATTTTATGAGGTGTCTTGTTATTTCATATCTATAAATAGACATACAGAAATTTTTTTTCATGATATTTTTCGTTTTTTGTATAAGCTATAGAACACATTCCGTTGTAGTATCAAATGTGTTCAGTGCATCGACATAATAGTGTTTTTACACTGACATGGTTTTAATAAATGTTGGTTTTAAGGTTAAAACCAACCGTTAAAACTTGGTTTTATCATACAAAATGATTTTGTTAAAATCAACTTAAAATCTTTTTTGAATTGGTCCTAAGTAGGTTTTATGAAATACAACCTTGTTTTCGCTGTACTAAATTCAGTGCTGCCAAGTCTAAATGACCGGAGCCAGCTGATAATACTTATGCCTGTTAATAAGACTAAATACCGTTTGAAATATTTTCAAGTTAAAAATGGATACAGCAGCAATAAGAAAAATTGCGGAGCAAAATAATCGTTTGGATGGAAAATAGACGTCATTTAACAACAATTGCAAGATTATCCATTGCTGCTTTAAATACAAGAGCAGGGTGTCTTTCAAAATGTTTTTACGTTTTTTATATATAACATCTTGTACGGTTTTTTTTAGCATCTCGAGAGCGACTAAACAAGCCTCAATTTTTTGGTATTGTATTGACGTAACGTCGATGTTGACAACTGGAATAAGGGTGAAGGTAAAATATTTCTTAAATACATAGCGTAGAATAAAATATTCAACTATTGCTAATACCGAAAATAAAATATTTGAATCAAATTCTTTAGTCGAAAAATACCGAGAAGTTTTTTTTTCACAAAACCAATGTGTATGTATGTACTTATGTACGGATCTGTATACAACATATACATACGTCAGTGTATAAGATAGTATATAAGATAGTAAGCAACTATATTTGTCAAATATGACAAAAAGATTTAGGTTACTCTTCAAGCAAACGGCTGCTATATGAAACAAAATATTTTAAATTCAAAATTTCCAGTCTTCTTATTCAAATTGGCAACTAATTTATTTCATATTTGTGGGCGTTGCAACTAACGCAAAACTTTCGAAAATAAACGCAAAACTTTCAAAAAAAAACATTATTAAAATTAATTGATGCATTTATGAAAAAAAAAAACAATGTCGAATGCGCTTTTATAAAACGAACAGTTATTAATTATTTATTATTAATTTATTTTGATTTTTTATGTTTTATTATTAAAACGAATTCATATATTAATTTTTCATGTCAATCAAATGCAAGTTTTTCTGCTTTTCTATTGACTAATTTTATTTAAAAAAAGCGCTGCTACGCTGTAAATTTATTTTTAGGAAGCGGAAATGATTATATCTGTATGTTTTTCATAAGATGAATTGTTATTTTATATTTGTATTAAACTGATTTCAAAATATCATTTCAATATGGTATTTTTTTTATAGATTAAGAACTGTCATCAGTGTATCAGAAATTTGTTTTTGGTTTAATTTTCAAGTTTATTCTTTGGCCGTATTGCTTAAATAACTTTAAAAAAAAAGTATATGTATACATTCGGAGTGTGACAGTTGCAGAAGAAAGTACTTCCTGCTTGTCTTAACTTAAAGATCAAAACCTTTTACGTTTTTTACTCCATTAAAAACCCCCTTTTTTTGGTAAAAACAAATATTTTTTCTTTTAATTTCCTTTCTTAGAAAATATACATATCGCTCATTTACTCAAAGAACGTTATAACTCAAAAAAACAAGTTTGCCAGAAAGCGCGTTTGACTTGCTTAGTGTAAATTAGGACTTAATGGAAAATATATAAGATATTTGATACACAATATGAAGAGCGATGTGAGGATTAATTATGCATCATTTACTCAAAAAATAAATTTTTTGTGTTATGACGTTCTTTTAGGAAATGAGCGATATGTTATGTAGTACAATAAACCCTTGATAATTTGCTATAAACGATATGTATGCAGATTTCGAATTTTAATTAAGCTCTTATGGATTTGAACTACTTGCAATCAAATCCTGGTTATTAAAGCTCTTTTTATATCAAATCTGGTTAATTGGATATTTTCTCTGATATCTTAAGTTTCAAATTACTGAAGGCCTACTGTATGTACCATGTGCATTATTTTTATTTTATTACAAATTTAGAAACAGATTTTTATGTCATACTACATATTAGCTATATTAGAAAAAAATAAAACTCCCCTTGTATCCCAAATAATTACAATGTATTAATCGAAAAAGTCGGTTGAGTGCTTAAAAAGCTAGATTACATCGAATAAAACTACATTTCGTCACATTCATTATTTATAAGCTGAACTTATGCTCTTTATTTCAACCATTGCCACCGATACATTATTGTCATATAAAGTTTAGAGCTTTCACCAGGTCTGAATTAGATATTGGCCAAAAACAGCTGATACCATTTTTTGAGGGCGCACTGTTTTTGACAATATTTGGAGTCCCATAAAAAAATTGGTTTACCAAAGCCGCCAAACTGAGCCTTGGGTATTAGAATCGAATAAGTCGAATAAGTAATTAAGGAGCTGACTACAAGCAAACAATGCAGCTAGCGGAGGCATTTGAAGTCATGTGTTCGTGTAGTCTGCTGTAGTGAATGTGTTCAATACATTAGAGGAAGTTTTTTTTCGGATTGATTTAATTTTTCTTCCTTTGTGTAGCACATTCATTTGTTGTACTTTTTTTTTAACACAGATTAAAAATACTGTGCATTCATATTTTATAAATCAGAGTGTCAGGCAGAGCATGTGTTCAATTGGCTTTCGACTTATTCATTGCACGCCTTTAGTATATGTACAATATACAATATAACATAATATAAAGGGTCCGCCAGATAACTTTTTTTTTTGAAAATGCTATGCAAAACATCGAGTGTAGCTTCGGCTGTGTGGCACGTAGCACCGTCCTGTTGAAACCACATGTTTCGAATATCTTCCTCTTCAATTTTTGTGAACAAAAATTCGTTCAACATGGCCCGATAATGATCGCCATTGACTGTAACGGCCACTCCTTGCTCATTCGAAAAAAAAAATGGCCCAATTATGCCTCTGGACTAACATCCGCACCAAACAGTTACTCGTTTTGGGTGCGTCGGCTTTTCAATATATGCGTGCGGGTTTTCTGTGCCCCAAATGCGACCATTTTGCTTGTTTACACACCCGCCAAGTTCAAAATGAGCTTCATCTGAAAATATGATTTTTTTGGCAAAATCGGCATCTTCTGTAAGCAATATTTCCCAGCGTTGTTCAAGCGTATACACAACCATATTCGTTCAGCGGAAGGATAAAACTAATTATCTGTCAAATAGGACATGAGCTAAGTGTTACCATTCACGAAATAAGCACTAGTTGAAAAAAAACGTTAGATGGCGCACCCTTTATATACTGCATACTTACACATGCACATATGAGTACATAATATGTATGTATTTGCTTTAAATTTGGCTCAGAATTATACAATTTCAATAAAACCTTCTTCTTAAGCTCGATGGAATATTTATGAGAATAATTTGCCTTGAAAAAATATTCTTAATTTTGTACAATTCATGAACTTTTCTACTGTCAAACAGTTGCTTAAATATTTACACGCTTTCAAAAATTAAAACAACAAATTATTGGTATTATAAAAATTAATATTTTTATTGCAGTCTGTAACAAAAAATTAGCGTCATCATTATTTATACAAAGTATAATTATCAATTTTAAAATGTATTAAGTTTTTGGCAGGCAGAAACTTTATGCTTCCGTATTTTCTTTTTTTTTTTTTTTGCGTAAAACCGCAAGTGTAAATATTGGCAGAGTGTGATATCGCACAGTGGAATAATAAGGGAAATAAATGTTGCTCTGTAAAATTGATTATTTCATTAGAACATTAGGACACCTTTAGTTAATTCAGCTGCGAGAAAGGCAAAATGATCAGTTATTCCTCCTTCTCTCTTTCTCACAGCTGAGTTAAGACCTTGCAAAGTAAACTTTGCGTGTCTAAAATGAGTCTCAACACAATTCGAATACAATCAGCTAAAGGCTGACAAAATCAAATAATAAGCAAACAAACCAGCAAACACTTTAGGAATTTTGGTAATGGGTTGGAAGCAGCAACGCCAATTTAGCGCCTTTCGCGCTAGTTTTAGCGCATTTTAACTATGCCAAACGCGCTTTTTTTCGTCTTAGCGCGTTTAATAAAAAAAAGCGCTAAGTTAGCACATTTTGATTAAAGTCAAAAATATCATTTCAGTTCAATATCTTTTTACTTTTATGTATAAATTTAACATTTGTCTAATATCCAAAATTTTACTTTTTGTTTAAATTCGTTAATACTTCAGATGTTGCAAATAAAATTCCCTTGACTGTGGTTAGAATTAAAAACGCATTTTAATATTGCAAATGGCAAATATTTTGAAATTTCAAAGCTAAAAATATGTGCTCGTACTCGTGACCCAAAAAATTTATATAACTTATTAAGCATCTATTCTTGTTGTACTTCAAAAAGCATTTGAATCGCAACATTATACAATAATTTATATAATTGGTTACAAAGTTTGACAAATAAAATTAAAATAAAAACTCAGAATTTCGAATATTTGGAAGGCGAGACTGATTCTGTATTAAATGATTTTAGTTATTTAGGATATAATTTCGAAGAAGCAATATTGCATAATCTGAAAATGAGTTACTAAAAAATTTATTGTACTCGTATTTACTAATACATACATCGACCTTTATTAAAATTAAAATTAATTTAGCGCGCAGGAAAATAGCGCGTTTTGACTATAAATTGTTGATAATTTGAAGTAATAAGTCGATAATGTCTCAGTGAGTACGACATATGCCTTCAAAGACATTATCACAGCAAACATAAAAAAACTAAAATAAAAATTGTTATTTAAGCAAGTTCTAAATCTTCTTTGTTTATTTAACTACACATTCATATTTTTTATTTCTTAGTAAGTGAAAAAATGGTTAGTTAGTTCTTAATTCTTTTTACAACTTTTCAAAAAAAAAATTTCTAGTCTAATAAGAGTCAAACTGTAATTAGTTGCGACTTAAATTCTGGTACACATTTATTGCATACTAGTATGCAAAGTTTTTTGGGGGAAATATGTCTTTCTAAAAATCTGATTAGACTTGCGCCTAGCTCACATGCCTCAAGTAGTCTCGCACTAGCTTCTATACGTTAGAGCTGGGTCCAACTCGTTCATTCGTTCAAATGATCAAACCCATGTATTTTGCGTCTAAAATGAACGAATGAAAGAGTTGGACCCAGCTCTAGTTTTTGTTCAGCAGAACTGTTGGACATAACCCAGCCAAAAAGTAATGTACATATATATCAGGACTACTTGGGATATAATGACTTACTTTTCTGATTGCCAAGTTTCATTACTCGCCTACATATCGCATTACATAAAGTTTAAAAGAATGATGTACAAATTAATAAATCAGGAGAATGATTCTTTTAGATTTAGTGAACATGTTGCCAAATAAAAAATATAAGTACCTCTCAAGAATCGATGAGGATGAGCTTCCACCAAAAATGCACAATTCTAAGCCCGATTACCTTTTTTGAAATTTTTTGCTGGGAAGTCTAATGGATGGGATTAAGCATCAATATTATTATTGCAAAACTTTTCATTTTAAAACTGCTTATTGCCGAAAAAGAAATGGACTTAATCGCTGAAACCAATTTTCTTTATCTAATGATTATGACCCCTTATATATGTAATTATATATATATATATATATATATATATATATATAGGGTGTTTTTTAGAGGTATAGAACTTCGAATTGAAATAAAACACAAGAAAATCGTTTTAATGTCCATCAATTTGGCTTTATTGGAAGGATAATTTTATGCCATTAATGTTTAAATATGATCTTGGGAATGTGGCCGCCGCGGCTGGCTCGAATAAAGCCAATTCTACAGGTCCAATTTTCAACCACTTTTTCGAGCATATGGGGCCGTATGTTGGCAATAACGCCACGAATGTTGGCTTCCAAGTCCCCTAACGTTTCTTGTTGGAACCACAACTCATCCACATTCAAAATCTTCAAAATCTTCCATAAAGTTGATGGACAAAGCTCCAATTGCTGTGCACGGTGGCGAATCGATTCATTCGGGTCCTCTTCAACACTTTGCTCTACACGGCAATTGTTTCTTCGGTGCGCACTGTTCAACGTCTCTGCGGATGCGTATTATCACATAGAGCAAACGTAGTGCGAAAACGATCCATGGTTAACCGAATTAATTACTCTGATGGACGATTATGGCGACCATAAAATGGACGGAGCTTGCGGTAAACTTCGCGAACTGAACCATTATTTTCGAAATAAATTTGCACGATTTGCAAGCGTTGTTCTTTTGTCAACCTGTTCATGATGAAATGGCAAACCAAACTAAATATTAATCACTTGACAGCTGACAAAATGGCCGCCAGTTAAAAAAGTGATGCCAACTTAAAGTTCTATACCTCAATAAAAAACACCCATTATGTATGTATTAGTGATGCACGAATATTCGTATTCGTATTCGAATTCGAATTTTCGAATATTCGGCCATTTTTAGATATTCGTATCCGTATTCGTATTCGCCAAATTCAGGCGAATACGAATATTTTTTTAAAGAAATTGAATAAATAAATGCAGAAATCATAAACGAAATATAAATAAATGGCTAAGAATATTAGCTTGTACAAATTCATTAAATTTTTTATAGAAATTTTTGCTTTGTATCATTTTTATTTTATTAACTTTAAAGTATGCCAACAGGAGTATGAAGTCCTTTTTCATAACAATTTATTAGTATTTCATATTGCAGGCGTAAATAGAACCCCAATTGAATGTCTAAAAATTTATCATACAATATTCGTATTCGCGAATATCGTTTCAAATACTCGTATTCGTATTCGCGAATATCAAAAATTGACATTCTTTACATCACTAGTATGTATGTACATGCATATATGTATGTATGTATGTCGCTCATTTACTCTAACTACGTCATAAGTCAAAAAATGGAATTTTTGAATTAATGATGCAGAATTAACCCTTATATCGTTCTTCATATTGTGTAAAAATTTCATACAAATATCTTGTTAACTCTACTCTTTAGAGAAAAATAAAATTATTCTTTCCCATTAAGTTGTGTGTAAATTGAAAACTTTAAGCTCGTTGTCTAGTAACATTATGACGCTGTTGGAGTAAATGAGCGATATATATTTATGGCGGCAATCGAACCCACGACCTCTGGATTGAGAGGCTAGTATCGCCACATATGTATATTGGGGTGTGTTCGTAAATGCATCACTGCTCTGCATCACACTTGCAAACTTTTATTTAAAATGGATTACAAGTTCGCTGATAGTCTGTTTTAATAGTAAACATGTTTGTACACCATATTTGACATTTATTTCTGCGTTATTTACTTCAGTGAACCAGTTGGGAACATTTAAACTTCCATTTGCAGCGCAGTGATGCATTTACGAACAGACCCTTGTATATACATTTCTTTTGTGAACATGGTATGGTATGGTATGCCATTTTTTCTACCAATTCTTCTACTAAATAAATGAAAGATTGCGAAACTTTAAATATTAACCCTCTGTTAGTAAAAAGGGCAATTTAGATTTTATTAAATTAAACTTAACAAAATTGTTTTTGATAAAATAAGTCTATGGTTTACATGAATAACAACATATTACATACCAATTTTTCTCATTTCGAGTTTATGGTATCAAATTGTCATATTTTAAATTATTTTTAAAAAAATCTAGTACTTTTTGGCAGAACATGGACCAATATAATATTTTTCTAGAACAACAACACAATTTTGAGCTTTTGTGCAAGATAAGTATTTTCAAACCAGAGATTGGCAATGCACCATTTTTTCGCTATTCATACTGACTCATAAAATTTTAAATATTAGTGAGTAGACATAATTTAAAATCAACTACTCTGACTTACGCATACTCACCGTGACATTGATTTATAAGTATAAGTTGAAATAAATATGAATGCGACGTCAACATCAGAGTCATACCACACTCACACTCATAAATCACCCCAGTTTGATTTATAATTTTAAAAATACTACTTATACTACTCACATTGATTCAGCTCACTCAACTAATGCATGTATGTTCATTTAAAGTTTAATCCCCTTATGCAAAAACGATTGTTAAACTTAAAGTTGATTTAACAAACGAATTTTGTATGTTAAAGCATGCTTTAACTTTAACAATTGTTTTTGCATAAGGGCATTAGTCATTAAAGAGTTTGCAAGTAGTATACAATAAAGTCCTGCACAAGACCATTTATAAGAACTATCAAGACATTTGATTCAGTTGTTTGTCTTGCCAACAGTGTTGTTTAGCGTTTCTTTTAGAATATTTCGCTGTAGTAAAGCATTTGAAAAATCTCGAATGTCTTGGATGATCTTATAAATGGTCTTGTGCAGGACATTGGTATACAATAGTAGTAAATAGGGTTATTTTTCAATTCCTGCAACAAAAAAACAAAGAAAGCAAGAGATAAACACATAACCTAATAATGAGAACTTTAATGTTCGTATGCGAAGTTAGCATTGAGTTAAGGAGATTCGAAATCAACAACGTCATAAATATTGCTAAGTATTAGTTCGATGCGCACTTCAAACTTTCGAGTGAATATGATTCATAGACAACATTGCAATAAGTATGAGTGCGCATAAGTACAAGAATTTATAAATCATGATTCAACTCTACTCACTTCTTCAGTACTCATTGCGCTTCTCTGTTTCAAACAGAACTATTTTTGGATCTTCTGAAAAATTTGATTTTGTAACATACGCTGTTATTCATGAAAACCATAGAAATAAATATAACTTTTGTGCTCTCCACGCAGGTTTATACTTTCGTGCTTTATGCTGGGAACACAACTGGGACGAACAACGAATTTCGTCCACGTCGACGAATTGGTCGCTGCGCAAATTTGTCGTGTGAAGCACAACAACGACGAATTTACTCAGCGAATTATTCTCTTATATTTTATAAAGTTGGTTGTTGCGTGTACAAAGGCAGAGAGAGAGAGAAAAAATTGTTTTTTCGTCGTACAAATTAGAAATAACTCTATCTCAGAATTCGTTACGCACGACGAATTTCGTTGTACGGCGCGCCTGTGTTCATTTTCATATGCACACATGTGCTTTATTTCCAGGGACCGTAACGGTTATAATTTTTATTTTAAAAATCACTTTTTAATCATTATTTCTTGATTTTTATTTATCCCTCACAAAATAACTCTTATTTTGTGACTTTTATTTATTCCTCAGAAAATAACAGTTATTTCTTGATTTTTATTCATCCCTCACAAAATAAGAGTTATTTTGTGACTTTTATTTATTCCTCACAAAATAACAGTTACTGTTTGATTTTTATTTTTTTGCTTAACTTTTAAAATGTAGAAAGCGTAATTTTTGCGTTAAAATGAATATTAACCGATTTAAAATTGAATTTATCGCCAGAGTCTTTAAAAAAAACTCTTATATGTTAAATTAAATTTACTTTTTTATTATTTATTAATTTTAAAAGTTAAAATTTTTTTGAGCAAAAAAATAAAAATCAAACATTAACTGTTATTTTGTGAGGAATAAATAAAAGTCACAAAATAACTCTTATTTTGTGAGGGATAAATAAAAATCAAGAAATAACTGTTATTTTCTGAGGAATAAATAAAAATCACAAAATAAGAGTTATTTTGTGAGGAATAAATAAAAATCAAAAAAATAAAAATCATTGCATCTATCGGTAGTCCATGTAACATGGAGTATCTTGGTATATTCCTTGTGCACGTAGCACTTCTCTATTATTGTGATTTTTTTACTTTAAATTTGGAAAATAATCGTTATTTGCGATCCCTGTTTATTTCTTATGACGAAAGGTCTCACCGAAAAATTCGTCGTTCGTCCCAGTTGTGTTCCTAGCATTACTCGTTTAAATTCATGAACTTCATATCTCATAGGAAAACGTCTGTGTTTGTTTATCTTGAATCGCAGACTGCATTTTTTGTGCAAATAACAAGCGAGTTTTGTAAACAAGCAAAATATTAATAAATGTTTATAAATGTTTTAAAAGAGTGACAGCAAGTAAACATTTAAATCAAGGAAAATTCTATAGAATAACATTAATTTAAGACATATTTTTTTAAAAATAAGTTACTATAATATAAAATGAGCTACTTTTCATAACTTAAGTAAATAATAAAATATTCTATAAAGAGAACGTAATAAAAAAATTTTACATCCCATGTTTACAAAAAACAGCATCTTATTTTTTAACAGGTACCCAGTGGAGTTTTTCTGTACTACCAAAGTATCAATATTAGGAAATTATTATAAATTATATAAAATGGTAGAAAACTGAGAAAAATTGCGTTTTTTAAATGTTTTCTATCTTAATTAATTTTTATATAAGAGCTAACCTAAAAAAATGGTTACCACTATTGAATGCAGAGGACTTGATAAAGATTTACCAAGCGGGTCCCCGGCTTGCTACAAAAAAAATTTTAATTCGAGCACAGTGTAATTATTTGTATATTTGGATGCTTAAGTTGGGTTATCTTTGCAGTATATGCTGCTCACCGAAATTTCAATTGCCTTTCGGGGTCTTCATTTACAATGTCACGTACTAAAAAGGCACATTAAAATTACTTCGGACTCACTAAATAGTTATCAAAAAAGAAAACTTCGCGTCATTATGCGATTACCTTATGTAAAAATAATTAGAAATTGCACTAGATCCATCCGGGTCAGAAGTTCGAAATCTTATTGACTTTTTGGGAAGGTCTTCTTTTTGAAAAGAACCAGAAGGTACATTTGGAACAAAATTTCTTTTCTTTACACAAGATAAGCTGATTTTTTAACAACAATTAAAATTTTTCAGCAAAAAAATAGTTCTTTAGCCAAAGGAAATTTTTTAACAAAGTCTACTTTTTTAACAAAAGTTGCGTCTGCAACAAAACTTTTAATACAAGGTACTCTTATGACAAAAGCTATTTCTTAATGTAGCTTTTAATAGCAAAATGTACTTGTTTTTTAGAAGCAAATTTCACTTTATATACAAGAGGTACTTTTTATCAAATGCCACATTCTTAAAATATAAGGTACTTTTTTATACCCTTTACCAAAAAAATGGTAAAAGGGTATATATAGGTTTGTCATTCCGTGTGTAATTTCCATAATATTCATATGCGACCCATAAAATGTATATATTCTGGGTCCTTATGAATAGGGAAGACGAATAAGCGATGTCCGTCCGTCCGTCCGTCTGGTGTACGTGAAATCGGTTTTCCGAAGCTCCCAGAAAAGCTAGAGACTTCGTTCTTGGACTGGTGTGTCAGAAATGGTCCAACTTAGATTGGTATTGAAAATCAGCAAAATCGAGCAGACGGTTTCAGAGCTGGAAAACTGAAACTTGATTTTGCCATATAAAAGTAACTAGATAGCACAATTTTTTAATTTTTTTTTGTTAAATACACTTATTTTATATTTCAGTACGAATAAAATTTGTATTAAAAATATGAAAATAATTAAAAAAATCAAAAAGGCGTTTCCAGGGTTGGGAACTTTAACTTTTTTGTTGTATAAAAATAACGTACTAAAACTAATTTTTCCTTTTTATCTATAATTTTAAAATATCTTAAATTCTTAAAAGAAAAAGATTGGTGTAAAAAATCAGAAAAATTTTAAATTATGATTCCAGGGTTGGGAAACGTACACTTTTTGTGATATACAAAATTAACTAGGTATAATAATTTTTTTTTATATTTTTATTTATAAATATATTTTATGTTTTGGAAAAAAATTTGGGTATAGAAAATTTGAAAAATAAAAACCACAGCTCCACAACTGGAAAATGTAACCTTTTTGGGGTTCCGTACACCAAAGGTGAAAAGGAACCCTATTATTTTCGCTTCGCTGTCCGTCTGTCTATCACAGGGTATTTTCTCGTGAACCGTAAGAGCTACGGACCTGAAATTTGGGTGTTAAAGGGTGTTCCAAAACGAGCAACGAAAAATGTTAAAATCACATGTAATATATATACAATTGTATGTATATGCACTTGCAATTTGTAAAGTTAGTGTATTTTTATACAGACTACAACAATTAACACTGAAATTTTAGAAAATTTTAATTAAAGGGTGTACCATCAGTTAATGTAATTTTGACAACTTGCTGTATCTTGGAAACCTTAAGAGCAAACTTCTTTAAATTTTCATTAACGGTAAAACATAATAATCCCAAAATTATAAAATCACCAAACCGAAAAAAAATCGCCAAAACAAAAAAAAAAAATTGCCAAAACGAAAAAAAGCGCCGAATTAAAAAAAAGTTCTAAAACGAAAATAAATCGCGTAAAACCGGAAAAGTCGCCAAAATGAAAAAAATCGCTTAAATTAAAAAAATCGCCAAAATGAGAAGAAAGCGAAAAATAAACAAATAAAATTATTTCAGTTGAAAAAACGTCAAAAACTTAAAAAAAAACGCTGTATTAAAAAAATGCTCAAAGCCCAACGTACGGAACCCTTCGTGCGCGAGTAAAATTCGCACTTTACTGAATTTTTTTCATTTGTTATTCAGGTGAGCACGAAATTGTGTCACTCTACCTAAGTATGTTTATGTGGATGCCCCTGTGTCTGAGTGGCAGCGATGCTAGCCTCTCAGTCCAGAGGTCGTGGGTTCGATTCCCGTCATAGACCCTGGGTGTTTTCCGCAGACAAGCTAATCGCTTCGCGGGTTGTGTTTGTTTAAAAAAAAAAAAAAAAAACTATTCTTGTTTATCTTTTACGATCATCATATTAATTATTTTTACTTATTCAATGTATCGTCGGTACATACATGTACATATGTAAGTATTATTGAACTAAACTTAAGCCCGATTAAGAAATTATTCCTGATTAAAATTCATTCTAGATCAATTAAATTTAAAAATAAATTTTATTTTATTGAAACAAATTTTAATAATGATGATAGTACACTCTACCCTGGACGTAACACGCTGCGCTAAATAAACTCTTCTGTATCGTAAATACTTGCACTGCGGGTTGTAATGACTGGATATTCTCGTGATTAAATTAAACAATGTTTTATTTCATATCACAGTGTGTTTTGTTTAATACTTTGTTGCTTTGCATCTCATCTGTAAACGCTGCCGCCGTTTGTTGTCAATTTCATTCTTTCTGGGTCAATGTCAAACTGCATTAACAACAAAAGCAAAAAACAAAAATAAAAATAACGTTTATAAAAAAGTGTGCATTTATTGTCTAAATGAATAAAAATCACTCTATGAAAATGAAGCATGAACAAAAAAAATGGTCGTAAATTAGACACATTGATATTTCCACAGAATAGTTGTGCTCATACTAAATTCAAAATCGAAAAAGCTGCTGGAGACAATATGTTGTTTTGCTTTCCCGCAAAGAACCAGACAGGTGTGACTAGATAGTGGTTTATAAATAACTCAGTATTAAAGTTTTAATCTTTTCGGAATACCAGACTAGCAAGAGCTGGCGGTGGGATCGTTTAAAATAATACCTCTGGCTTAGTCGGCTTAAATTGCTGCCAACGCATTTCGAAATCTTTGCAGTCATACGATCATTCATGTACATGATTATTTTATGCATTTTTATCTATTTAACTTCTTTTAGTCTTAAGCAATCAAATTTAATATTTAGTAGGCAATTTTCGTTGTAGCTTTTTTATTGAGTCATCAACTCAGACAAATAAGTTAAAAAAAAGACTGTGTATCACATATAAACTGCACTTTTAGTAGACAACTTGTATTTACTTCATACGAGTATTTGCCATACAAATTAATTTTGTTTCAAGAAACAAATGTAATCCCCAAATGCGCCGCAAATCGTCAGAAGAAAATTTTTTACATACATATTACTTTTGAGATAGAAGCTTATCATCTAGGTGGTCAAACTTTATATTTATAAGTAAAATAAATTAAGATTGCTTCCCAATGCACCAATTATTGGTTTATTTTTTACGTTAGTCATGTGATTTCACTATTTATTGGCTCATACTGTAACCCCCCTTTTAGACACACAAAGTTTACTTTGCAAAGTCTTAATTCTGCTGGGTGAAAGACAGAAAGAGATTGCACAGAGGGAGCTCTGTCTTTCACACAGCTAAATTAGGACATTGCAAATTACACCTTGCGTGTCTAAAAGGGATCTATCTTATTGCGCGCCAATTCTGCACAATAAAAATTCAGTAAAATTTAGAATAGGAAATTTAGAATAGGATCGGACTCGTTCACTAGTGCATTTTTCACACAAACCAATAATCATACCCGTTTAAACTACATGGGTTTGATAAAAAAAACAATTAACTAGTGAACGAGCTCGAACCAAGTCTAGTCAAATCGTAGACTTTTACCTTTAAATTTGTGTTCAACAAATCTTATTGAACTAATTACTTCGTTCAAGTTCGAATCAAAAGTTATTTCAAACGCATTGAATTAACTTTATAGTTTAACAGTGTTCAACAGCTCATACGATTAAAAAAAAGAACTTTTGAACCCAAATCTAAAATAAATGTAATACAGTCGACTCTTGATAATTTGAAACTCGTTATGTGAATCTCTCGATAATTTTAACTGTTTCTCAGGTCCCTTAAAATTGTAAAAAACTGTACGTAGTTTGGTTTTAATTGAAAAAACTTTGTGTAATTTGATTTCTTTGGTAATTTCAACTTATTTAGGTGGAACCCTGATCACAGATCGTTTAGATGCATTGTATCTTTACAAAGCAAAGTAATTTTCCTCATCCACGCTCTATAGCTTGAAGTTTGGCCTTTCTACACTCTATAATTTGAACTTATAATTTGATTGTTACCACGTTTATAAAATAACTCACTATTTATACGGCATTGCAAAAGTACAATAACTTGTTAGCACTTCTGAAGAAAACAAAAGACCACCCAAAAATGTATGGCATGCCGAAAGTATTTAGTTTGTCCTGATTCACACACATCAGGTTTAGCTGATCAGTTTTTGTTCAATTTTCTTTTGAACCTGCATTTACGTTCATACACACCGTCAAGTCAAGTCATCAAGTCTCATCAAATAGAGTATTACGAATGACAAAACAAAACGAAAAAGCAAACTTGACTGGTACGGTCAAGTCTGTACCCCTTTCCATAATCTTTTCCTCTCTCTCCTAAAAACTCAAGACTTGACGACTCAGACCTGGCGTGTGTGAATCAGGACTTTATTTGCCCCACCAGCAGTCTCTGATAGACTGACCATAAAAAGTCACACGTGTGTAAAAATTTCACTGATAGCGCACAAACAGGCTACGCGCATTGAATTTTCACCCAAAAAAAATAACCTATCTTCACTATAAACACTTTTGGCACCATACCTTTTAAATATAACATATTTTCTGTACATAACTTTGCCCTAACTGTGGCCTATAATGGTCCTTTAATGGGATGGAAATAGGTTTTTTTTGGAGAGGCTTTATTTCAACGGCTCGCGCTAAACATTGGACAGCAATAATTATAATCCGTTTTATAAGGCAAGATCTGTACATTATTTTGAACCATTAAATTTAGACCAAATAGTTATCATTTAATAATATAAGGATGAAAACATCATATGCCAGTTTATTATAAATAGAGTTTTTCTTTTCCCGGGAAAGCAGGAAAGATTTTTCGGTTTCCCGGAAATTCCCGCCCAGTACAAAACAATACGAAATATTTTTAAATTTAATTTATTTCAACAAAAACAAATTATTATTCATGAGATCGATTAAATAATAACGTTTTATACACACATTATTCAAAAAATAATACCGTTTCCGTTCTTTAAATAATAATACATAGATACCAATATTATAAAAAAGAAATTATACGAGTATTATTAAAATAAATATTACAAAATATCCCCCTTGTGAAAAAATCATTGTTAAATTTAAAGTTGGTTTAACAAACGAATTTTGTATGGCAAAACCAGTTTTAACGCATGCTTTAACTTTAACAATCGTTTTTGCATAAGGGCATATTTCTTTGGAAATAGGACTTTAGTACAGAATAAGCTGTTAATGCTATTAACCATACTATTTACCAAATAGAATCTTTAATTATTTGTAATTTTTTTTTATTTCCTTGCTCATTTCTGTTTTTTTATTTTTATGAATTGTTGTAGAATTAAATTTTGAAGTCTCAGAACGCAATCGTGCCAGATGTAAGCTAGGCCTTAGTTGTTGTAATGCTTTAGCTATTGTGATATTGCCATCACCTTATTATTGCACCATCGCATACATAAAGTGAAATCCCGGGAATTCCCTTACAAATTTCCCGGGATTTCTTTCCCGGAAAATGTGCGGGATCCCGGAAAATCCCGTATGAAAAACACTAATTATAAGCTTTGTTATATATTTGGAAATTTTACAGAAGAGCTTGACCCATTAACAAAAATAAACACAAATGTAGACCATATAGGCAAATATATTTTTGTATAAAAAATACATACATACATACATACTTGCATATATTACGTAAATTTATGAACAAATCAGTACGAATCTTTTTACAAAAACAAAATAAAGATTTATTATTTAAAAAACATTGGTATATAGGGTCTGAGGGGTTTTTGGTCAAAACTAGACTCAGAAAGATCTAAACTACTACTGGACATGAATAGGAAGGCGATGCGAATCATGATAGGCACGTTGACAGGTCACTGCTCGGTCAGAGCAAGAACCAGCATTTGGGAAATTGGCACTCCAGATTTTTGTAGGATGTGCGGGGATGAAGAGGAACCAGAAACCATTGAACATATTATCTGTCACTGCCCGAAGCTGCAACGTCATAGGCTTGATAGCTGAGCAGACGTTTCCATGAAAGCATCACTGATGTCGGGAAGTGTAAACTAGAGGACATCAGGAGCTTCATCATGGGCATTCGGTGACTTAATGACTTATAATAGGGTCTCTTCTGGCTAAAAATGGGAGGGGTAAATATTACCGGTAATGGGCAATAGAAGGGAGTCACAATGGACCCAATTGGGTCTCCGAGTGGAGGTGCGGTAGAACACCACCCTTCCTAACCTAACCTAACCTTGGTATATTTCTTTTCACTGTATTTATTTATTATACTCTTCACCAAAAATGGTAAAGGGTATATATAGGTTTGTCATTACCTGTGTTATTTCCACAATATTAACAAGCGACCCATAAAGTATATATATTCTGTATCCTTATGCATACGGAAGACGAATAAGCGATGTCCGTCTGACTGTACGTAAAATCAGTTTTTCGAAGCTCGCAGGAAAGCTAGAGACTTTGGTATTGGACTGATGTGTCAGAAATGGTCCAATATAGATTGGTAATGAAAATCAGCGAAATCAAGCAGACAGTTTCCGAGCTGGAAGGCTTAAACTTTATTTTTCCATATAAAAAGTAACTACCGAAAACTAATTTTAGTTTTGTTTTTGTTAATCGTCTATGTTCTGGCTTCCACATCGTGTGTCAAAAAACGGGTGTGTCAAAATCGATAAAAATGAGAAAAACATTAAAATTTTATTTTTTAAATGCGTTTTTCTCAAAACTTCATTTTCACACACTATGTCCCTTTTCTCGGAGAAAGTCACACATACTTATGTTATATCAAAATTAGTATCCGCTGAAGCCGGTGTAGTTCAGTGATCAGTGTCTATGCCTTCATCACTTGAACTTTCCTACAAAAACTGATACAAAGAGACACTAATGCACATCAGAAGAATGCATGGTGTTATTTAATGACTCTCGGAGACCAGGACCTTCGGCTTTGTAGTCAACGTGCTAACTACTTCAGCCTTCAACAAAAATGGTCATAAAACAAGTTTCTAAAATCTGAAGACAGATTATTTTTTGGGTAAAAAGTGCAATGCGCATGGCTGGTTTGCTTGCTATTAGTGCAATTTTTGCACAGATGTAATTTTTTAAGACCAGTCTAACAGAAACTTATATATCACATAAGAAGGTTATTAATAGGGAAAGGATTTTGATGTAAATACATGTTTTTGTCGTTGGTCGTAGTTCAATGTAAATAAAATATCTTTGCGAATCAACAAATTTGCGACAAAATGGCATCGATTTGTTAGTGCATATTTTAAACTAAATACATATTTTTGCATATTTCATTATAAATGTATATATTTAATACAGTTTTTACCTTTTTCATGCTATAAAAGATTGTGCTGGTTTTTTTATTAGTTGCAAACATGGATAAGAATTCAATTTATTTGAGAAATTAAATACCTTGGCTTAAGTCAAAAATACCAACACCGTTCAAAAAAAGAATGGCATAAAATCCCTTTTAAGCCCAAAATTTTTTTTTAATACTTTTGTTTTTGGGCGCTCTTTAGTGGTTCCGTATTAATTTCATGTGGAAAGAAAGTGTTTTTAAAAGCTCCTTTACCTGTTGCAGTCTTTAAAGAAAAATATTCAGGAATACGACTACCAGTACAGCCTATATTAATTAGATGGGGAGCTGTCGAATACTATATTTCTGTTAACAAAGTTAAGGAAATTTTAAAGTAAAAAAAAAACTGAAGCACTGAATTGATATTTGTACACACATAGTATTGCCTTCTTGTTCACACTATAGCCCAATTATATGGTTTTGATTATTTAACAGCTGAAGTTGAATTAATTGAAGGTGCGGTAAAAAACTGTGTGCTCTGACAGGCAGAATAAATGGAGAAATTAAAAATAAATAGGATAAAGTAAAATAAGTGTGCTATATTCGGCTGTGCCGAATCTTATATACACTTTACCAACGTATGTATATGTAGTATACAGATACATACATAAGTACATTCATACATACATATTTGTTTTGTGATAAAATTTATAATTTTATGTTATAGTGCAATTTTTAGTAAGTGACCTCTCGGTTGTTTTTTTTTCTACTAAAGAATTTGCTTGATAGATCTTCCTAAAACATGAAATATTTTTAACTGACAAAAAAATTTATTAATTTTTTAATTATTATTTTTCGAACTGTATTTGTTTCTATATTCTTATGAATTGAATAGGCTAAAGTTCGTAACGCTTTTTAAGCCAAATTACATGTGATAATTATTAATGAACAAATAACATCAAAGTTAG
Source organism: Tachina lurida (assembly GCA_944452675.1). NCBI lineage: Eukaryota > Metazoa > Arthropoda > Insecta > Diptera > Tachinidae > Tachina > Tachina lurida. The sequence goes on from OX101752.1 coordinate 57,164,195, forward strand.
TTGTAAATATTCTGACAACAACACATAGTTGAACGGAACATCCAGCCGTTTTCGAAGGCCACTAAACCTTCCTCATCAGCGTTCTTCTGTGTTTTTGGTCCACTGTGTGTGGTGTCAGTTGATGTAGATGTCTGCCTTATATACGTAACTTTATTGCAAATGAAATATGTGAATTGGTTTGATTCATTGCATTTCAATTTGCTAATGTGTTTCGTAATGTATACGCAAGTTACCATCTATATATATATACCATCTTCTATATATATTACCATCTTTCATATATATTACAACAGTCTTACCATTGTCGTTTGTTCCTTACTAAGTATGCACATGTTTGTTAATTTGCTTATTTTTTGTTCTACTTAAGACAAACTTTTTTGGTTTGTTACTATTAAGTATATTTTTATTTTTTTTTTTTTTTTTTTTAATTTTTGCCACAAGCCAATGACTATTAATTAGTTAATTTTTTAATTATTATTTTTCGAACTGTATTTGTTTCTATATTCTTATGAATTGAATAGGCTAAAGTTCGTAACGCTTTTTAAGCCAAATTACATGTGATAATTATTAATGAACAAATAACATCAAAGTTAGTTGTAAATATTCTGACAACAACACATAGTTGAACGGAACAGCCAGCCGTTTTCGAAGGCCACTAAACCTTCCTCATCAGCGACAATGGTAAGACTGTTGTAATATATATGAAAGATGGTAATATATATAGAAGATGGTATATATATATAGATGGTAACTTGCGTATACATTACGAAACACATTAGCAAATTGAAATGCAATGAATCAAACCAATTCACATATTCCATTTGCAATAAAGTTACGTATATAAGGCAGACATCTACATCAACTGACACCACACACAGTGGACCAAAAACACAGAAGAACGCTGATGAGGAAGGTTTAGTGGCCTTCGAAAACGGCTGGCTGTTCCGTTCAACTATGTGTTGTTGTCAGAATATTTACAACTAACTTTGATGTTATTTGTTCATTAATAATTATCACATGTAATTTGGCTTAAAAAGCGTTACGAACTTTAGCCTATTCAATTCATAAGAATATAGAAACAAATACAGTTCGAAAAATAATAATTAAAAAATTAACTAATTAATAGTCATTGGCTTGTGGCAAAAATTAAAAAAAAAAAAAAAAAAATAAAAATATACTTAATAGTAACAAACCAAAAAAGTTTGTCTTAAGTAGAACAAAAAATAAGCAAATTAACAAACATGTGCATACTTAGTAAGGAACAAACGACAATGGTAAGACTGTTGTAATATATATGAAAGATGGTAATATATATAGAAGATGGTATATATATATAGATGGTAACTTGCGTATACATTACGAAACACATTAGCAAATTGAAATGCAATGAATCAAACCAATTCACATATTCCATTTGCAATAAAGTTACGTATATAAGGCAGACATCTACATCAACTGACACCACACACAGTGGACCAAAAACACAGAAGAACGCTGATGAGGAAGGTTTAGTGGCCTTCGAAAACGGCTGGCTGTTCCGTTCAACTATGTGTTGTTGTCAGAATATTTACAACTAACTTTGATGTTATTTGTTCATTAATAATTATCACATGTAATTTGGCTTAAAAAGCGTTACGAACTTTAGCCTATTCAATTCATAAGAATATAAAAAAATTTATTGTTGGTTATTTTTTAAACCAAATTTTTTTTTCAATGTCCAACCCTGGAACCATAATTAAAATTTTTTGGTTTTAGTGCGAGTACTAATTTATTTCTTTCTAAAATATAGAATATATTTAATTACCAAAGAAATAACTAGATTTATCTAATTAGTTTTATATATCAAAAAAGTGTAGTTTTCCCAACCCTGGAATCAGCCTTATAGACTTTTTTGGTTCCCGATACCAATCTTGTTCTTTAAATATATAAAATATGTTAAGTGAACAAATGAGAAAAGAAATAAGGAAAATACTAGTTTTATTTAGTTACTTTAATATTAAAAAAAGTTTAAATTGTCCAGCTGTGTAGCTGTGGATTTTATTTTTCTAATTTTCTCTACCCAACTTTTCTTTCCAAAACATAAAATTATACATATACATATATATAAATTAAAATGTAAAAAATGTTATTAGACCTAGTTAATTTTATATATCAAAAAAATTTAGGTTTCCCAACACTGGAATCATAATTTAAAATTTTTCTGATTTCTTACACCAATCCTTTTCTTTTAAGAATGTAAGATATTTTAAATTTATAGATAAAAAGGGAAAATTAGTTTTAGTTTGTTATTATTATATAACAAAAAAGTTAAAGATCCCAACCCTGGAAACGTCTTTTAGATTTTTTTTATTTTTGCTATATTTTTAATACAGATTTTATTCGTACTGAAATATAAAATAAGTTTATTTAACAAAAAAATCTAAGATTTGTGTTATCTAGTTACTTTTATATGGCAAAATCAAGTTTAAGATTTCCAGCTCTGAAATTGTGTGCTCAATTTCGCTGATTTTCAATACCAATCTAGCTATCTCTAGCTTTCCTGGTAGCTTCGGAAAACCGAATTCATGTACAGACAGACGGGCGGACGGACGGACAGACAGACATCGCTTATTCGTCTTCCCTATTCATAAGGACCCAGAATATATATATTTTATGGGTCGCATATGAATACTATGGAAATTACACACGGAATGAGAAACCTTTATATACTCTTTTCCATTTTTGGTAAAGGGTATAATAAGAAATTTAGTGTAAATGTCTCGTTTTTTTAACGTTGCCCCTTTTTTGGTAAATCCCCTATTTGCTACCACTTTTTGAAAAATGTCATCGGTCACCCTGTCTATAACCAGTTGGAAAATTCTTTGTTCCACTAGCGAACTGTGGGCTAAATTTACGTCATCAACTGCAATTATTAATACATCCATTTGTAAGCAATTCTAGTATACGGCAACAAACAAAATAAGTATGTACGTCTCATAGAGCAACACAACAATAAATCTGTTAAATATGTATCTGTATTTTTTTACTAAATTTTCTTATTAACAATGGTATAGAACACCAAATGTTTATTTGAGCGTATGATCGGCCATATTAACATTATTATTGTTGAATAAATGATCCATATATGACAAACACTTTCATCATGTCATCGACTGTTAAGGCAGAATTAGCCGAACGTCCACGTAAGCTAACGAAATAGCTGATCGTTTTTGTTTTGCTGTAACGTTGACGGCACGTCTCAACCTGTATAAAATAGAATTTCCTAATCTTGTTAAGTGACGTTTGTAAGCCAGTGATGGTAATATTGTATGTTAAATGGAATGGAGGTAGTTTGGACCTGTTTTTCGGTACTTTTATTAACAAAAATATGTGAAAAGCTTAATTCCATGAAAATACGAGTTAGGGCCTTTCTACTTGTGACCATCGATATGTATGTATGTATGAACATATTTATTTATTATGAATGTATAATATATGTACATACATACGAGTACATATATTTTTATGTATGTATATGTCCAATACAGTTTTAGTACCATTTACATATTTTAGGTACTTTTACTTCGCTACAGTCACCATTTGAACTTTTTAATACCCATCACTGTTTTGTGAACAGCTGTTCCTTTTTCATATTAAAACAACAAAACAAAGTAAAACATACGCACGTTTTGAAATGTTCTATAAGTGTACCAACGTGCTAACAGTACGGTACGGTACGGTACAGCAACAGCAACAGCAACGTTCGGCTAACCCAGCCTTTACTGCTATTCCATAAATTTCAAATACTGGTTTTTATTATACTCGACAATACCTACCAGAAAAATAGTAACACGTCCCAGGTATGTCTATTAAATTGTACTTTCATCATCCTGGAAGCTTAAGGAAACCTGGAAGCGTATAAATAGAACGCGAAATACATCATACCGGTAGTTTTTTAACAAAAAGTCTTCTAATAAAATGTTTAATAACTCAGTATTAGGGAATTTTTTAAAACTAACCGAAAACTAATGCGAATTGCTTTTTATCGATTATGTTTTATAAAAAAAGTTATAAACAGTACGGTTCCAGTACAAAAATACTGCCTAAGAATGAGTCCAAAATAGAAAAGTGTCGAAAAAAACCGAAAAAACTATATTTGATGAAAAACTACAGACATTTATCTTAAATTTACTAAAACAAGATATATATGGTTCAAAAGGTCTTAGTCTCTTCTTTCTAAATCCGTTTACATCGGTTGATATTTAACTTAGTTAGAGATTGATAAGTGCCTACGGGTACGAAAAACCGGCTTTTTTTTAACCGTAACTCAAGATTTTGAAGGTGTAAGGAAAATTTCAAATACAGATTTTTGTTATACTCGATAATACCTACCAGAAAAATAGCAACAACTTCGCAGGTATTTTTTTTTGCCACACTGTTTAATGTGTCTGCTTGTCTGTCAACATGATCGAGCTTTGATACTATTACGTAAACAAGTGGGTTGAGACAATGAATTCATATTTTTCTTTAATTCAAAGACACTTCGTATAAAACTATTTACATTTGATTTTCATTTGATGAAGTGGGAGTCAGCCTACATTTTCCAAAACTAACTATTAGCTCTCAAAAAATAATTTTAAGAAATTTCTCTAAGCAAAAAGCTAAAAAGTACTCTTTGTTTAAAATTGAATTAATTAAAAATTAGAGAAAATACTTAAAAAAAAAGAAGACATAAATTATCATTCAAAAATTACTTTTAAACCCCAACGTTTATGAAAAAGTGTTTGAAATAATAACTTTTAAAATACAAAATATCCTATTTAAAAAAATTTCCTTTCGCAAAAAGTACGTTTGAAAAAAGGACCGTTTAAAGAAAAGTTATTTTGAAACAAGTATCTTTAAAAAAAAACCTCATAATGAGCATCTCAAATGAACTACATTTTATAAAATTGCAGTTTAGAAAAGTACCTTACAAAAAATACTTGAAATAAAGTACCTTTTAAAAAGTATCTTCAGCTAAATATCTTTCCTTTTCAAAATAAGTCCTTAAAAACCTATTTCTTAAAAGGAGTATCTTTAGCAAAAAGTACCTTTTAAAAAAGTAAGTTTTATAACAGCACGCTTTATTTTTGTCCAGAACGCAAAGAAAAAGGGATGAATTAGTAACTGATGATGACATCAGAGTCTAAACTCACTGATCTGGAGTTTCCTTAGTTCAACTATATATATTTTACACTGAAATACTGGCAATAAGAGAAGCAGGTAGAATGCTGTGTGAAGGAAATTCTCGGGGGAAATCGGTATTTTGTTGGCAGCCAGGTGAGGCCGTCTTACTTGCGTTAAGATCAAATGAAATCTCCTTAATTAACCGACTTCAAAAAAAGAAGGAGGTTAACAATTCGTCTCTATTTTTTTTTTTTTTTTTTTTAGGTGTGTAGGTCCATAACTCGGTGCATTTTAGACCGATTGTAAAAATTTTTTTGTTGTCTGAGAGGGTATAGCTTCCCATTGGTCCCATTTGAAAAAAGTGGGCGGGGCACGCCTATTAAATTTTAGTATAATATTTCATGTGCTTGTATTTCACCAATATTGACGAAACTTGGCACACACCCTAAACTTTAATAAAGGCACAAAATTGCGTTCGAAAAAGTGGGCGGGGCACGCCTATTAAATTTTAGTATAATATTTCATGTGCTTGTACTTAACCAATATTGACGAAACTTGGCACACACATTGAACTCTTAAAAATACACAATCTTGTTTTAAAAAAAGGGGCGTAGCCACGCCCCATTAAATTTATTACTATATTTCACGTGTTTTACTTAATCGATTTTTACAAAACTGGACCATATTTCTAAATAAGCACTAAAAAGCTACAAATAAAACTTTTTAAAAAAAAATTAAACCGACTTCAAAAATAAGCACTAAAAAGCTACAAATAATATAGATCTAGTTAAATAAAATATTTTTATATATGTTACCTACAGTGCCGTTTGAAGTTGGTGCCAGTAATACTGGTACTAAACACATAGGAACATGCCCGGTAAAAAACTGCAAGTAATTTTTATGTACATATGTATGTGCTTAGTTACCAATGTTGCTGGCACCAACTTCAAACGGCACTGTAGGTAACATATATAAAAATCTTTTATTTAACTAGATCTATATTATTTGTAGCTTTTTAGTGCTTATTTTTGAAGTCGGTTTAATTTTTTTTTAAAAAGTTTTATTTTCTCTTTTATCATTCGATTAGGTTACAATTCGTGTCTCTCTGTTAGGCCATTTTAGTTCATCAATGTATTTTTTCGCACACAGAATAATGATATTTTTTATATTTTCAATCAATAGACAACACATTAAACCAAATTACTGTGCAATTTGTTTTGGAATAAATAAAGTAACAGCTGATTTGCAGGTTTCCAAAGTAGTGATTTATTACCAATGTATTCAACTCATGGAGGCCCTGTGGTCCTTGGAGGAGTCAAAGGAATATCTTTATCTATATAAAAATTAATGTGTGTTTGTATGTCCTGTATTTGTCCTTTAAACTTGGTGTACTTAGTCTGTGCAACTCCGGAAAGTTTTTCAGGGCATTACCGGGAGGACGATAGGGGAAAATGTCTGCCCCTTTGAAACGTTCGAACCTATTTTAATGACATTTTGAACATAGATATATCTACATCTAAGAAGTCGCATAAAATATTTTTAAAACTAGGATCAGGTGGGCTATAGGGTAAACTGCTGCCCCCAAATCCTTTAATCCGACTTTAATGAAATTTGGGACATAGATAGATCTGCTTCTAAAAATTTACATAAGCTCTGTTAATTTTCAGAACTAGGACCGGGAGGGCCATATGGGGGAAAATGTGTGCCCCAAAAACTTTCAAACCAATGTTAGTGAAACTTAGAACTTAGATAGAACTGCATCTTAAAATTCACATAGGCTATGTAGTTTTTCAAAACTAGAATCAGGAGGGTGATAGCGCAGAAATGTCTGCCCATCCGAAACGTTCAAACCGATTTTAATGAAATTCAGAACATAAAAACTCACAAAATGACCATAGAAATTTTCTAAACTAGGACCAGGAGGAATTAAGGGGACGTATTCTGAGTCTCAACTCGATTTTGGTGAAAAACCTTGAAATCAATTTTAATGAAATTTAAAGAATACATATCCCTCCATTCAGAAAAAGACATAATCTATGTATACATATGTATGCCTTTTGAAATATGTGTACATATATAAGTTTTTTGTAAGCAACCTAAGCTAGAAATAAAGTTAACTGGCAAATATTTGATTTGGAGAAAAAAGGACAAATTAAAAGAACAATTTCTTTTATAAAAACAATAGTTTAATATTTACTAATAAAATAATCAAAAAGTTTTTCATTTATATTTACTGGTTACACATTTTTGGGCAAATATTTGCCAACTGTAATCATACCTTAAAGAAGCTTTGGCGATAAAATGAGTAAATGTTCAAACAGCGGCAGAAAATCTGATCTAATCTAGTACAAAATCGCCGTAGTCGTAGTCGAGCTACGACATTCGTAATTAAGACCATTGATTTGGAAAGTTACACCCTTGAAATGATCATGAAATTATAAATTAAAGCTTTAAGGCAATTTTAAATTAAAGTAGTTTTTAGGGAAGTATTCGTGCTCTTAGACCAAAATAGAAATGCATATATGAGATTCATATATAAATAAGTATCCAATTCAAAAAGAAGCAAATGGAAACCTACTTAAAAGTTGTTGTTTTGATCTTTATATGCACAATTTCCATAATTGAAAAATTAAAACACCTGTTTAAATATATCGCTCGGCAGAAAACTGAACAACTAATAACAGCCTTTAAAGCTTCATTTTTAATAATTAATTTATACTTCTAATATGTTTTATTGAAATAATCAATATCAATTTGCATGTCAAACCTTAATTTTGTTTATAATCAGCGATACAAAAAAAAGCGCAAGTCCCCAGGTGCAGAGCACAATGGGTACCACTTACTAACTCATGACATCAACAAAGACAAATATTTTGATATAAAGAAAAAGAATTAATATATAAATATTTACAGATATTGTAGTACACTTTATTAATGCATATTGAGGCAAATTTTTCTGGATGTGCAAGAGTAATTCTCTATTCCGGAAAAGCGAAACTGTTAAATTTTTGTCAATTACAGAATCATTCTAATATATAATAGTAGTGCATCGAATGTTGGCTTCTTAATGATCTATCGTTTATGGCTTATCAGCATAGACCAGATATATATATCGCATATACCTACAAAAATTGGTCTAATGGTGCCAAATCACACGAATGATGTGGCCAATTCACAATTCCATTTCTTAAAATTTGATCACCAAACATTTGACGCAACAAAGTGATGGTTTGAAGCGCTGTATTTCATGTTAGCTATCTTGTTGAAACAATTTATACTCCAAATGATTTGTAATATGTGAAATAAGCAAATCACGAATAATTTGCCGACAGCGTTCGTCATTAACGGTAATGTTTGCACCGGTTTCAGAGACAAATGGACCCATGATGTCTTCGGCATGTAAGCCGCTCCAAACAGTGATTTTTCCGGGATGAAATGAAGTCTCCATAGTCTCATGATGATGGTGATCTCCCAAAAAACGACAATTCTTACTTTTACATACCTGTTAAGCTAGAAGTTAGCCTCATCGCTGAAGATGATTGAACTAAACAAAATCTGCTTAAGCTTACAGTTTATTCTCAGCCCTTTTATCAAACACGCGACGTATATGTGAAGCGCAAAATAGAAAGGGACCTAAGGGTAAAAACCGGTTTTGTTCAGGAGAGCCATTTTAAAGATTTAAATACGCGTATCTTTGGTGTACCATCACTGAGCGTGTTGGTATTGGTCTCATTTGAAAGCGACACATCTCATGACGTCAGGAACGTGTTGGTCAACCTTGAAAACGCGCGTAGGTCGTCCCTACCTCTTGTTTTGTGTAGTTGGTTTTTACTGTTTTCTACCTAGCGCGCTGTTTCCATGAGTTTGATATCAATTTTGCTCGCGTTTTTTCGAATCCAGGTTTATTTTCTGAAATAATTAATTGTGAATTATAATAAATACTCATTTATAATTCTTTTAAATCGTGAATATCACTCTGTTAGTACGAAAATTATTTCACATAACCTTAGAATCGTCGACTTCAATTTCATAAAACGCGCATATCTCTGGGAGGGAACACTTTTGGGGCATGGGATCGGTCTCGTTCGATGCTCAGATGTTGTCCACATCAAAAAAAAAAATGAAAATTTATTTGTTTTACCCTTAGGTCCATTTCTCTATGCGCTGTCACATATGATGATCTCCTCGCCTTAATTCTTGCACTAGCTGGGTAAACATTAAAACATAATTGTGGCCACTTTTCGAGCAATATGGGTTTATTATAGTCGTCATAATCGAGCTAGTGTACAGGGAATTGGCAAGATCACAACGAAATTTACAGAGACTAAAAGCGTTAAAGATGTGGCCAGGCCTCATCTCGCACTGACTTTTTTTGCCTGCAATTGAAGACTATGAACTCGACAATATGTGATATCAAGAAGACGGTACTACGAGCCACATAATACGACTGATTTTATTTTTATTGCAAAACGCGCAATTTAACATTTTGATCATGCGGGTAAGCTTTTTTATAAAGCTACGCCGAAGACCGTGTCTACGCAGATAATCACATAGCATTTGTCAAGTTATCGCTGCGATACCGCACGAAATGTACCAAAAAAGTAGTCGAAAACTACCTCAAAAGGATCGACTCATTTAAATGGCATTGTATTTCGAGCATAGTGGCAATGTCCAAGAATTATAATGAAATAAAAGCTTAGTCGAAACCAAAGCTTTAAGGTTCAAGCAGACGTGCCATAACCATAACCATAACCATAACCATAGAAAACAGCAGTTCGAACCATACTTATGGGCAACACTGTATTTGATTATATGTCACTCGCCATAACGCCATCGCCATTACCATATAAACCAATTGAATTTTGGTTTGGTTATGGCTATGGATTTATGGCTATGGCACGTCTAATTTAAGCCTTATGTGTATTTTATTTTACTTTACTTTTGAAGCCAAAAATAAAGTATTTTTTAAACAATCAAAAGTAGCTCGCAGCAATGATGCCACTACAAAAAAATATATTCCCCCTTATTGCGAATGACATCGTCGACGTCACATCAAGACGACAGTAACAATTGGCACACTTGTCTACTGTCTGTCGACAACAATTGACTGCTATTAGTATGTATGCTCTGTTAATTTTTAAAGCCTTAGAAATTAGTAACAGATGTCAATAAGAGCCAATTGTCGCCGATAAAGAGCAGACAAGTGACAATATGTTCTGTCGTTTCGACGCCATTAGGGGTATTGCAATAATGAAAACTCATTTTATAGTCATAGCTGCCAATAAATATAGAAAAATTTTTTGGAAGTTATATTGTTGATAGGAAGTTTACTGTTGTTGAAGGAGACATCATGAGTGTGCCCGAATCTATATCTTCCGGTGTACCACAGGGTAGTATTCGGGGGCCAGTCTTGTATTTAATATATACTTGCGATATGCCTGTGAGCAATAATATAGACTCCTCTACATTTGCGGATGATACAGCCTGTATGAGTATGCACGAAAGTCCTTATGAGGCATCCCGCAATCTACAGGAACGTATTACTCAGCTGGAAACATGGTTGAACTTATGGAGAATTAAAGTAAATGAACAAAAGTGTGTTCATATAACGTTTACCCTAAGAAAAGATACCTGTTCCCCCATTCGAATCAACAATCAAAATATTTCTTAACATTCTCAAGTGAAATACCTTGGCATACACCTTGATCGAAGGCTTACATGGAAACATCATATTGACTCTAAACTAATTCAAATGAAACTTCAGTTAACTCAAATACATTGAGTGATTGGCAGAAATTCAACACTCTACTACTCTAGACTGCAAACTTTTGATATACAAGTCGCTTTTGAAGCCAATATGGTGCCACGGAATTCAGCTATGGGGCACTGCTTCAGCTTCAAATGTGGAGAGAATCCAACGACGGCAAAATAAAATTTTACCGTTAATAACATCGGATACATGGTACATCAAAAATTCAAATATACATCGTGATTTAAATATGCCACTAGTGACTGAAGAAATCGCAAAATACGCAGGCAAATATTTAACAAAACTCGAGTCACATCCTAATCCGCTTGCTCGTAATATCTTGAACTTTACTGGACACATCCGCTTAAAAAAGAGGGACACAAGGACTCTAATACTCTGCACCCCAAATGATACTTCTTGAAAATAATTATTGTGCTTAATACGAAATTTATGTATTATGTCCGATACTGGTCGGGCCTAATTATTATATTTAGATTTAAGATTTGAATACTTATTGTTAATTCATATTTGAAGATACAATAAATAAATATATGTGTGTATAAAAAAAAAAAACTTTATAGTTCAGTTTTGCTAAACTTAGGTCGAGTATACACTAAGGCATTTTGTGACATCGCGATAGTAAATACTGGTGACAACGTTTGCCATTTCCTATGTTGTGTGGCATTGCTTTCCATATAAAAACCATATTGGGAACGGCGTTTCACACATTTTGAAATTGACACCTCAAAATGACAACACAAGAAATGCCATATGTGTACTATCCGATACTTTATAGCAAAGTTAAAATAATTAAAGGAATTGTCATAATTATAATATTTTTTTCTTAAGCTTAAAGATCGAATCTGTTGATGTTTGTGGAGAATGTCTTACTTAATATATTCAGATCTCTCAATAATCTTATAAATAATGTTTATGAGAATTTAAATTGGCTCGAAATTTTTTTCTTTTGTCTTAAAAAGCCAAAAAATGTTACCGCCACAAGTGGTAAGACAACATGAATGTTGCAATCCAAAAATAAAAATATAATAATAGTGTCAATTAGTAAGTCAGTTAGTTTTTTCCATTGTATGGATTAGTGTACATGATTGTTGTTGTTGTTGTTGACGAATGCAAAAGTTGTTGCTGTGGCTAGTGATGCAACAAAAATGCTTTCAGCCCTATTCTGGCAACAAAGTTGAGTTTGGCATGAACATTGAAACAAATAATTAAATTTAATTAAGCCAGAAGAAAATGTTTATAGCAAATGCGAAAGAATTCATAAGAAATCAAACAAGTGTTTGCTCGCGAAATTTGCAATGGGGCTGGTTGATGAAGACGGCATACAACACTGCAACAAGTAGTTTATGCACATACGAGTACCATAGTGCAACAGAAGACCCAGTGGCATGAGGAAACTAAATACTTTTCCTTTTAATCGTTTATTTAATTTTTTTTCCACATGAAAATTGTAAGAGTATAAATAAAATTTTCCTGTTCGTCTGGTATTTTGTAACATTATTGACAATTATGTTTGTGTCTTAATGTTTTTTTGGTACCGTAATTTATTGTGGCTGCCTCAAGTTTTTGGTTGCATAGTTTCGCTGAATATTATATTAAATGTTTGAGGTGTTTTTGCTTAGGTCCATGCAGCAGATTTTTACTTCTTTTTTTGCTATCCACATCTTTGAAATACAAAATTCCGCAAGCGACATTGTTAGCAGCTTCATTCACTAAATAACAACTACAAGTTTTTTGCAAAAATAATTTTAGATTTTCATAAAAATGATACTTTTTTAAGTTTTGGTTAATGCAGATGTGCATTTATCCGCCATGAGAAATCAATAATTAGATGTGGTACGGTCACGACTGGAAATTATTTTGTTATCAAGAGCCAAATTTGCTTTAAATGGAAGCATGAGGAAAGGAATGTATTGAATTACTTGTAATCAGTCCAGCGAAAATTTAATAAAAGTTATTAAAAATCGCAAATTTTTTTTATTCAATTGCAATTTGCAATTAGAGATGGGCGCGTGTCATGTTTTTTTTAGTGAAGAGAACATAAAGTGTTTGTTGCAGAAAATCTCATTTCATGAGTGGTAGGGCCGTGGCGTGTTGAGCGCGAATTGCCAAGAAAGAAAGAATGATACATAAGTATATAATAATTGAACTAGAGTGAATTTTAATCAGGAATAATTTCTTAATCGGGCTTAAGTTCAGTATTTTCAATTATTATTGAATAAAATATTTTTATTAAATAATTTGATTTTCTAAGGAAAAGAAGAAAAATTAAACTAGACTTTTTAGCTGGAGTGAAATGCAAATTTTTCTGTGCAGCTACGCACTTCATCAGCACCCTTGTCTATCTAATTGGGCAGAGATTGTTATTAATATGCTATTTAACCTGAATTTTTAATGAAATTAAATCTGTGGCAATGAGGAACAAGTGCTTAGGTCTTATTTTACTGTTTCGCTGGAGAGCTCTTTAAGCGTTCAAGTCGATTTTCAGAAATTTACAGTTAAAATGGGAAATTCTCTTTTAGCAACTGTTTTTTTAAGCAAACATCGTTCTACACACTATAAGCAACAAATTTGAGTTGAAATATAACAAAGCATAGCCTAAATTAAAATATTATTATAAATGATATTAGAAGTCTAAAAGAGATAATTCACAAGTCATAGTGCTATAACTTCCTGAATTTAATATTTTGTAAGTGCCTCTTATGCTTAACAATATGTACTTATTTGTATATAAAAAATTAATTTTTTGTATTTAGAACATTTTTCGCGTGTGTGTTTCGTATTCTGGTCGTATCGTGTTGGTAAAATTCGTCACGCACCCATATCTACTTGCAAACACAATGTATTTACTTGAATTTAAGTTTTTTTGTCTAGTTTGGAAAGTTATACATACACCTGCAATGTGTTTGGACAACTTTTTTTTACGTTGTAACTCACAATTGGCAACACTGACGTTTTAACAATTTTCACTTTATTTCCGTTTAGTTGTACTATCGATTTATTTTGTATAGATTCTGGGTAAAAAGATACCCATGTGTAATTTTAAATGATACCAATGATACACGCAAAGAAAAGATATGGTTGTAAAATGGTTGAGAAAACAATATTATGTTCTCTGAAACAAATGTGTGGTCGTTGAAAACTAGTTATTGTTATTTTAAACATTAATTTCGTTACGATAAACACAGTAATGTTTGAATTTAATAATTACATTGTTATATTCATAGAAAGTGCGATATGGTTAGAAGTTTAACAATTCAGTTTTGTTAAAAATGTATGACTACAATATAATTTGTTAAATTTTTAAAAAAATCTTGTTCAGAAACATCTTCCGTCAGTTCAGTGTTTCGATTGTAAACTATCGGTAGTGCACGCGTGGTGTTAAATAAATAAAAAAAAAACTATAAACAAAAGGGTAGATAAATAAAAATAATATGTACATATGTATGTATGTATATCTCTTTATACAGATATGTCTGTATTTCGTGTATACACGTTTATGTAAGTATACATTTCTATACACACATACATACATTTTCTTTCAACAATATTAATTTATTTTTATATCGGACTTACTCACAGCTATTTTAAACAACAGATTTGCCAATATATGATTAAAAAACAAAATATTATTATTATATAAAATAATACTATGGTCATATTTAACAATATTATTATAATATTAGAACATGGTATGGTAAGTCTCAATTATATTTTAGTCGCATCTAACAATAGTGTTGTCATATTTACAATACTAAGATTAGGTATAACAAAGTTAAATGTTTTTGTGGATAATATTATTATTAACTCAGAAAATAATATTATTTAAACTTTGCTTTTACATTGACAATAATATGATTTGACTGCAACCATATAATTCAATCATAGTATGTTGCTGTTTGATTATGGTTACCTTAACCATATATTTTCTTTGCGTGTACCCACGAGAAAGATGCTGATTAGCCATTAATGAAAATGTTCACATTGCAAGTCAATGCAATTGAAACTTATGAATTTTATTTTATTTTAGATCAGGTTAATTTGAATAGATTGAACGCCTCTACGTTACACAAGAAACGTTTCCCTATTAATATTGATTCCATAGTGAGAAAACAGTGTGAGTAAATTCTTTAAAAATTAAAAGAAATTTTGTTTTATTCGATATATCTTGCCGCAAAACAACTGTTATTAGTTTTAATGGATTAAATTTCATTGAATGAATAAACTTTATCGTTAATGCAAAGAAATATATCATATCTGGAATGGATATTTATCGCCTTATAAGTTTTTAAATTTTATAACATGGACATTTTCATAATGTCGAATGTGACCTTCGTATACATTTGAAGTGAGAAAGGTTAAAATTAAACAGATTTTTATTCTGGCAATATACATACAAGGGCATTTCCCTTTTCTTATAACATAAATTTATAATATATGTATAAATTGGTTTGTATATTTTTATCCAAGCAATGATGAGATGTGAAAATAAATTAAATGATTGATAGTTTGAGTTAATTAAAATTTTAATAAATTTTATATAGACTTCGGAAATGTTAAGAATTTTATTGGCCCAATAAAAATTAGGTTACCAAAGAGCTTTAATTAAATAAATTCAGTAAAGTTGGACTTCGACTTGCACACGAACGGTTCCGCACGGACACTATGTACATACATATGTACTATATATACGAACCTATATACTATACTATACGAACCTTAACCGACATAATCGAATATCTTATTTTATGCAGATAGTTTTTAAAAATTTTACTTTGTTTGACGATTTTTTTACTTTTGACAATTTTTTTTTTTCGTTTTTGACGATTTTTTTAGTTTCAGCGATATTTTTTAATTTTGCATTTATTTTTCCTTTTTGGAGTTTTTTTAGTTTTGTGATTTTTTTTAGTTTCTTGGCCATCTTTTTACTTTTGGTGATTTTGTTCATTTGCGCAATTTATTTTATTTTCGGTGATATTTTTAATTTAAGGGTTTTTTTGGCGACTTTCGATTCGGTTTTTTTCTAACTTTGGGATTTTTAGTTAGCGTTTTTGTAAATTTCACAATTTTGCCACTTACGGTTTTCATGTAACAGCAAGTTGTCAAAATTACATTAACTGATAGAATACCCTTTCATTTTGATTTTCTAAATTGCAGACACTGTTGACAGAAAATTATACCAAAAATCTGCAAAAATTGGCTAAAAAATCTAAAAAATCTGCAAAATAATTTATAAAAATCTGCACAAAATCTGCAACAATAACAACACATTCGGAATTGTTTTTCATTTTGTTTTCGAATTAACATAAGATATCTTGCTATACAAAAACATATGCTGATATTACAAATTGCTTAATAAAAATAAACATTAACAAAAGGCTAGGGACAAATACAGTATGTCAAGAAAATGTTTTGACATAGTTAAAATCGTTATAAATTTTGATTTTTATCATAAATATTTTTATTTTTCTTTGCATTATGAAATTTTTGGTTATGGATTTCATTTTATTTACATTTAAGTGAAAAAATAGTAGTAAGTTATACGCAAAATTAAAAAGAGAGAGCATAAAAATTACATGAAAGCTAAAAAAACTCAAAAATTTATCTGTCAAGAAAATGTTTTTACATCCTTGTATTATATAGTAAGAAAATAGGAAAGATTTTAAGGTGTACAAAAATAATTTTTTTTTGCTCCATTGGTATTAAATCGGCTTGTAAGACGACTTCTCATGGAAAAAAATTTTCTTTTCCAAATATTCCGCCGAAATTTCTCATATTCCCCTCGTATTACTGTTTTAAACTCCATTTACTTCTTGAAATACCCTTTGGAAATACTATTTTTCAAATAAACCCATAATTTTTGAATAGGGTATAGATCTGGACCTTGAGATGGAGTATCCACAACCTTACCGCAATTGAAAGGACACCATGTTCTTACCCAAAGTGCCTCATGTTTGAGGTCAATACATTAATAAAAATTTAAAACTTCCATATTTACCAGCTATAAAGCCAACCTTACTCGCGCTGTCAACGAAAAACCATTTCAACGTATTGATGCACCACTCACACAGTTTCCCATGAGACAAAGACAATTGCTCAAAAGAATCCACTGTACTTCAATAAATGGTCGGAAATTCCCGCTTTCTAGAGGGTAGCCCAAACATCAACAATTGTCTTTTGTGATAACGCATACTTACCAGCTTGATGGCTTCTACGATAATGTGATTTTCGGCGACGAAACCAAACTTCTGCTTTATTAGAATGATGGATCTAACAAAGTATGGAGGAAAAAAAATCTTTAAAAATATTGGAAAGTGAAACCGTAAACCCATCTGTAAAACTTAAAAAAGGTTGGTTGATGGATTGGAGGTATATATACATACATATGTACATATGTATATATATGGTGTAAAACGTGGGATAAATTTGCTTTATTGAGAACACCATGAATGCGGGGCAGTGCCTTAATATATTGAAGCATTTTTTTGGATGACAGCTCGAGTAAATTTGGGTTTATTGCTGGAAAACATGCAAGTTTCCAGTTGTTATCAATCTAATGACACCAAACACAAGGCACTTTCGGTAAGAGCATGGTGTCTTTTCAATTGCGGCAAAGTTGTGGATACTCCATCTCAAGGTCCAGATCTATGCCCTATTCAAAATTTATGGATTTATTTGAAAAATAGTATTTCCAAAGGGTATTTCGAGAACTAAATGGAGTTTAAAACAGTAATACGAGGGGAACATGAGAAATTTCAGCGGAATATTTGGCAAAAAAAAATTTTTTACATAAGAAGTCGTCTTAAAGCCAATTTAATACCTTAAATACCTTAGCTTAAAACACCCGTTGAGTTTAAACCACCTCTGCGCACATCTACCGGAGGTTGGGCAAGAAGCGATACTGAAAAAGGTAACATATTTGCTGCCCATTTAAAATACGTATTTACCCGAAACACATGTACTGGTTTAATTGATTTGCCAAATGTAGTCGCTCTACCCCTTCAACAAATAAAGTTTAAGACGCGTGATGTGCAAAAACTAATTTCTGAACTCAACCCAAAGAAAGTTCCGGGTTTTGATGGAATTAGTAACCAGATGCTAATAAAGTTGCCTCGTATTGCAATTAGAATACTGTTATTTATTTTTAACGCCATTTTACGACTGCAGTATTATCCAAATAGCTGGAAGCTTGCCAAAGTTAAAATGATTCCAAGGCCGGGCAAAGACCTTACCAAGGCTGAGTCATACAGGCCAATAAGTCTCCTATCAACAATGTCAAAGCTTTTCGAAAAACTGCTCATGACAAAATTGTCCCCAATTCTAGTTAATAGTGGGTGCATACCGGACCATCAATTTGGTTTTAGAAGTCAGCATAGCACCATTGAACAAACTCATAGATTGGTCCAATTTATAAGAAGAACATTTGAAGAAAAGAAGTATTGTTCTGCGCTGTTTATCGACGTTTCTCAAAGTTTGATAAAGTGTGGCATGAAGGCCTAATTTTAAAATTAAAAACATACCTGCCAATAAACGTTGTAAGTCTTTTGAAAAGTTACATTACTGCCCGGAAGTTCACTGTTGTGGAAGGAGACTTTATGAGCATGCCTGAAACTATCTCATCCGGTGTGCCACAGGGGAGTATACTGGGACCAGTTTTGTATTTAATTTATACTTGTGATATGCCTCTGAGCAGCAATATCCACACTTCCACATTTGCTGATGATACAGCCTGCCTTAGTATGCATGAAAATCCTTACGAGGCATCCCGATATCTTCAAGAACACATTACCCTGCTGGAACTATGGTTAAACTTATGGAGAATTAAGGTAAACGAACAAAAGTGTGTTCAAGTAACATATACATTACGAAGAGATACGTGTTTACCCATTCGGATTAACAATCAAGTTGTCCCTCAACATACTCATGTGAAATATCTTGGTATACACCTTGATCGACGGCTTACTTGGAAACACCACATTGACTCTAAGTTAACCCAAATGAAATTAAAATTAACTCAGGTACATTGGCTGATTGGTAGAAATTCAACCCTCAGTCTAGATTGCAAACTTTTGATATACAAGTCACTTTTGAAACCGATATGGTGCTACGGAATTCAACTATGGGGCACTGCTTCAGCTTCCAATGTCGAGAGAATCCAACGAAGGCAAAATAAAATTTTGCGATTAATAACATCGGCTCCATGGTATATAAAAAATTCAAATATACATCGTGACTTAAATATGCCACTAGTGACTGAATCCTAATCCGCTTGCTCGTAATATTTTGAACTTTACTGGACACATCCGCCTAAAAAAGAGGGATACAAGGGCTCTTATACTCAACACTCCAGATGGGACTAACTGAAAATAATTTTTATTTTTTATTTATTTTTTCTTCCTTTTGTTTATCACTACTTAAATATGTATTATTTATAACTATCTCTAAATTTATGTCC
The DNA here is from genome assembly GCA_944452675.1 of Tachina lurida. Taxonomy (NCBI): domain Eukaryota; kingdom Metazoa; phylum Arthropoda; class Insecta; order Diptera; family Tachinidae; genus Tachina; species Tachina lurida. The sequence goes on from OX101752.1 coordinate 57,183,562, forward strand.
GACAGTGGTCGGGCCTAATAATTATTTTTTAGATTTCAGATTTGAATACTTATTGTTAGTTCATATAGGTAGATACAATAAATAAATATCATGTATTATATAAAAAAAAAAAAAAAATTTTAATACCAATGGAGCAAAAAAAAAATTATTTTTGTACACCTTAAAATCTTTCCTATTTTCTTACTATATAATACAAGGATGTAAAAACATTTTCTTGACAGATAAATTTTTGAGTTTTTTTTAGCTTTCATGTAATTTTTATGCTCTCACTTTTTAATTTTGCGTATAACTTACTACTATTTGTTCACTTAAATGTAAATAAAATGAAATCCATAACCAAAAATTTCATAATGCAAAGAAAAATAAAAATATTTATGATAAAAATCAAAATTTATAACGATTTTATCTATGTAAAAACATTTTCTTGACATACTGTATATCATTTAAGAGCTGATAGCTGATTTTTGTTTAGTTTGCTTTGAAATTTCATTACGTGTGCAAATTGTTGAAATTTTTAATCAAAATAATTGTTCCATTCGTCAAACTCATCGTGCTCTACTTTCATTTTATGGTGTGCATAATCATCCTTCAGAGCGGCTAATTCAAAGAAGAACAGATCGTTTTTGGACCATATTTAGTGTTACCGATAATGTGCATCCCGTGAGACGCTGAACAGTGCGCACTGAGGAAGCTGTAGCCGCTGTGCAGGAAAGCATTGAAGATGATCCTAATCAATCAATCAACTGGGGTTTTGTCCTTCCACTTTATGTAAGCTTTTACGAAATGATCTTGTCTCAAAAGCTTTAAAGCTTCAACTTGTGTAGGAATTAAAGCCAAACGACTATCGTATGAGCAGCCAATTTGGAAAACGGGTTGAAGCACAAATGGATATTGATTTTGAATTTACGTTCTAAATTTTATTTTCCGATAAAGCCCATTTCTAAATGAATGGGTACGTAAATAAGCAGAATTGTCGCATTTGGAGTGAAGAGAATCCACGCGCTTTTGTCGAAACACCATTACATCCACAGAAAATTACTATTTGGTGCACTTTATGGGCTGGCGGGAGTAATTGGCCCATATGTCTTTAAAAACGATGATGGGCAGAATGTTACTGTCAATGGTGAAAGGTATAGGAACATGATTCAAATTTGTTTTTTACCACAATTACGTGGAATTAATTTTGCTGATATGTGGTTCCAAACGGACGGAGTCACATGCTAAAGAAACTTTCGATGAAAAAATAATTTCATGTAGTGGCCCAATTAATTGGCCACCAAGATCGTGTGATTTAATCCCATTGCATTATTTTCTTTGGAGTTATGTTAAGTCACTTATCTACGTCGAAGATCCACAAGCAATTGAACACCTGGAAATCAACATTCGAAGAGTTATCGGCGAAATACAGCCGCAAATGCTGCGAACAATTTTTGAAAATTGGTGTTCCAGATTGCGCCTTCTACGCGTCAGCTGTGACGGCAAGATGACAGAAATCATATTTAAACATTAATTTCATAAAGTTTTCTTGCCAATAAAACCCGTTTCATTGATATTAAATATATATTTCCTTGTTTTATTATGATTTTAAATATCTTTGCACAGATTTGTTAGTTTTTTTGACATTGTTATATTGGTGGTAGGGTTACTGCAAAATTAAAACGTTAAAAACGACTTATTTGTTACTGTTTCTTATGTGTATGTTTCTGATAGTAAAACCATGGTTATTTCTTTTACGGAGTAAAGAAAAACAGAAAAGAAAATCAGAAAATCTGCAATTTAGCAGTAAAAATCTGCAAATCTCACTTTATAATTTTTCCAATGAAAAATCAGGAAAATGCAGAGAAATCTGCAGATCTGGCAACAGTGATTGCAGTGTTAATTGATATAGTCGGTATAAAATACACTTACTTTTTAAAATTTCAAGTTTCAATATTTTTCGTTGCTCATTTTAGAACACCCTTTAGTTATTAGCTGCCATATAATTGTTGTTGTAGCGGATAAAGTTGTACATATTAGGTTTGTTCATTTACTAAAAATGGTTACGAATTTGTAACAATTGTTACTGGAAAGTGTTCATCAACTCGAAAAAGTTTGCAAGAAAAGAGAGAGAAAAAAATTGAGAGATAAAAAAATTCTTACAAATTATTACTAGTAAAAATTTTACTAGCAAGAATTAAGTATAATTTAATTAATGTGTCATATAGGAACCGCTAAGTATTTCTATCCTTTTACCAATGCAATGAATCAGTCCTCCATTAGGATTAAATTAATAGGTCTGCAAAAACCGGAAGTGCTTTTTTTCAGGTCTATCGAAATCATTATTGATAGTAAAAATATCACATGTTTGTAAATCATAAGCATTACAACAATTAGATCAAGTCGTTCGAAACAAATTAAAATGCTAATGACAATCAAATGCAAACTGCAATTACGACAAATATCAACTGTGTAATTCTAATTGCATTTAATGCAAACAAATATTATAATTTATACGCTCTACACAAATCTAACAGCAAATGGCTGAGAACAACAATAACAATAACGAAGGCGCCTGCCTCCCTACCTGCCTGCCTGCCTGTAAGACAAAAGCCTCACTTTTAAAATGGGTCATTTTCGAATGCAGTCATTACGTTGCATTTAGAACTCAAACTCAATTTTTATAACAAATGTCTACGAACATTTCAAATCATGCGTGCCAGGAGAGTGGCTGCAAAAATTATGTTCAACAAGGAACTAATCAATTAATATCGAATTATTTATTAAAACAATTATTTTCTATGCAATTAATTAACTTAATTGCATTTGATTTGTACTTAACAAATAAATTATCTTGAAGTTTTTGACATAAATTAATCTTAAGCCGTCTTAAGGTCATTTTGTGTCTGACTATTTTCCTAAAACTAGTGTGCGTCAAAGTGATAGGGTTAGTTTGGTAGTAGATACAATAAAAGAAAGTCAATAGGTGCCAGCAAAGTTTTTAAAATTTAAGTGCCCTGGAGAAGATCAAGCAAACTCATCAATCTCAAGGTCGTGTTTCTTCGGCTGGACGTCTGTATGTATGTGTTGTAAGCAATATTTGATGAAAATCAAAGCATTTTGATTGTTTTATTTGACGTCTCATTATTTTATCGTCTCCAACTCTGATTAAATTTCAGTTTCTTAGTGATTCTTGCTAATGATGGAGAAGTGTGTGGAGGAAAAAAATGTTATATTGCACTACAAAGTCCAAATACAAATGGTGATCTTTTAAGGCGACAAGCTCACGACGCGTCGCATATGCACTGATGGAGGGGTGTATTTGACCGTATCCAGGGCACTTTATGCCAAATTATCAATTAAGTCTCTATGGTTTGATTATGGCATCAGATTTCAATGTCAATGGCATGCCATAAAACTCAACAGCACTGGGGTATAATCGTCGTTTTCGATAACGAGCTGATTCGATCGCATTTTTCAGTTCGCTGTGGAACAATGAAATAATATGGTGCAATATGGAATAACATAATCTTAAACTGAAAAAACGTTATCGATTAGACCGCTGAGATCTTCAGTCCCAAGTTAATTATTTCAGCAAGATTGTTCATAACGTTGGCCTTTTTAAACAGTAATAATTTTGACAATATTTAATTCGCGTTCAATAAAATGTAAAACCAAAAAAATTTCGCGCTGATATCAAACGCTAAAATTACACCGAATCCAATTTTTAAGCTATTTAACAAATTTAGGCATTCGTTGCCAACAATCCCTAAAACGACTTTATAGCATTTTAGCTATGGCTAGACTTATGCCTTAGAGTACTAACGAATAAGGCTGATGATCACACCGCACACGATCATATTTCTTCACCAATCTCCCCAGTTCTATGAGTTTCGAATATTTCACTAAGAACTGAATACCTAATCGTTTAAAATACTTCACCAAAGTAATAAATTTATATGGAAGACAAGAATAACCAAAAATAAAGGCAGCATTTTAATCCTCTGAAAGAGAAAGAAATAATTTTTATATTCATTTTGAAATGAAATTTGATTTGGAAGGACTATACAATCATGTCATAAAATTCCTTCAATGATACAGATAAATAAGTTTTTTGGCTTCAGAAAGAAAGAAAAAAAATAATTTGTAAGTGGCGACTAAATCAAAAGAGATTGTAATTATTTCCACAAACAAATACTTTACCAATTGAATCTCTGAGTGTAGTCACTGATATATAGAAGTTTTCAAGTTAAAATAGAATACGAGAATTGTTTGTGCTAAAACTTTGTAAAATACAAAAAATCATTCCCTTTTCACAATTACTGAACATCATTATTATTTAATTATTCATGGCCCAAGTTAACATATTTCTTGAATAATATATAATTGGGGAATTCAAAGGGTAGTCTTAAGTGTCGTAATGTCTTAATATTTTAAGATAGTTTAAAAAAATTGTTGTTGTGTCTCAAACAAAAAGTCATAAAATAATAAGACAACTCGTAGTAATGTGAGAGAGTTTACCAAAGGAGTTGAGAGAGAGAGGGAGAGAGTGAGCTAGGGTGCTAAAGCGAAAATACAAATAAGTGCAATATTTATAATTGTAAATCACAGCAGTCATATTTTCTGGTGTTATTATATTCAAATATATTAATGTATCAGTCGTTAAGCAGCTCTGGGCTGAAGAACAGCTTTCGCGTCATCGTAATTATTTCTTAAGTGCGGTCAGGCTTTAGTGTGTTGTTTGGCCTTCGAAAATTTTTCGTCTCGCTCGCACTGGTTGACTGATCTGCTACGGATAATCGTATAATCTGGCGGTTCTTTTGTGGAATTTCATTGACAACCACGTTGCTACTTCCTATGTGAAGGCATAGGTCGTGTTTAGTTAGTAACAAAAACTTTTTAAAATACTGTTAATAAAATATTGGGCATATGGTCTAGTTACTCCGCCCATATTTGTGCAACAACAACAACAAAATAAATTTGTAAAGTATGAAATGAATAAATAAATAAATATTAATTTATGACTACCATTTGAATACCCCAAATATATTTTACTGAACATAATTTGCCAAATGCTTTTTGTTTGTTTTTTCTACAACTCTTGAATTTTCGAGCTTATCACTTTTCAGCGCATCGCATGAACACATGTTCACTTTAAAAAAAAAATCATTTAAAATTTAGGAAAAAGGAAATCAAGTAATCAAACTTAATAGTATTTTATAAGTGTTATTAATCAGGGCATTTTATTAAAACTTTATTTATTTGCTGTTTTGTTTTCATGTAATTTTACAATATTTATGTTTTTGTTTGTTTTCGCATTAAGGTGTGAGACCTTCGTGTAAATAAATTGTCGATACAATCGCTAAAATAAATTAATCTAGATAAATTAAAAGTAAAATAAATTGTTTAATACAAAACTAATAAGCGGTTAATATGATATTTGAAAGGCAAGATTTCTTGTTAAAACAGTTTATATGCGAAAGTTTTATCTACAAATTGATTTAAATTATTTAGTATTTGAAACAAATTATCCTTTACATATCTTCTTGATTAATAACCTTGATTTATTTTAATAAAATTTTTATTGATAATTAACTAGTACCTAATTTCATAAAAAAAAATTCATGAAATTTTTTTCATTTCTTCCATAGCGATGCGATTAGCAAATAGAAAAAGTGTCGTGCAACAAATTTCATGAAAAAAAAACCCATAGTCAGGTATAAATATCGTAAAATACAATATTTTTTAGTTAGTTTTATTATTATTGTTGTTCGAACTTCATTTGTTTCTATATTTATGATTTTGATGAGGCTAAAGTTCGTATCGCTTTGTAAGCCAAATTACATGTGAACAAATAACACCAAAGTTAGTTGTAAGCAGTGTTGTCAGATATGGCGATATCTCGCCAAACGTGGCGACAAAAATTTGTTTTTGGCGATGAAAATTTTGAAATGGCGATTGGCGATTTACTTGGCGATAATTGAACTCCTTGGCGATATTTTTGGCTATATTTTTACGTTTTCAATAACATAGAATAATGTTAAAAATATGAAATTTTTTATATAAGCAATTTCTTCTCCAACATAAAATATTTCGTGCAAAAAACTCTAAATGTTGTGACTCTTTATTTCAAACAAAAATTTTCTGAAACTCAAGAAGTTAAAAAAAATATGGACCAAAAAATCTCATTTGGTATTTATAAAACATAGTGGGGAAAACTTGCTTTTATAAATTGGAACCAACATTTTGGTAATGAAGCAGAAATAAAGGCTGCAAAAGTTATTACCTAAATTGTATGATTACGATGATGCTCTGGCTAGTGCTGGGATACTATCGATATTTTCTACTATCGATATCTATCGATAGTACAAATTTCACTATCGATACTATCGATATTACTATCGACGAAATGATTGTACTTGAGAGAGAAAAATATAACTAATTTTTCATCAGGTCACAGTTAGTTTTTTATCACTTTATTAAAAGTTTATAGTCTTTTTGTTTTAAATGTATGAATGTATCTACGAACGTTATATTAAGTGACAGCTTTTGAAAAATTGTGCTGATGTCAGTTAAAAATTTTTTTTAACAGCTCACGTTTATAAAACTGCATTTTAAATAATATCGATATCGATATTTTTTCCTATCGATATTTTCGATATTTTAAAACTATCGATATTATCGATAGTACTATCGATAGTATCCCAGCTCTAGCTCTGGCACTTACTACTTCAAGGATATGATATGTGTACTTTAACACACATTTAATTAAACGTTAATTCCGTTTTATCACAAGATTTATATACTTTTTTTTTTTGATCTTGGTGTTCAAGTTCAATTTATCCTATTAATATTGATTTTTGGAATAAGTTATTTTTAAGTCTTTTTTAAACGTCAGTATTTTTTAAATGTTAATTTACATACTTTGCAATATTATTGCATATGTTGTTCTACAAACAACATGTTGCCCAATTTTCCTGACAGTAAAAAAGTAAACAGCATTGAACAATATTGTCACCACATTACACAATTCTCTTGATTGTACAATAAAAAGCAAAAGTCTTTTGCTATTTGCCAATATATTGAGCCACCTTCGAATATGATATACACATTGGCTATATTATTGTACAATACGAAAAATTGCACAATTATATTGCAAGTGGGTGGGCCCCTTCAAATAATAAATTTTTTATGTTTTACGATAGACGTTACCTACTGAATTTAAAATTTAACAATATTTGTAATGTACATAATTACATAATAAAAATATTTTTGCAGCTAAAATTTAATGTTTTATTATATTGGCGATATTTGGCGGAGGCCGAAAATAAATCTGACAACACTGGTTGTAAGTATTCTGAGCAACACGTACTAGAACAGAACAACTAGCTGTTTTCGTTATTGCAAATGGAATATGTGAATTGTTTGGATTCATCGTTTTACAATTTGCTGAAAGCTTTTTTTGTAATGAAATATATATATATATTATATATATATATATTATATATATATATATATATATATAAATATATATATAATATAATATTTTTATTCGTGACAGCTCTCCCTGTTCACATAAAAACTACAATAAGGCCTGTCACATAAATCCAATTCCATCGTATTCATTTTCATTTTCTTCATTAAACAAAAAAAAAAAGAAGAATTTGCTCGAAATGAAAGCAATTTAAATTTAATGCTCGGAATTATAATTTTTAAACAACTTTATTCCAACAAAGAAAAATGTTTTTAGAACTTTATTTCGAATCAGTTTTTATTATTTAAGCCTTTTTTTTTTGCAAATACATATAAGAAATTTTTTTGAAATCTTGAGGTAAGCATTCAGCATTATAAAAACTGAAATATTCTATTCTATTCACAAAATTGCCACGTTTAAATTGAAAGTTAAAATTAAATTAAATTCCAGTTGGGGCATCTGCTGTTTTTGCCGTTTTGGCTGAGTTTTTTGAAAAGGTTCTGAGAGTATCTACTTCGTCCACTTTAAACCGTTTTCTTTTGAAATGTTGTGAAAATGGGTGCATGCAATTTGGATTTCCAGTCAAGTCTTATTGCTAAGCTTATAACTTTTTGTTCTTTCAACTTTCATCGGCGTTCACATAGTGCAAGTCTTATTTTTCAGCACAAACTTTGTATGCCAGTACATGAAGATGAGTAATCGTTTCTTTTCCCCTCGTCCCTCCCTCTCTCTCTCCTACAAACTAATCAGCCTAGCAAAGTCTTGCGTAGTGTCATCTAGGACTTAGAAGCGATTGGTAGTACTGATATTTAATACACACATACATTATAAACTAAAATTTTTTTTATCGAAACATGGATATCAGTTATATCGTCTGTTGTTTCTTCTCAGAGGTCAATGAAAATATTTAAGTTTTTTTTACGTCCAAAAGTTCCTTGTTCTCCTGAATTTTTAAATTTACAATGTTTCCATCGGTATCTATTCTTATTAACTGGCATAAATATTATAAGCTGCCTGTTTTCATTTCATATTGACCATATCCAACCCGTCACTTTGAGCTATCTGATAAGATCACTTAACCCAATCTCAGATAAATCTGAAAAATCGTCTAGTACATGACTGCCTAAGAATTTGTGTTTGGACAATCGCAAGGAAAGTGAAAGATCGTCTCTTCTTTGCTTTGTTCTCGACGGCTTCTACTACTAGCATGTCTGCTGACCGTCCATGACCCTCCATGACTGCATCGAGCCTCGAGATATCCCTATGGTTCCTATTAGTTAATTGTATTGAGCGCCTATCACTGTAGCAATGCCACATTTTCTTAGCAACCTTGCACGTAACTATATTGCGCCATCTACATTCAGCATTCATTCTAAAAGCAACAAACGTCACTGCTAACGATTCGGCATTGGAGGCATTCATAGCAGAGCCAGCTCTAGCCAGCTCGTCCGCCCGTTCGTTACCTAAAAAATTGCTATATGCTGGAAACCATATGAGGGTTAGGTCAGCCTGACCACCCTATCTAGATAGCAAAGTCTTACACTGCCCAACTAGGATAGAAGCGCTGTTTGGCTGTCGACAAAGATACCAACTTTACCCTGTAGCTTCCTATCAATCAGTACTCTAGCCGCTTCCCTTAGCGCTAAAATTTCAACCTGAAATACTGTAGCTTCGTTAGGGAGACGAAAAGAGCATTCTATACCTAGATCGTCTGAAAAAACTCTAGAACCGACACCGCAGACCATTCTTGATACATCAGTGTATGCTCTGACGTCGTATTCTGTTACTATAGTGCCTCCCTTCCATTCCCGCCTGGATGGAATGAGAACTTTAAAAACTTCATCAAAGTCCTGTAAAGTATAATCAGTAGATCTTCTCAGCGTATGGGATTCTGGCATGACCATAATACCTTAATCTCCACCTACCCGATGCCGCTAATCTTGCCGCACTACTCGAGAATACCGTCAAAACAAGAAGGTCGATCGGAATAAGGTTTAGTATAACATTTAGAGCCTATAAAGGTCTAAAATGTAAACATCATGTTATCCCTACACAAGCGTATTTCTGTATTCTATAAGCTAGTCAAGCCACCATACTACAGATCCGTAAGTTAGCGTCAGTATTATTGGAAGCGAAATTGCTGTAAACATCCATTTAAGCATTTTTGGGCTTGGGCCCCATTTAGATCCAAACATCCGTCGACAGGAGTAGTATGCTACCGATACCTTTCTAACCCTGTGTTAAATATTCAGTTTCCATGAAAGTTTTTAGTCCAGTATAACTCCTAGATATTTTGCGTTGCCCGATAGCGACAATTCATGATTATTCAACCGAGGAAGTCTAAAGCTCTGTACCATGGTCGTTGTGGTAAATAGTGCGGAACGTTTTGTTTGGGTTCACTCCTAGCCCACAATCAGTGGCCCAGTTACTAAATGAGTCCAAAGCGTTGGAAATGATATTACCAATCATGCCCGTTAACTTTCCTGAGACCATTGTTACGACATCGTCCGCGTACGCTACAACTAATCTGAAGGCATCTAATCGGAAAAATATTGTGTTAATCACAAGAAACCTGAGCAAAGGTCAGATCACTCCACCCTGCAGTGTCTCTCTCTATGCCTATTTTGATAGTGACATTTCTTGCCCCCGGCATGGTTATTATCCAGTTGCTGATGTAATCTTCAACATCAGCATCCTTGAGAACATTTTGGATGGCTCTTGCCATCCTTCTTCCTTCTATGTGAAGGAAGGCAGCCAGGCTGTATTGTTTGTGCTCCAGGGATCTCTCTATGAACATTATGACGTCATGTAGTGCTGTTTCCGTAGAGCATTATTTAAGGTAGGCGTGCTGGCTATTTGAGAGTCTTGACGATCCTAACTGTCTATTAGTCTTTCCCAAGTCTTGATCAGGAAAAGGATGAAATGCTGATTGGTTGGAAGTCCTTCGCGTCTTTATGACTTCTTTTTCCAATCTTCGAAATGAAGACAACTCTGACTTTTCTCCATCTGGTCGGAATGTCGCTAAGAGAAAGACAGAGTTTATAGAATTTAGAAAGCCAGGGAATGATGGAGGTTTTCACGCTCTATAGCATCTTTGGCATGCTGCCATCCAGACCTGGTGATTTAAACGGTAGGAAACTGTCAATGACCCTTGGCAATTACTGCATTTGGTACAGCGAAAATAAGGTTGTATTTCAGAAAACCTACTTAAAATCAAATTTAAAAAAAGATTTAGTTGGTTTTAACAAAATTGTTTTGTATGGTAAAACCAATATTTCAACAGTCGGTTCTAACCTTAAAATCAACATATATTTAAAGCATGGCAGTGCGAACAGGATTCCATATACATACATATATACACATTCAAACACATACACATATCCTTAAATGTATAGATATGAATACAGCCGATGAAAGTCAATTTCCGAAAATCGGTGTGAAATAATGTAACTTCCTTTATTTGGTAGCGGAAATTTATAAACAAAATCCCAACTTCTTATTAATGCAATCATTTCATTTTAAGTTGAAAAAATGTGTCTTATAATACAGGAAAATATAAGAATCTACCCAGCCCACATCATGTCAATAAATCGTATACAAGCAGTTGATTAAAAAAGTAGAATTAATTGCAGCTTTTACTACCAATTTAATTTAAGATAAAAAAAGAATTAAATTTCAAGAAATTCTGCAAAAAAAATATTTGCACAAATATTTATTTATTAAAAAACACCTACATCTTAAATATTTCTGTGGTTTTTATGTATAACAGCGTATGTAGATTTTGGTAGAATTTTGGTTATTGTTTTATACTTTTTAAAAATTGTCAGAACTACTATTCCATTTTATTGAAATAACTATTTACTTAATTAATACAGATAACTTTTTTAATTTTTTATTTTACAAGTAGCATCTACTTTTACTTGTATAAGTAATTTTTTTCACGTATGAAACTAGCAGGAGCTTATGCTTTTTATATCACAATTAAGCCATTTATATTCTCGTCACTATAAAAAAACAACTTTATGCAAAATGTTTAAAGAACTTACAGTTTCCTGTGAGACTCTCGTTTTACTCTCTTCTAAAAAAAATTGATTTTAGACATAGGCGCTTATTTATGAAATCCACAGATGTATGTATCATGAATTTTAAAACACTTAAGGCGAGTCGAACAAAGAAAACTGAACTCAAAATCAATGTATGTACGTATATAGCGACGACTGCGGCAGTGTTTTTATTTTTATACCCTTTACCAACAAAAATGGTAAAAGGGTATATATAGGTTTGTCATTCCGTTTGTAATTTCTATAATATCAATAAGCGACCCATAAAATATATATATTCTGGATCCTTATGCATAGGGAAGACGAATAAGCGATGTCCGTCTGTCCGTCTGTCCGTCTGTCCGTCTGTCCGTCTGTCCGTCTGTCCGTCTGTCTGTACGTGAAATCGGTTTTCCGAAGCTCCCAGAAAAGCTAGAGACTTCGTTCTTGGACTGGTGTGTCAGAAATTTTCCAAAATAGATTGGTATTGAAATTCAGCAAAATCGGGCAGACGATTGCAGAGCTGGAAAACTTAAACTTCATTTTGCCATATAAAAGTAACTACCAAAAACAAATTTTTATTTTTTTTAATAAATGAACATATTTTACACTTCAGTACGACTAAAATTGGAATTTTAAATTAAAAAAATATAAAAAAATTAAAAAGTCGTTTCCAGGGTTGGAAAACTTTAACTTTTTGTGTTATGTAAAATTAACTATGTCTAAAACTATATTAGTATTTTCTCGAGAACCGTAAGAGCTACAGACCTGAAATTTGGACACAGTGTGTAGACCTTTGGCCGCTACAACAACAAATACATGAGAATTGGAAATTAAAGGGTGTTCCAAAACGAGCAACGAAAAATGTTAAAATTCCATGTAATATACATACAATTGTATGTATATACACTTGAAATTTGTAAGGTTAGTGTATTTTTATACAGACTACAAAAATTAACACTAAAATTTCAAAAAATTTAAATTAAAGGGTGTTCCATCAGTTAATACAATTTTGACTATGCAATTTTGACAACTTGCTGTATCTTGGAAACCGTAAGAGCAAAACTCTTGAAATTTTCAAAAACGGTAAAACTAAAAAATCAAAAAATTATAAAATCGCCAAACCGAAAAAAATCGCCAAAAACAAAAAAAATTGCCAAAGCGAAAAAAAGCACCAAATTACAAAAAAAAATGTCTAAGACTAAAATAAATGGCGAATAACCGGAAAAATTGCTAAAATGAAAAAAATCGCCAAAATGAAAAAAAATCGCCAAAACGAAAAAAACCCCACAAAAACAGAAAAAAATCCAAAATGAAAAAAAAGCACCAAAAACAGAGAAAAATCGCCAAAATGAAAAAAAACCCCAAAACAGGAAAAAATTGCCAAAATGAAAAAAAATCGCCAAAATGAAAAAAAGTCTCCAAAATGAAAAAAAGCGCCAAAAACAGAAAAAAAGCCAAAATGAAAAAAAGCCCCAAAAACAGAAAAAATCGCCAAAATAAAAAAAATCGCCAAAATGAAAAAAACCGAGAAAAACAGAGAAAAATCGCCAAAATGAAAAAAAAGCCCAAAACAGGAAAAAATCGCCAAAATGAAAAAAAACGCCAAAATGAAAAAAAAATCGCCAAAATGAAAAAAAATCGCCAAAACGAAAAAAACCCCAAAAAACAGAAAAAAATCGCCAAAATGAAAAAAAGCCCAAAAACAGGAAAAAAATCGCCAAAATGAAAAAAAATCGCCAAAATGAAAAAACCCCCAAAATAGGAAAAAATCGCCAAAATGGAAAAAGAATCGCCAAAATGAAAAAAATCTTCAAAATGAAAATAAGCCCCAAAAACAGAAAAAATCGCCAAAATGAAAAAAACCGAGAAAAACAGAAAAAATCGCCAAAATGAGAAAAAAGCGACAAAACTGAAAAAATCGTTTAAACTGAAAAAAACTTCAAAAAAGCAAAAAAGCCACATTAAAAAGTGCTCAGAACCGAATGTACGGAACCCTTCGTGTGCGAGTCAAAGTCGCACTTTACTGAATTTTTTAATATTAAAGGAATTAAATGAAACTAAGTTTTTTCTTATTTCGTTTTTGCTTCGTTCACTTAACATATTTTATGTATTTTTTAAAGAACTAGATTGGTACAAGGAATTAGAAAAATCCTAAATTATGATTCCAGGGTTGGAAAACTTACACTTTTTGTGTTATGTAAAATTAAATAGGTCTAAAAATTTTTTTCTTTTTCTTTATAAATTGAATATACATATTTATGCTTCTGAAAGAAAAGTTTTGCGTATAAAATTTGAAAAATGAAAATTACAGCTCCAAAGATGGAAACTTTAAAAAAATGATAAATTTTTTCACAAAACAAATATGTATGTATGTGTCTGTATACCATATATATGTACGTACGTTGGTAAAGGGTATATAAGATTCGGCACAGCCGAATATAGCACTCTTACTTGTTTTTTTATACCCTTTACCAACAAAAATGGTAAAAGGGTATATATAGGTTTGTCATTCCGTTTGTAATTTCTATAATATCAATAAGCGATCCATATAATATATATATTCTGGATCCTTATGCATAGGGAAGACGAATAAGCGATGTCCGTCTGTCCGTCTGTCCGTCTGTCCGTCTGTCCGTCTGTCCGTCTGTCTGTACGTGAAATCGGTTTTCCGAAGCTCCCAGAAGAGCTAGAGACTTCGTTCTTGGACTGGTGTGTCAGAAATTTTCCAAAATAGATTGGTATTGAAATTCAGCAAAATCGGGCAGACGATTGCAGAGCTGGAAAACTTAAACTTCATTTTGCCATATAAAAGTAACTCCCGAAAACAAATTTTTATTTTTTTTTAATAAATGTACATATTTTACACTTCAGTACAACTAAAATTGGAATTTTAAATTAAAAAAATACAAAAAAATTAAAAAGACGAAACGTCTTTTGGAAAACTTTAACTTTTTGTGTTATGTAAAATTAACGATGTCTAAAACTATATTAGTATTTTCTCGAGAACCGTAAGAGCTACAGACCTGAAATTTGGACACAGTATGTAGACCTTTGGCCCCTACAACAACAAATGCATGAGAATTGGAAATTAAAGGGTGTTCCAAAACGAGCAACGAAAAATTTTAAAATTCCATGTAATATACATACAATTGTATGTATATACACTTGAAATTTGTAAGGCTAGTGTATTTTTATACAGACTACAAAAATTAACACAAAAATTTAAAAAAATTTAAATTAAAGGGTGTTCCATCAGTTAATGCAATTTTGACTATGTAATTTTGACTATTTGCTGTATCTTGGAAACCGTAAGAGCAAAACTCTTGAAATTTTCAAAAACGGTAAAACTGAAAAAATAAAAAATTATAAAATCGCCAAACCGAAAAAAATCGCCAAAAACAAGAAAAAATCGCCAAAACGAAAAAAAGCACCAAATTAAAAAAAAATTCTAAGACTAAAATAAATCGCAAAAACAAACGGAAAAATTTCTAAAATGAAAACATAAATCGCCAAAATGAAAGAAAATCGCCAAAATGAAAATCGCCATAATGAAAAAAATCACCAAAACGATAAAAACCCTAAAAAACAGAAAAAAAATCGCCAAAAAAAAAATCGCCAAAATGAAAAAAATCGCCAAAACGAAAAAAAAAAAACAAAAATATCGCCAAAAAAAATCGCGAAAAAACCCAAAAAACAGAAAAAATCGTCAAAATGAGAAAAATCTCCAAAATGAAGAAAAGCCCAACAACAGAATAAAATCGCCAAAATGAAAAAAACCTCCAAAAACAGACAAAATCGCTAAAACGAGAAAAAAGCGACAAAACTGAAAAAATCGTTTTAACTGAAAAAAACTTCAAAAAAGCAAAAAACCTTCCTTTCGTGCGCGATTCAAAGTCGCACTTAACTGATTTTTTTTAATATTAAAGGAATTAAATGAAACTAAGTTTTTGCTTATTTCGTTCTTGCTTTTTTCAATTAAAATATTTTATGTATTTTTTAAAGAACTAGATTGGTATCAATAATCAGAAAAATCCAAAATTATGACTCCAGGGTTGGAAAACTTACACTTTTTGTGTTATGTAAAATTAAATAGGTCTAAAAATTTTTTTTTTTCTTTATAAATTGAATATATTTTATGCTTCTGAAAGAAAAGTTTGGTGTATGAAATTTTAAAAATGAAAATTATAGCTCCAAAGATGGAAACTTGAAAAAAATTATAAATTCTTTCACAAAACAAATATGTATGTACGTGTCTGTATACTATATATATGTACGTACGTTGGTAAAGGGTATATAAGATTCGGCACAGCCGAATATAGCACTCTTACTTGTTTTTTTTAATTTTAATTAAAAGTAAATAAAAGCAAGAGTTTTTTTTTTGCATACTCATAGTTGTTGAGGTTAAGAACAAGTTTTCAGTTAAATAAACAAAAGTCTACATTAAGCTGACGTTTAAGAGCATGAATTGTAGATTGCATTGCACACACCTTTTTTGAAGTCTGCAACGAGGAGAATCGCACTTAATCCAGTCTTTTGTTAGAGTTCGTTAAGCTTAACACAGTGGCGCCTACAGCAAAGTTTAAACAAAAAATGTGAACAAGTCTATATCTTAGAGAAACTTAGAAATGATCATTTATAGGCAGCCTGTTGCAATATAAGCTGAGATACAGTTTGCCGAACGAGACTACTTCAGGCTATAAAAAGACTTCTAGGCTTGCAGCTCTTATCGACTTTCAAAATGTTTGAGTAGAAAGACATCAAGCTCTTAAATTTTGTTATTTACTTTCCAAAAAGACAAGGCAACAAAAGCACTAAAAGCTTATAAATTTGTTGCAGGGAAAACATGGGGTTACACACCCAACATCCGGATATATGTAGATAAACACCATAATAGTGAGACCTATCATCACTTATGCTACTATTGCTTGATCAGACAGGTTTAGGTTGACTACGACCAGGGATCACTTGAAGAAATAACAGAGGCTAGCATGGCTTTGTATAACAGGGGCCATGAACGCTTGTCTCACTGCAATCGAAGTTCTTCTTGAACTTACATTTTTGATGACTGTGACAGAAGTTGCTGCCTGGTAGAAAGACATTAACATCGTGGGAAGAGGTGCAGGTAGATACTGTCGAATTAGCCAATGCAAGCTATCATATTTTCTAAGACATTTACCCCTACTTGCGCCTTCTTCTGATATGACGAATAAAGCGTATGATTTTAGTATCATATAGCCATATTCTGGGATACTCAGGCTATCATTAGCACACTTAGTTCTAACTTAACTTAGAAATGCCGCACAAAGTTAATTCAACTAAGCCACACTAATAAGGTGGCGGTCGCTGAAGTAGTTGGCACATGGACTACAAAACCGAAGGTCCTGGGTTCGAGCCTGGTCACCGATAGTCATTAGATAAGAGCATCATAAATTTTTCTGATGTGCATTAGTCTCCGTTTGTGTCAGTTGTTGGAGAAAGTTGCACTGATAAACGCATAGTCATTGATCACTGAACTACACCAGCTTTAGCGGATACTAATCCTAATGTAACATCAAAGCACCCTCTTTCGTCGGTATTCTTTTTTTTTAAAGAAGGAGCACTCAAGCAATAAATTCCTACTACTATTACTAGGTGTCACCTTCTTTAGGAAAGGTATAGTACAGAGAAGAGATATGGTGAAGGAAGCGATAGAGGAAAGTTTGTGTAGCCGAATCATCGACGAAATAAAATAACCAATAAAATGGCTACTAAGCATAGCTTCAAAAATTTAATACCTCTCTCTCACTGACACCAGAAACGCTGCAACACAGCATTATCAAAAAACTTGCAACAATCAGAGTTTTAAAATACTGAAGCTTTCCTCTATCGCTTCCTTCACTTTCTATCTTTTCTATGACTATACCTTTCCTAAAGAAGGTAACACCTAGTAACAGTCGAAATTTATGTATTATTAATTACTATCACTAAGTTTATGTCCGATACTGGTCGGGCCTAATAATTATATTTAGATTTAAGATTTGAATACTTATTGTTAGGTCATATATGCAAAAAAAAAAAACCTAGTAACAGTGATATGCATTCATTGCCTGAGTGTTACTTCTCTTTAAAAAAAAATTCACAATCTGCTGGGTTCTCGGATACGTCAGAGTGCAAGGAAAGAAAAGACAAACGCATTTTTCCAGCAGAGGAGCTAGCACACATATGTTCAGGTGAGAACCGTTTTGTGCTTTCACAGCGAATAGAATCCAAAATATTAAATCTCTGGTTCAATCTTCCTAAATTGGGGCAAACAAAGCTAATCACCCGTATTGCGTATGTCGAGTCGAATATTCGACTACGACAATTTTGTATTTGATTAAACAAACCTTTTACACATTTTCTTTATTCTATGACAAAATTCTCGTAGGCGAATATTCGACTCGACATACGCAATACGGGTGAATGATTATAACGAATAACCAAAATCGTATGTTCTAAAGTAAAAATTATCTACAAGTGATAACCGGTTACATCACAGGCCATTGTAAGTTGAAAAAACACTCAACCGACTTGTAATTGAGAGTACGAGTCCAACCTAATTTAGAGCGTCAAGAGTTGCGTTATTAACAGGGTACGTATTTTCAGTACATTAAAATAACATTTTATACGTTTAAATGTACTGAAAATACGTACCCTGCTGCTAACGCAACGCTTGACGCTTTAATTTATGTTGGACTCTAAGAGTCAGAGCAGATTCTCAGATTATGACGATTTGAAACTGCATAGTATTTTCTAAAGGACTGTGAAGTTTTATTGCACAGAACTACAGCCAATTGAACAAGCACATGTTGGATGATTGGTAATGGCAATCTAGAGACTTTGCAGGAGAGGCCTAGATGAACTGCTCTAGGATCTGGCAAGGGAAATCATAAATCTTTTATTGCAGTGCCCTGTGTTCCCAAGCACAATTTAAATTCAGTCATTTATTCAACATTGCTACCATTTGTGCTATACCAAAAAAAGTACAAGCTTGAGACATTAATAATTATAATAGTGTTAAAAAGTTGGTTTGTTTCAAATTCTTTTAATTTAAATTTATGTTTTTGTCCTCATTTCCCTTCAATAGTTCTTTTTAGTTAAAAAGTACTGTTAGACTCAAGCTTACTTAAAATTTAGTATTCAAACTGCTCAAGTTGTATAGAAGGTTGCAACGTGGGTTACCTGCACAGGTTTGGTAGACTAGTTTCATGGGAAACCTGCTCATTTGGGTCCTGCCTGACTGGTCCCATTGTGCTGAGATTAGTTTTATTTTTGTACTTAAATATAAAAAATGCAAACTAAGTAAATTAAATCCAGTTAGAACTGCAAAAGTTTGTTAAAAAACCATCCTTACATATACAGCAGATATACTAGGGTGGTCCCAAGACTAGCCAACCTACATATAAAATATATGTCACTATTAGTTATGTAATTTAATATTTTTACTTGAAAGAACTCAGTTCAGTCAATATAAAAGCCGACATAGGGTCTACAATGGGATAGTTGGGTCCTGGTACAAGCTGTCAAGACCAATGGTGTGTTCACACCAGAGAGAAAATCCACAAACTGTTGCTGGTGACCGTGTTTTCATCCACTTCTACTTCAATTTGTAGACAACTTGACAACCATTAAGTTCTCAGCGATAGAATCCTTGCTAATTGTTTCTTAATTCCAGTGACTTAGTGTTGTTGACATTTGTCATCAAGTTCATCTTTTCCTGTCACATTTAATTTTTGTGTAAAGTCTTAATGCTTAAACAGAATAAGTCTGCAACTTCAGGAAAAATCGCTGTCAAATTAACAAAGTCCTTAATAAAATCTACGGCAGTAACTTCAAATGTTCTCTAATACTTCTAACTCTGCAACTCAGTTTCTTTTATTTTAATTGCGTTGGTTCCTTTCCACAGGTATCATTTGGAAGTGGGTTATGGTTACTTTCATTTTTGTTTTTGTGACTTTGGAGTGTAGCAATGAAGCAGACCAGACCAGAGTCTTTGGTGGACATATATGCCACCACCACTAGATTGACTTATTAGCAAACTGGGACACGCTTTCTCACAAAAAATCATTCTGGTCTAATATTAACTGTCCTTATTTTGAAAAGCTTTCGAGTTTCATAAATAGTTGCTGGTTCTTGTGGTACCAAATGGATCTTTCATCAGCCATGAGTATTTAATTTCTTTAATTTTGAGACTGTATTTTCTACAATCAGCGCCACTATGTTGAAGATTATCTTCTACCAGAATAATCCATTTCACATGCCAGCGATGGAAAAGTTCATACTATGCTACATTTGTTAAAACTACTTGTTAGGCAAGGGTAGCGATTAGCACTAATGAACATGGTGACAATGCATTAAAGTCGTGCGACTGACATTTTATAAATAGTTTATAAGACAAACCAGTTATATGTTACCAATTTCTATGAATACAGCAATGGTTTTTTATATACTCTATGGCAATGCTGACCATATTACACAAAACAACAATTGATGGCGTGTTTTCGTATAGAGTTTGAAAGTGACAAGAAAAACATTATAAATGTCTAGCATGCTAATGTAAATGATATTGTATACAAAATGATTTATAAATAAGAATTTCTTTTTAGTTGTGAGGTATTTTCCTGGAACAAATTCAACAGAAGCTTTTGACATATCTGGAAATATTCACACTATTCCATAATGTCTAATTTAATAATTAAGCTTAATAAAATTAGAGAAAATTATAATTAAAAAGAGGTCAAAAAATTAGAAGAAGTATTTGATAATTATGGCAAGATTGTTGTAAGCAGGGTTGTCAGATTTTGTCAGGCCTATTTCGCCAAATTGGTTTTAAAAATCGCCAAAAGTCGATAAAATCAATTTTATGTAGTTTTTCTTAATAAATATTTGATAATAAATTTGATTTTATATAACACTTTTTTTAATATAAAATTTTACAAAATAATCGTCTATATATTTAGCAGAAAATCGCCAAAGTAGAAATAAAGTCGCCAAAAATGATTTTTTATAAGTTTTTCTCATCCAAATTCAAAATAAATTAAATAATATCAGAAAAATCATCAAAATCAAGCCGATTTTATTTCTTGCAGACGAATTTTGGTAGGATTTATTTATTTAAACTACTTCTTCAAAAGACTAATTTTGCTGAATTACAAAAATTTTGAGTTTCAATTTTGTTAAAAAATAGCCACAAAAATCGCCAACAAATTTATTTATCGCCCGAAAAATCGCCATGTCGCCAAACCAAAAATTTAAACGCCAAACAAGTCGAAAAATCGCCACGTTTGGCGAGAAATCGCCATATCTGACAGCCCTGGTTGTAAGTTTAGAGATGATAAAATTGAGCTTTCATTACAAAAAAGCTTTCACCAAATTGAATACGATGAATCAAAACAATTTCACATATTCCATTTGCAATAATTGCTGAGTATATAAAGCAAAAATCTACATCAACACACAGTGGACCAAACACAAAGAATTCTGATGATGAAGATGAAGGCTACTACCTTCGAAAACAGCTGGTTGTTCCGTTCTACCAATAATAGTTAAAATAAATTTTTATTTTACTGTGAGCGCTCGCGATTTTGCGAAATTATTCCCGTCGTGCGTGAAGGTACGTGATTACAAATATTACGTTCGTGAGCATGCGCGATCGTGAACGTCGTAAACCTTTCCAAGTGTGAAAAAAATTACAGTTTCGTGAGCGTGAGCTCAATTTTACTCACGTGCACATCTCTAGTTGCAATTAAAAGTAAGACCTTAACAAAAAGACTGCTAAAATGTCATTGACTTTGTAGTATCAGTCAATTCGGGAAAAACACGCTGTTAGTTGGTTAAGCCTATACCTATAAAAAGCCACATCACGAGGATTTTCAGGATGTTGGTTGCATTTTTTTTAATAAGTGGTGGTGGCTACTTGCTGTAAATTTACCGGGCATGTTTTTGGTTCGCTTTTTTATAGTTCTCGCAATTTTCATATATTTGCTTCATATTTATAATTTTTACCCGTTGGCCAAGAAGGGTTGTGTTTTTCGCGCTTTTCTTGTATTTCTCACTACCAGTTAGTCTTTTCGTGTTTGTTATTATAAATCAGTATATTTACTTCCCTATGTATAATCAAAAATTGGCATGAAGTTAGCATAAGTGGCAAAATTGAACATATTCTTAACGTGTTTTGCCATACAATTTTACATTAAAAATCATGCTATGATGTAATCGTGTGTCAAAACTACATTATGCGGCGATTTTTAATGTCAAATTGTATGGCAAAACACGTTAAGACCATGTTCAATTTTGCCACTTATGCTAACTTCATGCCAATTTTTTTTTGTACATAGGGCGGTTAGAGATTTAGATCATGTGAATCAAATTGAACATTTACTGGTAGCATTTAAAAATACTTGTGTTAATACACACAAACATGAAACATAAAACAAATTATTTCAAATAAATAGAAAAATTATGCCCAAGAAATTTTTTTATACATACCATAAAATTTGTTTTCCATCCCTGGCTCTAGCTCTATTCAATATACATATGTGTGTATATACATACCTGCGGCAATATGAAATAAAAGCTTAAGTCGACTTAAGCAAACCAATGTTTTCGGAAGTTTTGACGCTACCGCTCTAATGAATTATTCTACTTTCCTGTGGTCCTTTCTTTGCGTACGCATCATTGTAACCATTGCAAATTCCTACTGCAACATATTACAACATTATAAAGCCAATTTTTCTTAAGTCGACTTAAGCTTTTATACCATATTTCCAAAGATATAATAATATACATACATACATATTTATTTACTCTAGGTAGTAACATATTTATTTTTGTTGTGAATTCTTTTTTGTTTAATGGAGGCGAATACAGAAAAAACTTTGTGGCAAAACTTGTTCTTGTTGGTGGAATGCATGAATAACAAAAATAAACAAAACATACACTCTCGTACAAAAGCAAACACACTCGTATGTTGCAAACATACGTACATACATACATACATATGTACATATGTATGTAATTATAACCGCATTCGGAAGAACAAAGTTTATTCTTTAATAAACAGACAATGTGGTTTTCGCATTACAGTACAACCTAATTGAATCATAACAAACCAAATAAGAAAAATTGAAATATGGAAATTTTGCAAGAAAAGTTTCAATCACCGAAGACTTTTTTAAAGAAGCGTTGGGTATTCGGTGTTCGATGCAAAAAAAAAAAATCTGCGATATTTTGCAGCATTGATCCGCTGTTGCGTTAACCGAGGTTACATTGTATTTTGCAGGGATGTGTCTTGTGAATTTCTATAAAGAAAACATTTTATTTATGTGTTGTTTTCAAGGTTGGCAAACGGTATCGTAAAAATACCGATACCGATTCAAATACCGTTTAAATTAGATACCGGTATCGTTACCGATACCGATACCGAAATACATTTCGGTTAGAAAATACCGGTATCCAGACTACCGTTTACGTCTATACCGGTACGTACCGGTATACCGATTCCGACCAAAAAATAAATGTTAGTTGAGTTGTAGTTGCCAAATTTTTATTATGTATTACAACTTTTTTCACCATGAGACAACTGCTTTTTATCAGTTGTATTTTGGTTTTTATTTCGATCATTGTGTTCGTTTTGCTTTACTATTCCAGACGCCAGCCAATCCCATTTGTCAATCAATATTATTGCCATGTTCATAAAACATAGAATCTCAAAAAAAAAAAATAGCAAGGCCAAAACTAAAAATATTAAAAATGTTTTGTAATGGGTACTATGGTTTCAAAAAATATAGCATAGATAAGAACCTTTGTTTTTCGCGCATTGTTTCGAAGTCAACTAAAATTAGTTGTTATTCAGAATACCAAAGAAAAAAAGTTGTTTCAGTTTCAATCCAACTTAGTTGAGCTGTAAACCGTAATATGGGCAAAAATTGCAAAAACGTATTTCAATTAGCTTTCCTTCTTTGGTGTTGGTCTTGTTTACATACTTCACCGTAATATATAAGGTTGGTAGAGAAAAAACTTCTAAACTTTTAAATTTGAATTTAAAGATTCCTCTCTTGAGGTGAAGGAAAGTACTTTTAAAAGGAAGGAAACAATTTTGGCAACCACTGTTGTACCAATTTTGTACTCTGTGTTGATATACATCTATTAAATTGAACTTTCATCATGCTGGAAGCTTAAATACACCGAAAGCGTATAAATAGAACGCGAAATACATCATAAAAGTAGTTTTTTAACAAAAAGTTTTCTAACAAAATATTTAAAACAGTCCTGCGAATTACTCTTATTCAATTATGTTTTATAAATAAAGATATTGGAGGTGTCTGAAAAATTTCAAATACAATTTGTATTGTTATACTCGACAATACCAAGCAGAAAAATAGTAACACCTCCCAGGTATTTCGATTTCATCAAAATTTGTCACACAGTGTAATATATCATTATAGACAAAACTTTTATTTTTACTATTTACAGAACGAAAATATCTTTGCTTTTTATAGGTCGCTTCGTAAACTGATTTTATAACGGTAAATATAAAGAGAAAACGGGTGTCTTAGAATCTTAAATGTAAGGAGTCATACCTTCTTTGTTTCCAAACTGATTTCTAATAATTATTCTTCTGTTCAAAGGATCTGATATTATCTTTCAAAAAAGACTTAATTTTTGTGAATCGGTTAATAAATGGCTAAGTTATAGTGGTTGAAATGTTAGCAGAAGTAAATTAGGCCTTAAACATTCAAACGAAATTAGAGAAAAATATTTAAACACACATGTATTAAAAAATATTATGCACATTACGAAACAGCGGCGAAAGCAAAATTCTATTCGATAAAAAGTATTATGCTCGACATATCGAGCCTTATTTTCGATTTAATCATAAGCGATAGGCTATGTTTCCACTGGCATGCTTTCATTAAACATCTAACCGGCCAGATCATAAAAATGATGGGATGAAGCCAATAACTTTTTTTAAAGTGGATATAGTCAAAAGAACTGAAAGTTTTAATTTACAAGTGAAACAAGTAAGAGTGCTATATTCGGCTGTGCCGAATCTTATATACCCTTTACCAACGTACGTACATATATATAGTATACAGACACGTACATACATATTTGTTTTGTGAAAAAATGTATCATTTTTTTAAAGTTTCCATCTTTGGAGCTATAATTTTCATTTTTCAAATTTCATACACCAAACTTTTCTTTCAGAAGCATAAAATATATTCAATTTATAAAGAAAAAGAAAAAAATTTTTAGACCTATTTAATTTTACATAACACAAAAAGTGTAAGTTTTCCAACCCTGGAGTCATAATTTTGGATTTTTCTGATTATTGATACCAATCTAGTTCTTTAAAAAATACATAAAATATGTTAAGTGAACAAAGCAAGAACGAAATAAGCAAAAACTTAGTTTCATTTAATTCCTTTAATATTAAAAAAATCAGTTAAGTGCGACTTTGAATCGCGCACGAAAGGAAGGTTTTTTGCTTTTTTGAAGTTTTTTTCAGTTAAAACGATTTTTTCAGTTTTGTCGCTTTTTTCTCGTTTTGGCGATTTTGTCTGTTTTTGGAGGTTTTTTCCATTTTGGCGATTTTTTTCTGTTGTTGGGCTTTTCTTCATTTTGGAGATTTTTCTCATTTTGACGATTTTTTCTGTTTTTTTTGGGTTTTTTTCGCGATTTTTTTGGCGATTTTTTTGTTTTTTTTCGTTTTGGTGTTTTTTTTCATTTTGGCGATTTTTTTTTCATTTTGGCAATTTTTTCTTTTTTTATGTTTTTTTTCGTTTTGGTGATTTTTTTCATTTTGGCGATTTTTTTTCATTTTGGCGATTTTTTTTCTGTTTTTTAGTTTTTTTTCGTTTTGGCGATTTTTTTTCTTTTTTTGGCGATTTTTTTTCATTTTGGCGATTTTTTTCTGTTTTTTAGGTTTTTTTTTTCGTTTTAGCGATATTTTTCATTTTGGCGATTTTTTTTTCATTTTAGCAATTTTTTCTTTTTTTTTCGATTTATTTTAGTCTTAGAAATTTTCTTTTAATTTAGTGCTTTTTATCATTTTGGCGATTTGTTTTTCATTTTAGCAATTTTTTCTTTTTTTTCGATTTATTTTAGTCTTAGAAATTTTCTTTTAATTTAGTGCTTTTTATCATTTTGGCGATTTTTTTCTGTTTTCAGGTTTTTTTCGTTTTGGTGATTTTTTTCATTTTGGCGATTTTTGTTTTCATTTTAGCAATTTTTCCGTTTTTTTGCGATTTATTTTAGTCTTAGAAATTTTTTTTAATTTGGTGCTTTTTTTCGTTTTGGCGATTTTTTTTTCTGTTATTTAGGTTTTTTCTTTTTTTTGGCGATTTTTTTCATTTTGGCGATTTTTTTCTGTTTTTTAGGGTTTTTTTCGTTTTGGCGATTTTTTTTCATTTTGACGATTTTTTTCTGTTTTTTAGGGTTTTTTTTCGTTTTGGTGATTTTTTTAATTTTGGCGTTTTTTTTCATTTTGGCGATTTTTTTCTGTTTTTTAGGTTTTTTTTCGTTTTGGCGATTTTTTTTTCATTTTAGCAATTTTTCCGTTTTTTGCGATTTATTTTAGTTTTATAATTTTTTTTTTAATTTGGTGCTTTTTTTCGTTTTGGCGATTTTTTTCATTTTGGCGATTTTTTTTTTTCATTTTGGCGATTTTTTGTTTTTTGGGGTTTTTTTCGTTTTGGCGATTTTTTTCATTTTGGCGATTTTTTTTTTTTCATTTTGGCGATTTTTTTCTGTTTTTTAGGGTTTTTTTTCGTTTTGGTGATTTTTTTTCATTATGGCGATTTTTGTTTTCATTTTAGCCATTTTTTCTGTTTTTTTGGCGATTTATTTTAGTCTTAGAATTTTTTTTTAATTTGGTGCTTTTTTTCGTTTTGGCGATTTTTTCTTGTTTTTGGCGATTTTTTTCGGTTTGGCGATTTTATAATTTTTTATTTTTTCAGTTTTACCGTTTTTGAAAATTTCAAGAGTTTTGCTCTTACGGTTTCCAAGATACAGCAAATTGTCAAAATTACATAGTCAAAATTGCATTAACTGATGAAACACCCTTTAATTTAAATTTTTTTAAATTTTTTTGTTAATTTTTGTAGTCTGTATAAAAATACACTAACCTTACAAATTTCAAGTGTATATACATACAATTGTATATATACTACATGGGATTTTAAAATTTTTCGTTGCTCGTTTTGGAACACCCTTTAATTTCCAATTATCATGTATTTGTTGTTGTAGCGGCCAAAGGTCTACATACTATGTCCAAATTTCAGGTCTGTAGCTCTTACGGTTCTCGAGAAAATACTAATATAGTTTTAGACATAGTTAATTTTACATAACACAAAAAGTTAAAGTTTTCCAACCCTGGAAACGTATTTTTCATTTTTTTGTATTTTTTTAATTTAAAATTCCAATTTTAGTCGTACTGAATGTAAAATATGTACATTTATTAAAAAAAAATAAAAATTTGTTTTCGGGAGTTACTTTTATATGGCAAAATGAAGTTTAAGTTTTCCAGCTCTGCAATCGTCTGCCCGATTTTGCTGAATTTCAATACCAATCTATTTTGGAAAATTTCTGACACACCAGTCCAAGAACGAAGTCTCTAGCTCTTCTGGGAGCTTCGGAAAACCGATTTCACGTACAGACAGACGGACAGACGGACAGACGGACAGACGGACAGACGGACAGACGGACATCGCTTATTCGTCTTCCCTATGCATAAGGATCCAGAATATATATATTATATGGGTCGCTTATTGATATTATAGAAATTACAAACGGAATGACAAACCTATATATACCCTTTTACCATTTTTGTTGGTAAAGGGTATAAAAAGCTTAGGAACGAACGCCAGGTAAAGAATAGTGAAGACCGTCTGTAGACGGTTAGCATTTAATTAAAAATCATACGTAAATTTTATTTATAAAAAGTTTTATTAAGATTAAAGATGAAAGTAAGTAAGGTAAAATACATATTATTTTTAATTGTGATACTGCCAGAAAATATTTGCATTTATAATCAAGGATTTGGGTGTCATAGTTTTTGCAATATTTGCACCATTTATTGGCTTTTCTATCGACAAAAACAGAATACCGAATATCACCAACTGGACGAACAGCTCTTTTTCCAACACCTGATATAATAGGCTGTGCTTCGTTTAATTTTTGAGCATATGATTTCCCTACGGACCGTTTATTTCTGAACGCAACAAGTTTAGCAGCTATTGAAAGAAGGAAATCTGGAATCTGTAAAAGCGGTTCTTCATCGGATATATTGTTAGAAGCATTGACCTTTTCGGCGTGCCATTGTCTCAAAAACAATGAATTCAATAAAATCATTCATAAGAAAGTAACTAAAGAGTTCTATGGTTGTTTTGAGACAATGGAAGTAACGAAAATCCTCGAAACCCTGCCTCATTGACATTTAAGCACATCGAAAGCTTGTGCTGTACTAGTTTGGAGAGCGCTTTCGAGGTTTTAGATAGTGAGCTGACAGCTGTTTAGTAAACAGAAAAAATTAAGACTTTTCAAATAAGCCAAATAACTACTCATACATCAATCAAAAACATCCAGGGTTAGATTGAACTGAAGGCCCGATAGCTTAAGCTGCTGTCAATAGACATCGGGCTTTTTTGCGTTTAAAGGATGCTCTTGTTGGGTGTTTAGTTGATGTCGACGTCTCTTGTGTCGGATCGGTTTCAACTACTGCTGCACCTACAACGAAAGTTGAATAAGCCTATGGTATGTTCATTGTACTAAAGTTCAGAAATTTGCCGCCTCTATAAATGTATCCGTAGTCTCAGCTACAGCCATACAGAACGCATTCTGCTATGGTCTGTTTTGCATTATCTGGCAAAATTTTGTCTCGATTATATCGAAAACATAAGTGGAATTCTCAAGACTGCCATCGCTTTCAAAACTTTCATGTGCGCTCTCTATAGAACTTTACAATTGTAAAATAGATGGACGAAAATAATACAACAATAAGCCAACAATATCGAAGGTGAAGACATTGAAAAAATATAACATATTAACATTTACTGTAAAATTTTGAAGTCGATCGCTTTATTCTCAATTTTTTTTTGGTTTTTAATAGTAAGATTGTTGGTGCTAATTTGCTGACTTTTTTCACTTGATTGGTGATAACTGACAACCGATTTATCATAATATGATGAAGGAGTAAAACACATTTGGAAAAGTGTAGTCTAATGACAGTTTTGTTTATATTGAAGAGAACCCATTTGTTATGTTCCACTGTAGCTTAAAAATCGAAGACCATCTTGAGACGGGCAAACCATTAATTTAATGCCCCTATCACGGTTTTCAACTAAACTCAGTTTGGTCGCCTAAGAGTAGACCAAACTTACACACGACCAAACTGTTTTTTAGTATTATGAACCACAACTGTTTTTTAGTTGAAATTGTCATCGCGTTGCCAACTTAAAATATCAAGTTTGACAGAAAGCAATTAATTTGTGTGAAAATTTAAAATACAAAGTTTTAGAAAAAATATTGTTTTGTATGATTTAGTTCAAAGAAATCATACTAAATGGATACAAATATATGTAGATTTATTTTATGACGACGAAAATGAAGTCGCAAATATAGATGTACTACGTATCGAAGGAAAGAAAGAAATTCGTGATGATTCTAACCATCATGAACTACCCAATGCAAGGTAAGGAATAATCAAAATAGGGAACGAATTCTTTAAAAAATAATTTTGGAATGTTAAGAAAATTTTGTTATGAAGCATAATCAATATTTCCAGTTACGATTTTTCCATATTTTCTACTTTTTAACTGTAACTAGAAACACCCAACCACCGACTCAACTACTTGAAAACAGTTGTGTATACTCAACGTTTTTCTCAACCAAACTTACTCATAGTTGTAAATGATAGTACCAAAACACAACTGAAAACTCAACTGTTAATTTAGTGGAGAATGGTAATGCAAATTTATCAATCACAACCAAACTATTTTAAAAGTTGAAAACCGTGATAGGGGCATAAAATTGCGTTTTAAGGGATATTCCCGTTCGATCAATTCGCTGGTATATGAAGGTGCTTTTCACCTGATAGACATATTACATTGGAACGCCTGCCGGATCCATAACAAAATAAATAATGATAGATAATCCCGCAATACTTTTGTCATTCAGAGAAATTATTATAAAGGCATGCTTGGCTGAAAATCCAAGAGGGCCTTAAGAAAGTATATACATATGTGGAGCCTGCAGATTGAAAGACGGTGATGCCTTAAATTTTGCCCACATCCTTGTTTCAATATTTGGCATAACCAATAAATAGTATAATTATAACGAACTTTTAATAAATACAAAACATTTTTGAAACTTCTATTATATTGATAGATATTAAACCATTTAATGTCTCACGTATGGATGTGAGACCAAGTCATCGCAAAACTTATTTTACTTATATGTGACTTATGTATGACAAATATACGTGACACTCAGTTTTTTTAAGAATCTTTTTTTATAGAAAACTAATGTCACGTATCGCTCATTTAATCAAAGAACGAAATAACTCAAAAAAAAAGTTTGCCAGAAAACGAGTCTAAAGTTTACAATTTCCACACAACTTAATTAAATAAGAAAATAAAAGTTTTTACACAATATGCAAAGCGATATGGTGATTAATTCTGCATCATTAACTAAAAAATTTAATTTTTTGAGTTATGACGTTCTTTGAGTGAATGAGCGATATATGTACATATGTGGCGTATTTTTTTGTTCGTGAGGTTTTATTCAAAGCTCCAAAAATTGATGAGTGGCGAACGTGTCAAGTTTCATTTAAATGTCTTTCAAGTTTGTATTAAAAAATTAATTTCGTGTTTAAATAGCACTGAAATAAAAATGATATAGAATTATCAAATCAAAAATTGGTCATTAGTTAACCATCCCGAAAAGAATGACATTTCATTTTGAAACGGTAAAATGGTTTCTCGACTTTGTCGCAGAATTACCAAATGTCCAATGGTTATGTGTTCTGTTCAAACTACTAACAAAAATGCAATAGTATCTGTGTAGCCATACCTGATAACTTTCGTTCTGTCTTGTGAGTGGATTTTCTCATTAAGACCACAAACCACGAAACCGTACAAGTGTAAGTATTTTACCATCAACGAGAATGTATTAATAAAAGTATGCACATAAAATTATGACACATAATATTTACATATGTACATACACGCAGAGAAAATACTTACATACATATGTATATTATGGTTTTGGAATGGTTGCGAATAAAAATTTGTTATGTTGTCTGAAAACTAGTTATTGTCATTTGGAAATAATGTAAAGTAATGCTGGCCACCAATACAAATTGTATGCGTATTCATTTGTGGAAGAAACCGATTGAAATTCGGCACTCTGGTGCCACTTTGGCCGGCTATGATGCAAACTTTATTTGCATTACAGTGCTTTATTCATGATATGAATAGATTTCAACAATATAGTCTATCTAAAAATTTTTACTACAACTGAAATTTTTATTGATATATAAAAATAATATAATATACATACCTGCATAGATAATTATAAATTCTATGGCATAAAATGTTATAAAAAGCCATACTATATTATGTTTAAATAATTTATTTTTGAATAATATCTTCCGTCAATTCAATCAATGTTTTGCTTGCATGGTATCAGTAGTGCACCCATGTTGTATTAAATAAACAGATACATATGTATATAATTTTCTATCATATAAAAAACTGAAGAGTCCAAATTACTAACAATTTTTTTCATCGCAGATACAAAAATTAGCTGATTAAAAAAATTTTTCAAGTGATAAAAAAATTAGAGAAAAATCGCGTTTTGAAAAAAGTAACTATCAAATACATAGACATATTTGACAAACTTTTAATCAGTTTCAAATTAGTTTTGATAGCAAAGTTGTTGATATAGCGTTACATTTTGGTCACACTAATAAAATTGGGATCTAAAATTTTGTACAACTTTTTTTTTATGACAAATTAACAATTATTTGACAAAAGCATTATTGAATTGGCAAGGTTCCGTTCTTTCACCAATTCCTAATCTTTCTAAATGACCTTCTTTGTAAAACTTTCAACCCTATTTATTCTTTCGCGGACGACAGCAGCATTTGTCATTCTTTCTCATTCAGCAATAGACCTAGCCTTCCGGAGGTTGAGGCTATGCAACAAACAATGAATGAGACATTAAACTACGATTTATAAAAAATGTCTGAATGGGGTTATGCCTACGATTTTTAAAACGGGGCAAGCAGTACTTCACCCCATCTGATCTTCTAACTATTTATACCACTTATATCCGACCGAAAATGGAATACAACTCTCATGTATGGGCCGGCGCTTCAAATCTATTTTTGGGGTTGCTCGACCACATACAGGAGAGAGCGAAGAAGCTCATTGGTGACACTAGAGTATCCAACTCTATCGTTACTACAATGGAATGTGTTCTAATGAAATTAGGGAACTTGTTCCTGAAACACGAACATTTTTACGCACAACACGAGCTTCTTCAGGGCACATCCTTTTGTGGTCGATTGGCCAATAACTCGCACTACGCATTACAGAGAGAATTCCTTCTTTAGCCGTACTATTCGTATGTGGAATAAACTACCTGCGGATGTGTTTCCTGTCACTATCAACGTGGGAAAGCTGAAATCGAATGTCCCCAGACACTACTTCCTCTCCATAACCTATTTTCCTAGTTCTAGCACAATGCATTGCATGAGTAGGGGTTATCCCCTGAGTGGTGGTCCTACCTAAAAAAAACATGTAACGCAGTTTTTGTTCCCTGCCGGGGTTAGCGTATTATTTGCTTCCTTTGCAAATAATAACACAAATGTGTTCGTGTTTTAATATTCACAGAACACAGTATATTTTATTTACGAAACTTAACTTAACTTATGCTACCTTAAATTCAATATATAGATATATTTGTTATAAAATTCACTTGCGCCGTCTGGGTAACAACTGGACACCTTCTCCTCTTAATTGCAAAAGTCCTTGGGAAAGATTGTTACCTCCTGTGAACAGCTAAATGGGGAAAGACGATTATAAATACAAGAAAGATTCGGGAGTTCGTGTAGTCGGCTAAAATACAAATTATGTTTACTAGTTACGAACACACGAAAGATTCGGAAGTTTTGTATGCTTCACTAAATGCAATACACGAATACGCGAAAGATTCTTGAGCTCGTGTAGGCTACAATACAAATTCGTATGCTTCACTGAATATAGTTTATGTTACATCACGGATGGAAATCATGGTACAATTGTACTTTTAATGGTACATTTTTGACCTCGTTGGTACCGTGGTACTTGCTACAATTTAAAAATGCCAATGTTTCACTATATGGTAACATTAATTTTGAATATGTTGTCCTTAATTTTTTTGTGTGTGTCTTATTTTAGATGGTCAGCTTCTCTGTTTTTGTTGCAATGCTGTTATCAAGGCAAATTCATGTACCAGGTGGTGTCAAGTCTGCAACAAAAAAGTCTGTCTAGTACTTTAACTGTACTTGTTGACTTGACAGCACGTCGTACATGAACTCGCCTTGGCTGTGGTTATATTTATTTTCGTTAATTACATATCCTTTACTTCAATAGCGTGTTTTAGGTTTTATCGCGCATTTTTTATGCACATAACTTAAATTTTATAGTGCATGAAAATAACAGGCCTGTTAATAAGCAAAATTTGTAAAATAACCGATCTCTAACAAATCTAATCTACGAATGTACCCTTATGAATGTAATATTTAATATTTTTTACGTTATTTTTTATACACATTATTGATAAGTTTCTTTTTTTTATTGTTTACTTCCGAATTTTTACACATTTTTTTACGTTTCCGTTTTATTAATAATATTAAAATAAATGGTACCGTCATGGTTCAAAAAGTACATTTTGTTTGCACAGTTGGTACAAAATCCAAGAAGTCATTTTCCTTCCCTGTGTTACATAGTTCGTTTACATAAATTATGTACACGAAAGATTCGGGAGTTGTAGGAGTACCGTTGTTTGTGATGGATGAAATACGAGTTATGTTTACTAACTACAAACACACGAAAGATTCGGAAGTTCGTGTATTTACTAGCTACGTTTATCAACTCTAATAGGAATATATAAGTATATCGAAATAAGAATCGGCAAAGCTCTCGGACTACATTTCAAGTGGCCTTCTTGTAACTTGCTCCTCGATTGCTTTCAAAGCTTGATGTCTTATATAGTTCTACTCAACAACTGAATGAGAATTCCAACGTGCACTCATCAACAGCGATGCCAATTTAGCGCCTTTCGCGCTAGTTTTAGCGCGTTTTAACTATGCCAAACGCGCTTTTTTTCGTCTTAGCGCGCTTAATAAAAAAAGCGCTTTGATTAAAGTCAAAAATATCATTTCAGTTCAATATCTTTTTAGTTTTTTTTATAAATTTGACATTTGTCTACTATCCAAAATTTTACTTTTTGTTTAAATTCGTTAATAATTCAGATGTTGCAAATAAAATTCCCTTGACTGTGGTTAGAATTAAAAACGCCGTTTAATATTGTAAATGGCAAATATTTTGAAATTTCAATGCTAAAAATATGTACTCGTACTCGTGACAAAGAAAAAAAAAATAAATATAACTTATTAAGCATTTATTCTTATTGTACTTCAAGAAGCATTTGAATCGCAACACTATACAACAATTTATATAATTGGTTACAAAGTTTGACAAATAAAATTAAAATAAAAACTAAGAATTTCGAATATTTGGAAGGCGAGACTGATTCTGTATTAAATGATTTTAGTTATTTAGGATATAATTTCGAAGAAGCAATATTGCATAATCTGAAAATGAGTTACTAAAAAATTAATTGTACTCGTATTTACTAATACATACATCGACCTTTATTAAAATTTAATTTAGCGCGTAGGAAAATAGCGCGTTTTGACTATAAATTGTTGATAATGCTGTAACTTAGCGCGTTCTAGCGCGTTTTGAGAAGGGGTATAGCGCGTTTGGGTTATCAATAGTTGGCATCCCTGCTCATCAACCTTAATTATACCCTTTACCAACAAAAATGGTAAAAGGGTATATATAGGTTTGTCATTCCGTTTGTAATTTCTATAATATCAATAAGCGACCCATATAATATATATATTCTGGATCCTTATGCATAGGGAAGACGAATAAGCGATGTCCGTCTGTCCGTCTGTCCGTCTGTCCGTCTGTCCGTCTGTCCGTCTGTCCGTCTGTCCGTCTGTCCGTCTGTCTGTACGTGAAATCGGTTTTCCGAAGCTCCCAGAAGAGCTAGAGACTTCGTTCTTGGACTGGTGTGTCAGAAATTTTCCAAAATAGATTGGTATTGAAATTCAGCAAAATCGGGCAGACGATTGCAGAGCTGGAAAACTTAAACTTCATTTTGCCATATAAAAGTAACTCCCGAAAACAAATTTTTATTTTTTTTTAATAAATGTACATATTTTACATTCAGTACGACTAAAATTGGAATTTTAAATTAAAAAAATACAAAAAAATGAAAAATACGTTTCCAGGGTTGGAAAACTTTAACTTTTTGTGTTATGTAAAATTAACTAAGTCTAAAACTATATTAGTATTTTCTCGAGAACCGTAAGAGCTACAGACCTGAAATTTGGACATAGTATGTAGACCTTTGGCCGCTACAACAACAAATACATGATAATTGGAAATTAAAGGGTGTTCCAAAACGAGCAACGAAAAATTTTAAAATCCCATGTAGTATATATACAATTGTATGTATATACACTTGAAATTTGTAAGGTTAGTGTATTTTTATACAGACTACAAAAATTAACACAAAAATTTAAAAAAATTTAAATTAAAGGGTGTTTCATCAGTTAATGCAATTTTGACTATGTAATTTTGACAATTTGCTGTATCTTGGAAACCGTAAGAGCAAAACTCTTGAAATTTTCAAAAACGGTAAAACTGAAAAAATAAAAAATTATAAAATCGCCAAACCGAAAAAAATCGCCAAAAACAAGAAAAAATCGCCAAAACGAAAAAAAGCACCAAACTAAAAAAAAATTCTAAGACTAAAATAAATCGCCAAAAAAACGGAAAAATTGCTAAAATGAAAACAAAAATCGCCATAATGAAAAAAAAATCACCAAAACGAAAAAAAAACCCTAAAAAACAGAAAAAAATCGCCAAAATGAAAAAAAAAAATCGCCA
Organism: Tachina lurida; assembly: GCA_944452675.1. Taxonomy (NCBI): domain Eukaryota; kingdom Metazoa; phylum Arthropoda; class Insecta; order Diptera; family Tachinidae; genus Tachina; species Tachina lurida. The sequence continues at coordinate 57,219,303 of OX101752.1, forward strand.
AAATGAAAAAAATCGCCAAAACGAAAAAAACCCCAAAAAACAAAAAATCGCCAAAATGAAAAAAAAAAATCGCCAAAATGAAAAAAATCGCCAAAACGAAAAAAAGCACCAAATTAAAAAAAAAATTATAAAACTAAAATAAATCGCAAAAAACGGAAAAATTGCTAATATGAAAAAAAAATCGCCAAAACGAAAAAAAACCTAAAAAACAGAAAAAAATCGCCAAAATGAAAAAAACGCCAAAATTAAAAAAATCACCAAAACGAAAAAAACCCTAAAAAACAGAAAAAAATCGTCAAAATGAAAAAAAATCGCCAAAACGCAAAAAAACCCTAAAAAACAGAAAAAAATCGCCAAAATGAAAAAAATCGCCAAAAAAAAGAAAAAACCTAAATAACAGAAAAAAATCGCCAAAACGAAAAAAGCACCAAATTAAAAAAAATTTCTAAGACTAAAATAAATCGCAAAAAAACGGAAAAATTGCTAAAATGAAAACAAAAATCGCCAAAATGAAAAAAATCACCAAAACGAAAAAAAACCTAAAAACAGAAAAAAATCGCCAAAATGATAAAAAGCACTAAATTAAAAGAAAATTTCTAAGACTAAAATAAATCGAAAAAAAAGAAAAAATTGCTAAAATGAAAAACAAATCGCCAAAATGATAAAAAGCACTAAATTAAAAGAAAATTTCTAAGACTAAAATAAATCGAAAAAAAAGAAAAAATTGCTAAAATGAAAAAAAAATCGCCAAAATGAAAAAAATCACCAAAACGAAAAAAAACATAAAAAAAGAAAAAATTGCCAAAATGAAAAAAAAATCGCGAAAATGAAAAAAAAACACCAAAACGAAAAAAAACAAAAAAATCGCGAAAAAAACCCAAAAAAACAGAAAAAATCGTCAAAATGAGAAAAATCTCCAAAATGAAGAAAAGCCCAACAACAGAAAAAAATCGCCAAAATGGAAAAAACCTCCAAAAACAGACAAAATCGCCAAAACGAGAAAAAAGCGACAAAACTGAAAAAATCGTTTTAACTGAAAAAAACTTCAAAAAAGCAAAAAACCTTCCTTTCGTGCGCGATTCAAAGTCGCACTTAACTGATTTTTTTAATATTAAAAGAATTAAATGAAACTAAGTTTTTGCTTATTTCGTTCTTGCTTTGTTCACTTAACATATTTTATGTATTTTTTAAAGAACTAGATTGGTATCAATAATCAGAAAAATCCAAAATTATGACTCCAGGGTTGGAAAACTTACACTTTTTGTGTTATGTAAAATTAAATAGGTCTAAAAATTTTTTTCTTTTTCTTTATAAATTGAATATATTTTATGCTTCTGAAAGAAAAGTTTGGTGTATGAAATTTGAAAAATGAAAATTATAGCTCCAAAGATGGAAACTTTAAAAAAATGATACATTTTTTCACAAAACAAATATGTATGTACGTGTCTGTATACTATATATATGTACGTACGTTGGTAAAGGGTATATAAGATTCGGCACAGCCGAATATAGCACTCTTACTTGTTTTAACAAACAATGTACCCGTAAACAAACGATTATGTTGTATCCTACAGTAGCTGAGGTGGTATGTACCTATCAGTTGGGAAGTATGTATTTGTATGTGCTTTAACTATTGTACTCGTAACTTCACGTTACAAATAAATTTGAGAAAAGCAACCCTGCAGTCAGACTGGGGCCAAATGTCTCTATGTCAACACTAAATTTCTAGTAGTAGGTACATTGTCTACAATTTCTTTTCTATTCGTCAGTATAAAAGAAAGAGAGACAACAAATGTGGTCTATTTCTGGTGGCTTTTGCAACAACTTGTCAATATTCATATAATTGTATGCACGTAAGGTATAGAAATGTACCACTAAATGTCTGGTTGTTCTGTCTCCATGTTCCCATAAGAACTATGTAGTCACTACCTAGTCAATTGTTTTAGTGTTACTAGTAGATTTTCAATGACAAGCACATGCTAAATGTCTATAGCACAAAGTATTGTATGGGGATTAATTAGAGAGTAGTACTGGTGACAAAGTCAAAAGCGACTCAGTACATTTTCACCATCGACATTTCCTTCAGGGAACCTACAAAGAATTTTATCAGTTATTGGTTTGTTTTGACAAATAAAATATTTGAAAATAATTTGCTTTATGTCAAAGTCATTGTGATGGTATTAGAGATGGTATTAGAGAAGATGTTATGAGTGCCCCTGGGGATGAGTGGTAGCGATGCTAGTTAATTATATATAAATTCAATCATGTTGCTGTTTAATTATGGTTGCTTAACCATATTTTTTCTTTGCGTGTATACATATACATATATATGTATGTATGTATGTACTATATCGCAGATAAATACTAACTACAATTAATGTTTGAAGCAACAACAGCGTTTGCTATAATCATTGCAACAGCGATAAGAGCAGACAAAACTAAGGTGCACTCTGATTTCTATTACGAAAATTTCTTATCTGAATTAAAGAAATACTTAGGTACTTCTTTGTACAGAAAAAATAAAAATATTTGATAATATTTTCAATTAGAAACGGAGTTTTTAAGTGCAACAATGTAAGATAATATGTATTTTTAGTTGAAGACGGACTTGAGCAATTGCGATTTTGAAATGTTGCTAAGCTCAGCATGCGGTTTTATGATTGTTATACTTTTGATTATGTAGATCGCTCGCTCATTTACTCAAACAACGTAGCCAGAAAACGAGTTTAACTTTTTCAATTTACAGACAACTTAATGGATGAAGAAAATTTTATTTTTACACAATATGACCAACGATATGAGGATTAATTCTGCAGCAATAATGGATTTTATTTTGTTATGAAGTTGTTTGAGTAAAAGAGTGATATATGTGTATGAATTTCCATAATAATTCATTATATGATTTCATTACACAGCCACAATTTCAAATGAAAGATATACATACATACATACATACATACATATTTGTAGTATGTAAGTACTTGAAAATAGGTCTGTACAGGGTGGGCCAATAGTCACGCGTGCGTGTAAGAATTGAATAACTGTTTTGTTTATTATTATTTTTTTTTTTAGATTTTATTCATCGAACCGTGTTACACCACCTTGCAAAATTTAACTACCGAGCAACGAACCAAAGTGCTAGAATTTTACTTTTCCAATGGGCATTCAATTTTACTGAAGCAGCAACAGTGGGCGCTGATGATATTTGCAGCGTTCCATGTTAAATAAGTAAATGGAAATTATTATAAAATTTTTAAGATTTCAAGCAAGACAAATATGTAAAAAAATAATGAAAATTCATTCCCAAATCAAATCCATAACGAGTTATATTAATTACTGAAATAACTTGACCAATTGCGTTTCCTTAATTACTAATTTTAACTATTCTTAAATTTTTTAAATGTGAAATATTTGAAAATGGCACCACTGAAGAAATAAAAATTTATACTTGAATATCAGCTTATCATGACGCTGCTGCCATCTCCAAAATAATTAATTATCCGAATCATTATCATGATTCAAATGAATGAAGAATGAATCAAACCACTTTAAATTTAGATTAAAAAAAACAACGAATTTTACATTGACGTGTCATTGCAAGGAAGTGGTTTGCTTTTGATATTTTTTAATTCGATAAAAATCAAGTTTTTTGAGCTATAAAAATCTGAAATTTGGGTGTTAAAATAATTTAGTAGTAGTAGTAGTAGTAAGTATGTTGACTATAAAACCGAAGGTCCTGGGTTCGAGCCCGGTATCCAACAGTCATTAAATAACAACACCACGCATTTTTCTGATGTGCATTAGCGTCAGTTGTTGTACGAAAGTTCAAGTGATGAAGTGATGAAGTCACTGGTCACCAGCGTTGCCGATTTGTGTGTAATTATCCAAAAATGGGACATAAAAATGTTTCTGGAACTATTTTGGGACCATACAATTTTTTGTGTAATTTTTGTGTAATTTCGACCCCAACATTATACACAAGTAAATTATTTATTATTTTTATTTTTTTATTTACACGATATTAAAACTTATATAAATATAAGACTAATATAATATTTAAATAGCACTAGCTACTTTGGCTATCAGCTATTAAATTATTTAATTAAATATCTTCATTGCATTTAAAAAGAATTTTACTCCGTAAATTTACTCAAAAATATTTTTATAATCTTTTATGCCCTAATTCGGTTCGACGATTGTATCGTCTTGTCTATGGACAAAAAACAGAAGCAGTTTTGATTCTTTAAAGCAATTATTATTTATTGTCCCTGCTAGAAGGTTCGTGTATTTGCTTTATGATTTTGTTCCAAACATTATATCCAACACATATTTTTATACCCTTTACCAACAAAAATGGTAAAAGGGTATATATAGGTTTGTCATTCCGTTTGTAATTTCTATAATATCAATAAGCGACACATAAAATATATATATTCTGGATCCTTATGCATAGGGAAGACGAATAAGCGATGTCCGTCTGTCCGTCTGTCCGTCTGTCCGTCTGTCTGTACGTGAAATCGGTTTTCCGAAGCTCCCAGAAAAGCTAGAGACTTCGTTCTTGGACTGGTGTGTCAGAAATTTTCCAAAATAGATTGGTATTGAAATTCAGCAAAATCGACCAGACGATTGCAGAGCTGGAAAACGTAAACTTCATTTTGCCATATAAAACTAACTACCGAAAACAAATTTTTATTTTTTTTAATAAATGAACTTATTTTACACTTCAGTACGACTAAAATTGGAATTTTAAATTAAAAAAATATAAAAAATTTAAAAAGACGTTTCCAGGGTTGGAAAACTTTAACTTTTTGTGTTATGTAAAATTAACTATGTTTAAAACTATATTAGTATTTTCTCGAGAACCGTAAGAGCTAGAGACCTGAAATTTGGACACAGTGTGTAGACCTTTGGCCGCTGCAACAACAAATACATGAGAATTGGAAATTAAAGGGTGTTCCAAAACGAGCAACGAAAAATGTTAAAATCCCATGTAATATACATACAATTGTATGTATATACACTTGAAATTTGTGAGGTTAGTGTATTTTTATACAGACTACAAAAATTAACACTAAAATTTCAAAAAATTTAAAATAAATGGTGTTGCATCAGTTAATGCAATTTTGACTATGCAATTTTGACAACTTGCTGTATCTTGGAAACCGTAAGGGCAAAACTCTTGAAATTTTCAAAAACGGTAAAACTAAAAAATCAAAAAATTATAAAATCGCCAAACCGAAAAAAATCGCCAAAAACAAAAAAAAGTCGCCAAAACGAAAAAAAGCACCATATTATAAAAAAATGTCTAAGACTAAAATAAGTCGCGAATAACCGGAAAAATTGCTTAAATGAAAAAAATCGCTAAAATGAAAGAAAATCACCAAAAAAAAATCGCCAAAATGAAAAAAATCGCAAAAATGAAAAAAAATCGCCAAAAAGAAAACAACCCAAAAAAAAAAACAAAAAAAAATCGCCAAAATGAAAAAAACCCCAAAAACAGGGAAAAATCGGCAAAATGAAAAAAACCCAAAACCGGAAAAAATCGCCAAAATGAAAAAAATCGCCAAAATGAAAAAAAATCGCCAAAATGAAAAAAAATCTCAAAAATGAAAAAAAGCCCGAAAAACAGAAAAAAAATCGCCAAAATGAAAAAAACGCCAAAATGAAAAAAATCGCCAAAAACAGAAAAAATCGCCAAAATTAAAAAAAATCGCCGAAATTAAAAAAAAAATCGCCAAAAATGAAAAAAAAAACCCAAAAACAGGGAAAAATCACCAAAATTAAAAAAAAACCCAAAACATGAAAAATCGCCAAAATGAAAAAAAATCGCCAACATGAAAAAAATCTAAAATGATAAAAAGCCCGAAAAACAGAAAAAAAAATCGCCAAAATGAAAAAAACGCCAAAATGAAAAAAATCTCCAAAATGAAAATAAACCCCCAAAAACAGAAAAAAATCGCCAAAATGAAAAAAATCGCCAAAATGAAAAAAAAATCGCCAAAACGAAAAAAGCCCCAAAAAACAGAAAAAAATCGCCAAAATGAAAAAAACCCCAAAAACAGGAAAAAATCGCCAAAATGAAAAAAAATCGCCAAAATGATAAAAATCTCCAAAATAAAAAAAGCCCCAAAATAGAAAAAAAATCGCCAAAATGAAAAAAATCGCCAAAATGGAAAAAGAATCGCTAAAATGAGAAAAAAGCGACAAAACTGAAAAAAACGTTTAAACTGAAAAAAAACTTCAAAAAAGCCACATTAAAAAATGCTGAGAACCGAATGTACGGAACCCTTCGTGCGCGAGTCAAAGTCGCACTTTACTGAATTTTTTAATATTAAAGGAATTAAATGAAACTAAGGTTTTTCTTATTATAACCTTTAAAAAAATGGTAAAAGGGTATATATAGGTTTGTCATTCCGTTTGTAATTGTTATAGAAATCGATGTTGACAGGAGTGAATGTAAAATATATCTTAACCACAGAGTGTAGAGTAAAATATTCAACTATTGCTAATATCGAAAATAAAATAATTGAATCAAATTCTTTAATCGAAAAATACTGAAAGGTCACTTACTATTAATTGCTTTAGAGAAAAAAAATATCAGAAAACAAATATGTATGTATGTATCTGTATACTATATATATATGTATATACATATGTACGTACGTTGGTAAAGGGTATATAAGATTCGGCACAGCCGAATATATCACTCTTACTTGTTTTAACTATTCTTAAATTTTTTAAATGTGAAATATTTGAAAATGGCACCACTGAAGAAATAAAAATTTATACTTGAACATCAGCTTATCATGACGCTGCTGCCATCTCCAAAATAATTAATTATCCGAATCATTATCATGATTCAAATGAATGAATGAATCAAACCACTTTAAATTTAGATTAAAAAAAACAACGAATTTTACATTGACGTGTCATTGCAAGGAAGTGGTTTGCTTTTGATATTTTTTAATTCGATAAAAATCAAGTTTTTTGAGCTATAAAAATCTGAAATTTGGGTGTTAAAATAATTTAGTAGTAGTAGTAGTAGTAAGTATGTTGACTATAAAACCGAAGGTCCTGGGTTCGAGCCCGGTATCCAACAGTCATTAAATAACAACACCACGCATTTTTCTGATGTGCATTAGCGTCAGTTGTTGTACGAAAGTTCAAGTGATGAAGTGATGAAGTCACTGGTCACCAGCGTTGCCGATTTGTGTGTAATTATCCAAAAATGGGACATAAAAATGTTTCTGGAACTATTTTGGGACCATACAATTTTTTGTGTAATTTTTGTGTAATTTCGACCCCAACATTATACACAAGTAAATTATTTATTATTTTTATTTTTTTATTTACACGATATTAAAACTTATATAAATATAAGACTAATATAATATTTAAATAGCACTAGCTACTTTGGCTATCAGCTATTAAATTATTTAATTAAATATCTTCATTGCATTTAAAAAGAATTTTACTCCGTAAATTTACTCAAAAATATTTTTATAATCTTTTATGCCCTAATTCGGTTCGACGATTGTATCGTCTTGTCTATGGACAAAAAACAGAAGCAGTTTTGATTCTTTAAAGCAATTATTATTTATTGTCCCTGCTAGAAGGTTCGTGTATTTGCTTTATGATTTTGTTCCAAACATTATATCCAACACATATTTTTATACCCTTTACCAACAAAAATGGTAAAAGGGTATATATAGGTTTGTCATTCCGTTTGTAATTTCTATAATATCAATAAGCGACCCATAAAATATATATATTCTGGATCCTTATGCATAGGGAAGACGAATAAGCGATGTCCGTCTGTCCGTCTGTCTGTACGTGAAATCGGTTTTCCGAAGCTCCCAGAAGAGCTAGAGACTTCGTTCTTGGACTGGTGTGTCAGAAATTTTCCAAAATAGATTGGTATTGAAATTCAGCAAAATCGGGCAGACAATTGCAGAGCTGGAAAACTTAAACTTCATTTTGCCATATAAAAGTAACTACCAAAAACAAATTTTTATTTTTTTTTAATAAATGAACATATTTTACACTTCAGTACGACTAAAATTGGAATTTTAAATTAAAAAAATATAAAAAAATTAAAAAGACGTTTCCAGGGTTGGAAAACTTTAACTTTTTGTGTTATGTAAAATTAACTATGTCTAAAACTATATTAGTATTTTCTCGAGAACCGTAAGAGCTACAGATCTGAAATTTGGACACAGTGTGTAGACCTTTGGCCGCTACAACAACAAATACATGAGAATTGGAAATTAAAGGGTGTTCCAAAACGAGCAACGAAAAATGTTAAAATCCCATGTAATATACATACAATTGTATGTATGTATGTATATATACACTTGAAATTTGTAAGGTTAGTGTATTTTTATACAGACTACAAAAATTAACACTAAAATTTCAAAAAATTTAAAATAAAGGGTGTTCCATCAGTTAATGCACTTTTGACTGTGCAATTTTGTCAACTTGCTGTATCTTGGAAACCGTAAGAGCAAAACTCTTGAAATTTTCAAAAACGGTAAAACTAAAGAATCAAAGAATTATAAAATCGCCAAACCGAAAAAAATCGCCAAAAACAAAAAAAAAATCGCCAAAACGAAAAAAAGCCCCATATTACAAAAAAAAATGTCTAAGACTAAAATAAATCGCGAATAACCGGAAAAATTGCTAAAATGAAAAAAACGCCAAAATGAAAGAAAATCACCAAAATTAAAAATATCCCCAAAAATTAAAAAAAATCGCCAAAATGAAAAAAAATCGCCAAAACGAAAAAACCCCAAAAAACAGGAAAAAATCGCCAAAATGAAAAAAACGCCAAAAATGAAAAAAATCTCCAAAATGAAAAAAACCCAAAAAAAACAGAAAAAAATCATCAAAATGAAAAAAAAAATCGCCAAAATGAAAAAAATCGCCAAAACGAAAAAAACCCCAAAAAACAGAAAAAAATCGCCAAAATGAAAAAAAACCCCAAAAAAAGGAAAAAATCGCCAAACTGAAAAAAAGTCACCAAAATGAAAAAAATCTTAAAAATAAAAAAAAGCCCTAAAAACAGAAAAATATCGCCAAAATGAAAAAAAAATCGCCAAAATGAAAAAAATCGCCAAAAATGAAAAAAAATGTTTAAACTGAAAAAAACTTCAAAAAATCAAAAAAGCCACATTAAAAAATGCTCAGAACCGAATGTACGGTACCCTTCGTGCGCGAGTCAAAGTCGCACTTTACTGAATTTTTTAATATTAAAGGAATTAAATGAAACTAAGTTTTTTCTTATTTCGTTTTTGTTTCGTTCACTTAACATATTTTATGTATTTTTTAAAAAACTAGATTGGTACAAGGAATTAGAAAAATCCTAAATTATGACTCCAGGGTTGGAAAACTTACGCTTTTTGTGTTATGTAAAATTAAATAGGTCTAAAAATTTTTTTCGTTTTCTTTATAAATTGAATATATTTTATGCTTCTGAAAGAAAAGTTTGGCGTATGAAATTTGAAAAATGAAAATTATAGCTCCAAGGATGGAAACTTTAAAAAAATGATAAATTTTTTTACAAAACAAATATGTATGTATGTGTCTGTATACTATATATATGTACGTACGTTGGTAAAGGGTATATAAGATTCGGCACAGCCGAATATAGCACTCTTACTTGTTAATATTAGTATACGATCGAACGATTTCTGGTGACATCGTGGGACAGGCCGTAAATGTAATAAAAAACAAAACTTGTATTTGTCTTGAGCAAAAAAAGTAATGAATTTCTTGAAAACAAAGTAGTGTTATATAATTCAATTTGATATGTGATTAAAAATAACTTCCTTAACATCTTAAAATATGCATTAGATACTTTCGAAGTAATTTAAAAGTTGTTCGTGAGGAAGAAAAATAGGTTTCTTTTTCCATTACCTTATGCGTAAATTGATAACTTTAAACTCGTTTTATGTTTAAAGATGGTTCAAAAAGTCCATAGCTTTGTTTGGATAAAAAGTTATTTTGTTGTTCAATGTAGTCTCATTTAAGCTGTATGCACTTTATCTAAAGATTGACCAATTTTTGTTTTCCAAAAAATACGATTGGACGAGGTCATCAAAATACAAATTTGTTTGTGAGATGATTTCATCGTTGGAGCCAAATTTCTTTCCGCCGATCTACTTTTTAAGGTTTAGGAACAATAAATAGCCAGTCGTTACTAAATCTGGAGAAAAGGGCGGATGAAGGAGATATTTTGTAGTCTGATTCATGGATTTTTGCCATGGAAACTGTACATGTGCTTATAATTGTATTGTCCTGTGTGTGTCTGTAATTCGAAACGAGAGTAAATGCTTTCGAATTTGCATACTATTGACATACAAACTCGAAACAATTTTCTTTCGTTTCGGATTACAAAGTAGACTGGTGGTTTAAAAGAAGATTTTTCTTGGCCAAATCATCCGTAAATCGACTCTATAAGTCACCTCGAATTCTTTATCCTTTTGAAGGTTGTCAATCTGGATTATAGCGTTTATGTCTTAGAAAACAGTCGCCATTACTTTGTTGGCTGACAAACCCACCTTGGCCTTTTTTTAGCAGTAATTCATCCGATAAAAATACTGTTTTTACTTCTATTTGGTATCTATTGTGTTATGGTGGACACTTGTTTCGTCAACGGTTACAAAGTGGCACAAAAACACCGCACCATCTTACGGATAGCTTTCTCATGCCCAAGTGATCAATCAAAAGTTTAACCACTGAGCCGTGTGAAAAGATTATGACTTACACAATCCCTCTCTCTTGCCGTTGTAGGGACTTCAACTGGACGTCCAGATTATTCGGCATCCTCCTGCTGGTACGTCCACAACAAAATTCAGTAAACTCCTTTTTTACTATTCAATGACGGTGAAGAGCTTTTATAATGATGTATTTTTCTTCCGACAGGGTTTTCTTTAATCTGGAACCATTTTCCGTTATCTCACGTCAAATTCCGTTTCTAACCATACCGGTTTCAGCCATTTGCATTCGTCAGTGTTGCTTTGATTACTCAAGGTAGCTTGTCGTTACAAACCATTACAAAATCGTTCCAAATTGAAGTTGATATCGTATTAATTAATCTTAATCTTGGTTCTGCAAAAAAATTATGCTTAATACGCACACGAATTTCACTTTTTCTACTTAGAAAATCACGTGGTAGTCTGCTATTAGTGGTTGCAAACCCAAACTAAATGTCGCAGCGTATTCAAATTTGGATAGAAACCAACTGACAGTTGCCTGTTGACAACAGCAGCGGTGTTGCCCTTTCAGTTAAAAGGTGGGAAATTGAAAAGGATATTAAATAACTTATTGACCAGTTTGTAATCATCATGAGAATACGTTTACTCTTGATGATTGCTCTTGGGCATGTCTCGATGCATATTTATTCTTGTTACCCATCGTAACAATGCTTCTAATTACTGTTAAACTAGGCCACAAAAAACTTAAAGTTTGCTTAAAACTTTAAAATAAAAACTTAATTACTTTCGTAACTTTAATTAAACCAATAGTAAGATAAAGTTGTCATATTTGAAATGATTGAAGTGATGCAAACTTAATTTTCAATTAAATAACTTTTTTGATTTAACTAATTTGGTTGGTAAGCAGCAACCAAATGCATCTGGACATGCATTTTTTTCAATCACCGAGGCGGGAACGTGTTGCTGTTGGAATTGCTGAATTACAACAAGTTCTTACAATCAAGTACCAAAGATAGTATAATACATAATCGTATCTTAGCCAAGGGAAACGTCACCACCATCATGTGTAAAAAAATATCAATTAGACGTGTACGAAGTAATTGCATCACCATAACTTCTGAAAGTGTGGAACAGGAGAGAGCAACAATAATAGGAAATTACCTCGAAACTATTCTTTACACTAGACTTGCGCCCAACAGCTCTTTTGAACTAAACTGAGCTGTTGGACATAAGTTCGGTCAAAAGCGTCAATGTACATCAAATTGGTTGGAAACAACTTTTGATTCGAACGCTCTCAAACTAAATCAAAAAGAGCTGTTCGTCACAACTCTACTTTACACGGAGTGTTCAAAAATTGGAAACCGATTGGGTAGCGGATTTTACAACATGCGTCGTAATGTACGTAAATTTTTTCACTTGCCGAATTATAATACAGTTTTCAGACTGAGATCACGTCTATAACGGAAGGCTTAAATATCTAAAGGAAACTGACAACGAACTAACTATTCGTATATTTACGGATATTAGAAAGGTTGACGAAATCATAAAGTTCAATTTTGAAGCATCCTTCAATGCAAAAATAAGATAAACTCATAAAGATTTTGTAGATAAATTGAGATAATATGGATTCCAGGATAACAGGGTGTCTCTGGAAACGAAGAGCCGAATATGTTTGCAATGATGGGATCATTGCTGAATAACGTCACACTAGAAAACGCCAAACCTTTTACAGAATTTAACAATGAATTGAAACAATGTGCTATAGAACAAAACACCAGAGATTGGCAGAACACTACTATTGGAATAATGACCGAAATTCTCTGGCGAAACTCAAATAGCGAAAAGACAATATAGATTATAAGTTTAAAGAGGCCAATACTTCGGAATTAAAAAGTCATCTGGCTTGTTGTTGACGATAGAACACGAAGAGCTTGCCAGGAGGATGATGATACACTCGAACACTACTTGTGTCCACTGTCCAGCATTCAGTCAAGTTAGAAAACACTCTTCCATCTGGAAAACATACCAGATATGGAATATCGTAGGGAATTGGACTGAAAAAATCTAAAAAATTATATTAAGGAGACTAACCAGGCAGAAATTGTGACTTTGTGCAAAATATATGTACTACCACAACACTGTAAATACATAATTAAGACTCTTCCAAAAATTTGTGTACCACCACAGTACTGCACACAACACAAAAATAAGATTTTACGTTTACAAATTCGAGGATAGGTTTCCTATAGCGCTACAACACCGTAAATACAAAAATTTTACTTTAGTTTGGAAATTTCCATTGTGACGACCTTATAAAGTTGTATTAAAGTATTGTGACAATATTGAAAACAAGAGTCGGAGGACGGTCATTCGGCGTTATCATTTAAATGTTATGAGTACATTAAAATGTTGGTAAACGAATGTTGTACTGATGTTAGTTGTACCCGCAGACAATTGTAGCAACGTCGTGCTGATTGGCTTTTTCTGCCTGGGTAGGTTGCTAATCTAACTACGTTTGAGTTTTGGTTTTTATTGGTTATCTCTCCAATATCCAGTGTGGCCACAACTAAAAAAATTTTGAATGCTAAATGAGGCTTAAAATAATGCTAAAAATGCTAAAAAAATATTTGAAAACGCTAAAATATAATGCTAAAAATTTGGAATGATTTTTTAATAATTTTACCGGTTTAATTACGAATAAGTATTTTATTTAACTTTAATAACACAAACAAAGTTTATTCAAAAGTAAAAACAACAATTAAGGAAGATGTAAAATACAATTGCTGAATTCATAAAACCTCTTGTATCTTTGTATGATTGTATTAAATATAATAGTGTAAAATTTGTTGTTGTTAATTTTCTTATAAAAATGAAATATGTATGTACATTAAATAATTTTACACTTTTATTTGATACGTTTTAATATATTAGCATGCCAGATATCAACATAATGCGAAATCATTTAAAAAATACTTTTTGCACTAAAAAATTTATTAAGTTACTTTTTTTAGTTTTATTTTTCATTGTATGTCCTGGAGTCGGATTCCGCAACGATGAATTTTGAAGTGTTCGATCCCGAAAAAAACATTATTTTGAATACTTCTTTTCTTCTTATTATTAGGTGTTTGACGTTTAAAGCGGCTATTGGACGGTCATACTCGGTATATGAACATGACAGACGTCTTATGCATTTGTATAAAAATAACAAAATACAATGAAATACATTAATTGACAGAGCTTTTTTTAAATGGAAAAAAGTATATCTAAACTATAAAATTAAATATGCTAAATAATGCTAAAAAACTAATACAAAAATGTTGAAAAAAAAATGCTAAATGCAAAATAGAAAATTCACTGCTAAATCAAACTACATAATGCTAAATTTAGCAGTGAAAATGCTTAAAGGGTCACACTGCCAATATCTCATGAGTGTAATCTGAAACGGATTAGGTCAACGAATTAGGTAATGATTTGGTAACCTAACCTAAACTAGATAAATATTCGTTATTTTCTTACATGTATGTACATTAGGGTTCCCCTTAGCTATATGGGGGAAATTTTTTTTCAACTTTTCCTAACTCTCATCCCCCCAATTGGTGACAATAGGTACAAAAATATGATCTGTCATATTGTCAATTGGTGAAGATTAAATTCTGCCTCAAGCCGAATGAATTTCGGGGAAAACCATAATTTCTCTGAAAATCTGATTTTAATGTATTGTAACTTGAAAGATATTAATTTTACAACAAAATCGTGTAAGAAAAAATTGTTTGCCATGAAGTTTACAACATACATACATATGTTACCTCAACAAGTTTTCCCCTAGTCTCATATTTAAAAACTTAATTGAGAAGAATTGAATAAGACCAACAAGTATGAAAATTTTTGTATCACAAAAAAAATTTTTTCTTTTCTTTGTATAACATTTTATTATTATTTTAATAAAAAAATAAAAAATTAGCAATTTATATCTGCAAATTAAAAAGGTTTGTTAGTTAGGCCTGTCTAGATGCATTTCGTTGCTGCTTAAACAACTCATTAGTATACTTTAACCACAACTAAAAATATTTATGTTACAAAACCTCAATGCTTTCGAAACTCAATATGTGACAGCGCATAGAGAAAGGGACCTAAGGGTAAAAAAATCAATTTTCACTTTTTTTTTTTTTTGATGTGGACAACATCTGAGCATCGAATGAGACCGATCCCAAGGTTATGTGAAAAATTTTTCGTACTAACAGAATGATATTCACGATTTAAAAGAATTATAAATGAGTATTTATTATAATTCACAATTAATAATTTCAGAAAATAAACCTGGATTCGAAAAAACGCGAACAAAATTGATATCAAACTCATGGAAACAGCGCGCTAGGTAGAAAACAGTAAAAACCAACTACACAAAACAAGAGGTAGGGACGACCTACGCGCGTTTTCAAGGTTGACCAACACGTTCCTGACGTCATAAGATGTGTCGCTTTCAAATGAGACCAATACCAACACGCTCAGTGATGGTACACCAAAGATACACGTATTTAAATCTTTAAAATGGCTCTCCTGAACAAAACCGGTTTTTACCCTTAGGTCCCTTTCTATTTTGCGCATCACATATAATGAATCTCTTTCTCGGTTCCCTGAAAAACACCTCTTTATTGAAAAGTTTTTCATATAAAAATATTAAAAAAACGATCTAGAGTTATAACGAAAAACTTTTGAGCCTTTAGCGAAGTACTCGTATGAATGCAAAAGTCTGTATACAACGGGTTCAGAATTAAGCAAAATGTAAATTTTAATCAAAGTCGCGGTATCAAAATAACAAAATTTTAATTTGTCTGCAAGTGGATATGTAATGCGTCACAAACGTAGTCAGTTCTGGTTTAATTCATGCCAAAATTTCTATGTGAGAAAAAATTTTTATAATTAATGACGATAATCGTGCTGACAAATCTAGGCAAGAAATTGGTAAAGAATTTAATATACCACCAAGGACTCCTTCTACAATATAAAAAATCGGGAGGATTCTCTTTGTTGAACACTAAGACCTTAAGCAATGTTTATCCAAATGGTTTACGCCATGTCAAATTCAAAACATGCGTTTGGGAGGAGCAACGCTAAAAAGCAAAGTTGTACACTTTGCCGCGCGTTTGAAACACAAAAGTTTTAAAGCTAGTAACAGTTTCGAAATGTGCAGCTATAAGTGATCAAGTTTGCTTGGATTGGGAAACACTGTTACTAAACTTGTTGGCCGCATAATATTTTTAATGCAGGCGAAACAGGATTATTTTCACATTCGCAACAGAACGAACAATGGCGCTTGAAGGGTGAAATTTAGAGTCCAAATCACTTGGGTCCAATACAATACAACCCTTTGTGCTAACTGTTAGTTGAAGAGAAGATACATAGTTAGGGAGAGGGGGTGATAGGGAAGGAATAGTGATAGAGAAGACAGGTGTTGAAGGAATATATTGAGGAAAGTTTCATTCTTTTTTTACAAATCTGCATTTTTACACGTTTTTAATAATGCAGTGTTGCAGCACCTCTGGTGTCAGTGAGGCGAATTAAATTTTGAAGCTGTGCTTAGTAGCCATTTTATTGATTATTTTAATTCGCCGATGATCCTGCTACACAATGCCGACGATTGAGGGTGCTCTGATGTTCCATTAGAATTAGCATCCGCTGAAGCTAAATGAATTAAATAATCTCGTCTATTCGGGAAGGCACTTCTACCACAAATGCGCGTTTTTCTCAATTTTTGCTACTCTATTCTACACGTTGGAAAGTGCTAGAAAATACATATATTTATTAATTTATTTCATAAATACTTTACAAAATAAATTAGCAAAATTTTGTTGCACAAATATGGGCGGAGTAACTAGACCATATGCCCAAGATGTTATTAACACTATTTTAAAAAAGTTTTTGTGACTGAATACACACGACCTATGCCTTCACATAGGAAGTAGCAACGTGGTTGTCAACTAAACTCCATAAAAGAACCGCAAGATTATACGGTTATCCGTGTCAGATCAGTCAACCAGTGCGATCGAGACGAAAAACTCTCGAAGGCCAAACAACACACACAAGCCTGACCGCACTTAAGAAATAATTACGATGACGCGGGAGCTGTTCTTCAGCAAAGAGATGCTTAATTTACGACTGTCAAAAGTGTATGTTTTCTTTCACAATGTATGTTTTCTAATATGCTTGTTCACCACCCTTCAATTTCAATGCATAAAAAGAAACTAAAGAAAGAAAAAATAATTATGAAGTGTTTTCCATTATGTAAGTAAATATTTATTGGGGAAAAAACATTCAAAAAGAGTTCTACATACAATACAAGTAATTTTTTAGGTTCTCCAAAGATATGAACTCATAAACAAGTTTTTGGACAAACAAATTATTAAATAATTTACTTTCACTGTTTATGGTTTGTTTTTTTATTTTTACTTTACTTAGCACTTTCACTATTTAATTGTTTATTCATTTATTTTTTTAAATCCCTTTTTAGTTTAACCTTCTTCTATATATAAGTCAGCTGTCTTAAATTTGTTTAGGTTTTTTATAAGAGATTGTAAAAAATCGATTACTTAAAACGATAATTCGCCGCAGTTTTATATACTAGTATCTGGCGACTTCTAACTATCGAGAGTAAACGTTATTAGCCCTGAATAATTAGAAAACCACTTCCAAAGTTTAATGCTAAAACAGTACTGGGCATTTCCACAGAAAAGCTATTCGTCGATTTCGATAACGAGCTGATTCGATTACGCTTTTCAGTTTGAGATTATGGCATTCGCTATCGAACAATGTAATAATATTGTTATGTTAAAATATTTATTATTATTTATTTATTTATTTATTTTTTTTCCTTTTGATTATCACTACTTACATATGTATTATATATAACTACTACTAAGCTTATGTCCGACATTGGTCGGGCCTAATTATATTTTTTAGATTTAAGATTTGAATACTTATTGTTAGTTCATATATGAAGATACAATAAATAAAAATCATGCATTAAAAAAAAAAAAAAAAAAAATGTTAAAATATTCAAACAGATTTAATCGGGCCTGTTCTGCAAATCACGACATGCCAAATCACGGTGATTTCTAAAAATTAATAAAAGCTAAATCTTTGCTTTTGTAAATTTTATGTTTTATAGCTTTGGAAGTTGAAAGAAAATATGGTATTATAAATGAAAAAAAAAACTTAAAATGCAATAAAACCCAATTACCAAGTCGGCTATTAATAGTTTACTTTTGAAATCACGTGATTTGAAATCACCGCGATTTTCAGAACAGGGGGGAATGTAAATGTTTTTATAAAGAAAACATTTGGTAAATAAAAAGAACTATCTAGATTCTAGAAGTATTTAGCCAAAGAACTAAACGTAAACACGCACACATAAAAGTGCAAACACACATGGTAACAACTCTGTATTAGCAACAACGCACAGTATTACCAACATAAAATTCGATACACAATAACTTTGAAATTTAAAATAACGGCCAATCGAATTATGTACAAACACCTAGAAACAGTAACATGAATTTTTCAGATTGTTTAGAAGACTGTTTGATCACCTGGCTACCAATAGTGAACGACAATACCAGTGGTAACGTGCGCTTAGAAGCAACATCTTTATGCAGTTATACAGTTTCTGCCATTTGGCTTTACGAAGTGCACACATTTTATTACGCCATCTATAAGCACATAGCGAATATTCTAGAACCACTCCCTGTATGAGAGTTAGTCAGTGTAAATCAGATAATAGTGGAGTCAACATCGTGGAAATTAAAGACATCGTGCGTTCGATAATAACGAATAGAACTAAATAAGTAAACACAGTGAGTCTCTAGTATTGCATAAACAGTGAGCGTCCGCAGAATAAGTCTTGTGTATGACAAACAGCGGAAAGGGAGTTTTGCTATAAAACCAGTTCAGTCAATTTAATTAGTCGTGTGTAGACGTAGTGGTAACCAGTTGCGGTATATATAAGTAATATGTGTGTGTGTATATAAGCTCTCGATTTTATTAGAATAAATGCTCAGTTAGGCGACTGTAATGCAATGTAACTGCAACAGTAAGAAACAGCTGATCCATATTGTTATGTGAAAAGTAATGAAAATGGTTATAGAGATGGAATGTAACATAACCTACTTTTCACACAACACTGTCGATCAGCTGTTTCCTACTGTTGCAGCTACTTTACATTACAGTCGGGTAGCTGAGTCTTTAAATGTTAATAGTAACTTAACCCTAATTAGTACACTGGTGTCTTTTATTCATTTGCATATCTACGAGTCCACGAAAAAGCATTTATAAAGAATAAAAACGTAACAATATGTTTGTATATCGATCACGTTTTTCAGTTTGAGATTATGACATTCGCTATCCAACAATAAAATAATATGGTTGGATATCGAATGCCATAATCTCAAACTGGAAAGATGTGATAGAATCAGCTCCTTATCGAAAGCGATGATTGAATCCCAGATTTTGACATGTTACTTCACCAAGCAATTAAGCTTGTATTTTAGAACCATGCTGCTCGATTGGTTGCTATCTTTTACTAAATGTAGCGCTAATTACGCTCTAAAACAACATGCAAAAATGTGTATAAAAAAATAAATAAAAAACAAGCTACGTCACCAACTAAAGTAAAGTGGAAAAAAGTGAACTTTTTTGTGGAAATACTCATACCTATAGAAAATATTTTTTTTTAGTGTGTAGGCATGTTTTCCGTATTCGTCCCACTGTGTTGCGTTAAGAAGCATAAATTCAATAACATTTTTGCAACATAAATATTTTGCAATGTTCAGAGAGAGAATAATAATGAATCGATTGATACCAACAACTCTCAAGTGGCGCTGCTTTAAAATAGCCCCAATATTGCTACAGAACAGTGTTGGTATCTCTACGAAGAGCAAACGCACATTAAGCTGTTGCGAAAAGGGTAAAAAGCGCAAAAAAATACGAAAAAGAGGGTAAAAAAGCACCAACATTTTTTTTTAATTTTAATACATTAAGCCACTTAAAAAAAGGAGAGTTTGGAGTGCAAAACATTATAATATAATTTCAAGTTTTTGCCTCAAAATATTTACCCACTTATTCATAAAATTTCAAATGAATTTGAAATGTATTTTATTAAAAATTTTTCATACAAAAATTTTCTAAAAAGAATTTCAAATTCATTTTTTTTATAAATATTGGGGTTAATATATGAAATTAAAAACTGTTTGAAATTTTCTTGTCTTATTTTTATTAAATTAGTTTTTTTGACACTTCATTCAAATTGCCTTAAAAAGTTTAAGGGGGGCTTCATGAAACAAGTCTCGCATATTTCTCCAATTGCACAAATGAAATTTTAAGAGTTCTCATGAAAACCCTTATTAATTTTTCAAAATGTTAGTAGTTATATGATCGGTGTTAGTTATTTGGTAGGTGAAGCTTAGGCTTAGATTAAGATACATATGTATGTATGTATGTTACTGAAAAATATTTTAAGCTTACAAAAGCATTAAAGGCATCCCTTTTTTCCTTAAGTAACTTACAAGTTTTTGTTTTTGCGATATTCACACTTATTCCAGTTGCCAACATTGACAGCACGTCAATACGATACCAAAAAATTGGGACTTGGCTACCCGTTGTCTAAAACAACTGACAACCTCATGCTGTCAATTGTTCTAGGATGATTAAATATTTGTGTAAACTTTAACAAATGCTTATTGCGTACTACTATCAATAAATTATTATGCAGAGAATTATGTGGTACTTTCCAGTTACTTCTGTTTTCTATTTTGCAAGAAGAATTTTAATTTTTTAATCCCAATTATATAAAGTTTTCTAAATTATTTTTAACACAGTTTTCGTTATTGTCATCAAAAACAGTTTAAGAAGGCTCAGTCAAAAGATGCTGTTATTAGCTCTTAAAAGTACATTAGGTTTGTAAATTAAAAATATTTTTATTTCACAAAAAAGCACCAAAAGCACTGTGAGAAATTGTTAAAAAGCACTGTAAATACCCGCTTTTTAAAAAAGGGTATTAACCAAAATTTCGCGTTTATGAAGAGGTAAACAGCACCAAAAAATACCCGAAACGCACCAAAATACCATCACTGCTACAGAATAAGTATGATTGTGCGCGAGTGCAAATATATATGTGTATGTATGTGTGTGTGAGTGTGTATGTTGTGTGTGTGTATATCTGTGCTGATACAAGATTTTGCTACCGATTACAACATTCAAGAGCTTTTATATGTATGAAACATATGGCCAATATACTACAACTTCTTACCAAGTGACTGCTCACTCGAGTGAATCAGTTTCCATGTGAATGTTGTTTTTGTAATTTCAAGACGTTGTTAGTTGTTTGTTTGCGGTTTCATATTTTGTTGTTGTTGTTGTTGTTAGTCAGTCAGTTGGTCGGTTAGTGGGTTTGATAGTTAGTAAGTAGCTGCAGCGATCGGTCTTTTAGTTGCTATTGTCAGTTACTTAAACTTCGTCGTCGCTTAGTGTTGGGGCAACGACGATACAAGCCATCCATCCATCCAAGCGTTGTGTTGTTTTTTGTTTAACAGTGTGTTTATATTTTTGTTTTGTTTTTCTCTGTTGTTTATCTGTTTTTTTTTTACTTTTTTATTATGTTCATACATACATACATATGTATGTATTTCTTTTTAATTTTCGATCTTGTGTTCGGCGACTGAGGAATAAATAATAATATAAAATCGACGACGACCAACTACGACGTCTACGGAGACGTAGTTGTAGACGTTAGCGTTGGCTAAATGAACAAGCAGTCGATTTGTTTGGTTTTCGTACGAAACGAAAAATTTTATTTCGACTTTCTGAGACGTTAGCGGAGAAATTTTCGATCAGTTTAAGTTTTTCATTGGTCCCGAAAGCAAGCAAAGAAAATTTACGATATAACAGCCATAAATGAAACATAAGTCTACAACATAAAAAAAATAATAATTAATTTGTGCATGAGCTTTAAAAAAATAAAGTAAAATATTTAGCGCGCATTGATACGTCGGGCGGTTAAAGCCAAAAACAAATAGTTAACAAGAAAGAATAAATTGCAAAAAATTTTGTCTTTTCTTTAAAATTAAAAGAAAAAAGTTTAAAATTTGTTCCGTAGTTCTCGCACTATGTTCAACAACAGTGTATGTTAACAATTAAGAAAAAAAAAATAGGTATTTAAAAAAAAAATAAAAAATTACTTTGCGAATTTTTAGTGTGTGACCAGAAAGTTATTAAAACCAGGAGCAAAGCAACAACATATGCAACAACTTACAGTGCAACAAAATAATACATACACATGTACATACATACATAAATTCTCACTTGCATATGTGCATCCATAAATGTCATGTAGATTTTTTCTAAATCAACGAAAGCAATCGAAAAAAATTAAACCGTTGTAATAATAATAAAACATAATTTTAACAAAGAAAAAGCAACAAAAATAAATCAAGAACAGCAAAATTGCAATCAATGCACTGCAGATTTTTTATTATGGTTTAAAATTTTGAGTGTTGTGAAATCAAATAAAAGAATAGGTATTTAAATAATATTGACCTGCACAAGACCATTTATAAGACCTTTCAAGACATGCGACATTTTTTAAACGCTTTACTACAGCGAAATATTCTAAAATAAACGCTAAACAACACTGTTGGCAATATTTTTTTTTTTAGTTATTTGTCTTGCCAACAGTGTTTTTTAGCGTTTGTTTTAGAATATTTCGCTGTAGTAAAGCGTTAAAAAAATTTCGCATGTCTTGAAATGTCTTATAAATAGTCTTGTGCAGGACTTTATTAAATAAAATGTATAGGTACCTATCTAGCATTATTTTCGCTCTAACAAAATTTTACGTTAAAATTAATTTTATTTATGGGGATTTTGTGTGCAACAGATTTCAAAATAAAATGTATGCTTAAATGCTACATCATTATAAACATACATACATATTACATACATACATACATTATTCGGTATTTCGAAGAATCATTTACATATGTATGTTTAAGCCTATGAAATATGCAAAATTTATTAATAATTTTCATAAAGAAATCATATTAATTAACTTTAATTTTCTTTATACATTGTACATGCATACATACATACAGTATGTGTGTATGTAAGTATGTATGCAGGAAAAAATTAAACCCAAGAAAAAAAGTTCGTTGTTGTGGCAGATTGCGTTTGTTAATACTGTGGCAATAAGGGAAAAGTACTCAAGTCATGTTTTACTGTGTTGTACGAGATCACTTTTAAACTTTCGAGTGAATTTTAGCAAAGATATTGTTTGTACGTTTAAATTGGGAAGCTCGACTTTCAATTGGAAAATCATTATTTTACACATTATAAGTACATAAATAATATGCCAATTCCATCAATTGTAAAAAACGTATTTTGCAAAACACACAATTCATTGCATAGAAAATATACCGATTACGATTTTCCTTACCTCTACATAATTCCGGCAGCTTCCTGCAGATAATAGGTATAATCCATTTTTTATTCTTTATTTCCCCTTTGATTCGTGTGTTAATTATAGTCTTAATGTAGAGTAAAAATATGCTACACCACTTTGCAAATGCTACGATGCAAGACTATTTGCACACGATTGTGAATCGGACTATATATATATATATGTATATCTATATATAGTAAGGGGTTTCACGAGAATATTAAAAAGTCTCGCAAACTGTGCAATTGTGCATTTTTACACTGTCGTAAATAAAATGTAAAAAATTTTATCGAATTTTATTTACACAAACCTGTTAAGTTTGCTCAATAATTTTAACTCGTAAACTTAAGCTGTGCAATTGTGTATTTTGTAAACAACTTCTTGCTTTTTGCTTTCCTTAGGAATTTGTAGACACACACACACACTTTCTTATTTTTATAGATACTAGATATACCAAACGGACGACACAATCGTCCGCATTCTAAACAGAAACAAAATCTCTTTATTAAATCTAATTCAATTTATTGAACTCTCGTCCTATAAGTTTTATGCAGCGTGACCGTTTGACCGACTAAAGTAGCAAATTGCCACTTTTTTGACTGCCTTGCCACTTTTTCCCCTTTTTTTAGAGTGAATTATATAATAATACATTAAAAATAAAAAAATTTAGTGTAGTTTTCACGTCTTTTTTTAATTTTGCCCCTTTTTTTGATAAATAATCCCCCATTTGGTGCAACTTTTTGAAAAATGTCATCGGCCACCCTGGTTTTATGACTTTCATACAATAACAAATAAGAAAAAAAATGGAATAGCATGAAAAATAGTACACAAATACACACACACACAGTGTAAACTAACAAATGAGCGTGTACTATGTTTGCATGTAGTAGTAGCAATTTTAAACGCTTATAGCTCCCAAAATACTAAACCGATTTCAATAAAATATAGATTCTGCACATCTGCGCAGAAATTCCTTTAAAATGATATAAATTTTTCCAAAATCGGTGCAGTAGTTCCGGCGTAAAAGGGATTACAAGAAACGTGTTCGCCTATTAATTATATAGATATGTATGTATGTATGTATGTATGTACTACAATAAATATGTTTTTAAATTAAAAATTGCTTGAAATTTTATTTTTTTATTTTTATTAAATGAACTTTTTGGTGTTTCCCAGCAAAAAACTTTGCCTACTAGAATGCAAAAAAAGTGTGTGTACTTCTCAGTCGTAAGTACTTACAATTTGACTGAATAACCCATTATTTTTGTTTGAGAAGTACAAAAAGTATGCGGTACCCTATACTTTTTGCCTACAAACATGCAAAATTTAATATATTACTGATTGCCTAAAAGTACTCAAAATTTAATGGGCTATTTATTGCTTACAAATATGCAAAATTTTATAGATTAATTTTTGTTTAAACTTATCTATATAATTAATAGGTGAACACGTTTTTTGTAATCCCTTTTACGCCGGAACTACTGCACCGATTTTGGAAAGATTTAAATCATTTTAAAGGAATTTCTGCACAGATGTGCAGAATCTATATTTTATTGAAATCGGTTTAGTATTTTGGGAGCTATAAGCGTTTAAAGTTGCTACTACTACATGCAAACATAGTACACACTCATTTGTTAGTTTACACTGTGTGTGTGTGTGTGAATTTGTGTACTATTTTTCATGCTATTCCATTTTTTTTTTTCTTATTTGTTATTGTATGAAAGCCATAAACCAGGGTGGCCGATGACATTTTTCAAAAAGTTGCACCAAATAGGGGATTTATAAAACAAAGGGGCAAAATTAAAAAAGACGAGAAAACTACACTCAATTTTTTATTTTTAATGTATTATTATATAATTCACTCTAAAAAAGGGGAAAAAAGTGGCAAGGCAGTCGAAAAAGTGGCAATTTGCCACTTTAGTCGGTCAAACGGTCACGCTGCATAAAACTTATAGGACGAGAGTTCAATAAATTGAATTAGGTTTAATAAAGAGATTTTGTTTCTGTTTAGAATGCGGACGATTGTGTCGTCCGTTTGGTATATCTAGTTCACAATTAATTTGCTAGTTTTTCTAATTAACATAAATGAAATTTTGTAATATAATTGTAAAACTTGTACATTTTTAGGGATTGTTAAAAACCATAATCTTACAAAGAATATATGTGAATATGTATACTGAAGAATATGCGAAAATACTTAAATTTTGTAATAAAAATTATAGTAAACCAAAGTTATTTTATTGTTTTCGAAGCTCATTTTCACGATCAATAAATTTTTCTCTATATATATTTCCTTATTAATTGGAAAGTGCTACAATAAGTACTTTCACGTAATGATATAAATAAGTTCTTATTTTATTCATTACAAGACAGTCATTATTATGCACATCAAATAATTAGATAAATAAGTAACTCATTGCTTTGTAAGCCATTAAAAGAGTACTACTACCCATTACAATATTTCGAAAATTTTTTGCTGGGTTGTTTCAAATTTACATAAACTGTTTGCGCAAAAGTTCAAAAGGAGCTTCATGAAACAAGTCTCGCAAGTTTGCCTTATTAACTTTGGAAACCAAAGTATAAACTAAATTAAACCATTATTCCACACCTATGATATTATAAGTCGCTACAAATTACTGAAAAATCGAACAAACTAATTGACCAGAGGTACTTTTGAATACGAATATTTTAGAAGCACTATTAACTCAAATCAGGTTACCTCGACTTAATCACAGTTTTCTTTTTTGCCTCATATTTATTAAATTTCAAAAATTACTTTAAACCACTTCAATTTGTTTGCCAACAAATAAAAGGTGAAAAACTTTATTTGAGACTGACAGAGATTTGAAATCAAAAACATCAAAATGAGTGTGCGATACCTTACGTCTTCACGAGCCATGGACTTGAACATGAGCAATTTGCGATGTCCGACATGATGCCCATGCCAAGTTCATGGCTAGTGGAGAGCCCTAGTTAGAAAACAAAAACATTTTGTATATTCTCGCTTTACTTACTTCATTTTAATTTGTCACATCTTTTTTTTCAATATCTGAAGAATCTTGCTCGACAGAACTAAAAATTCAAGTTGTAAAAATTCCAATGAACATATGTATATTAAAATGTCAGGGAGATTGAAATTGAAAACAAATACTCGTACAAAAAATCTTCAAGCCAAATACATACAAATGTATACATATGTATGTATGTTTTTGATTAACTTTTCATAATTCCTTAAGTTTTGGTTTCGATAATTTTAAACTCTTAGAACCAGAAACAATTTTCAAAATAAAAAGTTCTAAGCTTCTTTTAATCTGAAATTTTGTAAAGCTACAAATGTATTTACATGATCCATTAGTTATTTCAAATGTTATTGTAATTAACAGGGACAGGGGTTTCATGCAAATTCATATTTTTTACTTAACTCTAATAAGAGCGAAAACGAAATAAAATAATTTAAGTAAAAATGGAATCGGTTTGTTAGTGCATATTTTGATGAAAATGCATATTATTGCATAATATTGTCATAAATGCATATATTGGTATAAATTTAAGTTTTTGTGTCATATTTTGTCACAAAATTTAATTTCAACATGAAATTTATTGTTGAAAAATAGCTAATCCAAAACTATTTGATGCCTTACGCAAATTTATTTGCTTGCCTTGTGGCAGAACTGTGGAATGATTGTACAAAAACACACATACACACATGCCTAATTTAATGTAAATTTAAAGGGTCCGCCAGATAACTATTTTTTTTTGAAAATGCTATAAATGCTATATAGCTTTGGCTGTGTGGCACGTAGCGCCGTCCTGTTGAATCCAAATGTTGCCAATATCCTCCTCTTCAATTTTGTGAACAAAAATTCGTTCAACATTACCCGATAACGATCGCCATTGACTGTAACGGCCACTCCTTGCTTATTCGAAAAAAAAATGGCCCAATTATGCCTCTGGACCAAAATCCGCACCAAACAGTGACTCGTTTTGGGTGCGTCGGGTTTTCAATGTATGCGTGCGGGTTTTCTGTGCCCCAAATGCGACAATTTTGTTTGTTTACATACTCGCCAAGATCAAAATGAGCTTTATCTGAAAAGATGATTTTTTTGGCAAAATCGGCATCTTCTGTAAGTCGATCGCAGGCCCACTTAGCGAAGCGTTGTTCAAGCGTATACACAACCATATTCGTTTAGCGGAAGGATAAAACTAATTATCTGTCAAATCAGACATGAGCTAAGTGTTACCATTCACGAAATAAGCACTAGTTGAAAAAAAAAACGTTAGATGGCGGACCCTTTACATTTTGATGATTTCAGAAAGAAAATAACTGCTATTGAAACCGAAAGTAGGAAGACAATTCGGAAACGGTTGTAAAAATAACAACCAGGAGACTTAAATAAAATCAACTTTCAGTTAGTTGAAAAGTAATGCAGAGTGAGACAATTGATATCGCCTAGGACATCGCAATGTTAAAACAGTTAGTTGTTTCCATTGGAAAGTAATCTAAGTGTCAGTCAGCACTAGTTGTGAAATAGTTGGATTAAAGTAAGCTTAAAGTTAACTTAGTCTCCGACAGGGTGTCAATAACTGATCCCAGCGGTAAAACTGAGAAGACCTTCTTGGTGCAGGCCTTATTAAAGGACTCTTTCGAATAAAAGATACGATACACATTCCACACTCCCTTCTATGAAAAGGAAGAAGAGAAGGAATAACATGTTTTTTCTTTGTTATTTTACCAAAGCAAAAGCAAAATCCATTAACTTGAAGGCCTTCCAGAATCTCTGGCGAAAGAAGCAAGAATAGAAGGCCTGCTCCGCAATGACAATGCGTTTAAAAAAGATATGAGTATGGAATGGAGCGATCAGGCCTTCTACATCCTTATATTTCCCGCTGGGATATTAGAAAACGTATGCTTCATTATTATTCAGCTCAAGCTTTTGAAAGCAGGAGTACATAATTTTAAATGAAATCATATACATATGTAGAATCTACATTGTAGATAAATAATAAATGAATAAGTTATATAAAGATAATGGTTAAGAGAAGGGAGAACAATGTTAAATCAAATCGTATAAATACGTATGAATAAATTTCAGTGTGTGGGTATTTATCGATTTGAAGGATTAGATTATATAAATGTCCTATTTTTCCTTCTTCTCAATGATCGTCAAAAACCCTGGAACAAGGAAAGCTTAAGGAAATTATTTCAACATTTCGTGAAAATTCGGGTTGTAAAAAACAGCCGCTGTAAACTGTCTTCTTTTTCAGTATGAGACATAATCCCATATTCATAAAAAAATAAAACTAATTTGAAATCCATTTAAGGAAAATTTTATGTGAAACATTTGAAATAAAATACATTTCAAATTCATTTTAAATTTTATGAATATGGGGATTTCCCCATAGAGAATTAGACAATATAAAACCACAAAAATACTGAATACAAAGACCAATCCTTCCGACAATAATACACATATTATTCAGAAAAAATTTGTAAAAATAAACTACAACAGTGGACTGATGAATTTGCTAGAAAAGCATGTGACGATTGGCAAATTTAAAATTTTGTTCGAAACGTACAAAAATTTAGTAAATATTTATTTCGGTTTACTTAATTAATTTTTTCTTTTTCGTATTGCTTAATTTTAAAATTTAAACTTAAAGTTTGGAAGAAAAATGCGCTTATATTAAATGGTATGAAAGAAAGCATTTATTTCAGGGAATAATTTTATAAATTGTTTTCGAAGAAATTTTCCCAAATGGTTTCATTTGCCTTTGATCAATTGGTTAAACAAATTTCTATTGAGCTTTAAGATATTTGATTACTAAATGTATGTTACGAGTATTAACAAATAAAAAGTTTATCGGCGTAATACTTTAGTTTTACTGAAATACCTTTTTTGGAGCTGTAATATTTTTTTTCATTATTTCAGTGAAAGTTTTAATTTTCTTGCCAGAGACTGTAGTTCAATAATTTATAATATGCAGACCGCAGTGCAAAACATTGACAATGCACACCTTTTCAAAACGTCGTCAACAGGTATAAAAAAAATACCCAAAATGAGCATTCAGCGCATCGGTTTTAAAGTTGATGCACAAGGGGCAAGATACGGCATTCGATACCGATCGAAATTTTTAAATATTTCCATATAAACTCTATTGAAATATTAGGTATTTTCGCTCAATATCGAGTGCTGTAATTTATTTGCCCCCATGGTTACAATGTTTCGCAACTTTGTATCTATGCACGATCTAAATACCGCAGGCGAAAAGTATACAAACTTTGTATTGATATGTCTTAAAAGTCAGCCTACCAGTTACCAATATCACATCAGATGGCACTTGTAAACATATTTAAAAAGTTTTCAGCAACATAAAAAAATCGCTATGAGGAACAAAGTGAATTGTTTTGCAGAGAAAACTAAAACAGCATCATTCTTTTTATAAAAAAAAATACTACAAAAAATTATGGAAGGTGTGGGCGTTCATAAGTGTTAAAATAATTTAAAAATGTATATGTTTCAATACTGTATTGCTCACTCACTCTTCTTGTTTTATATAAATTTTGAAAACAATTTTTTGTTATGATTTTGAAAACAATTTACAGTATTCGGCTTCTAAAATGTTTTTGATTATTTTGTGGAAAATTGTATTTTTATCAGCTGTGTTTTTATCTACGTTATCACTGATTTCATTCAATAGATCTAAAATCTTTGGCAGTTCAAAATTGTCTCTTAAAAATAAATTTTTAGAGATTTACTTATGTGATTTAATTAATTTTTCCATTTTGGGGAAAATAAAAGTATTATTTGAACATGAAGTCAAAACTCGTTTGTTCTGTTTAACATTTAAAAATTTTGAATATGCAAATAGTTTATTTTTTTAATCATTTTGGATATTTAAAATAAATTTTGCATTTAAGTGCGAAGTGTGCAGCTAATTGATCAGCAGGGAAACCACAAATATGCTCTAAAAAAGGCGTTTTATGCGCATTCAATATGCACTAAAAACTTGTAAATATGCGCTTAAAAGTCAAAAAATATGCTCTTAAAAATAGAATAAATTGGTTTATTTGTAAATGAAAATATATTTTTTAATCAAAAATTCAACAACATTTGCATATAAAATAAGAAAAAAATAAATAACCAAAAAACGGAAACATAATTAACAAAGAATAACTGGGTTTGAAGTGCAGGTTAAAGCAAAATTACTATAAAAATTTTTACTAAAACAAATTAATTTTTATTGGATGCATAAGAATTTAACTTTAATTTCAAAAGATCACGATATCAGAATTAAGGCTTTGGAACTGTATTTTGGATAAATAAGACAAGATTTTAATTTATAATTTTTATTGAAATAAATAACAAAATATTGACCTAGAATTTCAAATAAAAATCTTTTCTGTCACGTCTTAATGAACTTTCATACATTTACAATGTTCCTCCAAGGTCTTTTCGGGGCAGAGTAAATCACACACAGCTAAATTTGTATTGCAACTAACGTCCGTAAAACTGCGTTATATAGGGTGTTTTTTATTGAGGTATAGAACTTTAAGTTGGCATCACTTTTTTAACTGGCGGCCATTTTGTCAGCTGTCAAGTGATTAATATTTAGTTTGGTTTGCCATTTCATCACGAACAGGTTGACAAAAGAACAACGCTTGCAAATCGTGCAAATTTGCTTTATTCGAGCCAGCCGAATTGGCTTTAAAAAAGCCGAATTGGCTTTATTCGAGCCAGCCGCGGCGGCCACATGCCCGAAATCATATTTAAACATTAATGTCATAAAATTATCCTTTCAATAAAGCCAAATTGATGGACATTAAAACGATTTTCTTGTGTTTTATTTCAATTCGAAGTTCTATACATCTAAAAAAATCGTGCAAATTTGCTTTATTCGAGCCAGCCGAATTGGCTTTAATAAAGCCGAATTGGCTTTATTCGAGCCAGCCGCGGCGGCCACATGCCCGAAATCATATTTAAACATTAATGGCATAAAATTATCCTTCCAATAAAGCCAAATTGATGGACATTAAAACGATTTTCTTGTGTTTTATTTCAATTCGAAGTTCTATACCTCTAAAAAAAACACCCTTTATATAAAAAAAATTATACACTACATGGAACATTGGAACAGAGATTTAGATGGCGAAAATTAAAAATAATTTGTAAGCATATTAACCCAGATAGCACAGGAAAAAATTTTTCTTTAAAACTTAAATTTTTATTTCGAAAATGAAATTTTAATGCGTTGCTAAAAAAAAACTTCATAAATTTTTTTTTCGGAAGGATGGTGGTGCCAAGCGGGTTGAAATAAAATAAATTCTATAAAGCATGAAAATATGCCATAAAAGCGTAAATTATGCTCTAAAAATTCGAAAATATGCTAAAAATATGCGTGTAAAACCGATATATGCATAAACATGCTTTAAAGGGTAAAATATGCAAAAATATGCACTAACAAATCGATGCCAAAATTCATTAAAAGTTCTGAAACGGATAAATATCTTGTCCCCGCATTAATACGTGATACAAGAAAAAACATGCAATTGCATATTTGCGGTTTCCCTGTTGATCAGTCACGCAATCAAGGAAATTTTATTGCAACTCCAAGCCTCTTATTTTAGTTCAAATTAATCTTATTTATTTTAAATTAAGTACATACATTGACGCAATACAAATAATACTACAATCTATATAATTAATAGGCGAACAAGTTTTTTGTAATCCCTTTTGCGCCGGAACTACTGCACCGATTTTGGAAAGACTTACATGATTTTAAAGGATTTTCTGCACAGATGTGGAAAATCTATATTTTATTGAAATCGGTTCAGTATTTTGGGAGCTATAAGCGTTTAAAGTTGCTACTACTACATGCAAACATAGTACACACGCATTTATTAGCTTACACTTAAAAATGAAACAAAACATGTGTGTGTGTGTGAGTGTGTGTATTTGCAGTATTTCTCTTGCTATTCCAATTTTTTTTTCTCTTATTTGTTATTGTATGAAAGCCATAAAACTTATAGGAAGAGAGTTCAATAAATTGAAGTAGCTTTAAACTTTTTGTCCCGCAAAATTAAATATGTATGTAGTGGTGAGAAAAATGAGAGTAAAATATATTTACACTTGAAGAAAACATTTATATAATTTAAGATACATGCTGTGGTTATTCATTGTTTGAATATTTTTTGAAAATAAGCAATTTAATAAAAACTTAAGTAAAAAGTAAAAAATAATAATCCATTCAACAATGTAGTCCACAAATTTCAAATTAAATTTATTCGCAGCGAAGTGAAAGCTATTAAAATGCCTTTTTAAACTATCTTCCCTATTATTTTCAAGTGTTTCATAGCATAAAATGCATTGCATATTGTTAAAAGCATTTTTTATCATAAAATATTTCTTAGCTTACATAATTATTTTTTTGCTGTAGAAATTTATTAAATTTGAACTTAAATTTCGTTCCGTGTGCTCAAAAAAACTAAACAAAAAACCAGGAAAAAATTAATACATGCGTGCACAACTTCATTCGTCGCTTGCTCAATGACGACTAAATGAAAGAGCATAAGCATGTACGTGATTTTCATCTGCACAATTGTTCTATGCAGTGTGACCAGATTTTAAAATAATATTAAGCTAAATCACGTTTGAAAAAAAGCTAAAATAAGCTAAAAAGTTACATTTTAGGCTAGAAAATAAAGCTAAACTTTTTTCCACTTCTTTGATCCCTTTTCAATAGTTTCTTATTGCCAAACTAACGTTAAATATTACACAAACATATTTTTTTATTATACATATAGAATATTTGCTTAATGAAATTATTTATTAATTATTATATTTTAGATTTAATGAAGAACAAAACAGAAACTTCCCCAAAATAATCTTAAAAATTTTTTAAAAATTTATAAACATTTATACTAAAATACGAAAGCTTTTTAAGTGAATTAATGCTATTTCAGGTAAAGCATGGAGCACACTATCTGCACAATGTACCGAGTTTCGTCAGATCAGTGAAATAAAGTCATAAGTAAAGATTTTGCTCTAATTTATCGCCTACTTGAAATACAAGGACATAATTGCGCCGCACTGCATTGGTAATAAGCCCATATAGACTTATTCCAGAATTAATTGAGTAATAATGCCATTTTGGCTTATTACTTATGACTTTATTGAGGTGGCCCGACGAAAATCGGTACATAGTGTTATCCAGGCTTAAGGCTATTTCAGGTTTTTGTTTTAAGTTAATTGATGCCGCTGAATGAACGTTCAACTCAAGTCAAATAATAAATACCCAAAAAACTCAAAAAGTGTTTTGGCCACTAATATGAATTTAACTTTTTCCATTGGAATTCTAACCATTCTGCCATTATCTACTATTTTTCTTCTTTCCATTTCTGTTATAAAATTGTCGTATAATTTACATTTTGTATTTTTTGTAAACTATTTTACAATGCTAAAAAATTATAATTTTTATAAGTTGTTTATGTTTTTAATATATTTTTAGAGAACACGCAATTTAGACTAAAAAAGGCTAAAAAAGCTAAATGAGTTTTTAAAAAAAGCTAAAAAATAAGCTAAGAGCTAAATGAAAATTTTAAGGCTAAATCTTAAACAAATAAGCTAAATTTAGCTCAAAATAAGCTAATATGGTCACGCTGGTTCTATGGCTTGCGGGCAGTGTGACCAGATTTTAAAATAACATTAAGCTAAATCACGTTTGAAAAAAAGCTAAAATAAGCTAAAAAGTTAAATTTTAGGCCAGAAAATAAAGCTAAACTTTTTTCTACTTCTTTGATCACTTTTCAATAGTTTCTTATTGCTAAACTAACATTAAATATTACAGAAACATATTTTTTTATTATACACATTGAATATTTGTTTAATGAAATTATTTATTAATTATTATATTTTAGATTTAATGAAGAACAAAAAAAAACTTCCCCAAAATAATCTTAAAAACTTTTCAAAAATGTAAAAACATTTATACTAAAATACGAAAGTTTTTTTAAGTGCATTAATGCTATTTAAGGTAAAGCATGGATCACACTATCGGCACAATGCACCGAGTTTCGTCAAATCATTGAAATAAAGTCATAAGTAAAGAGCTAAATTTGCTCTAATTTATCGACTAATTGAAAGACAAGGACATAATTGCGCCACACTGCATTGGTAATAAGCCCATATAGACTTATTTCAGAATTAATTGAGTAATAATACCATTTTGACTTATTACTTATGACTTTATTGAGGTGGCCCGACGAAAATCGGTACATAGTGTTATCCAGGCTTAAGGGTATTTCAAGTTTTTGTTTTAAGTTAATTGATGCCGCTGAAAGAACGTTCAACTCAAGTCAAATAATTTTATACCCAAAAAACTCAAAAAGTGTCTTGACCACTAATATGAATTTAACTTTTTTCATTGTAATTCTAACCATTCTGCCATTATCTACTACTTTTCAACTTTCCATTTCTGTTATAAAATTGTTGTACAACTTACATTTTGTATTTTTTGTAAACTATTTTACAATGTTAAAAGACTAAAATTTTTATAAGGTGTTTATGTCTTTAATATATTTTTAGAGAACACGCAATTTAGACTAAAAAAAGGCTAAAAAAGCTAAATGAGTTTTTTAAAAAAGCTAAAAAATAAGCTAAGAGCTAAATGAAAATTTTAAAGCTAAATCCGAAATAAATAAGCTAAATTTAGCTCAAAATAAGCTAATATGGTCACGCTGCTTGCGGGTTACTGCTTTAAAGGGATTTTGTTTCTGTTTTTTTTTTTTAATTTTATGTACGAATTATTGTTTATGTAAATATGTATGCTTATTGTGTGACTGTTTTAATGAATTTTTTACGACGTTTAGATAATTTTTCTTTGAATCTTAATATAATTATTTCCATCTAGAATACGGACGATTATGTCGTCCGTTTGGTATATCTAGTAAATTATTATAGCATGTATTTTTTTGCCAAACTAGTTAAATTAACATACATCCATATGTATGTATGTACTATGTACCTATACAACTTATTAAAAATAGTTGTATATATGCATCCATAAATTATTTAATATGTCTATCTAGGTATGTATGTACATAAAAATCTCCATAAATAAAAATTGCATAAAAACAATCTCTTTAAATTTAAACCAATTCTGTACCATTTTCAGTGATACATATATGGATGCAAATCAGTAATTAAAGTGATTTTATTTTATACTTACATATGTACATGCAATTCAACCCAAAGCAATAAGATAGACCTTTTAGCCATCCCTCTGTCGGTTAAAACGTAATACGTAGTTAAAAAGTGAAAAAAAGTTAAGCGAAAAAGAAAAAATATTTTAAAGAAAATAAAGTTGTTGAAATGTGACTAATATTGTGTTAGAACATTGAAAAATCTCATTAAATTTTAACTACAGAAAACAACAAAAATAACAACAAATAAGAAAAACAATACAAATTTTGTACAAAAACAAAAAGGTGGGTGCTTAAAAATCTAGTATACCTATTTTAATTATTATTATATTTCCCAATTTAATGTTAAGGTTGTGTTATTGTATGTTAAAGGTATTTATTTAAGCCACTTAAATCAACAAACTGCTGATAGGTATTTATTTGTGCAAACCTACTTATAGGTATACATACATACATATGTATATGTACATGAATACCTACATAGATATATGTATATGTAAATATGTAAAAAAGAGTTAATAACAAAATTTAGTATGTATGTGTAAAGTGCGAAATGACTAACATTTTTGTTTGACCTTAAAATTGTTTTGCGAATTCCGCTTTGACATTGTTTTGTTTGTTCCAAAAATAACATTGCATATGTTCATACGGATGGATGGTGTAAAAAAGCAGCAATAACAAAACAACTACAACAAAAACAAAGAACAATAAAAAGCATAGCTGACATGCAGCAGCAGCAGCAACAACTACTGACACTCTCGTTTTCTGCATTATGTTGTTTGTTTCTTTTTTGTTGTTGTTTTGTTTACATGCAGTTTGTTACACTTGAAGAAAATACTAAACGCAGTTTTGTGTTTATTTTGTAGCCAGAGCGACCAGATAGCACAAAACTATAATACCCATACAAAATTAACCTCTGAGAAAAAAAATTATGAAAATTTGGAAAGGAAATACATATGTACCTAGTTGATTAGAATGCAAATTAATTATAACAACATAAATTATTATAAACCTAGTCCATACTTATAAACAAATTATATGAAATGGAAGTGAAAAATACTCAGGTATGTGCTAGGTATGCCAATCGGGATGTATTTTTAAGAATACAGGGATTTTCGAAATCTCGATCCCGATATTTTCGGGATTTTGGTATTTACAATTATCTTCAACATACACCAAGAAAAATATTCATTAGATTTATTTGTGATGCAATATATTTTTGTTGCCACAGAGGCATAACTCAAAAAGTTAGCTTTGCAGAAAATAAGTTTTCAGATTTCAATTTCAATTCAAATCAATGAAGCTATAAACATAATTTTTCCCCCAAGAGGTGTGTACAAGCCTTTTTTGTGAAATGTTTGCACAGTATTAAATATGTTACACTAAACGAGCGATGTATAAAAATAAAGATAACACAAAATAGTTTTTTATTTAAAAGTTTTATTTTGAAAGTGTTTTCAAAATTGTCGCTAATTTGAATTATAACATGGTTTTTTAAGGAGAAATATTTTTAACCCCCGACAAAAAAAGGGGTGTTATAAGTTTGTAGTGTGTGTCTGTCCGTGTCCACGTACAGCCCAAACGGCTGGACCGATTTTGATTTAGTTTTTTCTGTTTGAAAGGTGACTTGATCGAGAAGGTTCTTGACTATGTTTGAAGAAAATTGGTCCAGCCGTTTAGAAGATAGCACATCTTTTCTGATATATTAGGGGGTTTTTTAAATTTTTAGTTTTTGTTATTAATGTACAATGTTTACATATTATATAATTATAATATAATTTTTAATTTGATTGACAGACTTGTTTATGTACTGCCAACTCTCGATAATTTTAAATTCAAGGAGCACATTAAAAATTCCTATAAGAGTTCCCAGTAAGAATTCACGGTAGATATGAAATAAAAATAATAAAATTTTTATTAAAATATGTAAATCTACATAGGCTTTACTAGCTTAATACAAAGTGACATTGGAAAAAGCAACATGGGCAATAAATACCTTTGAGCCGTATAAAACACCGGGCCGAGATGGTGTTTTTCCAGGCATGTTGCTGAATTTCCCAGCGCGAATACTACCTCCCTGCTGAGTATCTTTAAGATCGCTTGATTAGCAGATTTATACTGAAAGGCTGAAGAAAGGTTAGGTAAAGAAGCCACTCAAGGCCGAAGGATTTCAAGCCGATCAGTCTTTCATAGTTTCTTTTGAAAATATTAGAAAGACTGATTGATCTGCATCTAAGAAACAAATTGATGACAGCATAATTTGTGGCGCTCAGCATGCCTATCAAAAAGGCAGGTCTTTTGAGAGTGCGCTTCATCACGTGGTTGGTGTTATAGAGAAAGAGGACTGCAGCACAAGGATTATACACTGGTTGCATTCTTATACATTGAGGAAGCATTTAAAAACATTAGTATAGATGGTATTAGGGAGTCAGTAGAGATACTCAGGGTTCAGAACTCTCTAGTGGAGTGGATAGTTATCATGCTCAGTAGCAGAATCATCAATTCGATTATGGGAAGGGGAACACTGAGGAGATTAGAGACAAGAGGTATACCACATGGAGGAGTTTTATCACCTCTATTATGGTTCTTGACAATGAAAACAATGCTTAGACGTTTTGACAGAAGCGCATGGAAGATGGTTGCTTATGCGGATGACGTGGCTTTACTGGTAACGGGAAAGTTTCTTCCCACTATCAGTGGAGTGATGCAGTCGGCATTGGGCGATCTATCCTCCTGGGCCAGCAGCAAAGTGCTGGGAGTCAACCCAGAGAAAACTGACCTGGTCCTCTTTACCAGGAGATACAAAGTAAAAAGCTTTGTACTGCCCAGGATAGGAGAGGTAGAGCTGAGACTAGCTGAGGGCGCGAAATACCTGGGTGTTTTCCTAGATAGCAAACTTTCTTGGAAAAGGAACACGCAGGAAAGGCTAAAGAAAGGGAACTATGCCTACTACGCATGTAGAAACTCCATAGGAAGGGACTGGGGTCTGCAACCGAAGATAGTAAACTGGATTTACACATTGGTTGTCAGACCGGTTATTTCCCAAGGTTTTGTGGTACGGTGGGAGACATTGAAGAAGGAAAGTCACCGGCTAAGTTTCAGATATATCTCTCTGGGCATCACATCTCAGGCTGCCTTGGACGTCATGATATATGAGGATAGTGCGGTCTTTACTGACGGGCCAAAAATGGGGAAGGCACAGGGCAGGTGTCTATGTATTAGGAACGAACATTCTTAGTTCTTTGAGACTGCCGAATGAATGCAGCGTTTTCCAAGCTGAGATTTTGGCGATCTTCAGGGCCACGGAAATGGTGGCCAGGAATGTAGCTGATGGTTAGAAAGTAACATTCTATGTCGACAGCCAGACAGCGCTAAAAGCTTTGAATTGATGCAACGTCAAATCGGAACTTGTTAGTGAGTATATGATAGCCCTCAACTGGCTTATGGACAAATATAGTGTCACGACTATTTTGGGTTCCTGGGTGTTGAAGGAAATGAAATTGCCGATCAGCTGGCAAGAATAGGGTCGGCGTTACATAAGGGAGTGTGAGGCAGATCGGTGAAATTACCGATAGGTGATTACTACAGGGAATTCATGGTGAAGTAGGGTGGATTGTAGAGTCTCGAGGGCTATGTGGCCAAAACTTGACTCAGGAAGATCCAAACTAATACTGGATATGAATAGGAAGGTGATGCGAATCGTGATAGGCGTGCTGACTGGTCACTGCTCTGTCAGAGCAAGGACCAGTATTTGAGAAACTGCCACTCCAGATTTTTGTAGGATGCGTGGGTTTCAAGAGGAACCAGAAACCGTTGGACAAATTATCTACCACTGCCCGAAGCTGCAACGTCATAGGCTTAGATGGCTGAGTAGACGTTTCCATGAGAGCATTACTAATACCAGTGAAAACTGGGGATATCAAGTACTTCATCATAGGAATTCAGTGGGTTAATGACCAATAATAGGGGCACTTCTGTGTACAAATGGGGGGCAAATATTACTTTTAATGGGCAATAGAAGGGACCTAGCTGGGTCCCTAAGTGGAGGTGCATTATAGCACCACCCTTCTTCACATAACCTAACTCATTAGCTAAATGAAGATAATTTATCTAAATAAAATAAAAACTCTTTAAAAAACTTAAGCCGACCTTGTGCACTAAAAGTTAAAAATAACAAAAATATTATTATTTGCGTTAACTACTTAACTATTTGCAGTCAGTGCCAAGAAGGCTGAATCTATCTTATTAGTTGACAACCTAGAAACTTATTTCTGCTTTATGTTAAGAACCTTCAGATAATAATATTTTTGTTATTTTTAAATTTTTAATGCATAAAGTCAGATTAATTTTTTTAAAGAGTTTTATATAAACATATATTCAATTAAAATATGAATTAAAAATATTATTATTTCTAAGCAATCACTTCATTGAAAAAAATTCAACAATAAAGGCCTGGACCCATGATACCGACATCGTTCGACTTGTCGCACACTTACATTTGAAACAACAAGAAAAATATTCAAATTTGTTATTGTTTTGAATGTAAGTGATCGATAAGTCGAACCCACGACATCGTGGGTTTGGCCCTAATTTTTTCTGTGCAGGTATAGACTGCATTTGTTATTGCAATATCTTGACCTTGATAAAAAAAACTGAATCAACTGTTATATTCGTATTGACGTTTAGTTTTGTATTAAAAAAATAATTTTTGCCCCCATTTTGACATTAAAAATGAAAATGCATCAATTTGGTTTGCTATAAAGAAATCAATACTATACCATTTTGCGCATGCTACGGTGCAAGACCACTTGCACAAGATGGTGAATTGGGCTAATGTAAAATATTTCTAGATATTTATCCATTAAATTGTGACAACTTATCTTCACAGCGAAAATTAATTGTGTTTTATCATAACAAAAAAAAAAAATAAAACACACAGCTTTCGCATATATGCACTAATAAGAAACAATTTGAAGCTATTTTACCGACGTTTTGGTAGTTGTTAACAATTTTTTTTTATCAGGTATAACTATTTAAATTTTAAAAAAATTTTTACACAGTAGTAGTATGTATTTACATGTAATATTTTAATCATATTGTATTCAGCTGTTTTTGACAAAAGTATAATAATTTTATACAAATTTAATTGAATTTTTTTGTCTTGTCACTTGATACATACTAGGGATGCCGATCGGGATCGATTTTTGGAAATCCCGGGATTCGGGATTTTGAAATCCCGATCCCTCAAATCCTGGGATTTTCGATATTTCGGGATCTAAAATTTTTTTGGTAAAATAAATTTTTTTTAAATAAATAATACTTTAATAACAAATTTTAAGCATTTTAATGTTTAATATATCAATGTTTAATGTTGATAATATATCATTACACAAAATTAAAAATCAAAAGAATTTTTCCAATCTATTTCTAAGTTGATTAATCATGATTAATGATGTTAGATAATTTATACTGAAAACCATAACTAAATATGAAAATTTGTTTTTGTTTTCAATATACATTTTTTCTACAATCTTAACCAAAACGAACATACATCATAGACTTCTGAAAAACGAAACGAAAATAAAAAAATGTTTAACAAAATACTCCGCATTATTCGGTAAATATTTCTCAGGTGTACGTCAACCCGACAACAAAAAGTTTGCACTTGCCTTGTATTGTATTACACTTCAATTGTTACTGAAAAGTAGATAACTGCTAATTTTTTTATAGCGTTGATGAGTCGACATATATGTATATGGTTATACACTGCAATTATGAATAAGTTTCCGCAAGAAATTTCTCCCTTTTCCAATTAGATTTTTTTGTTTTCCCTATTAGTTGCTACTGTTTGAAATTATTCAAATTCATAATTTATAATCGCCCTCATAATATAGAATAAGACGAAATAAATTTGTCAAACTTATAAATTTTCCAAATGTTATTTCGCTTCCAAAGCTCATATGCTTCTTTTTATTTTTGAAATAATTCTTAGTTGTATATTGTATCAACTTTGATGAAAATAACCGTGAGAAAGTAGTTAATTTATTTTGCTCTTGTTGTTAATTTATAAGAAATATGTCATGAATAGTCATTAATAGTGAAAACTGCACTTATAAAATTGTATGGGACTTTTAAATATTATAAAAAATAGCATAAAATCAACCAAAATTTGAATTTATCCGCCATTCCGTTCGGAATCGGAATTGAATAAACCTAAAAATGTCAAGTCCTAGCTGGAGCATACCTCAGCATACCACCGCTTCCCACAGTCTGGACACACCTGACAAATTTCCGTATTTTAGTTTTCTTTTTTAGAAAACATCTCCTACAAAAATGGTGTGGATTGAATTCTGATTCCAAACGGAATTGAACTCTGAGACATGGCCGTATAAATGGTTTCTTATATAAAAATTGCTAAGAAATCCCGGGATTTGTAAAATTCAATTACCAAATCCCGAAAATCTCGGGCTTTCGGGATTTCCTGTTTGGAATCCCTAATACATACATATATGTAGGTAATTTACTGAAACAACTTCTTAACTAAAAAAATGGAATTTATGATTTAATAATGTGGAATTACTCCTCACAGCGTTCTCCATGTTATGTAAAAATTTCATACAAAAATGTATGTACAATCTTCTTTAGTCAACTCTTGAGAGAATAGTGAAATTTTCTATTTCCATTAAGTTGTGTGCAAATTAAAAACATTGAACTCTCTTTCTGGCAAACTGCTGTTTTTGAGTTATGACGTTTTTGTAGTAAATGAGCGATATGTGTGACTCTTTAGATTTAGTGTGCAATATGTACATATGTATGTATGTATGTCTGGTATGTGTCCGCTTAAGTTCATACCACATACATATTATAATAATTATAATAATATTTTATTCCTGTTTGGTGCACTTTTTCATTAAATTAAAGTTGGCATCACTACTAACAAGTATTTTTTAATAACTTACCAAACCCAGCACTCACAGATACTTTTAATGAACCGTGTACACACACATTGCCACTTTCCCTTTCGTGTTGTTTCTCATTATTTGTTTATGAAACTTTTTAGTGTTGCCATACAGCAATTACTTTTTAATTTACTGGAATCTTTTTCAATTTAATGTTTGCCGCCTTTTTCATGTTAGGCTTCATGCCTACCATTATTCATATACATACTTATGTATGTATGTGTATGTTGGGTTATTTACATACACACCTATGTATGATTTGTAAATATATACATATGTACAATATTGTACAAGCGGACATATGTACATATATTCATACATACATATGTATAAATAAGTGTGCACATATGATTTCCGTTACAATTTGTTTTATTGCCTTTTCTTTTTGCTGTAATTTTCAACGGTAATTTATTAAACGAGTATATCTATTTTTATAATTTTTCCAAATTTGGTGGTAATGTGAAGACAAATGCGGCCACCTCAATTTCAAAAGAGAATAAAGCAAGACTAAAGAAGAAAACAATTTTAATATGTTCATATGTACAGTAATGGTCAAAACATTTGGAACTGAAGCAGCGCTCAGGCTCTTCAACAATGCATCATGCTCCATGCTTTTTTTTGTTGCCTAATTTTTGGTATAATTGTTCTTTTTTTATTGCTTTTTCATGATAATAATAAAAAATCTTAGTATAATAACTGACAACAACAAAAACAAATTTTTGTAAGAGAGAGTTTGGATTTAGCTGTTCAAAACATGTGGAACTCTTATTTCTCATTCTTAAATGAGCAACAAAAATACTAGCAAATGTTGAGAAATAACGGTAATCACATTTCTTTTACATATTTTGAGTTTCTGGCGATTACACTTTATCAAAAAATTGCACATTAGCCATTCAGCTCTATAAGAATAAAGTTATTTGCAAAGAGATATTTGTGCAACGAAATTTTTAAGCAAATGGCGGGAAACAAATACAATTCTGTATTTAAATCAAAGATTTTAAATGATTATCGCAGTGGAACTTCACAAAAAGAAATTGGGTTAAAGTATTCCATTCCAAAATCAACAGTTTGTCGAATAGTCAATAGTGGCAGTACCATTACGGCGCACAAGGGAGGAAGACCACGTGTTACAACTGTACGAGAAGATAGAAAAATCAAGAATTTTTTC
Source organism: Tachina lurida (assembly GCA_944452675.1). Taxonomy (NCBI): domain Eukaryota; kingdom Metazoa; phylum Arthropoda; class Insecta; order Diptera; family Tachinidae; genus Tachina; species Tachina lurida. The sequence continues at coordinate 57,262,825 of OX101752.1, forward strand.
ATGAAATACCCCAAAGCTATTCCTAGAGAAGCAAAAACAGAGATTCCCATTGATGCTAGTCTTTCAACCATAAAACGAAGAGCACGGGAATATGGTCTTATAAGCTATAAAAGTACCAAAAAACCCTTCATATCCGAAAAAAACAGAAAACTTCGTCTTAGCTTCGCCCGAGCACATTTAAATTGTACTTCACAACAGTGGAAAACTATATTATGGTCTGATGAGTCTAAATTCAATCAATGATAGCGAAACGCAGTATTGGGAACAAGGCGTTCCGTAATGGTGATGAAATTTTCCAAGAGTTGGAAAGGCATTGGAATTCAATCCCATTGGATTATATTGAGAAACTCATAGCTTCAATGTCCAAAAGATGTTCAGAAGTAATAAAAAATAAAGGATATGCAACGAAATACTGACCACCTGAAGTTGTTCCCTTGTGTTCGTTTAATTATTCCTAGAGTTCCATATGTTTTTAAGAATTGAAATTTGAACTACTTTATTAAAACGGTTTCTTAAGTTTTAGTTTTTGAAAAAGATTTTATTTTAAATATGTAGTGAAAAACATCTAAATATGTATGTATATTAAAAAAAATTAAAAAAAAAATTATTAATTTAGTTTTATATTTATCATATGAATGATTCTTGAGGATATGAATTTGGTTGCAAATGTTTTGACCACTACTGTATGTAATATGTATATCTATGTGTACGTATGGACATGTGTGCGTATATGTATGTGATATATAAAGTTATTGGTTGTCGTTTTTGTTGGTTTTGGCAACACAACAAAACTTGATTGTTTTTGGGGAAGTGTTTCGCTATTATTTGCCTGTTTGTCTTTGGATTTCTTGCGGCCAATTTTATTAATTTTTTTGTCTCTTTTAATCTGTTCACATTTTTTTGTAAACTCTTTTTATTTGGGTTTCATAAGGTCATCAACATAATAAACTAAAGTGAAATAAATAGATAGTCATGTTAAAAAAAAATCGTTTTTAGTTTTTAGGTTTGCCGGGGGGTATTGCAATAAAAATAATTATCGTTTGTTTAATCATAAATGCTAAATGCGGTAGTTTATCTTGGTCTCTATGTAGGTACACATTTAAATATTTAAAAAAATTTAAAAAAATATTAAACTGCGTTGATATGGTAGGTATTGCGTTAATAAATTAACTGTGCTTTGTTGTAAAACGTGGCCCATTTATGTTTTTCCTAAATGGAATGCATTATTTCATATTGAATTAATGAACCATTTTCGAAACATATCGGTTTCAGTTGAAATCGAGATTGGTGAAAGACAGTAAATTTTTGATCTGTTACTATTTTTACTCAACATATGTACACATGTATGTATGGATGTATGTATGTACATATGGACGTACGTACATACATACTCATTTATGTATGTATGTATGTATGTATGTACTTCAACAACGTCATAAAATAAAAATGCTACTGGTAGGAAAACTAGTTTAAAGTAGGTACATATGTATATACATATGTACATATCGAACATCAAATCATAAAAAGTCACAACTCAAAATTATAAAAATGGTTTTGTAATTTTTTCATTAACCAGTTCACCGAAAAAATCTCTAAGTAGCGAAGAAATTTATTTTGCAACACAGTCTTCTGGAACAATAATCCAATTCACAATCTTGTGCAAATGGTCTTTCATCGTAGCATGTGCAAAATTCCATAATATATTGGCGGTATTTGGTGTTTGATGCAAATTGTCTTGCGTCATTTTAAATGCAAAATATCGTAGCTTCTTCTTTAAAATCCAACAACAAAATACATACACAATCCAAAGAAAAGCTACGATATTTTGCATTTGCACTTACGCAATGCCATTTGCATCAAACATCTATTAACGCCATTGATACTCACCACTTAACAGTTTTTAGTGGTGAGTATCAATATACTACATATACAATTTTGCACATGCTAGGATGCAAGACCATTTGCACAAGATTGTAAATTGGGCTAATATAAAATACGGTTGCGTCTGTTCTTATGTTAGGTTAGGTTAGATTGGGTAGGGGTGGCACTCAGAAACCCGGACTCAGACAGTTTTGGTCCATTGTGATACCACGGAGACCTTGCTTATGCGGAGTCCCACCGTCGAACCAATCAGAGCTCACTATAAAGCAACAAATATGTTGAAGTTCAACACTAGCAACGTCAGAAAGTTCCCTGAACTCAAGAGCGCCCATTGTGGCCATTCTCTTTCTTGAAAGTCCAGGATAGTGACAAAGAAAATGTTCTATGCTTCCCTCTGCATCGATATCCTGGCAGCTACGGCAAAAATCATTGTGTTCTGCAGTGCTTTCATAATTTTATCATTGCTTCAGCCGTGTCTGGGAATGCTGGAATCCATGCATGCATGGAATGTTGCTCTTGTCATTAAGATCGATTTTCGCACCCGGCCACGGCTCTCCCATCCTCCTAACAGCTACCTTGTACAGGTCCGCCGATCTCTGGCCTCCAAAGGCCATCAGCTTGACCCTGCGTCGATACCAGCCTGCATCGCGACAGACGGGAGGTATGCCTGGATTTGCCGTAAGGACGTGGTAGTACTTGGTTGCCAGCTTAGCTTCCACAGTGCTCCATTTGCCCCTGGGGATGGCACCATCCATATATCAACTGCCGACAACAGCCATTATGAGGTTGTCTTTTGCAACCTCACTGAATGACCTAACGCCAATATTGCTATTAGCCTTAGGCCGCTTAGGCAATGTTTTGTCGTCCGGCGATCGCAGTCTTTTACCAGAAGGTTTTGACGACGTGCTAGTACCGCTACTACTGGGGGCGGGAGTACCCATGTTTTCAAGGACACCTTTTGCCCATTTAAGAGAGAATTTTTGTTCCTCGGACAGTTTTGATAGGTCTTGAGTGCCCAACGTATTTACAATGCGTAGGCATAAAATATTATGGTTATGCCTCATTTTTGATGGTCGGACATGCTTGGTCAAAGCCGGCGTGTGCGAGCTCGAACTGCTGCATGCACCAACTATCTCGGCAGTCTTCGTCTGAACGAGCTTTCTAGGACCAGACGGGCCAGCCGGAACAGCTGGTTACGGTCCTGTTTTTCGTTTTGTTTTTGTTGATATAAATTTTTTAATTTTTGGTCCCACGAGTATGGGGGGTTTGAAGGCCACCACGTCATAGCCCCTGATAAAGTGGTGAGGGTGTCGTCTACTTGCTGAGGTTCCCAGGTATCAGCAAGGCTACGTTCTAATGCAGTCTTTTAACCCTGACTGCAAAAATCCGACGGGTACGGGTCACATTACACCCCGGTTTAGGGTTGGATAACCTTTGGTCCACAGACCTTTAGAGTCAGTTATATTCACCAAATACCATTGAGGACTATTAAAGATCAGCTATGGTATTGGGTTGAAGACATAGACCACGGTCTGTAATTAAGGCCACCACGCCACGACAAGGTAGTTATCCCGATGGGGTGTTCTTATGTTAGATACTTGCATTATTTGCACAGTATCAACAGTTTTTTGCTACTCCTTGGCCATGTCTTTCAAACATCTTGTAAGGTGAATACACAACAATGTTAAAGCTTTAATGACCTAGCTGTTGGCGACTGTTCAAACAGGTTATTGAGGAAATTTTCGAACAAATCGCCTCCATAATACATATAATTTTTTTCTTAAACAAATTCTTGAAATTTTTACACCATCAGAGAGGAAACACATCAAAACTAAGGTGTGCTGCTAAAAATAAAGAATTTATGTAAATTAAAAAATAAACAAAAGTTGTTCACACCTATTTGATCTAAAAGAAATTATGATTTCTCGAAAACTATTCTCGATAATCGGATGCGGTCTTCTTCGTTATGTTGAGTAAACTGTTGTTTTTAATTAATGGTTTATGCAGACCCTGTACAATTTGTAGTAAGGGTGCTATAAAAAAAATTTGAAACCCACATATTTTCGTAAAATTTAAATTTAAGTGTATAACTTTTAAAAATCGTAAGGAATTAAACAAACAAAACCATTTAGAGAAAGATGAAAGTGTCTTCTATAAGCCCATATATAACTTTTCACCCGCTACGAGCCACCTGTAGAACACTTTTTTTATTTTAATGAAAATACTCGGAAGTTATCAAAAATTTATACTAATTGCTAGAATTTTTTTTATGCTATTTCATGTTTATACACGCATGACTCTGTCATTTGTGAAGCGATTTTCTAAATATTTTTTTTTTTGCCTGAATGGGTTTGCCTACGGTTTGGTGCTTAAATTTATTTCCGAATAATAACTCTCGTCATTTGTGAACCGATTTGCAAAATTCTTTCTTCCTTTGAAACCGTTTGTCCGCAGTTGGGTGCCATGATTTTTCCCGGAAATCGGAGCTGGTCTTTTTTCTCGTTATGTATAACTCTGTCATTTGTAAAGCCATTTGCAAAATAATTTTTTTTGCTTGAAAGTGTTTGTCTACAGTCCAGGTCCCATATATTGTTTTTCGATATCGGAGGGCGAAATTATCTCCCCCATGCATAACTGTCTTTCGACAACCGGCTTTCAAAATTTTTTTCAATATATCCAAAAAATTTAAGCTGTTTTAATATAATTTTCTCGTTGCATTGGATTGGAAATAAAAAGAGAAGAAAATCTTCTGATATGTCCAAATATATGTATATACCTACTGGTGTACATTTTACATTGTCAGTTCTACAGTGTAGAAAAGGTTTTGTTTGCCCCTTAAGTTCGGAGTTAGCAAAATAGTATATAATAATGCAAAGTTTTAACACTGACATGGTTTATTAAATGTTGGTTTTAACATTAAAACCTGTTTTTACCATACAAAATGATTTTGTTAAAACTAACTTAAAACCTTTTTAGTATTGGTTTTAAGCAGTTTTTATGAAATGCAACCTACGAGTAGTTTTCTTTGTACTAAAATCGGTGCCGCCAACTTAAAATGGCAGATTTTAGAGCGTATGCCTGTTAATAAGAAAACATACCGATTAAAATAGTTTCAACTTTTTCATAAACCTCTGAGAGGGAAAACTAGATGAAATTACTGACATTTATAGCTTCTAAGTACTGTGGAAATCCGATTTGTAAGAACCCATTTTCAGAACGTGCCACAGTTTCCCTGTCAAAAGGAAAATAACTCATAATAAAGTGGATGAAGTACTCTTCAAATATCTTCATAAAACTCAAGCAAAAAGACGCAAATAGTAGATGTCGCAACTTTAAAAATTGCTGCGACATTGCGATACTCGCCAGATTGCATTAGCAATTTCTAAATTATCTGCTGCTTTAACCACAAGAGTAATTTTTTCTTTCAAAGTCCGTTCACGTTCTTTATACAACTTGTTTTCCAAGTACTTCTTCAATGTGTATAAGTAGTTTCATAATTTTAAAATATTCATTTAAAATTGAAAAATTTCTTAGTTTTTCATACAAACAAAAACAGCTGTTGTACAGTTTGTCAAATAAGTTTTACAAAAAGTAGAAAATGTACAACAACAATTACACTTATTTCTACAGGACACTTATTTTATTTTGAATAAATTTATTAGACAAGCTGTGTGATAAAACCTGAATTTATTAAACTTGTTTCTGGTGTTAATGTTAAAACCAAAATTTGGCATGTCAGATGCAAAAAACATATCTTTTATGGCAAGCTTCAAGTAGCACCCTAGAATATTGTTCTTAACACCTTTCGGTATTTGTAGATTCCTTCAGCCTTTCCTAAGCTTAATAATATTTTTGCGGACCCTTTGACCCTTACTGTACCGTCCAGTTGAACATTAAAACATTCACTTGATATTACTTCGTATATGCATTTTATAAAACAATTTACATGTTATAAACGACAGAATTTTTTTACAGATTTTTGTTAGTGCTTTCGTTTACGCGATTAATTATCAAAAAGCAAAGTAGAATTTCCTCTTAATATGATTACACAACAGGAATTTATAACTGACTTAACTTGTTGTATTGCCAACAACAACAGCAAAATTCTAAAATATAACAAATAATATAATTAAAATTCACTACCAAACCTATAATAAAAACACAGGAATTTTTAAACTTTGTCACGTTTTAAGCATAATATTTTTTATTATAATTTTATTTATTTATTTTTTTGTTAAGTATACATACATATGTATGTACATATGTGTATGGAAACTTTAGAAATTTAGTCAAATTTACAATAAAAATAAGTAAAAAGAAAATCATTAAAAATATAAAATTAAAATGTAAATTATTCTCAAGTAAATAAACATACTATACATAGTTTTGAATTATTTATTAAGAAAGCTACTCATTGGAAGATTTTAATTAGCTTACGTACATATGTATGTATATATGTATATGTAGATACCCTGCAGGAAATGGGAATAGTGAAATTGTAGTGGTTTACTAGTGACATTGTTAGTAGCACTACTGACCAGGTGTACCCCAGCCAATGTAATCATCTATTGACATTTAATATTAGCTTGTCATTGAAAATCCACCACTAGACTGTAGCACTACTGACTAAGTAGTTCTTTTGGGACCACATGAAGACATTGGCACTATAGATTCACTAGTAAATTTTAGGGGCTCTACAATGTCAATATTTCCTCGCTCGATGTCAATAGTAAAATTGTATTGATCTACTAGTGACATTGTCAATAGGTGTACCCCAGTCAATGTAATTGCGTATTAACATATAACATAGGGTTGTCATTGAAAACTTACCACTAGACTTTAGCACTATTCTTTTACGACCATATGGAGACATTTGAACTAAATATTCACTAGTATATTTTAGTGACCCTCGTCGACAATTTTATAAGGGTTGGGGCAACAAACTTAAATACATACACACATATGTAGGTAAGTTTTTAACATTATTGCATAGCATAACAAAAAGAATAACAAACTATTGACGCGTTCATTGACAATGTTACCAGAAATACAGTAGAACAGTTGTCTCTAACGTATCTCTACTCGCGCATAAAAGGAAAGTTGTCGACATTTCAACTAGTGCAATTGTCGCTAGAGAAAAGAGTGTTGACATAGAGACATGTGGTTCTGGGCTGACTAGAGGGTATGTACAAACATACATACATACATAAGTTTCTTCTTGCTTCTTGCGCCATTAATTGATTTAAATATTTTCAAAAATTATGCCTTAAAGCTTAAAAAAAACATGGATGACTATTCAATAAATTGTCAAAACAAAATATTGGCTCTATTACATTTTACCACTATTCTCTCGTTTTATTTTCCCATTCTGACGCTTCATTTAAAATTACTGCCACGTTTTTTCATTTGTTTATTTACTTTTGCTTTATAATTAATGTACATAATTATATATTGTAAAAAGTTAGCAAAAAAGAATTGAATTTTGTAAAACAACTCGGTGTTTTTAATGTTTTAATTATTCCTTTTAGATTGCCAAAAATCGATAATTCAAATTTAAACTAAATACAAAATTAGTTATTTAGATACATAAATATTCATACATACACAAGTATGTATGTATGTATATTAAATAAGTACACGTGTTTGCCACACGTACGATGGAAATAATTACCGCCGTATTTATAAAAAAATATTTAAGGTTTATTACAGGTTTATTTGACAAATTTCCCATAGAAATACGTCAAATAAGCGCTTAATAAGCCTAAAATATTTTTTATGAATATGCCAGTTATAGTATATGAATTTGCCTCCAACAAAAGAGGAATACAATTAGGGCTGCCAGATCCTTGATTTCGTCTTCCCTAAATTTTAAAAATTATTTCCCCAAAAATTCCTTGTTAAAAGAGAAAGTGTAAAAAAACACTCTGAAAATAAACCCTTTTTTTATTATTAATATACTTAAGGTTTAAGATGCTTGAACTACAAAAAATAATTGCTGAACTGAACCCCAAGAAAAAGCTCCAGGTATTGATGGCATTAGTAACAAGATGCTGATGAACTTGCCTCATATTGCAATAAGAATCTTTAATTTATTTAATGCATTTTACGAATGCAGTATTTTCCACATAACTAGAAACTTGCCAAGATAAAAATGATTCCAAAGCCGGGCAAAGATCTTACCAAGGCTGAGTCAGATAGGCCTATAAGCTTACTATCAACAACGTTTTCAAATAAGTAGAATTTGTATGAAAACTCGAAACGAAAATATGTATTTAGTTAAATATCTCAATTAGAAGGTCGCAAGTGTCCAAGTTTTATATACCATTGGAGGCTGCTTCAAAAACTCTTTTCGATGATACCAAATTTTATTTATGTCGTCTTGGAGCAAAGTACAAAAAAATTCGAAAAACTGAAAAAAATACCTTTTTTAAAAATGGTCCACGTATGGTCAATGCTAAAACCAAAATATTTTGGGAATCATCATAAAACATATCAAGCCTTATTTTCAGAGGGATAACAAAATCACTTTTTTCTCTTCCATACAAGTTGAGTCGCTCTAATGTGACCTTCTCCGAGAAAAGGGAAGATTTTGGGTGTGCAGCCCCATGCACACCCAAAATCTTGAGATGGATATACACCATGATAGTGAGACCTATCGTCACTTATGGTGCTGTTGCCTGGTCGGACAGGGTCAGGCTGGCTACGACCAGAAATCGGTTAGAGAAATTACGGAGGCTAGCATGCCTTTGTATAACAGGGGCAATGAGGACGTGTCCTACGGCGGCTATGGAAGTCCTCATTGAACGCGCAACTCTGACGATTGTGATAGAGGCTGCTGCTAGACAAAAAGTAATCAGCATAGTAGATAAAAGCACAGACATGGACTGTCTAATTAGCCAATGCGAGCAATCATCCCTGCCAAGACGATTTCCCCTACATGCTCAACCCTCTGACGTGATGAATAAAGTGTATGACTTTGAGAAGAGGTTTGAAACTGTTCTGGCCAATAGAAGGGAATGGGGGGAAATAGAACCCCGATATTCCTTTGAAACTGGCACCATCAGGTGGTACACTGATGGTTCCAGAAAGCCGGCAGATGCTGGTGCGTGAGTTGTAGGACCAAGGACTAACTACCACGAGTCGTTTGTAAAACCTCCTACCATATTTCAATCGGAAGCTTATGCAATTGAGAGATGCGCTCAATTCAATATTGACAGGGCCTACTGAGAAATAAGGTCGCACTCTTTTGGGTTCCTCGATACGCCGGGGTGTTAGGAAATGAAAATACAAACCAAATGGCCAGAAGGGGGGCTAGTGCACCCATGGTCGGACCAGAACTGCTTTGTCGACTCGGATTGGACAAAATCGGGGAATATATATCGACGGAGATCAAGAGTGATAGGCATACAAAGCTAATGATTCATATAATCAAAATCGTTTCATAGCTTTCATATCCCTGAGTAAAAACAATCCAAGGATCATCACAGGCTTCCTCACAGGACATTGTAGTCTGAGAAAACACCTCAACAGACATGGCATTGAGAGTAACAGCCTGTGCAGATTCTGCGCAGATTACGAAGATGAAACTCCAGAGCATATTCTACAGGACTGTGAAGCGTTATGCCACAGAAGATAGAGACCATTGGACAAGCAACTAGGAACTGCCAACTCTGGACCCACTGGCAATCCTGAGATTCATCAGGAGAGTAGGTCTAGAAAAGGTGCTCTAGCACCTGGCATATGATACAATAGATCTACTTTGGTCGCAGTATCCTGTGCTTCCCGTTTGACTTAATTCATTCATATAAATAATCTAAGGAAAATTTGGTGACAAATCATCCAAATGTACTCGTCCTGTGACTGGAGAAAACAGGATCATTAACAAAATTAGGGGGTAGTATAGTTTGAAAACAGACATATTGCATTTGTGACCATCAGGGTGCAGTTTGATTTGTGGACAGACTGTCTGCGGTTGATATTTTCTGACACAATTCCCACAAAAAGGGAAAATTCCTCGCTGTTGGCATCACTGCGCAATAAAAATTAGTAGAATTTTCCAAAAAAAAATTATACAAAATGGTCCAATATATGTTTTATAAAACAGTTGCCAGCAAAGAATAGATAGAACCCACTCAGATTTCATCTCATTCCTATACACCGAAAGAATTTTGCTTCACAAGTCCAATAAAACAATTTCATTAAAATTTTTTCACAAATCTAATGATAATTTCACAAATCCAAGGACCATTTCATGAATATTGTGAAAGAATTTCATTGGAATTGCTTCGTTGGTAGTCTGGTTTCGTAAGAATATTTTATTGGATTTATGACAACAATATTTTCTAATTATTAAGAAACCCCTTTATATTTAAGTTATTTCATTCTTTTCATGAAATTATTTTATTGTTTCGAAGAAGTTGTAGTTGACTGCATTAATTATACTGTTAAATAAATTTGATGAAGTTTTCAATAAAATAATTTTGACGAAACTGGTTTCATTAATCCAACGAAGCGTGACGTTGGTTGAATTTTAATGAATTTTTCATTAGATTAATGTCGAAATTCATAGAACTTAGGCCGAAAATACTTTCAGTGTAGGAATGTGATGTACAAATGTTTCTTCTTGAAATTAGTATTGAAGGTGGCGCATAGCCCACACGGCTATCAAACAAATTTTACGTGAGATAACAAAAACTCATTCCAAATTAATTTAATTTTAATTAATTATTTTTAATCTATAAAAACTATCATTAAGAACTTCACGTTTTTTTTCTTTTGGTTGTCATGATTCGAAGCGCCTTTTGCCCAACTTCGTCTGGTAGCCCTATAAAAATGTCAGCTATATTCCATGGCATTTACAACATTACAACGCTATTTATACAGGGCGTGAAGTGGAATGTGTTTAGATTAAATGGAGGTATACCCTATCTGAGAGCAAAAAATTATTCAACGTTTTTAGCTAATAGCAAATTAGCCTGTATTGTATGTGAATTTCGTTAAACAATTTAAATAAACTAATGGAACCCTACGTGCATATATATCGTTACCTTAATATAGAAAGGCCCTAACTCATTTTTTTTTTTGATAACAAGATTTTAGCATTTTTCGATACATTAGATATTATTTATACGAAAAACTCAAATTCAAAAAAATAATGAGTTAGGACCTTTCTATATTAAGGTAACGAAATGTTTGTCCGCGACTTCATAAATAATTATTAATGACCTGTCGAATATTCACTAGGAAACAATTTATTTTGAGTTAATATTATTGGAAAAATGTGTACGAACTGCGAATATTAATACTTAAAACTGTTTGTTATATGAATTCAACAATACAATTCTGTGCTAATGCCTGAACAAAACAAATTCGTTTCAGTTCATTATTCACAACAAAAAAAAATATTCTATTGATTTTAGATGAAACGTCTTAAGTCAATTTTTTTGCAATAAAATTATTTATTTATTTTATCTTCTGTATTCTTAAGTTTAAAAAAATATTTAAAATTAGATATTACCCAGAGCAATACGTGCACTGTGCAGCTCGGTTATAATAAACTCACGGGAAGCTGACAATTTTGTTCACTATATGCGTAGTGTACATATATTTTCGATAATTCAATTTAATTAATAAAACCTAAATAAAATAAATCATTTTTCGAAAACAAAACACAAATCCCTTTAAAACATAATGTCATAAAATTTAAGAAAGCATTTAAAAATTAAATTAAATTAAATTAAATTAAATTTTATCAGGCTACGAGTACAGCTGTTTTAAAAACACAAACTATAACGTGCCTTTCTTTTTAAGCATATAAATTTCCAGGCATATTTATTTATAGGCTTCAAAAGAGGCTATAAGATTAAAAATAAATGTTCGCTCTAATTGGAATTCGTTAAAGGCGTACTGATTTGCATGAAATAATTCTAAACAATTTGTTAAAACCGAACTATACTGTGCATGTATTTAGAAAACAAACATAACAACGAAAACTTGCCGATTTTATTTTTTTGTTTTTTTTAAAGCAACCTTTAATTAAGTGAATTTTGTTCCAATTTTGATTTATTTAAATTTAAATTTTATTTTTCGAAAATAAACTAATCACTAGCATAATACATAGTAATTATTTTCCGTCTCTTTCTGTATGGAGAATTCGTTTCGCGGTTTATGTTTTTGTGAGTGATGCCAACTTTTTCATATCAAAACGCATAAACGTTCATAAACAAACGCACTAAATGCCATAAGTATGTATGTATGTATGTTCGTATGTACATAAATATACTATTTACAGAAATTAGATTTCAATTAAAAATTTGAAAATTTGAAATCACATACTTTTCCAATTCATTTGAAATTTTATGAATATGGGGGTCGGTATTTACGAAATATCAAAAGACTTGAATAAAATTTTAGTGAAAATTCTTTAAAATTTTTTTCGAAATTGAGTGCTTTAATTTTTGTCTATGGTGTGCAGAAGAGTGGTTCGCCTTCCATAAAAAAGTTGTGCCAATTCCAAAAATATTTTTTTTATATTTTTGCCTCGCATACAAATACCGCCATTTAGTATTTTGTTCACTGTGTCGCCATTTTTAGTCCGAGCATAACATTTTGTATACCGATGTTCATTGCTCTGTAAGCGCTACATTTCTGTCTTTAATAATTTTTTACTACCACGTCATATTCGTCACATATGTGACAGCGCATAGAGAAAGGGACCTAAGTGTACAAAAATCAATTTTCACTTTTTTTTTTTATGTGTGCGCGTTTTATGAAATTGAAGTCGACGATTCTAAGGTTATGTGAAAAAATTTTCGTGATATTTACGATTTAAAAGAATTATACATAAATGAGTATTTATTATAATTCACAATTAGAAAACAGTAAAAACCAACTACACAAAACAAGAGGTAGGGACGACCTACGCGCGTTTTCAAGATTGACCAATACGTTCCTGACGTCATGAGATGTGTCGCTTTCAAATGAGATCAATACCAACACGCTCAGTGATGGTACACCAAAGATACACGTATTTAAATCTTTAAAATGGCTCTCCTGAACCAAACCGGTTTTTACCCTTAGGTCCCTTTCTATTTTGCGCGTCACATATGTATATAATAACGTTAATATCAAAATATTTCTGTAACTTTAGATTGCTAATTGGCTCCAAAATATAATCCGTATACAATTTTTGGAAATATTATACTTCATTAGAAAATAATTGTTTTTTATTTCATTTCCTGAAAACTTTCAATATTCAGCCATGTGCCCTTTTTGAAATTGCACATTCAATTATATACATAAGTAGTATATAATTATGTATGTACATATGTATATATGAATTTTTGAGAACTTGCTTTAAAAAACACTTTCGTATATACAACCAAGACGTTATATCTATTTGTCAAACTTCATATTTAAAGGCAAACAGTATATTGTTATTCTCGCTTTTCACTGTTTTCATATGTAATTTGACAGTTAGGAATAAAACAGCTGACAGTCACAGCCACGATTGTCTTGAGTATGCAGATTTGTGTTTACATTTAAGGCTAAGTTACTCGACTGCAATGTAATGTAACTGCAACGTAGGAAACCGCTGATCGCTGCTACGATGCAAGTCCATTTGCACAAGACTTCAAATTGGGCTACTAAAAAAATTTGCATGAAATTTTGGAGTATCTTTTTCGCGAATATGAATTAAATAAAACTGGCAACAACCTTAATTTTCGTCCGCCCAGTTCAACCAAATACCACAAAATAAATGACATTTACATATTTCGTCAGTCAGAGTTGGGGACTATCAAATAATCAGTTGTCAAACAAAAAACCAAATTTTTTTGATATTCATCAAGCACTGCCGACAACGCGTAAATGTACACGCAAAGAAAAAATATGGTTGAGGTCACCATAATCAAACAGCAACATACTATGATTGAATTATATGGTTGCAGTCAAATCATATTATTGTCAACGGAAAAGCGAAGTTTAAATAATATTATTTTCTGAGTTAATAATAATATTATCTACAAAAACAATTAACTTTGCTATACCTAATCTTATTATTGTAAATAAGACAACACTATTGTTAGATGTGACTAAAATATAATTGAGACTTACCATACCATGTTCTAATATTATAATAATACTCTTCAATACGACCATTGTATTATTTTATGTAATAATAATATTTTTTTTTTTGATCATATATTTATTGGCAAATGTTTTATTTAAAACAGCTGTGCTGTAAATCCGAAATAAAAATAAATTAATATTATTGAAATAAAATGTACATATGTATGTATGTATAGAAATATATACTTGCATATGTGTGTATACACGAAATACAGACACATCTGTATAAAGAGATATACATACATACATATGTAATTACATATTTTTATTTATCTACTACCCTTTTGTTTATACTTTTTTTATTTATTTAACATCACGCGTGCACTACCGATAGCTTACAATCGAAACACTGAACTGACAGAAGATGTTTCTGAAAAAGATTTTTTTAAAAATTTAACATAGTATGGTTTTGGATAACATTATATTGTTATTTACATCATATTATTTTTACACAATAATACAAATTATATTGTAGTCATAAATTTTTAACAAAACTATAATGTTAAACTCTAACCATATCGCACTTTCTATGAATATAATAATGTAATTATTAAATTCAAACATTACTCTGTTTATCGTAACGAAATTAATGTTTAAAATAACAATAACTAGTTTTCAACGACCACACATTTGTTTCAGAGAACATAATATAATTTTCCCAACCATTTTACAACCATATCTTTTCTTTGCGTGTAGGCTAAAAAACACACAACTATATACATACATACATACTCATGTATATGATTGATGAGTTCATTTGATCGTCTCCTGAGCACTTTATATATAATATTACAATTGCAGTTCTCGACTTATGATGTTTTTTTTTTCAAAGAGCGTAGCAGAACATAAATTTAAATATTTTAAACAAGACCATCCACAGCAATTAAAAATAATATATGAAATAACACGATATTGTTTTCGTCAAACATATTGAAAACGAAGTATGCAAGACATGCCTCAGATTAATATAAATCTTTTTTTTTTAATACTAAATTTCAATACGCTTTAAGTCGCAATTGTTTCACACGAGAATAAACGTATTAATAGCTGCTATTACTAGTTAAAAAAATATAGATATAAAAACCAGTGTAACTCACACCCACAAATTTAACTTAACAAATAAAACCTGAATCGTTGTCATTATTTTCAAAATGGGCGTGGCAAAAAATGAGCTAATCGTATAATTTTGCAACTATTGAAGCGTGTGAATGAACATTAAATACAAAACAAGTGTTTGGCACTCTGAGTAATATTAAAATATTTTGTTGCAGTTATTTATGTTTTTTTTTAAACCTTAATTAACAAGATTTTTATAAATATCAAACGACCATTAATTATTTATTATGTTTCAATTAAGCCCATAAGTAGTTGGCATTAAAGCTTTTTTTCTTATCCAGTTCACCACTTTTATTACTTTCTATAGTATCTGATGCAATTTTGCAAAACTATGACAAGTTTAATTGTACATGTAACAAGGAAATGGGTTAATATTTCTGTCAGCAATTTATTATGGAACTTGATTTTAATTAAATTCCTTGATATAAATGGTCCGTTTTTGTCCACAAGTCCATTTGGAAAAGTTGTCTTTACAAGGCCCGTTTTTTTAAACTTAAATTGTCGTTGTGTTAATTATTACAACAAAATGAATTCTTGCATTTGAAGTTTTAAGAAAAAAGTGTATTTTTGACTATGATTATTAACTGACAATACGATGGTAGTCCTGGATTGAGTAGTTTTGGAAAGAAAACATTTTCTAAGACTAAAAATATGCACTATACCAAAAATGTGATGGAATCCAGTATTTCATGATCGGTAGATAATATATAGTAATATAAACTTATAGTTTCAACAATACAATTCGTAATTTGTCGTTCAATTCAATCGAGTTCATGCATTAAACACATGCACGACAACAAGCTACCGACTACCAGCCGGCAAAACTATTTACCCTTATTCCAGTTTTCAACACCCACGTTACGTCGTCAATACCGAAAAAACGTTTTTCGAAAAAAGGAGATAATATGCTTCTCTGTGCTGGTCCGTGACATATGTACATGACCTCTTATTTTTGTATCGTTTCCTTGATCTAAGTTACATATGCTTAGGGATTCGAGATCTAAACATTGTTGGAAGACCCTTTTATATCAATGACTGTAGCTGTGTTACAAATGCCTAGATCAAAACATCTTTCAACATGATGGACAACTTCCTTTAGGGTATTTTCTCTTTCAACACTGTGTCCATAATTCGTTCGAATATTTTCACTAAGAATGAGAATAAGCTTATTGATCTCTACTCTTTTGAGTTTGCATAGCTTTCCTTGTCTGGTTTTGGTATGGAGAAAACTCTTGCTTCTCTACATGCAATTGGGGTATATGTATGGGTGTGTCCATAAATGCATCACTGCGCTGCAAATGGAATTTTAAATGTCTTAAACTGGTTCACTGAAATAGATAACGCAAAAATAAATATCAAATATGGTGTACAGACATGATTACTACTAAAACAGATTATCAGCTCACTTGTATTGCATTTTAAATAAAAGTTTGCACCTATGATGCAGAGCAGTGATGCATTTACGAACACAGCCTATATGTTAGCCAACCTATGATTCTTCTATTAAGTCAATGTTTTTCTATAGAAGTGCCAGGAAAATACAATCAAGCCCAGCTGCTTTAAATGGTGAAAAGCTTCTAATTGCATTATTTACCATTTGAATGGTGATAACTATATTTGTGTGTGTAGTTAGCACGTTGACTACAAATCCGAATGCCCTGGTCTTGAACCCGGTTTCCGCCAGTCATTAAATAACACTATGCATTTTTCTGATGTACATTAGTGTCCCCTTGTATCACTTGTTGTAGTAAAGTTCAAGTGGTGAAGACTGAACTACACCGGCTTCAGCGGATACTCATCATAATGTAAAATAACCAATAAAATGGCTACCAAACACAGCTTCGAAAATTTAATATGCCTCATTGACACTAGAGGCGCTGCAAGAATGCATTATTGAAAACGTGCAAAAAGCAGAGTTGTAAAAGAATGGAGCTTTCCTCTATCTCTTCATTTACCACCATCATCCCTATCACTATCCCTTCCCTGTCACCCTCTCTCACTATCTTCTCTTCAACTACCAGGTAGCACAAAGGCATCATTATATTGGACCCAAGTGGGCTGGACTCAAAATTTCACCCTTCCTTACCAGCAGCCTGCTAACCTTACATAACCTAACCTAGTTTTTAATGTTCGTTGAAATGATTTTTTTTTTTTGGCCAATAGCTAATACAGACTTGGTGATAGTTTTAAACTATATACGGCAATAATGTAGCTAAGAGTTCACTAAAAATATCTTTATTAACATTTTATGCCAAAAAAAATATATATCTTAGTGCACTTTTTTTTTGCAGAAGTAAAGGAAAATTTATTTTCTTTTATCTTTTTTTTATCTTTTCAACATAACTTTCAGGGACTCCAAATTTTTGTTAACAATATTTGGCAATGTTGTAGCTACGGTAAAGCTGTATAACTTTTGTGAACACATCAGTGATCGGCAATGAATCATTTTTTCACTATTAATACTGACTCATGAAATTTTAAATATAAGTACACATTATTTAAACTCAACTACTCTGATCTACGCATACTCACGATGACATTGATTTATAAGTATATGTTGAAATAAATATGAATGCGACGTCGGCATCACACTCATAAATCACCTCAGTTTGATTTCTAATTTCTCAGCTCACTCAACTCATGAATGTATGTTTATTTAAAATTTTAGTCATTAAACACTTTGCCTGTAGTATAGTAAAAAATAGCGTTGTTTTTCAATTCGTGCAAAAAGAACAAAACAAAAGCAACAAAGAAATATATTACCTCATAATGAGAACTTTAATATTCGTATGCGAAGTTCGCATTGTGAATCATACTTATTTTGCATCGTCCATAGGCATTGAGTTAAGGAGAGTTAAAATCAACAACGTCATAAATGTTGCTAAGCACGAGTTCGATGCGCACTTCAAACTTTCGAGTGAATATGATTCATAGACAACATTGCAATAAGTATTAGTGAGCATAAGTACACAAGAAATTATAAATCAGGATTCAACTCTGCTCACTTTTTTACTACTCATTGCGCTTCTCTGGTACATATGTAGAAAATTTCCGTAGTAAGTAACTTACTTAGAATGGCATTAAAAATTACATTTACATACATATATTCTTTTTTTTAATTCTAATTATAAATTTCTTAGTGGGTTGTTATGTTATTATTAAAAATTTTTTAATTAAATTTCTAACATAATGTTTTTTTTTTATCAAACAGGCAGGTAAATTTGCACACAAGCAAAAAAAGAAACAAAGATATCACTTGGAAATTCAAACAAAAAATTAAACAATTTGTTGAATATCATTAAAAAAATAACTACAAGAGTAATTAATTAATGAACAAAAAAAAATGGCAACAACTCACTGAAATTAATTAGAATCCAACAATTTCAGAAAAATTCAAATTGAAGTTAACACACACACACACACACACACTGTGTAAGAAAATAAAAAAACAGAAACAATCTAGAACAGGAAGTTCTTGAGTGAATTCCGCAGACCAGTGCCGTCTTCATGTCTGTGTTCTTTTACTGAGTTCAATTTGTGCTATTATTTTAACATACATACTTCTCAAATCATCTAATCAAAACATGCAAACCGAAAAAAAACAAAATTAACAAATCAACATGTCGGAAATTTAATTTGCTTCAACGTGTGATAAGCTATGTGGCATTCGAAAATTTCAGCAACTAGACTTACCCGCAGTTTTTAACTTAATAATTAAGTACGTAATTAGCTAATTTTTATTTAAAATTAAGTTGTAATTAAATACGATTTCATTTTTTCAGTGGTTAATTAAAGTTCTTATTAAATTACGTTGAAAGTACGGCAGCATTGCAAAACTTCTAAATAACAGCTGTTTAGCATATACAAAAAAGTTAGGTTATAAACATGTAGAAAATTAAAATTGCATAAAAACTCATTTTATGAAATCAAACGAACATTGCAATGCATTTTTCTATTACCTTATTCCATAATATGTAACTTTGTATTGTATATGTTATATATTTATGAAATTTAAACGAAATTCTTCTTAACCCGACCACATGATGTTTTCAACCCGACCACATGATGTCATGTGTATGTTTTCAATAAACACATACACGCATAAAAATATATGGTACGTTCATAAAACTTAAGTAGTATTTAATTACTCAAGGTTGGGTATTTAATTATTATTTAATTATGCACTCAAAAAACACAATTTCGTATTTAATTAGAACTTAAAAATAATTACAGTTTGATTAGCCAGTCAAAAACTGGGGGTTAATCAAAATTGTTGTTGATGTATCGGTTGTTATACATACATACATACATATTTACCCAGTGGTAAAATGCACCAGGCCTTTCTGAAGGCCTTCTTAGACCTTCTTTAAGATTCGATACTCATTCTTATCTGCCTTCTAAGGAAGGTCTTCTATAAGGCCTTCATATTCCATTCTAAAAAATTCTATACACATTCTACATTCCCTTCTTTTAGAAGGAGCAAATAAGTTATTTCTTTTATAATTTATAATCACAGCAACAATTGCTAAACTGCGTTAAAACCGTAAAGTATGCCTACTAAAGTAGGCCTTCAATCAGGCCTCTTGAGTAAGGAATCGTGGAAGGCATTGGTCGCCAATGACATCGCGTGTAAAAAAGAAATGATTACGCAGTGGGACTAACAGGCCTTGTGTCTGCTAAATAACGCCTTATAGAAGGCCTATTTACTACTTCTATTTACTGCTGGGTACGTAGATATGTACATGTGTATATTTTGAGATGTGATGATGAACTTTAAAATGAAATAAAACACAGAACAATTTTTTTAAAAGATAATTTAATGAAATTCTTTGTTTTTTAAAACCACCTTGAAATTTCTTGTAATCAACCAAATCAAATGCAACAAAATGGATTCTAGAACTGAAACTAACTACAATAAGTAAAATTTAAATCTGAATAGTAAATTGTTAGAAAGAGATATGTAAGAACAATTTTTTGTTTTCATTTTTTCTAACAAAATGGAGGTGATTGAGTGAAACCTTTTTTGTCTTGACTGATCCTGTTCTCTAAGATATTGGAGGTATTAATTAACATTATGCAAGAAATAAAATAAAACTCAGCTGCCCGTAGGTGCCCGTTCAGTAATTGTGCATATATAAAATAATACTGTCACTGACTGACAGATCATCGCACAGCTAAAACGATTACAGCTACAGAGCTAAAATATAGGTCCTCTAAGGTCCTCTCAGAAGGGATTTTGTTTTTCTGAAATTCTAATGCTAAGGATGTAAAAAAGGGTAAAACCGTTGTTTTTATACCCTTTACCAACAAAAATGGTAAAAGGGTATATATAGGTTTGTCATTCCGTTTGTAATTTCTATAATATCAATAAGCGATCCATAAAATATATATATTCTGGATCCTTATGCATAGGGAAGACGAATAAGCGATGTCCGTCTGTCCGTCTGTCCGTCTGTCCGTCTGTCCGTCTGTCCGTCTGTCCGTCTGTCCGTCTGTCTGTACGTGAAATCGGTTTTCCGAAGCTCCCAGAAGAGCTAGAGACTTCGTTCTTGGACTGGTGTGTCAGAAATTTTCCAAAATAGATTGGTATTGAAATTCAGCAAAATCGGGCAGACGATTGCAGAGCTGGAAAACTTAAACTTCATTTTGCCATATAAAAGTAACTCCCGAAAACAAATTTTTATTTTTTTTTAATAAATGTACATATTTTACACTTCAGTACGACTAAAATTGGAATTTTAAATTAAAAAAATACAAAAAAATTAAAAAGACGTTTCCAGGGTTGGAAAACTTTAACTTTTTGTGTTATGTAAAATTAACTATGTCTAAAACTATATTAGTATTTTCTCGAGAACCGTAAGAGCTACAGACCTGAAATTTGGACACAGTATGTAGACCTTTGGCCGCTACAACAACAAATACATGAGAATTGGAAATTAAAGGGTGTTCCAAAACGAGCAACGAAAAATGTTAAAATCCCATGTAATATACATACAATTGTATGTATGTATGTATATACACTTGAAATGTGTAAGGTTAGTGTATTTTTATTCAGACTACAAAAATTAACACTAAAATTTAAAAAAATTTAAATTAAAGGGTGTTCCATCAGTTAATGCAATTTTGACTATGTAATTTTGACTATTTGCTGTATCTTGGAAACCGTAAGAGCAAAACTCTTGAAATTTTCAAAAACGGTAAAACTGAAAAAATAAAAAATTATAAAATCGCCAAACCGAAAAAAATCGCCAAAAACAAGAAAAAATCGCCAAAACGAAAAAAAGCACCAAATTAAAAAAAAATTCTAAGACTAAAATAAATCGCAAAAACAAACGGAAAAATTGCTAAAATGAAAACAAAAATCGCCAAAATGAAAGAAAATCGCTAAAATGAAAATCGCCATAATGAAAAAAATCACCAAAACGAAAAAAACCCTAAAAAACAGAAAAAATCGCCAAAATGAAAAAAAAAATCGCCAAAATGAAAAAAATCGCCAAAACGAAAAAAACCCCAGAAAACAAAAAATCGCCAAAATGAAAAAAAGCCAAAAACAGAAAAAAAATCGCCAAAACGAAAAAAAAGCACCAAATTAAAAAAAATTTTAAAACTAAAATAAATCGCAAAAAACGGAAAAATTGCTAAAATGAAAAAAAATCGCCAAAACGAAAAAAAACCTAAAAAACAGAAAAAAATCGCCAAAATGAAAAAAAATCGCCAAAATGAAAAAATCACCAAAACGAAAAAAAACCCTAAAAAACAGAAAAAAATCGTCAAAATGAAAAAAAAATCGCCAAAACGAAAAAACCCCTTAAAAACAGAAAAAAATCGCCAAAATGAAAAAAATCGCCAAAAAAAAGAAAAAACCTAAATAACAGAAAAAAAATCGCCAAAACGAAAAAAAGCACCAAATTAAAAAAAAATTTCTAAGACTAAAATAAATCGCAAAAAAACGGAAAAATTGCTAAAATGAAAACAAAAATCGCCAAAATGAAAGAAAATCGCCAAAATGAAAAAAAATCGCCAAAATGAAAAAAATCACCAAAACGAAAAAAAAACCTAAAAAACAGAAAAAAATCGCCAAAATGATAAAAAAAATCGCCAAAATGAAAAAAACCCCAAAAAACAGAAAAAAATCGCCAAAATGAAAAAAAGCACTAAATTAAAAAAAAATTTCTAAGACTAAAATAAATCGCAAAAAAACGAAAAAATTGCTAAAATGAAAAAAATCGCCAAAATGAAAAATATCGCCAAAACGAAAAAAAACCTAAAAAACAGAAAAAAATCGCCAAAATGAAAAAAAATCGCCAAAAAAAGAAAAAAAATCGCCAAAACGAAAAAAAAAAATTAAAAACAGAAAAAAATCGCCAAAATTAAAAAAAATCGCCAAAATGAAAAAAAAAATCGCCAAAATTAAAAAAATCACCAAAACGAAAAAAAAAACATAAAAAAAAGAAAAAAATTGCCAAAATGAAAAAAAATCGCCAAAATGAAAAAAATCACCAAAACGAAAAAAAAACAAAAAAATCGCCAAAAAAGTCGCGAAAAAACCCAAAAAACAGAAAAAATCGTCAAAATGAGAAAAATCTCCAAAATGAAGAAAAGCCCAACAACAGAAAAAAATCGCCAAAATGAAAAAAACCTCCAAAAACAGACAAAATCGCCAAAACGAGAAAAAAGCGACAAAACTGAAAAAATCGTTTTAACTGAAAAAAACTTCAAAAAAGCAAATAACCTTCCTTTCGTGCGCGATTCAAAGTCGCACTTAACTGATTTTTTTAATATTAAAGGAATTAAATGAAACTAAGTTTTTACTTATTTCGTTCTTGCTTTTTTCACTCAACATATTTTATGCATTTTTTAAAGAACTAGATTGGTATCAATAATCAGAAAAATCCAAAATTATGACTCCAGGGTTGGAAAACTTACACTTTTTGTGTTATGTAAAATTAAATAGGTCTAAAAATTTTTTTCTTTTTCTTTATAAATTGAATATATTTTATGCTTCTGAAAGAAAAGTTTGGTGTATGAAATTTTAAAAATGAAAATTATAGCTCCAAAGATGGAAACTTTAAAAAATTATAAATTTTTTCACAAAACAAATATGTATGTACGTGTCTGTATACTATATATATGTACGTACGTTGGTAAAGGGTATATAAGATTCGGCACAGCCGAATATAGCACTCTTACTTGTTATATCTCGGAAAGTATGATAGCAGACTCCAAATTCTAAAAGCCTGCGAATGCTGCTGAGAAAATAACACTTGCTTAATACGTTTTCGATAAGTGTACTTTTAGGGATTGAAAGGGTGTCAAAACTGAATTTTGGTAAATTTTTTACACTCTACACATCTTCTAAACTATAGAACATAGCATAAAGGTTTTCGACGCGTTCATTTCTCCTGGACAGAATCTTGAATTCATATGACATATGTACATGTAAACATAATCTACTATTACTTCCTACCGCTCAATAGAAATCGCTGCTTTGAAAATAGCACTTTTTGGACATGGTGTTTTTTGGGAAATGGTACTTTTTTTGCAAATGTAATTTAAGAAAGCTTAATTTTTGAAAATGTACCTTAAGGATATGAAAAATTTATGATAAGGTACTTTTCAAGAGCATACCTTTTGAGAATGGTTTTTTATAAAAAGAGTACTATTTCAAAAAAAGTACTTTGCAGTAATGGTATTTACTCAAAAAGGTGTTTTAAGAAAAATGCACTTTTAAAAGGTACATACTTTTTAGGAAAAGTACTTGTTTAAGAAAAGTACTTAAAAAAAAACTTTTTGAAAAAGTACTTTTCAGATGAGATACTTTTTTCAAACGGTACTTCGTATAAAAAGGTTGTTTCAATTTGCTAGCACTTCCACCTGTAAATTATTATAGAGAAAATGAACCACAAAATTTCAACAGTACTTCAGCCTCTGAGACAGATACAGATGTGTAAAGGATTATGACTCTTACGAGATTGATAATGAAAACTTTTTCATTAAATATTATTTCAATTTAACTTTTTATCATTTAATTTGCTCTTATTCAATTTCAATTAAAATATAATAATAATTTTTTTGATTTTTTTTGCTATGTTGTTCCATTGCCATATTGCATTCCACTATTTTTAATTTATTCCTTTTTAATAAATTTTCAATTGTATACCCTCCTTATGTCAAAGCAAAAACTTTTAATCAATTCGCAAATTCACGGAATTTTGTATAAGTTTTTTTTCTGATAACGGATTCGTAATCACCGTCCCCAAAAACCCTTATATACCAATTTGTGGATAATTTTCTACATTTTTTTTGTCGTAATGTGCTACGCGCAAATAATGAACTGGAATTGTTACATTTTAATGAACAAAAATAAAGCCTTTAATACAAATATGAAGAGTAGTTAGACTCATAAAATGTTCCTTAAAAAATTTCCAAATAAGTTTAGAAAATAAGGTGCTTGATATTGCTTCATAACACATCTTATTTTCGAGTAAAAAATGGTATGTATGAGCTATTAGAGTGCCTACACATCTCAGATGATATCGATGTGTTCCATAGAACAGCAATGAGTAGTGAAAAAGTGAGTCGAGTTGAATCATGACTTAAAGTTTCTTGCAATGTTCTCTATGAATCATATTCACTCGAAAGTTTGAAGTTCGCATCGAACTCATACTTAGCAACATTTATGGCGTTGTTGATTTCGACTCACTCTCCTTAACTCAATGCCTATGGACGATGCAAAATAAGTATGACTCACAATGCGAACTTCGCATACGAACATTAAAGTTCTCATTATGAGGTTATGTCTTTCTCTGTTTTTTTCTTGTTTTTCTGCAGGAATTGAAAAACAATACGTGCAAACTGTTTAATGACTAAACTTTTAAATAAACATACATGCATGACTTGAGTGAGCTGAATCAATGTGAGTAGTATAAGTATTTTCCTGAAGTAAGAAATCGAAATGAGGTGATTTATGAGTGTGATGCCGACGTCGCATTCATATTTATTTCAACCTATGAATATGCGTAGATCAAAGTAGTTGAGTTTAAATAATGTGTACTCACTTATATTTAAAATTTCATGAGTCAGTATTAATAGTGAAAAAATGATTCATTGCCGATCACTGATGTGTTCACAAAAGTTATACAGCTTTACCGTAGCTACAACATTGCCAAATATTGTTAGCAAAAATTTGGAGTCCCTAAAAGTTATGTTGAAAAGAGTTAAAAAATAAATTTTCCTTTACTTTTGCAAAAAAAAAAAGTGCACGAAGATATATATTTTTTTGGCATAAAATGCTAATAAAGATATATTTAGTGAACTCTTAGCTACATTAGTTCCGTATATAGTTTAAAACTATCACCAAGTCAGTATTAGCTATTGGCCAAAAAAAATTCATTTCAACGAACATAAAAAACTAGGTTAGGTTAGGTAAGGTTAGCAGGCTGCTGGTAAGGAAGGGTGAAATTTTGAGTCCAGCTCACTTGGGTCCAATATAATGATACCTTTGTGCTACCTAGTAGTTGAAGAGAAGATAGTGAGTAGAGATGCTAAACGGGAAATCCCGAGCCCGGAAATCCCGGGATTTTCGGGTCTAAGCAAATCCCGGAGCCCGGGATTTTTTAATTTTAAAGCCCGGGATTTTCGGGATTATCTGAATCCCGGTTTTTAGCATAAATAATGTTTTGGCGGTCATCTTCTATATTAAAAATTATAAGAAACTCGTTGTTAAAATAAAAAATTTACTTTGATTAAGTTGACATAAGTGCTTTTTCATTTTATTACATACGAGGGCGGTTCGGAAACTTCTTAGCCTGTCAATGAAAGAGAATAGTTAGTTTTTCAAAAATATTTTTATTTTTCAATATAATCTCCTGAAACTTCAATACACTTAGCCCAACGCTTTTCTAGCAATTCTATCCCTTGATTAAAATAGTTTTCCTCAAGGTCTTCAAAATAGTGGTTTACAACTGTAATTGCATCTTCATTTGAGGTAAAACGCTTGCCAGCAAGGAATTTTTTTAGATTTGGGAACAGGTAAAAGTCACTGGGAGCCAAATCAGGAGAATAAGGTGGGTGGTCAAGCAACTCGTACTTTAATTCGTTGATTTTAGCCATTGTTAAAACACTCTTGTGCGCTGGTGCGTTGTCTTGATGAAAAATAATTTTTTTGTGTTGTAAGCCAGGACGTTTTTCTCGAATTTGTACATTTAATTGATCCAAAAGGTTGCAATAGTACTCAGAATTTATTGTTTTACCCTTTTGCAGATAGTCAATCAATAAAATACCTTTGAAGTCCCAAAAAACCGTTGCCATAACCTTACCAGCCGATTGAATTGTTTTTGCCTTCTTTGGGGCACTTCCTCCAGCTTCAGTCCATTGTTTGGATTGTTCTTTTGTCTCTGGAGTATAGTGGTGGATCCATGTTTCATCAACAGTTATGAAACGACGCTTAAAATCCATTTTATTTCGCTTAAAACGATACAAACAAGCTTGAGAAATGTTCATTCTTATGAGTTTTTGGTCGACTGTTAACAAATGCGGCACCCATCTTGCAGAAAGCTTTTTCATCTGTAGTTCTTCATGCAAAATTAAATGGACTCGATCATTTGAGATGCCCATGATATTAGCTATTTCACGCACTTTTATTCGTCGATCATTTAATACCATATCATGCACTTTGGCTACAATTTCTGTTGTTGTTGCTGTTTTTGGACGTCCACTACGTGGTTCATCTTCAATGCATGTACGACCACGTTTAAATTCAGCAACACAATTTTTTACTGTTGCATATGAAGGAGCACTTTCACCTAACACATTCACCATATCATTATGAATTTCTTGTCCCGATAAACCTTTTTTATGTAAATATTTAATGTTACCACGCATTTCTAATTTTTCCATTGTTAAAAAATCGCGGATGCGTCTTTTTGTGAACACTTGTTTCTATATGAAGGAGTTGCCAGATCGAAACAAAATTTAACATGTGTTCATAGCAGAGATGGAAGTTTCCAAAACACTTAACTTTTTTCTGTTTATACCGGGCTTTTTGTGCTAGGCTAAGAAGTTTCCGAACCGCCCTCGTTTTTTTATTCTCTTCTTCAAGATCTATCACTCAGCTAAATTTCAATTTTAAAATGTCATTAATATTAAAACTATACGCATTTATATTTTAGTTAAGTCTTCATGGAAAATAATACATAAGCCATAACATGTTAACTCAACTTAATCTTTTTTTTAATGTAGCTTTATTAATATTAAAATGTTTGAGCATTAAAACTTGTATACATTTAAGTTCAGTAACTTACAGCCCATTCAAAATATTCCTCATAAGAAAAAAACTTATATTTAACTTTAATTTAATTTAAAAACTTATTTAAAAAATATATATTATCTCAGGTTTTCCGCAATTTTCAATTTAATCTAAAGCTACTTACTATAAAAAAAAATATTTTGCATTTCAATATAATAGCTTAAGTTCACTTTAGTTTTTGTTTTTCTGCCAATGGATTTTTTCATAACATCTTAACTAATAACAACGAATATAAATAAACTAATAAAACGTTTTCTTTTTTTTTATAAAATTAACAGTTTTGTTCCAAGTAAATGTGCATCTTTTTCAGTGGCTAAAAATTTTATATAAAAACTAAACACAATTTAGACAAGACCCTTAATATCTCGAAACAAGACATTTTGACTTAAGCCATTATTATTTATTCCCATATCTGTTACCTTAGTCGGAAAAAGTGCTAAGTCCACTTTTCGTCGAAATTGAGATTTTGATGTAGCTTCGTAGTATAATTCAAATTACATCATTTACAAGCAAAACTAATACCATTATTTTGTTTTTTCTTGCTGGAATGCAATGGTAGGCAAATATGCTAAGTCCAAAAAAAAATTTTAAAAGTAAGAAAATATGCCAAGTCCAGTTGAAAGTAACAAATTTTTTTAATAAAGTCTTTTCTATTCAAATTGGATTATAAAGAATTACAGCAATTTGGCAATAGCAATAATAACGAATTATATGATAATTCAAAAGTTACCATGGGGTTTAAAAGTTTAATAACTTTTTCGTTTATTAATTTTTTTATATTTTTTTTTTTCTCAGATTATATAATATACAAAATGGAAATTTTTTACACTAAGTATGAAAAGAAATATCTCTTAAATAACCACCGTTTTCAGCTTCACACTGATTTGCTCGTTTTAGAGCAGTTTCCATAACATCTTTCAAAATTTGTAGCTGTAGCGTTCGAATTTCTGCAACAATATTTGCCTTGAGTTCAAGGATTGTCTCTGGTTTGTTCACATACACTCGCTCCTTCAAATAACCCCAAAGAAAATAGTGGGGTGCTAGATCGCGCTAGCCAAATAATTTCCGAATTTCTGGAAATTATTCGCTCTCCAAAAATTTGACTTAAAAGTACCATTGTGTATCGGGCAATATGGGCAGTGACTCCGTCCTGCTGAAACCACATACCAGGTCTGTTTTCAAGAGCAGCACGTAAAAAATTTTCTGTAATAAATCGATACCGCTCTCCATTTTCGGTTACAGAACTTTCATTTACATTCTCGAAGAAGTGAGGCCCATTGATATTTTCAGATGTGATCGCATACCATATTGTACACCTAATGGGGTGCAATTGGCGTTGATGAATGACTCTTAGATTTTCAGAATCCCAGAACAGTTCTGCCTATTAACAAAGCCATTCAAATGTCGACGATGTGCTCTTTGCGTTAAAATAGTTGATGAAATCGAAATACATGGGACGTGTAAGGCTGAGTTTACATCTGGCATTTCTTGTGTGCCATGTGCCAAAGAAAGTGTAACCACTAATTACGAATGAAAAACTGTTTGATTCAACCGATATCAACCGATTTTAAATTTATAAACGGATACAGAAAGAAGAAACTAAGACCAGCAAAAAATTTTCGAAATTTCGTAATGGGTAGTACTCTTTTAATTGCTTACAAAGTAATGACTGATACTTATTTATGCAATTATTTGATGTGCATAATAATGACTGCCCTGTAATGAATAAAATAAGAACTTATTTATATCATTACGTGAAAGTATTTATTGTAGTGCTTTCCAGTTAATAAGGAAATATATCAAGAGAAAAATTTATTGATCGTGAAAATTATTTTAATTAGAAAAACTAGCAAATTAATTTAGAATAAGTTTAAGCAAAAATTAATCCATAAAATTTTGCATATTTGTAAGCAAAAAATAACCCATTAAATTTTGAGTACTTTTAGGCAATCAGTAATATATTAACTTTTGCATGCTTGTAGGCAAAAAGTATGGGGTACCGCATACTTTTCGAACTTCTCAAACAAAAATAATGGGTTATTCAGTCAAATTGTAAGTACTTAGGACTGAGCAGTACATACACTTTTTTGCTTTCGAGTAGGCAAAGTTTTTCGCTGGGTTGTTTCAGTAAACTTCAAATATATGTCTCTATTTGTTAAACATAGTTTTTTAGGTTTTTTTTCGGCACTTTTCTACTTTGGGCACGTTCTTAGGCAATATTTTTGTACTGGACCCATATTTTTTATAACCCAAAATACAACTGATAAAAAGCAGTTGTCTCATGGTGAAAAAAGTTGTAATACATAATAAAAATTTGGCAACTACAACTCAACTATCATTTATTTTTTTGGTCAGAATCGGTATACCTGTACGGACCGGTATAGACGTAAACGGTAGTCTGGATACCGGTATTTTCTACCGATACCGATATCTAATTTTAGCAGTATTTGAATGGGTATCGGTATTTTTACGATACCGTTTGCCAACCTTGGAAAAAATAAATAAAAAAAATATATAAAATATAGCCCCACGGTAACTTTTGGCCCACCCTGTATCAAAGTGATTAGAGTTTTAAATGCTTTTCCACACGTTGAGAATTTTGGTAATTTTCAATATTTTTTTGTTCTTGTTATAACCATACATCTAAATGCAATCTTAAGTATTTACTGTTTTCAGTCGAATTATATACGAGTTTGTTAATTTTAAAATATATAAAATATTGCAAAATAGCACAATTATACAGTTTTTGATGCCGAAGGTAACTATTTATTGCATCTGGCAACCCATTGTTAATTATAAATTTTGTTAGAGACATATTTGCCATGGACTCTGCTGAGCAAAATAAAAAACATATTTAAGGAAAATATGCTAAGTCCCTACTAAAATAATGAAATTTCAAAGAGCAAATGTGCTAAGTCCAAAAAAATCCTATAAGTCCGCAAATGATTTATTTTAAAGTTTTACGACTACTGGTAATTTAAGAGGATGGACTAAAGAAAAAAACTGCATTTATAGATTTTCAAAAAGTCTACTAAAGAAAAACTTACACAGTTTTTTGTCTCTCCTGAATAATTTGAAAAATAGGACTTAGCACTTTTTCCGACTAAGGTAACGATATGGCGTTTTCTTTTATAGGAAAAATGTTTACATACATTGCACTTTTCAATTAAAATTTGCAATTAAATGTCTGAATTATATACATAAGTGCCTTTAAAATATGCAAAAAAAAAATTAATTGTTAAATTAAAATATTATAATTACTATAAAGACGCACATTTGTGGAAAATTTTATCGGGATTTTGTAAGTCCCGAAAATCCCGGGATCCCGGTTCGGGATTTCGAGACTCCATCACTAAATCCCGAAGCCCGGGATTTCAAAAAACCTGTCCCGATTAGCATCTCTAATAGTGAGAGAGGGTGACAGGGAAGGGATAGTGATAGGGAAGATGGTGGTAAATGAAGAGATAGAGGAAAGCTTCATTCTTTTACAACTCTGCTTTTTTGCACGCTTTTTGATAATGCAGTGTTGCAGCGCCTTCTGGGGTCAACTGAGGCGTATTAAATTTTTAAGCTGTGTTTAGTAGCCATTTCATATATTGGTTATTTTGCTTCGCCGATGATTCAGCTACACAACGAAGGAGAGCGCTCTGATGTTACATTAGAATTAGTATCTGATAAAGTCGGTATAGTTTAGTGGCCAGTGTCTTATGCCTGCATCACTAGAAAAATGCGTGGTGTTGTTATTTTTAATGACTATCGGATACCGGGCTCGATCCCAGGACCTTCGGTTTTGTAGTCAACATGCTAACTAATTCAGCCAACGCCATCTTCAACATAAAGAAAAACTGAACGAATTGAGAACTTCCTTGTAACAAATATATTAAATTCACTAAAGTCCTTTCCCCAGCATATTATAACTACATATTTACTTCGGTACACGGAAATATCTTTTTTTACATTTAAATTTCCTGCAAATATTTATAAAATATATTTACAATAAAAGTTTGCGTATAAAAAAAAATGCAGTACAAAGATAATGAAAATAAACAAAAGTGCAAATATTTACTTTATATTATCATATCGTTAAATAAATAAAATTTAACTGCAGCTAAAATAATATTTAATAACATAAAACCCAAAGAGACAGTCTTGGGCAAACAAACTGCTCTAGTCTGGTTTATGATCAAACAACTGGTGCTGCAGATCGTTCAGTTATTTTTTCTCTTTTTGTAAAAATTTTTTTTTTTTTTGTTTGTTTGTTAAGAAGAATTTTAACCACAACTTTATCGCAATAATTTTACAAACAATGGAAAAGAATGTAAAATTTAAGCAGATAAATACTGCTGGATATGTAAATAAATATCAAGTGAAAAGCATTTAAGCAGCGGTCTATTTATTGCTATTGTCACTACAAATTTATAACTACATATAAATTTATTTATTCAATAACATTAAAAAGCCATAACAATAAAACGTGCTAAAACTTCCTTAACTAGATATAAATAAGGCAATAAATTTTTGTTCAGAGCTTTTAATACATTTATTAACTTAAAAAATTAATTGTATGCAAGTGTGTAATTGTTAAAATAAATATTAAAAAAAACTTACAATAAAATGAAATGGCTGTAGTACAAATAACAGCAGAACAGTTTACACCCCCAAAACCATGAAATGGTTAAAGACCTTTTTGTTCCTTGTTTTATTAATACACTGACAGAAATAAGTTTAAGTTTTACAAAACAGACATCGCTTGCATCATAAAGGGTGGTTTTTTAGAGTGTCACAACTGTGAGTTGGCATCACTGCTTTATTTGAGTACCCAATTAACAGCTGGTAGTTGCTTTTTGTTTAGTTTGTGCTGCAATTTCATTATGAATCGACTTAAAGCTGGGGCACAATGAATCCGTCATACGTTAAACTCCGCCTTTTTCAAATGACATTAACGCAACGACAAAGAAGCTTGGCACAATTAGTACTTTATTGACGGCAGCATTTTTAACAGCTTCTATATGTCAATTCTCCATTTTATTTTTTAAATTCAACTTTTTGTATTTATTTCGTTTACTTCTTTTGTTTAATTTTATTTATGCTGCCACAAAACAGAAAAATCTAAATCAGAACATACCAAAAAACCAACCAATATCTGTCAAACTATTCAACGTACGCAAAAAGTTAAAAGTTTACCAAATTTTTTACTTTGCGTTGACGTACACGTACTGAATGTAACCGCCCTCATAAGAAACCATGTATTTCAACTTAGCTGTCAGTTGAAAAAGGCGAAGTCAAACGCATGACGGATTCATTGTGCCCCGAGCTTTACACCAGAGCAACGCGTGCAAATTGTTGAACTTTTTAATCAAAATAATTGTTCTATTCGCCAAACTCACCGTGCACTTCTTTCATTTTCCGATGAAGCCCATTTCTAAAATGCAGAATTGTCGCATTTGGAGTGAGGAAAATACACAAGCTTTGCATCTACAGAAAAATACTGTTTGTGCGCTTTATGGGCTGGCGAAGTCAATTAATTGGCCACGATTTAATTGGCCCTATTAATTGGCCACCAAGATCGTGTGATTTGACCCCATTGAATTATTTTCTTTGGGGTTATGTTAAGTCACTTGTCTAACTGACTCATCTTATTCTGCGGTAAAATATTTGCCAACAATGAATAACTTAAGTATAAATAGGAGGCTAATTCATGAACTCGTGATCGAAATTGCATTCGAATAGAAATTGATTTCGATAGCAAAAAAAATCTGTGATAATGTCACTCAATACCAAGCGAATCGAGTTTTTGTTTCAGTGTTGAAAAAGGCAAATAGATTCATTTCACAACACTGAATAAATTGTAGGCCAAAACATATTATGATTGTATATATGTATGTGTGCAAGAACATATGTACCCAGCGATAAATAGAAGGAGTAAAAAGGTCTTCTATAAGGCCTTATTTAGCAGACATAAGGCCTGCTAATCCCATAGCATAATCATTTATTTTTTTACAAGCGATGCCATTGGCTTTCCACGCTTCCTTACTCAAGAGGCCTGATTGCAGGCCTACTTTACGGTTTTTACGCAGTTTAGCAATTGTTGCTATGAACATAAATTATAAAAGGGTATGGAGAATGTGTATCGAATTTTTAAGAAGGGAGTACGGAAACCTTATAGAAGGCCTTCCTTAGAAGGCAGGGAAAAATGAGTATCGAATCTTAAGGTAGATCTAAGAAGGCGTTCAGAAAGGCCTGTTTGGTGCAGGCCTTATAAGTAAACACATAAGTATATGTAAAAAGAAGAGAATTTTAATTTAATTTTTATTTAATTAATAACTTAATAATAACTAATTAGTATAAAGCTAGAGGAGAGAGCAGTAGCCACATTTTTGATTCTTTTATTGGTTGACCAGGAGTTAATTTGTTATTTAGATGCTCTCAAAGTTGGTTGATTTTTTAAACGACTTCAAAAAAGGAAGGAAGGTTTACAATTCGTCCCTAATCTTTGAGGGTGTTACTTCATAACTTCGTTAATTTTTTTTTTTTTTTTCAAAGAGAAGTAACACTCAGGCATTAATGCCTACTACTATTACTAGGTGTTACCTTCTTTAGGAAAGGGATAGTGGTAGAGAATACAGGTGGTGAAGGGAGAGATAGAGGAAAGCTTCATTCTTTTACAACTCTTCTTTTTGCACGTTTTTAATAATGCAGTGTTGCAGCGCCTCTCTGATTTTAAATGAGGCGTATTAATTTTTTAAAGCTGTGTTTTGTAGCCATTACATTGATTATTTTACTTCGCCGATGATTCTGCTACACAACGAAGGAGGGCGCTCTGATGTTACATTAGGATTAGTATCTCCTGAAGTCGGTATAGTTCAGTGACCAGTGACTATGCCTTCATCACTTGAACTTTCCCACAACAACTGATACAAAGGAACACTAATGCACATCAGAAAAATGCGTGGTGTTGTTATTTAATGACTGTTCGATACAGGGATTGAACCCAGGACCTTCGGTTTTGTAGTCAACGTGCTAACTACTTCAGCCAACGCCACCCGCATTTAAGACCGATTCTAAAAATTCTTTTTTTGTCTGAGAGGGTATAGCTTCCCATTGGTCCCATTGGAAAAAAAGTGGTCGCAGACACGCCCACAAATTTTTTATTGGATTTCATGATATTCTGCTTATTCGGCTGCTGCGAAACCTGTCGAAACACTTTTGGTTCTTGCAATTACACAATGTTAAAGCTTGAAAAAATGGGCGGGTCTACGCCCATTAAAATCTATTATTATATTTCACGTGGTTCTACTCAACCGATTTTTAAGAAACTTACCACACGCCTTGAGCTCAAAAATAGACACAATCTTCCATCTGAAAAAATGGGAGAAGTCACGCCCATTAAAATTTAATATCGCATTTTAAGTGTTTCTACTGTACCGATTTTTACAAAACCTAATACACAATATGTGTTATTCGATATCGAATGAGAAAGTCCCAGAAGTTAAAAAACTTCCCACTTTCGAGTAATATCTCGCTCGCAATCGAATGCGAGAAAAAATTTTTGTGTTTTACTTGTTCCAAGGTCTTCTAAATAATTCTTGGCTAAATCATTTTGATATTTGAAGTATGTACTCCTATGGACATATTTCGCTTTCAAGCTATTTCTTGCTGTGTAATATTTTGCAGTACAGTTTTTCGTGTGCCTCTAGGGCGGGTCTTTGACTCGTATTTACGTTTTTATGTGCAAGCTATAAATATTAATTAGCCATCGATTCATTGTTAAAGCATTCAAGTGTTGTATGCAAATAGGTATGTATACTACCTGCTGATTTCAACTTGAACTTCAACTTGCACTCGCATCGTACATAGATACTCGTATTGATTTTCTTGCATTGAGTTTGTTGAGCCTATTTTACGAGTTGTAATTTGAAATAAATGTACATATTTTTGTCTTTATGTTTAATTGCATTTGATAAGCAAGCGGTGTTTTCTAATGTTTAAAGAAAAAAGTTACTAAATAAATTTTTGTGCTGACCACACGTACATACATACATTTATACACACATACATACATATTAGAAAGTCATGAAAATAAAAGTTTGCAGTTTTATAATAACTTATTTTACTGCTCCAAAGGCTTTATATCGAGTTTTGTTGCATAAAGAAAATGGCTTAAGAAAAATACACTAAACAAGTAACAGTGCTATATTCGGCTGTGCCGAATCTTATATACCCTTTACCAACGTACGTACATATATATACAGACACATACATACATATTTGTTTTGTGAAAAATATATAATTTTTTTCTCTAAAGCAATTAATAGTAAGTGACCTTTCAGTATTATTCGATTAAATAATTTGATTCAATTATTTTATTTTCGATATTAGCAATAGTTGAATATTTTACTCTACAATCTGTGGTTAAGATATATGTATTTTACATTCACTCTTATTTCAGTCAACATCAACGTCACGTCAATGCAATACCAAAAAATTGGGGCTTGTTTACTCGCTCTCGAGATGTTCAAAAACCATGCTGCAATTTAATAACTCTAAAATATTCTTAGTATTGCACCTCCATACCAAGTAAACTAACTTGTTTTATATTTTCCCGTATTTAATAATCATTGATGTTGCAAAACTGCTTAGTGTCTTGATTTAAAGTTCCAATTGCAAATGGTATACATGGTGGTATTATGTAAACGTTTTATTCCTACAGGATTTTTTTGAAATTTGTTCAGCAGAAATGAAAGGTATCAGGAAAATGAAACGGAACATGTCCTTTAATTTATCTTTAGCGATAAATTTTAGTTTTTTCTCCATTTACTAGAAATTGATAGTTATTATGATGAGAGCACAATAAGCACAAACCTTCGTTTATACTTCAATTAGTTTAGATATCCATAAAAAAATTAACCATATATAAACAAATCTTGAGTAATGATTTTTCTAAAACATGAAATCTGTTTAACTGAAAAAAAATACTTTTGGTTATTTTTTTTTTCAATCTCCAACCCTGGAACCATATTTCTGAGTTTCTTAGAACTAATTTATTTCTTTATACAATATAGAATATATGTAATTACCAAAGAAATAATTAGTTTTATATACCAGAAAAAATTTAAGTTTTCCAGCTCTGGAGCTATGTCTTTTATTTTTCTAATTTCTATGCCAAACTATTTCATTCTAAGTCATAAAATATATAAAACTTGTAAGCAAAAAGAAAAAACTAACAATAAATTTACTAACCCTGGAACCAACATTTTAGATTTTTCTGATTTAAAAACTTAATAAAGTGTGTTAAGTGAACAAAGAAATAAAAAAAATTAATTTTATACCTTAATATCAAAAAAAAAATCAAAGTTTCCATCCTTGGAGCTGTAATTTTCATTTTTCAAATTTTAAACGCCAAACTTTTCTTTCAGAAGCATAAAATATATTCAATTTATAAAGGAAAAGAAAAAAATTTTTAGACCTATTTAATTTGACATAACACAAAAGGTATAAGTTCTCCAACCCTGAAATCATAATTTAGGATTTTTCTAATTCCTTATACCAATTTAGTTCTTTAAAACATACATAAAATATGTTAAGTGAACAAAGCAAAAAGCAAAAAAGAAAAAACTTAGTTTTATTTAGTTACTCTATTATCAAAAAAAGTTCAAAGTTTCCATCTCTGGAGCCTTGGTTTTCATTTTTATAATTTTATACGCCAATTTTTTTCTTTCAGAAGCATAAAATATATTTAATTTATAAAGGAAAAGATAATTATTTAGACCTATTTAATTTTACATAACACAAAAAGTGTAAGTTTTTCAACCCTGGAGTCATAATTTTGGATTTTTCAGATTATTGATACCAATCTAGTTATTTAAAAAATACATAAAATATGTTAAGTGAACGAAGCATAAACGAAATAAGAAATAACTTAGTTTCATTTAATTCCTTTAATATTAAAAAAATCATTAAAGTGCGACTTTGACTCGCGCACGAAGGGTTCGGGTTTTTTTTATTTTGGCGATTTTTTTTATTTTGGAGATTTTTTTCATTTTGGCGATTTTATTTCATTTTGGCGGTCTTTTTCCTGCTTTTGGGTTTTATTTTAATTTTGGCGATTTTTTTCTCTTTTTTTTGGGTTTTTTTCGTTTTAGCGATTTTTTTTTCATTTTGGCGATTTTTGTTCATTTTGGCGATTTTTTTTTCATTTTGGCGATTTTTTTCTGTTTTTGGGGGTTTATTTTCATTTCGGAGTTTTTTTTTTATTTTGGCGATTTTGTTTTTTTAATTTTTTGCGATTTTTTTCCTATTATGGGAGTTTTTTCATTTTTAGCGATTTTTTTTTCATTTTGGCGTTTATTTCATTTTGGCGATTTTTTCCTGTTTTGGGGTGTTTTTTCATTTTGGCGATTTTTTCTGTTTTGGGGGCTTATTTTAATTTTTTTTTCAATTTCGCGATTTTTTTTTCATTTTGGCGTTTTTTTTCATTTTGGCGATTTTTTCCTGTTTTTGTTTTATTTTCAATTTGGCGATTTTTTTTTCATTTTGGGGTTTTTTTTTATTTTGGCGATTTTTTTCCTTTTTTGGGGTTTTTTTCATTTTGGCGATTTTTTCCTGTTTTGGGTTTTTTTTTCATTTTGGCGATTTTTTCTGTTTTTGTGGGGTTTTTTTCGTTTTGGCAATTTTTTTCATTTTGGGCGATTTTTTTTCATTTTGGGTTTTTTTTTCATTTTGGTGATTTTCTTTCATTTTGGCGATTTTTTTTTCATTTTAGCAATTTTTCCGGTTATTCGCGATTTATTTTAGTCTTAGACATTTTTTTTGTAATTTGGTGCTTTTTTTCATTTTGGCGATTTTTTTTTTGTTTTTGGCGATTTTTTTCGGTTTGGCGACTTTATAATTTTTTGTTTTTTTAGTTTTACCGCTTTTGAAAATTTCAAGAGTTTTGCTCTTACGGTTTCCAAGATACAGCAAGTTCTCAAAATTGCTTAGTCAAAATTGCATTAACTTATGGAACACCCTTTAATTTAAATTTTTTGAAATTTTAGTGTTAATTTTTGTAGTCTGTATAAAAATACACTAACCTTACAAATTTCAAGTGTATATACATACAATTGTATGTATATTACATGGGATTTTAGAATTTTTCGTTGCTCGTTTTGGAACACCCTTTACTTTCCAATTGTCATGTATTTGTTGTTGTAGCAGCCAAAGGTCTACACACTGTGTCCAAATTTCAGGTCTGTAGCTCTTACCGTTCTCGAGAAAATACCCTGCATAGTTTTAGACATAGTTAATTTTACATAACACAAAAAGTTAAAGTTTTCCAACTCTGGAAACGTCTTTTTATTATACCCTTTACCAACAAAAATGGTAAAAGGGTATATATAGGTTTGTCATTCCGTTTGTAATTTCTATAATATCAATAAGCGACACATAAAATATATATATTCTGGATCCTTATGCATAGGGAAGACGAATAAGCGATGTCCGTCTGTCCGTCTGTCCGTCTGTCCGTCTGTCCGTCTGTCCGTCTGTCCGTCTGTCCGTCTGTCCGTCTGTCCGTCTGTCTGTACGTGAAATCGGTTTTCCGAAGCTCCCAGAAAAGCTAGAGACTTCGTTCTTGGACTGGTGTGTCAGAAATTTTCCAAAATAGATTGGTATTGAAATTCAGCAAAATCGACCAGACGATTGCAGAGCTGGAAAACGTAAACTTCATTTTGCCATAGAAAACTAACTACCGAAAACAAATTTGTATTTTTTTTTAAAAAATGAACTTATTTTACACTTCAGTACGACTAAAATTGGAATTTTAAATTAAAAAAATATAAAAAATTTAAAAAGACGTTTCCAGGGTTGGAAAACTTTAACTTTTTGTGTTATGTAAAATTAACTATGTTTAAAACTATATTAGTATTTTCTCGAGAACCGTAAGAGCTAGAGACCTGAAATTTGGACACAGTGTGTAGACCTTTGGCCGCTGCAACAACAAATACATGAGAATTGGAAATTAAAGGGTGTTCCAAAACGAGCAACGAAAAATGTTAAAATCCCATGTAATATACATACAATTGTATGTATATACACTTGAAATTTGTGAGGTTAGTGTATTTTTATACAGACTACAAAAATTAACACTAAAATTTCAAAAAATTTAAAATAAATGGTGTTGCATCAGATAATGCAATTTTGACTATGCAATTTTGACAACTTGCTGTATCTTGGAAACCGTAAGAGCAAAACTCTTGAAATTTTCAAAAACGGTAAAACTAAAAAATCAAAAAATTATAAAATCGCCAAACCGAAAAAATCGCCAAAAACAAAAAAAAATCGCCAAAACGAAAAAAAGCACCAAATTACAAAAAAATGTCTAAGACTAAAATAAGTCGCGAATAACCGGAAAAATTGCTTAAATGAAAAAAATCGCTAAAATGAAAGAAAATCACCAAAAAAAAAAAATCGCCAAAATGAAAAAAAATCGCAAAAATGAAAAAAAATCGCCAAAAAGAAAACAACCAAAAAAAAAAAAACAAAAAAAAATCGCCAAAATGAAAAAAACCCCAAAAACAGGGAAAAATCGGCACAATGAAAAAAACCCAAAACCGGAAAAAATCGCCAAAATGAAAAAAATCGCCAAAATGAAAAAAAATCGCCAAAATGAAAAAAAATCTCCAAAATGAAAAAAAGCCCGAAAAACAGAAAAAAAATCGCCAAAATGAAAAAAACGCCAAAATGAAAAAAATCGCCAAAAACAGAAAAAATCGCCAAAATTAAAAAAAATCGCCGAAATTAAAAAAAAATCGCCAAAAATGAAAAAAAAAACCCAAAAACAGGGAAAAATCGCCAAAATTAAAAAAAAACCCAAAACATGAAAAATCGCCAAAATGAAAAAAAATCGCCAACATGAAAAAAATCTAAAATGATAAAAAGCCCGAAAAACAGAAAAAAAAATCGCCAAAATGAAAAAAACGCCAAAATGAAGAAAAATCGCCTAAACGAAAAAAACCCCAAAATAGAAAAATAATCGCAAAAATGAATAAAAAATCGCCAAAATGAAAAAAATCTCCAAAATGAAAATAAACCCCCAAAAACAGAAAAAAATCGCCAAAATGAAAAAAATCGCCAAAATGAAAAAAAAATCGCCAAAACGAAAAAAGCCCCAAAAAACAGAAAAAAATCGCCAAAATTAAAAAAACCCCAAAAACAGGAAAAAATCGCCAAAATGAAAAAAAATCGCCAAAATGATAAAAATCTCCAAAATAAAAAAAGCCCCAAAATAGAAAAAAAATCGCCAAAATGAAAAAAATCGCCAAAATGGAAAAAGAATCGCTAAAATGAGAAAAAAGCGACAAAACTGAAAAAAACGTTTGAACTGAAAAAAAAACTTCAAAAAAGCCACATTAAAAAATGCTGAGAACCGAATGTACGGAACCCTTCGTGCGCGAGTCAAAGTCGCACTTTACTGAATTTTTTAATATTAAAGGAATTAAATGAAACTAAGGTTTTTCTTATTATAACCTTTAAAAAAATGGTAAAAGGGTATATATAGGTTTGTCATTCCGTTTGTAATTATTATAGAAATCGATGTTGACAGGAGTGAATGTAAAATATATCTTAACCACAGAGTGTAGAGTAAAATATTCAACTATTGCTAATATCGAAAATAAAATAATTGAATCAAATTCTTTAATCGAAAAATACTGAAAGGTCACTTACTATTAATTGCTTTAGAGAAAAAAAATATCAGAAAACAAATATGTATGTATGTATCTGTATACTATATATATATGTATATACATATGTACGTACGTTGGTAAAGGGTATATAAGATTCGGCACAGCCGAATATATCACTCTTACTTGTTTTTTTTATATTTTTTTAATTTAAAATTCCAATTTTAGTCGTACTGAAGTGTAAAATATGTTCATTTATTAAAAAAAAATAAAAATTTGTTTTCGGGAGTTACTTTTATATGGCAAAATGAAGTTTAAGTTTTCCAGCTCTGCAATCGTTTTATAATAACTTATTTTACTGCTCCAAAGGCTTTATATCGAGTTTTGTTGCATAAAGAAAATGGCTTAAGAAAAATACACTAAACAAGTAACAGTGCTATATTCGGCTGTGCCGAATCTTATATACCCTTTACCAACGTACGTACATATATACAGTATACAGACACATACATACATATTTGTTTTGTGAAAAATATATAATTTTTTTCTCTAAAGCAATTAATAGTAAGTGACCTTTCAGTATTATTCGATTAAATAATTTGATTCAATTATTTTATTTTCGATATTAGCAATAGTTGAATATTTTACTCTACAATCTGTGGTTAAGATATATGTATTTTACATTCACTCTTATTTCAGTCAACATCAACGTCACGTCAATGCAATACCAAAAAATTGGGGCTTGTTTACTCGCTCTCGAGATGTTCAAAAACCATGCTGCAATTTAATAACTCTAAAATATTCTTAGTATTGCACCTCCATACCAAGTAAACTAACTTGTTTTATATTTTCCCGTATTTAATAATCATTGATGTTGCAAAACTGCTTAGTGTCTTGATTTAAAGTTCCAATTGCAAATGGTATACATGGTGGTATTATGTAAACGTTTTATTCCTACAGGATTTTTTTGAAATTTGTTCAGCAGAAATGAAAGGTATCAGGAAAATGAAACGGAACATGTCCTTTAATTTATCTTTAGCGATAAATTTTAGTTTTTTCTCCATTTACTAGAAATTGATAGTTATTATGATGAGAGCACAATAAGCACAAACCTTCGTTTATACTTCAATTAGTTTAGATATCCATAAAAAAATTAACCATATATAAACAAATCTTGAGTAATGATTTTTCTAAAACATGAAATCTGTTTAACTGAAAAAAAAATACTTTTGGTTATTTTTTTTTTCAATCTCCAACCCTGGAACCATATTTCTGAGTTTCTTAGAACTAATTTATTTCTTTATACAATATAGAATATATGTAATTACCAAAGAAATAATAAGTTTTATATACCAGAAAAAATTTAAGTTTTCCAGCTCTGGAGCTATGTCTTTTATTTTTCTAATTTCTATGCCAAACTATTTCATTCTAAGTCATAAAATATATAAAACTTGTAAGCAAAAAGAAAAAACTAACTTGACCTAGTTACTTTTGTAAAAAAAACAATAAATTTACTAACCCTGGAACCAACATTTTAGATTTTTCTGATTTAAAAACTTAATAAAGTGTGTTA
Source organism: Tachina lurida (assembly GCA_944452675.1). Taxonomy (NCBI): domain Eukaryota; kingdom Metazoa; phylum Arthropoda; class Insecta; order Diptera; family Tachinidae; genus Tachina; species Tachina lurida. Next base: position 57,305,492 of record OX101752.1, read on the forward strand.
AGTGAACAAAGAAATAAAAAAAATTAATTTTATACTTTAATATTAAAAAAAATCAAAGTTTCCATCCTTGGAGCTGTAATTTTCATTTTTCAAATTTTAAACGCCAAACTTTTCTTTCAGAAGCATAAAATATATTCAATTTATAAAGGAAAAGAAAAAAATTTTTAGACCTATTTAATTTGACATAACACAAAAGGTGTAAGTTCTCCAACCCTGAAATCATAATTTAGGATTTTTCTAATTCCTTATACCAATTTAGTTCTTTAAAACATACATAAAATATGTTAAGTGAACAAAGCAAAAAGCAAAAAAGAAAAAACTTAGTTTTATTTAGTTACTCTATTATCAAAAAAAGTTCAAAGTTTCCATCTCTGGAGCCTTGGTTTTCATTTTTATAATTTTATACGCCAATTTTTTTCTTTCAGAAGCATAAAATATATTTAATTTATAAAGGAAAAGATAATTATTTAGACCTATTTAATTTTACATAACACAAAAAGTGTAAGTTTTCCAACCCTGGAGTCATAATTTTGGATTTTTCAGATTATTGATACCAATCTAGTTATTTAAAAAATACATAAAATATGTTAAGTGAACGAAGCATAAACGAAATAAGAAATAACTTAGTTTCATTTAATTCCTTTAATATTAAAAAAATCATTAAAGTGCGACTTTGACTCGCGCACGAAGGGTTCGGGTTTTTTTTATTTTGGCGATTTTTTTTATTTTGGAGATTTTTTTCATTTTGGCGATTTTATTTCATTTTGGCGGTCTTTTTCCTGCTTTTGGGTTTTATTTTAATTTTGGCGATTTTTTTCTCTTTTTTTTGGGTTTTTTTCGTTTTAGCGATTTTTTTTCATTTTGGCGATTTTTGTTCATTTTGGCGATTTTTTTTTCATTTTGGCGATTTTTTTCTGTTTTTGGGGGTTTATTTTCATTTCGGAGTTTTTTTTTTATTTTGGCGATTTTGTTTTTTTAATTTTTTGCGATTTTTTTCCTATTATGGGAGTTTTTTCATTTTTAGCGATTTTTTTTTCATTTTGGCGTTTATTTCATTTTGGCGATTTTTTCCTGTTTTGGGGTGTTTTTTCATTTTGGCGATTTTTTCTGTTTTGGGGGCTTATTTTAATTTTTTTTTTCAATTTCGCGATTTTTTTTTCATTTTGGCGTTTTTTTTCATTTTGGCGATTTTTTCCTGTTTTTGTTTTATTTTCAATTTGGCGATTTTTTTTTTCATTTTGGGGTTTTTTTTTATTTTGGCGATTTTTTTCCTTTTTTGGGGTTTTTTTCATTTTGGCGATTTTTTCCTGTTTTGGGTTTTTTTTTCATTTTGGCGATTTTTTCTGTTTTTGTGGGGTTTTTTTCGTTTTGGCAATTTTTTTTCATTTTGGGCGATTTTTTTTCATTTTGAGTTTTTTTTTCATTTTGGTGATTTTCTTTCATTTTGGCGATTTTTTTTTCATTTTAGCAATTTTTCCGGTTATTCGCGATTTATTTTAGTCTTAGACATTTTTTTTGTAATTTGGTGCTTTTTTTCATTTTGGCGATTTTTTTTTTGTTTTTGGCGATTTTTTTCGGTTTGGCGACTTTATAATTTTTTGTTTTTTTAGTTTTACCGCTTTTGAAAATTTCAAGAGTTTTGCTCTTACGGTTTCCAAGATACAGCAAGTTCTTAAAATTGCTTAGTCAAAATTGCATTAACTTATGGAACACCCTTTAATTTAAATTTTTTGAAATTTTAGTGTTAATTTTTGTAGTCTGTATAAAAATACACTAACCTTACAAATTTCAAGTGTATATACATACAATTGTATGTATATTACATGGGATTTTAGAATTTTTCGTTGCTCGTTTTGGAACACCCTTTACTTTCCAATTGTCATGTATTTGTTGTTGTAGCAGCCAAAGGTCTACACACTGTGTCCAAATTTCAGGTCTGTAGCTCTTACCGTTCTCGAGAAAATACCCTGCATAGTTTTAGACATAGTTAATTTTACATAACACAAAAAGTTAAAGTTTTCCAACTCTGGAAACGTCTTTTTATTTTTTTTATATTTTTTTAATTTAAAATTCCAATTTTAGTCGTACTGAAGTGTAAAATATGTTCATTTATTAAAAAAAAATAAAAATTTGTTTTCGGGAGTTACTTTTATATGGCAAAATGAAGTTTAAGTTTTCCAGCTCTGCAATCGTCTGCCCGATTTTGCTGAATTTCAATACCAATCTATTTTGGAAAATTTCTGACACACCAGTCCAAGAACCAAGTCTCTAGCTCTTCTGGGAGCTTCGGAAAACCGATTTCACGTACAGACAGACGGACAGACGGACATCGCTTATTCGTCTTCCCTATGCATAAGGATCCAGAATATATATATTTTATGGGTCGCTTATTGATGACAAACCTATATATACCCACGCGGAAAGTTTACTTTGCAAAGTCTTAATTCAGCTGTGTGAAAGACAGATATAGTAGTACAGTATCTTTCTGTCTTTCTCCCAGCTGAATTAAGACTTTGCAAAATAAATTTTGCGTGCGGAAAAGGGGTGTATGTGATTTCCGAATAGTTTTTTTTTATTTTCTCAGACCAATAAGTTTCAGATTACATATATCTATTCGATTACGATTTATTCGATTGTATTGAAAACTTTATTCGAATAGAATACATTTTAAGGCAAAATTATGGTTATATTTCTTCTTATCAATAAAAATAAAAAAGAATATTTTAAAGTATTGTTTCTTTTAAAATTAAAACGTTTCTTTAAACTGAAACCGGTTTGCTATTTTGGTTTTAATACAAGCAGGTGCATTATCTGAATCTAAATCAATTTCCATATTATTCCCGATAATTTCCTTTTTATTTGCACATTTTTTAATTGATAATTTTGGTTGTTCCAAGCATTGCCAGACAGATAAAGGGTGTTTTTTATTGAGGTATAGAACTTTAAGTTGGCATCACTTTTTTAACTGGCGGCCATTTTGTCAGCTGTCAAGTGATTAATATTTAGTTTGGTTTGCCATTTCATCATGAACAGGTTGACAAAAGAACAACGCTTGCAAATCGTGCAAATTTATTTCGAAAATAATGGTTCAGTTCGCGAAGTTTACCGCAAGCTCCGTCCATTTTGTGGTCGACGTAATCGTCCATCAGAGCAATTAATTCGGTTAACCATGGATCGTTTTCGCACTACGTTTACTCTATGTGATAATACGCATCCGCAGAGACGTCGAACAAAGCGCACCGAAGAAACAATTGCCGCTGTAGAGCAAAGTGTTGAAGAGGACCCGAATGAATCGATTCGCCACCGTGCACAGCAATTGGAGCTTTGTCCATCAACTTTATGGAAGATTTTGAAGATTTTGAATGTGGATGATTTGTGGTTCCAACAAGACGGCGCTACATGCCACACAGCGCACGTCACAATTGAAGGAAACATTCGATGAGCGCATAATTTCGCGGAATGGACCTGTCAATTGGCCACCAAGATCGTGTGATTTGACACCATTGGATTATTTTCTTTGGGGATATGTGAAGTCGCTCGTCTACGCCAACAAACCAGAAACGTTAGGGGACTTAAAAGCCAACATTCGTGGCGTTATTGCCAACATACGGCCCCATATGCTCGAAAAAGTGGTTGAAAATTGGACCTGTAGAATTGACTTTATTCGAGCCAGCCGCGGCGGCCACATGCCCGAAATCATATTTAAACATTAATGGCATAAAATTATCCTTCCAATAAAGCCAAATTGATGGACATTAAAACGATTTTCTTGTGTTTTATTTCAATTCGAAGTTCTATACCTCTAAAAAAACCCTTTATAAGCTCACTAATCCAATTGACGGAAAAAATGTAATAATTTGTGTGCCTTCTATTTTAATTGCAACATCTTTCTACATAAATATGTACACTGAAAGAATTTTCGGCATAAATTCTATGAATTTCGACATTAATCTAATGAAAAATTCATTAAAATTCAACCAACGTCACGCTTCGTTGGATTAATGAAACCAGTTTCGTTAAAATTATTTTATTGAAAACTTCATCAAATTTATTTAACAGTGTAATTAATGCAGTCCTACAACTTCTTCGAAACAATAAAATAATTTTACGAAAAGAATGAAATAACTTAAATATAAAGGGGTTTCTTAATAATTAGAAAAATTGTTGTCATAAATCCAATAAAATATTCTTACGAAACCAGACTACCAACGAAGCAATTCCAATGAAATTCTTTCACAATATTCATGAAATTTTCATTGGATTTGTGAAATTATCATTAGATTTGTGAAAAAATTTTAATGAAATTGTTTCATTGGACTTGTGAAGCAAAACATTTTCGGTGTACATACATACATATGTATATACATAAACATTAAAAACTTTTGCTTTGATTATTCATCCAAGTCGAAAAACTTTTAACTATCAATCATTAGAAGAACAATTATTATTTTACAACCAACTCTTCACAAATTTTTATGTAAGTGCATCGAGTATTTTGCTATTGCAAATTCAAAAATTCTATTTAAAACAAAATAGAATTATTGGTTTAATGCACTACCCAAGAAGTACGTTTTTATATGCACATTTGCATGCATGTAGATACATATGCATTCGAAAGGAACATCTCATTCGGAATATTATATTAGTTGTGTTCTGAGTGCAGGTCTCAGCACAGACATGTCTGCACTTTCGTTTTCAATACAAAAGCAATAACAACAACAACAAAAATAAAACCAAAACAATACACTTGATAGATACGATACCGCAAGCCAATAGCCAAAATTTATAATTAGCAGAAATACATCATTCAAACAAAAGAAACATAAAGCAAAAGAACAATAAAAATGTAAATAATAAAATTAAAATAAAGAAATAAAAATAAATGATAAAAATAAGATTTGGGCAGTGTGCCAAAAATATTAAAAAAATAATTTAAATATTCTGTAATTTTAGCAGTTTAAGGCTCAGAACGCGATCGCTAAAATGCAAAAAAAATACAAATTACGTAAAATTCTCAAAAATTTGTAGCCAAAAATTGCTAAATCAAGTTTAAAGATTTGTAGCAATGGAAATTTTCCTTTAAAAAATTAAAGCAGCGGTGTGTTTCGGAAATTTTGACGCTACCGCTAAGAAAATAAAAGGCTATAAGGCGTTCTTCTACTTTCGTGTGATGTTCTCTTTGCAAATGTAACCACAAGAACTGGGATAGCATAGTAGATCTTAATATTCTTAAATCGACTTAAGCGGTTATTAGATATTGCCACATATACATACATATACATATAAACTACTTATGACCGCGGTGTCGCACATTGGGTTGAATCAGTACCAAAATGTCTCTAAACTCAGGAATTGATGTTAGAATTTTTTGCTACTAAAGGGGCACTCTTGACTATTATACATGTATAAATACTTTCATCACACTTTACGAGATAGAAATCTAAAGCGACATTTTATGTTCACACCATCACACCTAGAGATGCTAAACGGGAAATCCCGAGCCCAGGAATCCCGGGATTTTCGGGACTACGCAAATCCCGGAGCCCGGGATTTTTTAATTTTAAAGCCCGGGATTATATGAATCCCGTTTTTTGCATAAATAATGTGTTTGACTGCCATCTTCTATATTAAATATTATTAAAAACTCCTTGTTATATAAAGTTAAATTAAAAAATTTGCTTTGAATAAATATTTTAGTAGTTAATATTATATGGTATATATATAATATATTATGGTGTTTTCTTTTCTAGGAAAAAATGTTACATACATTGCACTTTTCAATGAAAATTTGCAATTAAATGTCTGAATTATATAAGTACCTTTTAAATATGCAAAAAAATAATTGTAAAATTAAAATATTATATTTAATATAAAGACGCGCATTTTTACAAAATTATTCGGGATTTTGTAAGTCCCGAAAATCCCGGGGTCCCGATTCGGGATTTCGAGACTCCTACACTCCATCACCATCATCCCGAAGCCCGGGATTTCAAAAAACCTCATATAACATTAAAAACACTGTAAAACATAAAAACAGCTGTTGAAAATAAACATGCCAACATTAACCGTTGACTTGCGGCGGCTGTGGTCGTGCCGGCCTTTGAAAATAGACGGCGGTTAAAGTGGTTGATTTAAATAAGATAAAGAAAAAGAGAATACGATAATTTCACACATGTCTTACACGAAAAATTATTCAATACGATAAGCATATTCAATATTTATAGCCGGTTTAAGATGAAGACATACGTATCAATAAACGACGGCACGGCATCGGCGCCGCGGCGTCGAAACAAACAACTTGTTAGTTTATTTATTACTTGATTTTGCAATAATACAACTCCGATCAGATGAAAAGTATTATCTTTTAGAAAATTTAAAAAAAATGGTCAAGTATTATGGCATGTCAAATTTTTATCGTATTATTTATCATTCGTTATGACATTTTTCGTTCACAATATCACACTTGCACGTATTATTTGAATTTTTGACAAAATATTTTGCTCCACCATTAGTTAGGTATGGAACATATATATTTTGAATACCCTCTTTCGGAACCACGAAATTTATTATGGTTTCTGAGCTATTAAACATTCAAGGTTTAATAAGTATTGTTTTGCTGTACAAGCCACTGTTTGGCGATTGCGTCAAAATCTTCATACAAAAACGTACGAAGTAAAGTTAGCTCTTGCTTTGCTTCATTTCTAAATGATTTTGAGCAGTGTAGAGTAGGCACTAGATATTTGCGGCGGTATGTTATATAATCTGCGAAAAAAATATAAGAAAAATAATAAACAAAAAAGTTATTAAACTTTTAAACCATATGGTATCTTTTGGCCCATCGGGTATATCTTGAGAAAACTTCATGTAAACCTTCTTGGTTGTTTTTCTACACTCCAACTGTGTGGCATATGGGCTAAACCTAGTCTGAGGCGACGATGTATTAATAAAAAGTGCAACAGTCTGAAGTGGCCTGAATGTTCTTTATTCCACGTGAAATTAAATCGTTCGTAATTGCCATAGTATTGTCGTTATAAATACATATTTTCAAAAACAATTCCAAAGCAATTCCGCACCTTTTAATTTCACCGTAACCCAAACACCGTTAAATGGATTCTAAATCCAAAATTGTTAATGGATATCATATATCCCAGATTAAAATAAATAGCACGTACATTTTAAGGGATGAGAATGGAAAAAAAGTTGTCACTTTGGGTACTTTTTCTCATTTTGATAAATTTGGTGTATATTAATTATATACCGTACCACAAGAAAAGTTTGAAATACAACTTAAAATCTACATAAACAAGGTTAATTTAACTTTTTTCGGTAACGATTTTGCTTCATATGTGTTTCAAGTTAATATAACATGATTTATAGTATTCTTCAAAGAAAATTTTTTCCTTTATTTCATCATGATGAATAATCATTTTGAATCAAAGTTATTTCGAGTTGGAACAACGTTAATTTATTGCTAAAATAACACGAAGAAAAATGTTGATTCAAAGTTATTTCAAGTTGAAGCAATTTATTAATTATTTAATTTACATCTGTTTGGCACAGGCAAATAAAAAAAAATATTTTACAATTGGCTTCCCCGGCCAAGATTTTAACTTGGAACTCATGGCGTTGTAGTACGCACACTTACCCTTTAACTTTAAGCTTAAAAACTTTAAATATTTTTTAAATACACACTAAATTAGTATATATTTAAACATTCATAAAATTTTAAATGCATTTGAAATTTATTTTATTTAAAATTTTTCATACAAAATATTCCTTAAAATGACTTTGAAATTAATTAAATTTTTTTTATGAATATGGGGGTATATATTTAATATTTTAAATACAATTTTAATTCAACTTTATTTGATTGATAATTTGACATACAATTTAATTGAAAAGCTTTAGTTAAAAACAAGTAAGAGTGCTATATTCGGCTGTGCCGAATCTTATATACCCTTTACCAACGTACGTACATACATATATATAGAATACAGACACATACATACATATTTGGTTTGTGAAAAAATTTATCATTTTTTTAAAGTTTCCATCCTTGGAGCTGTAATTTTCTTTCAGAAGCATAAAATATATTCAATTTATAAAGAAAAAGAAAAAAAATTTTTAGACCTATTTAATTTTACATAACACAAAAAGTGTGAGTTTTCCAACCCTGGAGTCATAATTTTGGATTTTTCTGATTATTGATACCAATCTAGTTCTTTAAAAAATACATAAAATATGTTAAGTGAACAAAGCAAAAACGAAATAAAGAAAAACTTTTTTTCATTTTGGCGATTTTTTACTGTTTTTGGGCTTTTCTTCATTTTGGCGATTTTTCCCATTTTGACGATTTTTTTTTCATTTTGGCGATTTTTTTCTGTTTTTGGGTTATTTTTATTAAGGCGATTTTTTTCTTTTTTTTTTTGTTTTTTATCATTTTGGCGATTTTTTTCCAGTTTTTTAAGTTTTTCTTCGTTTTGGCGACTTTTTTCATTTTGGCGATTTTTTTTCATTATGGCGATTTTCTTTCATTTTGTCGAATTTTTTTTCATTCTAGCAATTTTTCCGTTTTATGCGATTTATTTTAGTCTAAGAATTTTTATTTAATTTGGTGCTTTTTTTGTTTTGCCGTTTTGTTTTTGTTTTTGGCGATTTTTTTCGGTTTGTCGGTTTTATAATTTTTTGCTTTTTTGAAGTTTTTTTCAGTTAAAACGATTTTTTCAGTTTTGTCGCTTTTTTCTCGTTTGGCGATTTTTTCTGTTTTGGGAGGTTTTTTTTTCATTTTGGCTATTTTTTTATGTTTTTGGGCTTTTCTTCATTTTGACGATTTTTTCATTTTGGCGATTTTTTTCTGTTTTTGGGTTTTTTTATTTAGGCGATTTTTTTCTTTGTTTTTGTTTTTTTTTTTCATTTTGGCGATTTTTTTTTTTTGTTTTTGGGGTTTTTTTTCGTTTTGACGATTTTTTTAATTTTGGCGATTTGTTTTTTCATTTTGGCGATTTTTTTTTGTTTTTTTCATTATTTCTTTTCGTTTTAGCGATTTTTTTCATTTTTGCGTTTTTTTTTCATTTTTTCGATTTTCTTTTATTTTGGCGATTTTTTTCTGTTGGGCTTTTCTTCATTTTGGAGATTTTTCTCATTTTGACGATTTTTTCTGTTTATTAGGTTTTTTTTCGTTTTGGCGATATTGTTCATTTTGGCGATTTTTTTTCATTTTAGCGATTTTCTTTCAATTTGGCGATTTTTGTTTTCATTTTAGCAATTTTTCCGTTTAATGCGATTTATTTTAGTCTTAGAAATTTTTTTTAATTTGGTGCTTTTTTTTCGTTTTGGCGATTTTTTTTTTGTTTTTGGCGATTTTTTTTGGTTTGGTGATTTTATAATTTTTTGTTTTTTTAGTTTTACCGTTTTTGAAAATTTCAAGAGTTGTGCTCTTACGGTTTCCAAGATACAGCAAGTTGTAAAAATTGCATAGTCAAAATTGCATTAACTGATGGAACACCCTTTAATTTAAATTTTTTGAAATTTTAGTGTTAATTTTTGTAGTCTGTATAAAAATACACTAACCTTACAAATTTCAAGTGTATATACATATAATTGTATGTATATTACATGAGATTTAAATATTTTTCGTTCCTCGTTTTCGAACACCCTTTAATTTCCAATTCTCATGCATTTGTTGTAGTAGCGGCCAAAGGTCTACATACTGTGTCCAAATTTCAGGTCTGTAGCTCTTACGATTCTCGAGAAAATACTAATATAGTTTTAGACATAGTTAATTTTACATAACACAAAAAGTTAAAGTTTTCCAACCCTGGAAACCTCTTTTTAATTTTTTTATATTTTTTTAATTTAAAATACCAATTTGAGTAGAACTGAAGTGTAAAATAAGTTTATTTATTAAAAAAAATAAAAATTTGTTTTCGGTAGTTACTTTTATATGGCAAAATAAAGTTTAAGCTTTCCAGCTCTGCAATCGTCTGCTCGATTTTACTGAATTTCAATACCAATCTATTTTGGAGAATTTCTGACACACCAGTCCAAGAACGAAGTCTCTAGCTCTTCTGGGAGCTTCGGAAAACCGATTTCACGTACAGACAGACGGACAGACGGACACAGGGACATCGCTTATTCGTCTTCCCTATGCATAAGGATCCAGAATATATATATTTTATGGGTCGCTTATTGATATTATAGAAATTACAAACGGAATGACAAACCTATATATACCCTTTTACCATTTTTGTTGGTAAAGGGTATAACAAGTCAACAAAGCAAATAAACTCCTACATAATTAGATAACATATTATTTCATGTAAATTTAATATGATTTAAAATCAACATTTTTGCATGGTGATCCTACATTGGTATTTTTTCTGTGTATAGGGGTCGCATTTTTAAAGTTTTTGTTTTAACTTCGGCATGTGTAGTCGGATCTTAAAGTATGATATATTGATGTTTTTGTCTCGAAGAGACCGATGGTTTGCATTGACCTCAAGTATCCAATCCCAGTATTTACCCACCATATCTCACTTCCTACCACCCTAAAGTCACAAAATTAAAGATCGCAAAAAGCCATTTAACTTTTCACAAGGTAGTATTTCTATAATTGTAGCAGATCAGTTTTAGATTTGTATATATAATTCTACTCTACGTGTGTATGTCACTAAAGTCCTCATAAACGGCTGAACCGATTTCAATGAATTTTTTTGTGCGTGTTTGGGTGATGCTCTGGATGGTTTATATTCACAAATCAGGCCGGCAGATGGCGCTGCAGCCGGTATCTAGATTATTTATCTAAACTGCAACTAAACGGCTGGATCGACTTGAATGAATTTTTTTGTATGCATTCAAATGGAGGCGTAAGAAAACGTTTGCAGCGCTCAGCTAGTTTAATGTAGTTCTCTTATTTTTTGCCCGATCGTAGAGGTCGCCTTTTAAACTTTTTTTTTTTGTTCTATCTATGGCATAAAACAGCCTCATTCATTCTAGTTATATGCATTCCATCAAATAGTAAAAACTCTCTAAATTACGAACAATTTAAAACAACAATAATAATTTTACAACAATAAATCTAAAGGTGCGTTTAGACGTGCCATAGATATAATGCCATAGCCATAACCAAACCAAAATTTAATTGGTTTCTATGATAATGGCTATGGCGTTATGGCGAATCATCCATAATCAAATACCCAAATGCCCATTAGTTTGGTTCGAACGGCAGTTTTCTATGGTTATGGTTATGTCACGTCTGATTGCAACTTAATTCAAAACTTTTTAGCCATGGAGTAAAGCAGCTATGTTCAAACAATCATACTGTGGAATATGCATTTGAGGTAAACATATTTGAAAGCTCTTAAATTTGTTCAGGATTCTGTGCAAAATCACAACAAGCATTGTTGTCGCCGAGATCTGGTTGGCTGTTGTGCTCTGGTCGGTGTGAAAGCACAAAAAGCTCTTTATAAAAGTTTGCACATTGTGCATATGGCTTGGACGTAGCTGGACTAAAGTGAACTTGGATCCAACTCTTTACTAGTTCATTTTTGACACAAACCTATGATCAAGGCCATGTACGAGTATTTTAAATGAGTTTGATCACGTCAAAAATTAAAATAGTGACCGAGTTCGACCCAGGTCTACACTGAAGCCACCTCAAGTTTTTCGTTCCATTAGAAAATTTTTAAGATTGAAGAAAAAACTATGCAAATTTAATTATAACTAATTTATGTTTTTTTCACTTTTTGCAAGATTATCGAAAATTTGATGTTTATATTTGTTTACTTTTACCCGATACCCATTTTTGTTTAAAAAAATTAATTCTCAAATATCAGTTTAGCGCCACTTTGGAGGTGATCGAACCCATTGTACGACGATCGCAAAGCGTGTGGCTTTCTTTACGTCATTGAATAAATATGCGCAGCAAAATGTCACTTTTGTTGATAATTTTCGCAACAGTCTTTAGAATAAGAAAAAATATCGTTATCTATTCAAGAAATTAAGTTGATCGGCAACCTCTTCGTAGGAGTCAAAAGCCGGATATTGTTCCCAAAATAAATTAAGCAGGCGATAATAAAAACATGTTTTTTACAAAACAATAAAAATTTGGGATATTTTTTTTTTAATACAATACAAATGTACAGTGAATCACAGTGAAAGTGAAACAGACGTTTTGCTTTAAGCCTGGCACTCTGTTCGAAGTTGTGAAAATTTTTCAGCAACATTGATTATTTCGCGTGAAAAATTTGTCACGTAACAAGTGATGCCCATTTTACTTTTTCAGAAAAAATGTTCGTATTTATTGGTTTGAAGTAGGCAACACTGATCAACTTTTGTTAACAAAAACATCAGCTGTCAATTTCACGTAAACTTTTTTTGTGTGGAATATGTCAACATTTCTCGTGAAATTTTGAACAGAGTACCAGGCTTTATTCGCAAAACTTTCTTAGATCGTATAGAAAAACAAACTTTTATTAAAATAAATTGCATTTACATTTTAACATTATTTTTGTTTTTATATTTTAAATGCTCGTAACAGTAGCTGGTTACTGTCACTAAATATTTTGCGATTGTGTAACATTGACAATAAATCATGTGAATTTGAAATGTTTTTGTTATTGGTAAAGTCTCTTATTCGTAAATACTACATAAAATTCGTTCATTTGATTGCCATTCGAGTTGAGGTCTTAAATTTAGCTAAAAGCTGTTTTGAAAACACTTTGAAAGAATTTAAAATATTGCAACAACAAAAAAAAAACACAATACAGAAGTTGTTGTTGTTTAGTTTATTTCTATTTAATTAATTTTTTAATTCTACACCAGCAGGTGTGTGTTGGTAAATTTCAAAGCTAAAAATTTAATTTTCTTTCACCTTTTTGTAAATTTACTGATTTGGAAAAAAAAACATACATAAATATGAGAATGTAACACAAATACTGTAGTTTTTTTTTATAACATTCAATGGCTTATTCGATTTTTTAACGATAAAGTGAAGTTTGTGTACTGAAATTTTTTTGCTAATTTATTTCTGTAGTTGGCATTAGTAAGCACATACATATGTATGTATATAATAAAAATTTAATAATAGGAAAAATTCTTATTTTTCTCTAACTATAAATTCTCGTTATAAAGGCCATTAACTTTTCTCTTAAATGTTTCTACTTTTGCTAATTGCTCTTTACTACATATTCTAAAACTCAGAGTAACGTTCAATACATTTTTGTATAAATTTCGCTTACACTTAAGCCCAACTCTAAAGTTTTCGTTAGCAACAATTGAGTTCGATAATTTTAATATGGTATTATAAAAATATTAAAGTTAAAGGGTATTTTTTGAAGTATCACAATTTTGATTTGGCATCACTGCTTGATTCGAGTACCCATTTAACAGCTGATGCATAGTTGCTTTGTTTTCGCGACGCTGTCCGTATGTCCGTCACAGGGTATTTTCTCGAGAACCGTAGGAGCTACGGACCTGAAATTTGGACAGAGTGTGTAGACCCTTGGCCGCTACACCAGCAAATACATGACAGTTGGAAATTAAAGGGTGTGCCAAAACGAGCAACGAAAAATTTTAAAATCCCATGTATATAATATACAATTGTATGTATATGCACTTGAAATTTGTAAGGTTAGTGTATTTTTATACAGTAAAATTCAAGAAAATTTTAATTAAAGGGTGTACCAGCAGTTAATGTAATTTTGACTATGTAATTTTGATAACTTACTGTATCTTGGATACCGTAAGAGCAAACTTCTTTAAATTTTCAAAAACGGTAAAACAAAAAAATCCCAAAATTATAAAATTGCCAAGCCGAAAAAAATCGCCAAGATAAAAAAAATCGCCAAAACGAAAAAAAGCACCAAATTAAAAAAAAATTCAAAAACGAAGATAAATCGCGAAAAACCAAAAAAATCGCCAAAATGAAAAAAAATCGTGAAAATGAAAAAAATCGCCAAGACAAAAAAAATCGCCAAAACGAAAAAAAGCACCAAATTAAAAAAATTCTAAAAAGAAGATAAATCGCGAAAACCCGGAAAAACCGCCAAAATTAAAAAAATCACCAAAACGAAAAAAATCGCCAAAATGAAAAAATCGCCAAAATGAAAAAAAATCGCCAAAATGAAAAAAATCGCCAAAATGAAAAAAATCGCTAAATGAAAAAAATCTCAAAAATGAAAAAAAAAAATCGCAAAAACAAAAAAAAATTCGTTAAAACGAAAAAAAATCGCCAAAATAAAAAAAATCTAATAAATCAAAAAAATCACCAAGACGAGAAAAAAGCGAAAAATAAAGAAAAAATTATTTCAGCTGAAAAAACGTAAAAAAACACTATATTAAAAAAATGCTTAAAGCCCAACGTACGGAACCCTTCGTGCGCGAGTCAAAGTCGCACTTTACTGAATTTATTTTAGTTTGACGCACTTCTACCATTTTCCAATGAAGCCCATTTCTGGTTGAATGGATACGTAAATAAGGAGGATTGTCGCATTTGGAGTGAGGAGAATCCACAAGCTTTTGTCGAAACACCATTACAGTTTGAAGCGCTTTATGGGCTGGCGGAGTCATTGGACCATATGTTTCAAAAACGATGATGGACAGAATGTTATAGGTACTGTCAATGGTGAACCGTATAGGAACATGATTCGAAATTTGTTTGTACCTCAATTACGTGGCATTAATCTGGCTGTTATGTGGTTCCAACAGGACGGAGCCACATGCCACAGAGGAGCGCTACAATTGATTTACTCAAAGAAACTTTTGATGAAAAAATAATTTCACGTAATGGACCAATTAATTGGCCACCAAGATCGTGTGATTTAACCCCATTGGATTATTTTCTTTGGGGTTATGTTAAGTCGCTTGTCTACGTCGATAAACTGCAAACAATTGAACACCTGGAAATCAATATTCCAAGAGTTATGGGCGAAATACGGCCGCAAATGCTGCGAAAAGTTGTTGAAAATTGGTGTTCCAGATTGCGTCATCTACGCTCTAGCCGTGGCCGCCACATGGCAGAAATCATAGTTAAAGATTAATTTCATAAAATTTTCTTTCCAATAAAGCCCGTTTGATTGATATTAAAAATATATTTCCTTGTTTGATTATGATTTGAACTTGTGTCACTCCATAAAAAAAACACCCTTTATATACTAAATCAGAATCCAGCGAATCTTTATTATGTGAAAGTTTTTCAATATATTTACATAAATTTTAAATTAAGAATTTTTTGTTTGTTTTGTTGGTTTTGCATCGTCTATAAGCATTTAATTTCTGCTTAAGAAACTCAACAGTAGACCCCAACCCAAAATTTTAGAATATTTAGAATCGCAAGCATAGGCATTTAAATACCCATACGCTAATCGGTTGACCTTGCAGGCCATCCCTAAAACACCCGGCAAAATCAGTGTACATATATCTAAAATCGATTAGACGTAGACTTTTGCAGTTCCTAGAAAAAAAAATTTTCGAAACTTTTCGTCAACGCTGCTACCCGAATTAAGTTAAACTGGCAGCAAATGACGTGCGTTTTCGAGGTTAAGAGCCAGGCCCTGAAAACGTGGAAATAAGTTAAAAACACGATTTACGGAAATTGGTGTGAAGTCAGTAACTTTTTATAGCAGTAGGTTAAAAAGTAAAAATCAACAAAACAACAAAAATATTCATAAGGTTTTACACTCTTTGGTTCCCAAAATAAAATCAAGTTTATTCGCACAACCGAATAAATCTTGCAATTTGTTCGAGTAATCGAATAAAACTTGAAAGTCATTCAAAAAATCAAATAAAACTTGAACTTAGTTTAAATAATCGAATTACACTTACACTTGTATCGAATATAACTAGAAACTTATTTTAATAACCGAATAAAATATATTCGAATAAAAAATATATTTTCAACTTTTATTCTCAAGCTTAAAATTTAAATACATAATCGAATACATCCTAACAATTATTTAAATTTGTATCACATAGAACTAGAAACTTATTCGAATAAACGAATAAAGTACATTCGAGTAAAAAATTGATTTTCAGGCAAGATTAAATAATCGAATACAACCCAACAATAAAAAGCTTATTATCAAGTTTTATTTTTAAAACTAAATTGAATGAAAACAGAATTTTTTTAATAATCAAGAAAAATCTACGAATTTATGCTGAAAAATATTTATGAAAAATATTTTCTAAGCTTATGTTCGAAAAAATTTGTTTTATTTAGAGCTTATAAAACAAATTCTGTATGGAAAAGTATTTTATACCTACATATACTTCAAATATTTAATAATCCTAATAGAGCAGTAAGAATAACTTGTGAAATCAAGTCAAGCTTGCGTCTGAGTATTTATGTTTCGAATAGATTACTAAAGTTTCGACTTAAACTTTTCTAGTTTTGTTTTGTGTTATTTTTTATTCATTTTTTTTTGCTTTTATGTTACTAATTTGAGTCATTGAACCATTAATAACTGTCAGTGTATTGTAAATCAAAACTTATTGTATTTTAATGTCTGGCGACAACTAACGATTCATTGTTATGCTTGAGTTTACTTTTATTTGGCTGATATTTCTAAATTTTTTTTGTTCAGCTATTCAATACAAGCTGAACAAAAAAACGGTCAACAGATAATGTGTTTTTTGCAAACATTTTTATTTCGAATTTAAAAATATTATGAAATAATCGTAAGTACGAATATTTCTAGGAGAAGGCAAAAGTAAGAAATGATAAATGATACGAGTAGTTTACTGTGTAATGCATCGAACACATTCACCACAGCAGGCTACACGAATACGCGACCTCATATGACACTAGCTGCACTTGTCGTCTTAATTCATTTGGGAGACGGTAGCAAAATCATAAGCAGCTGATTGATATTCAACTATAAATACATACATATTTATAAAACAAAATTACTCGTTTAAAATGTATTTAAATCACGCAAAAGTATATGATTAAAAACCAATTTATTTCTTTACAAGAATTTCGAGATTTTCTCTTTGTTAAATAATACGAAACAATTGTAAGTTCTCATTCATTCCACATTTTCTATTATATTGACTCATTGTGGCCATCAAAGGTAAAATCAGCATGGACAACAACCTGCCGCCGTGTTGCCTTGCAGTCGTCAAAATAATCTCATGTCTCATATAAACATGTCGTCGCTTCAGAATTGGTTTGAGGTTGAATGAATGATTCCTTGCACCTTTTGATTACATCGCCCAACAGTATTATAAAAAGATACGGACTCAGTATACGAGTATGTCCTTGTCGCATACCTTGTAAGGTTATGAGTTCTACGGCTGTAGTGTTACCGGTTGTCACATAATTTCGCCATATTTCATAAATATTTAATAAAAATTAATTGTCTGATCAGTTTGTTGTCCACGTTCCTGTTTTAAAGCACCTCCCATATTTCTCACCATTTTACCGAGTCGAAAGGTTTTTCCAGATCTATAAAGCAGCAACTGGTATTTTTTTTTATTAAACTCTATGTTTTTTTCGATATTTGCCTCATCACGAATATTAGATCTTGTGTTTCATGCTTTGGTCTAAAACCACACTGATCCTCCTCAAGCTTATGTTCTTTAATATTTTTAAGACTTTCGGTGAGTATCCTTGATTCTGGCATATATGCTTATCTCCCTTTTTAAATATTGGATTAATTGTTGCTACTTGCCAGCTAGGAATTGTTGACTTCCTCCAGCCGCTTTTATGCCTTTGAGTAGCTAAGTTTGTGCATCCTCATCCATATATGTATTTCAGAAGATCTGGAGCTATATCATCATGTCGTCATCATCTTCAGAGATTATATATCCCTTGGATAACACTTTGTTGCTGGTCGCTAATCCCATTGGACCCAATTGGGTCTCCCAGTGAAGGTGCGGTATAGCACCACTCTTCCTGACCTAACACTGTGTTCTATTCAATAATTCAATAAAAATTCGCGCCATCTCACCATTATTTCCTTGTCTTCTCTCAATAGCTCTCCGTCCTTACTTCCAATAGATTTTATGGGAGAGTCTTTGAGTCTTCTTGGATTTTTTATGGTTCTATAGAAAAGTTTCTGGTTCAGGAACTGGCCAAATTCTTCCAATACTTCGGCATTTGTTTGGCGGACTAATTCTTTTACCTTTATGCGTTCGTTGTTCTTTGTAAAAGTTATTTTTTTTTAGTGGTTTTATCGCCATTTCATCATCTAGTGCATTTAATACGTATTAAATTTTTTATACATATTTCATATAGTGTCCACATTGTTTGATATATATATATTCTTTGTTACATTTCACTGTTATACGTAGTGCTAGCATATAGTGATGACTCCTAATCCCTGGCCCACGTTTAACTCTCGCATCCCGGCATCTTGACAGTTGGTTTCTGCTTATATGATACTCGTAATATAGTCTATTACTGACTTGTAGTTTCTCATGAATTCCTCTCTTGTATATCTATGTGTGTTCTTTTGTGGGAACATTGTGTTAACTATAACCAAGTTATGAGCAATGCAGAGTTGCATTAGATGAGTACTGTTGCTCTGCATATCGGCTAATTACATTATCACATTTTCCAGGGTTATTGCCCACTCTTATAATATAACATTTGCAGTAATGTCGTCAACTACGTTATGTAGTATGTTAAGGAATTTATCCTTTTCTCCCGTAACCAGTGTAAAACACTTGTTTTCCTCTTCAGCGATAGATTCTTCCCTTTCCCTGTGTACTAAGAATCCAACCTCAGCCTTAACTCTTTCTTTTATTGCTACCCCCGATTAAAGAAGAATGAAACCGTCTTTTATAATTTCACAACCTTGTGTCTTTATCTTGGTTTAAGTTATGGCAAGGTATTTCACATTGGTTTCCCTAATTTTGTCTACAAGTTTAGCTTCCTTTCCGCTTGTACTACTTACATTCCATGTATCACAATGTATAAGCCTGTATCGTCACCCAGTCGGTAATCATGTTTTCGAGCCATTTTCATTTTCATTTCTTTGCATTCTTGGTTTAATCGCTCTGTCTGTGTTCAGAGAAATGAGTGATTGGTCCGCTGTCTCCTTACTACAGGACCCGAAGGTCCTGTGTTCGATCCTACTCTCCGACAAAGTCATATAATAACATCACTCATTTTTCTAATGTGCATTAGTGTACCTTCATGTCAGTTGATGTAGGGAAGGTCAAGCAGTACCGGCTTCAGAGGACACTAATATAATATTAGAGTGGTAAAATAATCAATAAAATGGCTAAAAAATTTAATGCGACTTCTTGACATCAGAGTTATTGTAACACTGCTTTAAGCAAAGATGTGCAGAAGCAGAGCTTGTAAAAAAGTGAAGCTTATCTTTATTCATCACCTGTCTCTGCTATCACTATCCTAACGGAGGTAACACCTAATAATACTCGTAGTAGCAGGAATTCTTTGCTTGAGTGTTACTTCTGGAATTAATTATTTCAAAAAGTTGATCCTGAAGATCAAACCGTAGAAGATTAATTGCTCCCGTTAACATGATATTTGCTCCAAAATTATTTAAAAAAAATATGAAAAAAGCCTTTTGGAAGCAACTCTTGTTTATTTATATTAAAATGGACATCTTTAAGCTCAATTTAATTTAATATATATTATACTTCCCACAATGATTATTCCTTACTCGTATTATCTGTCTGTAACAAATTCTTTGCTTTTAAACACACAAAGCTGGAATTACAATTTGCCGCTAAATAACTCAATACTGCCGCATCTCATATCAGCTGCAAAGACTGTTTGCTTGAAAGCAATAAAATATATTAACTTAATATTAATTTTTCCTATTAGTAGTGCTGCAGAAACTTTTTCTTATGGAAAATTTTCAAAACGTACGAGAAACAAAATAACAGCAACCAAACGTTATCAATTACAATTTAAAAATAAATTAAAGAAATAAAACAAAACAACAATACATAAATTTAAAACAATTACAGATCATTTAAAAGCCCCACACCACAAACACCATTTGCATGCAACAACCGAGAGTCTAATTTTAGAAACTGTAACCAATCGTTGCGAGACCAATAACCTCTAACCAAACAGCCAACTGATCGTTCATCATAAACAATATGCATTCAAATATTGCAAAACCTCAAACAGAAGTGCAACAACAACAACAACAGCAACATCAACATCAACGTCAACATTTCATCATAATGCAATTGCATGATTTAAGTTCAAATGACGACTGATCAGTCAGTCAGTCGTCTACAATTGCAATTGTGCACAGAAGTAAAATCCAAATTCAAATTAAAAGGAAAAGCAAGCAACATTACAATCATTGAAAAACGGACACGCTTAAATAAATAAACGCTTGATTGGCAACATTAATATTTTATGTTTGTGATCTTTGCTCTCTTTGTTTACCCAACTTTCCTCTCCGTCTCCCTTCCACATTAACGGTTTTTATTGAAAATCATAATTGATTACATTGTTGGCAGACAAACAAAAGCCAAGAAAAACATAATTCACTTTGCTTGCACGCGATTCACACATGAAGGAAATGATAACGCTGCGGCCCGATTCCATTGCAAAACCTTAAAGCCATTTCATCGAGTCTATGTACAGTATGTCAAGAAAATGTTTTGACATAGTTAAAATCGTTATAAATTTTGATTTTTATCATAAATATTTTTATTTTTCTTTGCATTATGAAATTTTTTGTTATGGATTTCATTTTATTTACATTTAAGTGAACAAATAGTAGTAAGTTATACGCAAAATTAAAAAGTGAGAGCATAAAAATTACATGAAAGCTAAAAAAACTCAAAAATTTCTCTGTCAAGAAAATGTTTTTACATCCTTGTATTATATATTAAGAAAATAGGAAAGATTTTAAGGTGTACAAAAATAATTTTTTTTTGGCTCCATTGGTATTAAATCGGCTTGTAAGACGACTTCTCATGGAAAAAATTTTTCTTTTCCAAATATTCCGCCGAAATTTCTCATATTCCCCTCGTATTACTGTTTTAAACTCCATTTACTTCTTGAAATACCCTTTGGAAATACTATTTTTCAAATAAATCCATAAATTTTGAATAGGGCATAGATCTGGACCTTGAGATGGAGTATCCACAACCTTACCGCAATTGAAAGGACACCATGTTCTTACCGAAAGTGCCTCATGTTTGAGGTCAATACATTAATAAAAATTTAAAACTTCCATATTTACCAGCTACAAAGACAACCTTACTCGCGCTGTCAACGAAAAACCATTTCAACGTATTGATGTACCACTCACACAGTTTCCCATGAGACAAAGGCAATTGCTCAAAAGAATCGACTGTACTTCAATAAATGGTCGGAAATCCCCGCTTTCTAGAGTTTAGCCAAAACAGCAACAATTGTCTTTTGTGATAACGCATACTTGCAAGCTTGATGGCTTCTACGATAATGTGATTTTCGGCGACGAAACCAAACTTCTGCTTTATTAGAATGATGGATCTAACAAAGTATGGAGGAAAAAAAATCTTTAAAAATATTGGAAAGTGAAACCGTAAACCCATCTGTAAAACTTAAAAGAGGTTGGTTGATGGATTGGAGGTATATATACATACATATGTACATATGTATATATATGGTGTAAAACGTGGGATAAATTTGCTTTATTGAGAACACCATGAATGCGGGGCAGTGCCTTAATATATTGAAGCATTTTTTTTGATGAAAGCTCGAGTAAATTTGGGTTTATTGCTGGAAAACATGCAAGTTTCCAATTGTTATCAATCTAATGACACCAAACACAAGGCACTTTCGGTAAGAACATAGTGTCCTTTCAATTGCGGTAAGGTTGTGGATACTCCATCTCAAGGTCCAGATCTATGCCCTATTCAAAATTTATGGATTTATTTGAAAAATAGTATTTCCAAAGGGTATTTCAAGAAGTAAATGGAGTTTAAAACAGTAATACGAGGGGAATATGAGAAATTTCGGCGGAATATTTGGAAAAGAAAATTTTTTTCTATGAGAAGTCGTCTTACAAGCCGATTTAATACCAATGGAGCCAAAAAAAAAATTATTTTTGTACACCTTAAAATCTTTCCTATTTTCTTACTATATAATACAAGGATGTAAAAACATTTTCTTGACAGAGAAATTTTTGAGTTTTTTTAGCTTTCATGTCATTTTTATGCTCTCACTTTTTAATTTTGCGTATAACTTACTACTATTTGTTCACTTAAATGTAAATAAAATGAAATCCATAACCAAAAATTTCATAATGCAAAGAAAAATATAAATATTTATGATAAAAATCAAAATTTATAACGATTTTAACTATGTCAAAACATTTTCTTGACATACTGTATGTATGTCGTTTCTTATCACGTGCAGAAGTATTTTTATATAATTTGTTTTGTTTTTGTTTTATTATTATTATTATTAAAATGCAGTTTATTCGAGCTGTAGTTTTCCATTAACATCTGCGTCTTCTTTTATTTTATGTCTTTTTTTTTAATTTTATAATGTTGATAACAAAAAAACATCAATATGAAAACATTCGCTAGAAAATGCGAGTGCACTGTAAGAAATTGTACATAAAAATACGATAAAGGCAACAATAAACCTCATAGATTTTTCTAAACTTTAATAATTTGGACTTTCTTGACTGCTGTCAAATTGAGAAGAGTGAAAAACTTAATTTTCAAATAATGCTGGGAACACAATTGGGACGAACGACGAATTTTGGGAGGAGAATATTCGTCGCAAAAGGTAAAACATATAAGTATGTATGTATGTGTATATGGAATTAGAATTATTAAGCATCCCAGCTAGCATTTGGATGATCGTTTTGGCAAAAATCATCTACGCGAGTCTTCCTCGAGTCCCCCGGATGACAAAAAGGCGATTAATCAGCTGCGTGCGTGAAACACGACTCGAGAGGGATTCGTGTCTATGCTTCAAAAATGATTTCAACAAAATTACAAAACAAAATATATAATAATAAGAAAAAGAGCAAATAACGGGTAAACTTGTTCTGTGCACATCTGGCATTCAATTTGTAGTTGCTAATTTCAAAGAATTTTTTGACAAAACAAAGAAGAAATCAAGAGGAAAAAAAAGAAGAATTGGTTTGGTTTCTTATTTTCAGTCGAAGCGTGAACAGAAGTGGATCAGAAGCTTATTAAAGTGAAGTTGACAAAAGTATAAAACATATTATTGAAAGTGATAGATTTAAAAATACAAGAAAATAAATACCTTCAAATAAAAAAGTAAATAAAAAAAGTGATATCAGCCAATATTTTAATTTTATATTCCTTTTACTTTAATTAACATGTGTGTAATAAATGAGTAATTTACTTTAAATAAATATATAATATTTTAAAATGAGCGCCTGTATGATCATTTTAATCGCGCAGGGGACTCGTAGAAGACGCATATACGATCAGAAAATTACTCGAAAATGACTCGAAGACAATTCGAAATTGATTAGATGGGGGGGATCATAAAAGACTCTTCAGATGAGTCGCGGCTAGGGTACCATTTTCTCCCGACAAGGGAGTCATTTATTATCAGAAAATGAGCGCATATTCCATCATTTTATTCGCGGAAGGGAGTCGTAAGCGACTCATCTATGATCAGAAATCTCCCAAAATGCTAGCTGGGATTAAACACATTCACCACAGCAGGCTACCGACTAGAACCTGTCAAAAATAGAATACCGAGCTGTGTATTGGCTACAATGAGCAAATACAGTGCTGCCAATATAATACAAAACGTGAAATGAATTATAAGCTTGAAATTATTAAATGTTATTTAACAGAAAGAAATCTCAAAACTCATATAAAGTTATACATTGATTAATTGTTATACCTTTAAGCGTTATAAGAACATTTTAAATTAGTAATCTTATTTTTATAAATGTGGAGTATTTCAAAGTGGCATTGTTGAAATATGTGCATATATTTCAATATCAGATGCTTATGGCGCTTTCAAAATAATTAAATTGCTGGCTACATGCCTACAATTGTTGCTAGCGGCATTTGAAGTCGTGTAGTCGGTAGCCTGCCGGAGTGAGTGTGGTTAATACACAAACGAATAAATTCGTCAACGTGGGCGATATTCGTCGTTTGTTCCAGTTATGTTAAATAGATAACTTAGCAGCTGTCTTCAAATAAATAAAATAAAATAAACCCAATAAATTTGTATCTCTCATTCTTAGCTCTCGCTTCATACAGTTCAGTTTGCTACACTGAAAAAAATTGCTAAATCATTTAATACAAAAATTATGATGTCACTTACAAGAATTGCAAAATTGGTAGAAAGCAAATTTTTCTCCAACTAATGTTTTTTTTTTAAATAATGTATCTTTAATATACATCGCACTTTGCTTGCTCAGTAACTATTATTTTTTTCTTAAAAATATGTACAACAAAATTGTCTATTGCCAATTTCGCTATTGTTAACACATAAAGATAATGTGGTAATTCTTTTTCGATATATACAACAAGTCAACTTAAAGCTGTCACCATTTAAGCATCGCCAATTGAACCTATTAAGAGAGTAGTGGGCCCTGATGACGATCAAAATAGCCAATTACCATTTGTATTTTTACTTGGTAGCGTTTGTATTAAAGCACGACGTCAATAAAATGCAATATAAATTTTTGTTCATTTGCCCCACTTCTCCATCATTAATATGAATCATAACGAAATTAACGTTATGTTATCAATCAGAGTTGGAAACGAACAAATAATCAATCAGCCGTCAAATAAAATAAATTCAGTAAAGTGCGACTGTGACTCACACTTTAGCTCCACTTTCTCAGCATTCAAGTTACTCCTCCTGGTTGTATATGATTACGCTGTTTATTTTAATTTATATTTAAGCAAAAAGGATGATATTTATATTAACACACAGTCTTATTGGCAATGAAAACACAAAATATTTATTGGATTTCTATTGCTGAACTCTTGCGTTAGTGCAGAATAAAATGTTAACATTAAACAGCTGATCCAGATTTTACTCTCTCCCGTATTTGCTTATTCTCCGGCTATTTAGAATAGGAGTATTATTCCCCGGGAACAAATGATAGGGAAGAGAAAAAACTCCCCGGGAATATTCATAACTGGGCTGTATATATTTTGCATTTGCACTTTTCAAACCCCTTTCCACAAAGCTCTGAACTCCCCTGTTATAAATTTTGTGAATTAAGGTGTTAATTTCTTCCATTTTTTTTTTAATTCATAAAATTCAAAATGTCAAAAAGTTATTGAACATTAATAAATAATTTATTTTTATCTTTATAAAACCCTAAATAACACACTAACTTGTTGCCTCCATAAGTTGTTGCTAATAAATTTTGTTGGAATTGTTGAAGTGTAATTGTATTAAATTAAAAATAAAATGTTGAATGGCCTCTTAGCTTCAACCAACAGTTTTACAATTATTAATCATATATGAATTAATAAATGGAAAAATTAAAAAAAAAATTAATTTAAAATTGCATGTGCATTTCATGAAGTTTATAAATGTACGAGTACGTACAAGAAATCACATAATTTTCCACAGTTGCAACATTTTTATACGCTTAATGGCCATGATAGTGGCAAATTAAAAGAGAATCATTGCAAAAACCATGATTTAAAAATAATAATAACAAAAAACATCTCGTTGTTAAAAAAAAAATGGAAAAAAAGAATTCTTTTGTTGAAAAGCGAATTGAATTAATTACCTTTATAAACATCCATATAGACTACACAATCCGTTTGTGCAAGCCAGTTGTGTAGTCTACATAAGTGGAAGCTTTCATGTTCTTACAGCTCAGTTACCCGACTGTAATGTAAAGTAACTCCAACAGTAGGAAACAGCTGATCGATATTGTTAGTCCAACAACTGATGTTTTGACAATATTGTAAATTATTTCTGGACTTTGTAGTATTGTTGAAATCATCTTTATTTATAGCACTTGTAAAATATAATAAGGCCCGGTATATTTCATAAAATTGTAAAGTACATCAAAAAACCAAATTATTGCCTCATAAATGTGTTATCGATCGATTGAAAGTGATTAGGAAAGCCAAAATAAATTTGTACCCAAATTGCTGAAATATTAATCAGTGTTTGATAAAATGAAAATAAAGTTGACTAAATTTTTTAAATTTTAAGGCTTTTAATCTAATAATCAGTTTATAAGTTATTAAGTTTTTTAATTATTCTAATTTTATTGGTTTTATTTAATAGAAAAATAAAATGTTATCAATATTTAAATTTTATTTCATATGATGGAATTAATTCGCATTCATTATGGGTTTGAAAGCGTATGCAAACTCTTATATTCTATTAAAATTTTACAATGAAAAAAAAAACTGAAAACAAAAACAAGTCGTTGACCGCAGGCTTCTGCTTCTAATTTTACAAGTTTTTGCCTATTCAAATATTAAACTTTCCATGTGGTAATACAGAGATTTTAGTTGTTTTAAAAATATGTATATCAGGGGTCGAATTGTTGCTTTCGATAAAGAGCTGATTCGATAATTTTTTTTTAGTTTGAGATTATGGCATTCGATATCGAAACATATTATTACATTGTTCGATAGCGAATGACATAATCTCAAACTGAAAAACATGATCGAATCAGCTGGGTTTTAATAATACATCGCTACTGCTTGTTGAAAAATAATAAACTTCTTTGATTTTTAAGGAAATTTCATTTCATTTCATTTCGCCTACTAAAATGTGCTTTAAAAAATATCTTCAAATTTTTAATACCATAACCTGGGATTTCTGGTTGCTTGGCAATGAAAACACATTCTGTGACATAGTTGTGACAATAGTGTAAACAGGTACACAAACAGTTTTAGTAATTTGTTAATTATTTTTGCTTTTTATTTAAATATTAAAATTTACTCACTGTAACCGTGCCATTGACATAGAAACAATAAAAAATAAATTAAAAATATTAAATCGAAAAAAATAAAGTGCTAAAACTTTGCGTTACTATACGTACTCTTTAGCAAAAAATAAATAAATAAATAACCGGATAAAAATGTCATGATAAAATTAAAGTTATAAATCTACAATTTTGTAGCAAATGTTTAAAGAATAATTACACACAATAATTTATACATACATACATACGAAATATGCATACATACTAGGGTTTGGGATTTCACGGACTTTTGCACTTCCCGTGAAACGGGAATTTAAAAATCAACTTCCCGGGAATTCCCGGGAAAAAGCTAATTTTCTAAATTAAATACATTTATTAAATGAAAGTTGGTGAAATTTCGATTGTTTTATTAATGTAAGCATTCTTTTGAAATAAAAGTTAATAAAAAAGCAGTTCGAAGACAAATTTTTAAGAATTTTTAATTGAATTTAAGCAAATGGAATAAAGTTATTACACAGCAAAAGATCATATAAAACCCAATTGACGACTGTTACCACAATTAGTAGACAATTTTCAAATAAGACCTACCTTCATTTTAATAAGAATTTGCCTTGCTTGTTTCTCATTCTTTTTGAACAAGTTCCAGGCGGTTTCTTATCGTTAAGTACAAGCCGAATTTTGAATACCCTGAGCCACAGTATGTCTAAGTATCTTTCATTTTATTTCTCCTAAAATATTTTTTTCAGGGTTTCCATAATAGCGTCTACTTGTAATCAATTTAAGTTTCGTCAACTCAGAGTTCTTACAGCTTAAAATTTTCACTGCACTTATCAAAATTAGTTCACTAATTCGGGGAAAAATCACTTCAAGTTCGCTTAGCATCGAATTACTTACTTTAGGAAACGATTATATCATTGCAATCATTGATACTTATATTATTCCACTTTTTTTTAGGAAATATGGTATGACCTCAATTTGATGGAATTTTTATGAAATTTCAGACTAGCTCACATTTTTATTTTATATTAAAAAAACATGGACATTTTACTTCTTGTTTATCGGAGTCGAAATAATTCTTTCTTTCTTACAGTTACATTTAAAACAAAAACTCAATTTAAATTTTAAGATTAAAAAATTTCCTTCGAACAAGGTATATGTAAGTGTTTAAACAGACGATGAAAAACGTGTCAACGTTCGTGTAAATTTAGTCATACAATCATTCAAACGAACTTTTGTAATAGATAAAAAAATAATAAGTTTTTATATTAAAGTAAAATTGGATTATAAATTCTATATATTTATGAAATAACATTCACTTTAAATTTCCCGTTTTCCCGGGAAAATCTCAAAAACTTCCCGGGAATATTAGACAGACATTTCCCGGGATTTCCCGCCCGGGAATTCCCGTTTCCCAAAACCTAATACATACACATAACTACATATATGTACATATATGTATGTACATATGTATGCATCAGTGAGTATTTGCACTTTGAATACGTAAACAAATTTTCAAAAAAAGTCACCTTTACTTTTTAAATAAAAATATGCTCATGCATATATCCATAGATACTGACCCTTTGCTGCAATAGAGTCATAACTGAAAAAATTTAATTTTCGAGTTAGTTATGCAGAATTAATCGTCACATCGTGCTTCATATTGTTTCAAAACTTTATGCAAATATCTTGTATACTCAACTCTTGAGAGAAGAATAACCTTTTATTTTTCCATTGAGTTGTTACACCAAAAGAATTTTGCTTCACAAGTCCAATGAAACAATTTCATTAAAATTTTTTTCACAAATCTAATGATAATTTCACAAATCCAATGAAAATTTCATGAATATTGTGAAAGAATTTCATTGGAATTGCTTCGTTGGTATTCTGGTTTCGTAAGAATATTTTATTGGATTTATGACAACAATTTTTCTAATTATTAAGAAACCTCTTTATATATAAGTTATTTCATTCTTTTCATGAAATTATTTTATTGTTTCGATGAAGTTATATCACTGCATTAATTATACTGTTAAATAAATTTTATGAAGTTTTCAATAAAATAATTTTAACGAAACTGGTTTCATTAATCCAACGAAGCGTGACACGTTGATTGAATTTTAATGAATTTTTTATTAGATTAATTTCGAAATTCATAGAATTTATGCCGAAGATTCTTTCAGTGTAGTAAATTCAAAATTTTAAACTATGTAGTTTGCGAAACAACTTTTTGAGTTATGACTCTTTTGAAGCAAAGGCTCGATATGTATGTATCTATAAATAAGTTAAACGAATGTATTTTGATAAAACAGATTACATGAGAGTGGTTGGAAAGAGTTTACACGCGTTTTGGCAC
The DNA here is from genome assembly GCA_944452675.1 of Tachina lurida. Lineage (NCBI taxonomy): Eukaryota > Metazoa > Arthropoda > Insecta > Diptera > Tachinidae > Tachina > Tachina lurida. The sequence goes on from OX101752.1 coordinate 57,334,682, forward strand.
CTAATCAGCTGAATTCTCTCTTTTTGTAAAATGTTTGAATTATGCATTAAACACAGTCACGACAGCGGGCTACCGACTACAACATGTCAAAAATAGGTGCAGGCATATTTTGTAATTCGAAACGAATGTTATTGACATACAAATTCGAAACCATTTTCTTACGCTTCTAATAATAGAAAAACGACCCTCAGAACACATGTGCGCAGTCTATGAAAATGATTATTTTTACCAAAAATACGGCTAATAGCCATATAAATTCTTGTTGATATCATCATGGGCAGACATATGGTCCTTGTCACCCCGCCCATTTTAGTGCAGTCATATTTTGCAAAATTTTGTTTTAAATTAATAAACAAATAATTTATAAAAAGCTATTCTTTTCTCCTGCATTGTTAAAAAAAACAGTCTAGTGTAGTGCATACACTTCGTAAACGCATTTGTAAACTTTCTGGCAACGTCCAATGTTCCTAATCATTTGGCAACTCATTTTAGTGAGTATCAGTTGTCAGAATCGCGCATCAATGTCCCGGTTCACACACTGCAACTTTTGTTGATCAACTCGTAATTCAGCTGTAAGAAAAAAATAAATATTTGTATTTCCGTCTCCGTCTTTCGTACAGTTGAATTACGATTTGAGCAACAAAAGTTTAAACGTGTGAACCGGGACTATGCAAACATATGTATGTATGCATGAATTGCATAGTGACGTTCCTAAATGGCAATAAAATGCAAAAAATGTCTCCGCAACGCAAGTATGCACTTAAGACATATTTAGCATTGCATACGCATTTTTTAAATTATGCATTGCAACTTGCGTTTAAGAAGTCGGCCGTACTTTCTCTGTCACCATATTGTTACGGGTTCGAATGGCACTGGGATATGTGTGCCTCAGCTAGCTCAAGATCTTTCTTTGCGAGCACTTCGGGCAGTGTTCTCAATCCTTATCCCAGTCCACGGACTCGCAGCAATTATATAAATAACAAAAGGTTAACATTATTGAATTACCTACGACGCATGACCTAGAGAAGATAGATAGACGTTTACGAAATTTCAAAACGTTCGGACCATTTGCCTTCCTATATGGATTCAGCAAATAAATTAATAGATAAGTGGATAGGATAGGCAAAATTAGAGAAATCTGCATATTTAAACCATCTTATGAAGGCACATCATTTATTTTTACAAAAATGAGCCCATTAACTAAATTTTTCGCTCTACCGGAAAGTTAGCATAGTTAGAATATAGGCTCTCGATATGTACGAGTAAGTGCTGCAAAGACAATTGTTTTGTAAAAATGCTTCAAAAGTTTATTTATGATAAAGATGATTAGCTCAGTGGAGTTATTTTTCGGTGAAGAGAAGGAAGTGCAAAATGTTGATTCTATAATATGTTAGAAGGCAATTGAGAACACTCTAATTTGTGTAAACTTTATTGCCTAAAATAAGTTTTAACAATATATATTTTTTAGCTTTAACGCATATTTTCAGCCTACGACAGTAAGAGCAGTTTATAACTATAGGATACTTTGAAAGCTGACTGCAAGCAAAGCCATCGAGCAACAGCAATACCTCCGCTCTTACAAGTTAGTGCTGCCTGCAGTGAGGTTTTTTTTTGCGGAAATAAAAAATATATATTGTTCCGGCTTTTTATTTTTCCCAGCATTTTTCTTTAAAAGCATCAACTAAAAATTTGTGATTGCCATATTGGTCAACTGAAATTTGTTGGCTTCAGCAATACCATTTCGGCAACATATTTTGATTTTGCTTATTAAATAAATAAATAAAAAAAATTAAAAAATTAGAATAATGTGAAGTATTTAGTTTTTGCGTGCTTTAAGTCAACTAAACAGCATTAAACATACATATATTAAGTTTCAAGAATATTTGTTTAAATAATCCCAAATTTTCTGCGTTCAAAGAAAGTAATTATTTAAAAAACCTACAATGTCGTAAGTTAACACTTTTTGTTCAACCGCCGAAGCCAAAAATCATCGACTCGAGTCAAAGCCAATGCTTAGCCGCCACTGACCGTTGATTGATATCGGCTTCGTACTCTAATGCACCTTAGTATGCTATTAGTATTACTTTATCGTACTGTAGTAGTTTATCGGCATAAATTAGTGCAGGCTCAATAGCCGCTACAAATATAATTAATTTCCTTATATTAACAAATTACAAGTCGTATAATGCAAGGTATACACGATACTTAATTCCGTACTTTGTGTAGTATGAGTTGTAGTACGGGTTTTCAGATACACGTTACTAAAAATCATACTAATTCATTTGACAGAAAATTTTTAAGGCAATACACACGCGGATTAATGAATAATGTTGTGGATTTATTAAAAATAAGTGAACTGCAGTTGAAAAGAATGAAAAAAATAATGCAAAAACAAAAGGAGCATGTTGTAGAGAATGGTTATAATAATGTTTTATGTTCTTTTTTTAATTAAAATATCCGCTACATAAAGCTAATTTTAAAATTGAGCCGCAGAAACACTGCGTTTTCTAAATCAGCTCATCATAGAACTAATTTCGCTGTACAACAGCATGATACACAATACTTATTATCGTATTTAGCGAAGCTCCGCCCACAGAAATAAAAAATTTTTGATTTTCATACTACAAAGTATACTTCATAAGTACGACAGCATGATACACGTTACTAATTTCATACTTGTACGATTTATCGTACGATTTGTAGTATCGTGTATACTCGCCATTACAAACAGTCTTTTGGTCTTTTCAATTTCATAAATATTTTATATCTTTCTTCACACTTCAGCTGTTGTTCAGTCAAAAACTACAACTACAACTACATACATCCATAACAACCTTTCCAAGTTGCCAGCTCTTATATTCTCTTAATCAAACTACCGTTACAAATATGCTTTTAATCAGGGTGACCGATGATATTTTTCAAAAAGTGGCACCAAATAGGGGATTTATCAAAAAAAGGGGCAAAATTAAAAAAAAAAACGAGAAAACTACACTAAACTTCTTTAGCCATATTTATAAAAATTATTAAGGCTTTTTAAGTAAAATTTTGTATGAACATTTATTTTATAAACCCTTTATAAAGCCTTCATAAGTTTTATAAATAAGGCTGCTTATTTTTAATGTATTTTTATATAATTCACTCTAAAAAATAAGGGGTACAAAAAGGGGCAAGGCTGTCGAAAAATTGGCTTTTAATTACATGCATTACTTTTTCTCTTTCACTAATAAAGCAGATTTTAAATATTTAGAAAAAAACCTTTTTTACTTTGAACAAGTACATATTTGTTTTTAAAATGTGGATATTGTTGATTTAATTTCAACAAATAGAAAAAAGTTTTGCTATCGTGATTAGTGTTTTATTTGCTTTTTTCAATAAATTTTTTTTTATTTTTGCAAAAACTCTCATTTCATGTTTAAGCAGTCGTCATAAATAAAAATGTTAAATTAAGCACGTGCTTTTTACACAATATTAAGTCATTGTATTTTTTTTTTCATTAAAAAAAACAGTGTCAAAGTTGAATAAATTACCAACTAAATATTTGAAATATTTTATTTTGTTGGTAAATAGATATTTATGTAGATACAATCAATTACTAAAGAGAAGAAGTTCAAACAATTTGTTAAATTATGCTAATGAACAGTATTTTAATCAGTTTAAATTTATATTAATTAATTGGTACGAGTATAAGTATGCTAATTAAGGCAACTAAGGCAATAGAACAACAAGTCAAGAATTAGTAAACGTTGACTTGTTGGCATACTTAAATACATACATCCGTAGTTCCCACAGTTTATTCAAAATACGTTATGTCTGCCGCAAACCAATAACCAACTGACCATACACATGCATGTATGTATGTAGTATGCATTTTTTATTATTCTTTATAAAATACTACCAGTTGTATTTCTTCTTTCATAACATTCTTTTTTATTTATTGTAGTATTTAGCGTTTAATGTGTTTTCCCAGACACACATTTTATTTTTATTTAACCTAAACCACGGAAGCCTCACACCTAACACAGCTGGGTAGACATCTTGAGCTTGACATTTTAATTTGTGCCTTTAATTATGTAATTGGTCTAAGTCATATACATACAATATCTCTGATCAAGATATTGAGATTACATTTGAACAAAGTAAAAAGTATTTTTATATTATGCAGCATTTTAATTTACAGTTGTACTAGTCTGGATTTATAGAAATTTATTTAACTTAAAATTTATTGACTTAGACCACTTTCATAATTAACGGCACATTTATCGCTTGGTTCGCTTTTAGAAATATCGATTAGATTCAGTTTATTTTTAAGATCTCAATTAAACCCTAAAAATAATTTTAGAGGGCGTAGCTCCGCCCCTTTTTCAACTCGATATTGTGTGATTAAGAGAGTCCAAGGTGTGTGCCAAGTTTCATAGCAAGCGGATAAGTAAGACTACATAATATAAAAAACAGATGAAAAGTGTTTTAGGACACCCGGTTCGAATGGAATTTGATTGTTGCGATTGCTTTGTTTAAATTTCTTAGTTTCCCATACTTATGCTTTAAGTTTTTCATTCGATTTTTCCCAGCCTTTATGGCAACTCTTACAATAGACTTTGACGTCACGTATAACGGTTAAAGGCTCAGTTACCCGACTGTAATGTAAAGTAAATGCAACAGTAGGAAACAGCTGATATATATTGTTATGTGAAAAGTAATGCAAATGGTTATAGAGATGTAATGTAACGTAAGCTACTTTTCATATCAAAGTATCGATCAGCTGTTTCCTACGTTGCAGTTACTTTACATTACAGTCGGGTAACTAATTTTTCTAATTTTGTTTTTGTTTTCAATATAAATAAGCGAACGAAAATTTGTTGTCGACATCGTGAGCCAGGCAGTAAGTCTTCGATTGGCGTAATCTTGTAGTTTATCATTCTTGCGGTTATAGCTATGCTGCTTTGCTATATAAAACAAACTAAATGTGTTAAATAGCAAATGCTATAAAATATTATTATATGATGATGTCAAATTCGCCGAAAAATATTTCAAAACGTTTCCATTTATTTCCCATTATTTTCTTTTCTAGCGGCGTACGTTTAAATTAATGTATTGTCTGTTGTTAGCCGGCTTACATCCGCTCGGCTGTGTTCTCTGTTTTGAACTCATGCGCAAAAACAATACAAAAACAAATTGAGCAATCCTTCTCATTGTTTTTGTCTCACTCACTTCAAAGAACGAAACAAAACACAATCAAACAATTTGTTTCGTTTATTTTCGTACTCTGGTTTTAAGTACAAAGAAATCAAAACAAAACTAATAGGCAGATTTTGTAAAAAATTTCGTTTCAAAATTGTATGAAAAATAACGAAAATTCGTTTCAAAAAATCTTTTTTCCATACAAATTTTAAAACGAAAAAAACGTTTCTATTTACAAAATTTGCTTTAAATGTATAACTGTAATAGTGTCGATTATTTTTGTTACGAAAATCACTTCCTAGCTTCTGTATCGTAACATAAATAGCATAGCTATTTAATGGGCGTTGTCCCGTCCACTTTTTTTGGCAATGGAACCAAATGAAAACTGTATTTTCTCAGACAAAAAATATATATATGAAGAATCTTAAAATCACGGAGCTATGAAGAAACCATGAAAAAAATTACAAACGAATTGATAATCTGGTCCATTCTGAAGTCGGTTAGTTATAATTAAGTCGTGGGGGTAAATTACGGCACCTGATATCGAACTAAATTGCAAAATATTCAAATGAAGTTCGTATACTCGTAGAAATATTTTAAATGCCGTAAGTTCCTTCTTGGACATTGTTGGTTAAGCACGTCTATCTACATTTCGTTACTGCGCAAGCAACACATCAGTAGACTTCAACAACAATTGTGGTTAAGCAGACACAATTGTGGTTAAATCCTACTGATGTGTTGCTTGTGCAGCAACGAAGTGTTTTTAGATTTTAGACATGCTTAACCAAAAAATAATCATTTTTTTAAATGACATTTATTAAATAAAAATTAAATATTACCTATTATGAATTTTGCTAACTAAATAATGATGTACTACATATCGTTAACTTCATATAGAAAGGCCCTAACTCATGATATTTTTGAAATCGAAATTTTTGCATTTTTCGATACATTATATGTTCTTCTATCGAAATATACAAAAATCTCCATTTTGAACAAATAATGAGTTAGTGCCTTTCTATATTAAGGTAACGATATGTAAATACGTGTGTATGTATACATTGTTTTGTCATATTATAATGGAAAACACCAACAATAATCAAAACTTATTTGCTTTGTAAAAGAAAATCGTTTAAGTTGCCTTAACGTTAATTAAAATTGCACAGTGGGCGAGCAGCTGACAGAAAAAAATATCTATTGCTTTTCTTAAAATAATCTTAAGAATATGTTTTAATATTAAGAATAGTTCTCTTAATCTCACACATTTTGTGTGAAGGTCTCAGAAATAAATAATATTGTATTTATGTATTTACCAAAAGTGCTACTATAATCGGGCTTTCGCCAAAATAAACTTGACAAAATAACATATAAATTCTTTATGAAGGCATAAATAATTTAAATTTTGAAATAGTAATGGCCTTCGAATAAAAAAATACTTTTTTCGTAACCATTTAATAGGTTATGAGTACGAGGTGTGTTAAAAAAAATTGTTTTTCTTTCAAAAACAAGAATGAAGGCAATAATTGTGGCAATTATTGATGAGAAAAAATGTGTGCAGTTTATTTCCTGATTGCTTTACACGCTATTACACTCATATTTATAGTTCATTTGTAAACTTATCTGATCTTCAGGTTAAAAAATTTTTTTGTTTTTTTTTCAGAAAAGTATTTTCGGTAAAGTTGTCAGTTTTTTTTAAATCCACTTTTCGGAGGAAACTACTCGTACTATCAAACGCTGCTTATGTTTATGTTATGTTTTTAATTTATTAAATTCTAAATAAAATTTTTAATTTACTTTGACATAAATAACATACAGTTCGTTGCTTGATCTTGCGAATATCTTGGTATGTTCAACTTAAATTCTATTAACCGGAAGACTAATTATTTTTAATATTCTCCATATAAATGCCGTCTATAGAAAATATATACATTTATGATGTTTTGTTTTGATACAAGGCGACGATATATTTATTCATGCACTTAATTTTTGCTTTTGCTTATTTCAATGAAATCAGATGCATCTTCGCTTTTGAAAATTAGTATTTTTTTATTAAAACGTTAAATTTCTTTCCCAATGTACTCATATTTGGCAACGCTGTCCTAGCTCTCTCAACAATGTTGCCATATGTTTATTTCAAAGAAGAACCGTATTGTATACGAAATTTTTTATTTTAATTGACAATATATGACGACTATATATTCATGCACCAATTTTTGCTTTTGCTTATTTCAATGAAATCAGATGCATCTTCGCTTTTGAAAATTAGTATTTTTTTATTAAAATGTTAAATTTCTTTCCCAATGTACTCATATTTGGCAACGCTGTCCTAGCTCTCTCAACAATGTTGCCATATGTTTATTTCAAAGAAGAACCGTATTGTATACGAAATTTTTTATTTTAATTCACAATAAATATTAATGAAAGAATATATATACATATCGAGCCTTATTTTCGACTTTATCGTAAGCGACAAAAATTAAATTTTTCAGGAGAAGGATTTTTTTAATATTCGAATTTATTTTTGTACGTAAATTTTCGCTTACGATAAAATTGTACAGCCTGTATCTTAAAAGTTATCAAAAATTTTGCCATTTTAATAATTCTAAACTATGTGTCGGCCCATAAAATTTTAATTTCAATAAAAAAGTCTATTTCCGATAACATGTCGCTTACGATAAAATCGAAAAAAGAGCTCGATATGTATGTATGTATATAATTTTAATTAAAATTCTTTACAATTGATAAAATTAAGTTAACAGATAAAAATACTTGAGTAAAAAATTAATGTTAATGGAAAAATAATTTAGGAGATTAGGATTACATATTCTTTTCAAAATAAAAAGTAGTGCTGATTTATTCCGTTTGTTCTCTTGCTGTATTTACGAGCTTAGAAAGCTCTGTAATTTTAAACAGCAAATTATTAAATTTCCCCATAAAATGGTAGGTGTGTATGTACGTATGTAAATATTAATGTGTGTATTTCCAAATAGGGCTTTTAGAATTTTAGTTTGTATTAAAAAAAAATTTAATAGGCTAAAATTCCAAAGAAAATAAAACCCATAATAAAATAATGGGGTCATTAGACTATAATTGTGATGCTACAATAATTGATAATATAATCAATAATGATGTTAACAATATAACGACTGTTAAATATTAGGTAATTTATACATATAGTTATTATATACGAGTACTATAACACAGTGAAAAAGCAAGTCATGTTATTGCTCTAAACAATGGCGTAGCTGTAAATTATTTAGGACAGGGTTTTTCAAAAGATATATGTAGGAATCGGAAGTCTTGAAGCAATTAAAAATATTAATAAATGATATTGTTTTTAAATGAAAAACCCTTGCTTAAAACAACGTATTTAATTTGAAGTACTTTTACCCCAAAAAGCTTAACTTGTTCCCATATTTTTTTTTTTGGAAATTTGTAGGCTCTATTCAAAAAATAATTCTGATCTTTTGAGTTGAGAAGCGAGTCAAATCGATGTGTGTTACATTTTACTGAAGTGAGGCATGTTCAAGTTAGAGCATTCTGAATCAAATGAAAGAAATAGTAGTGGGAGGCAGCATTGACTGGGCTAAGCTGTGGGCTGGGAAAAAGCTTATTTCAATAGAGTTTAAATTTAAATATTTTAAAATTTCTATCGAGATCAAATCACTCAAACGAATTCATTATATTTTATAAAACATTTTACTAAATCACATTATAAGATAATCACGAAAACTTATTGACTTGGCTATCCAGTAACACATTTTATCTGTCGTTTGAAGTCAGCTGTTATTAGTTTTTTGTTACTTTTCACATAACAATATCGATCAGCTGTTTCCTACTGTTGCAGTTACTTTACATTGCAGTCGGGTAACTGAGCCTTTATTCTTGTTTGTGCTTAGTCCTAATTTACACTAAGCAAGTCTTAATGCTAAGCTGACTAGTTTGTAGGGGAGAGAGACGAGGGGAACATAAATGTTTATTTTCCCCTCGTCTCTCTTTCCTAATCAGCTGAGCAATAAGACTTGCTTAGTGTAAAGTAGGACTTACTTTAACATTTTGTGTGCTGAGATGCCACATGATAGAGAATTAAATGATGATTGAAACACAGCTGTACACAATAAAATTATCATTTTATATTACGATTTTCGTTGGCCAAAAAGTTAACTGAATTGCACTATAGGTGGAGTTGTGTCCAACAGCTCTTTTTCAACTACTTCTCTGTTCGGTTAAAAACATCAATGTAAATTAAATGGATTTGACATAACTTTTGATCCGAACGCACTCGAACTAGTTCAAAAAGAGCTGTTGGACACAACTCCAACTACAGGTGACTATTGTTTTTTGACTAAACCATATGTCAAAATTTGGTTCGTGTTGATCCCAGCCTAAACATATTGATGGCTTACTATATGGGAGACAACGTATAATTGCATAGTCCTTGAAGATCATAGTACGTTACAATTCAAAATCAAGGACTTATGGCCACTTAAAAAATTATCTCTTCATGTAAATGCTTTAGTTTTTCTTCAGTTTTTTGCTTCTCCTATAAAATATCGAAAATTAGAGTTCCGCCCTTTCTTATATTAAGCCATCGATATGCTCCTATTTTCCTTACCTTACAAAATATTTATTTATACAGTGTTTGACACTTCTTTGGGGAGACATAAGCATAAGTCCTTAATTTAGTAACCAACTTCAAGAGGAGGGTATCAAGTTGTCAGCATTTTTTTATGTTTTTTATTTCATAACTTCGTAACTTTTATTACAATTTCAAAATTTATTTTTGTTACTTTAGAGGGTATAGCTTCCATTTCTCGAAAAAGTGGGCGGGAGTACTCCCACTAATATTATTTCCCTGATTTTATGATATTTAACTTATCCGATTATTACAGCACATAGCATACACTTTGGGCCTTCGCAACGACACAATTTGGAATTTGAAAAAAATGGGCGTGGCCACCCAAATTAAATTTAATATTATAATTCACGTGCTTCTAATTTACCGATTTTTACGAAACTTGGCGTACACTCTGATCTCTCAACAAATACAATCTTGCATTTAAAAAGTGGGCGGGGTCACGCCCATTAAAAGGCTATATGTGCTTCTACTTATACGATTCCCACGAAACTAGGCAATGATTTTCGGCTCTTAAAATTGCATAATTTCATGCTTAGAGAATTGGGCGCTTAATATTGTATTTCACGCGCTTCTAACTGAACGATTTTTACGAAACTTGGCGCACTTGCTTAGCTCTGAAAGTGAATCGATGCTGAATTTAGAAAAGCGGGCGCACAATAAAATTTTGCTAAATTGGTCAGAGGTGGCACTCAAATTTTAAAATAAAACTTTTTAAAAAAAATTTGATGGATTTCAAAAATAAGCACTAAAGAGCTAAGAATTATTTAGATTGTGTTAAAAAAAATCGATTCCGATTTCTTTACTCTTTGGTAAATCCAAATTTGTTTAAACGTCCGAAAGTTGCTGTTTGATCTATTTCCCATAATAGTACCACCCATTTTTGCATTTGATCCTAGTCTTGATTGATCCTTGTAGCAAAACAAGCAAAAGCAGCATTGTAAAACAAAGTTTAGTTCAGTGTTCCCCCCACCCTTATATGGCTTTTCTACGCCTGTGGGTCTAAATGTTCTGTTTAGAGGGGTAAATCCAACACAATTAATTCTATATTTCAAAAAAAAATAAAAATGACACAAAAACATCGTGTGAAACTTTTAAAAAAGACAATGACGATAATTCATGTAATTTTCTTATTTTTTTTAATTTGCAGCAATAAAACAAAAGTTTTAAAAGCACAAATTGAATTATGATAATTATTAGTTGTTAACGTTGCTTTTAGAATTGACTAAATTGATGTTTGTTAAAACAATTTACGTTCTAGGACGTTGCAACTAATTTGGTGTAAGTATATGTCAAACAAATAATTTTAAATTATTTATTTTCACTTATTCTATTATCATTAATATATTCATATGAGAAGTTTTGTAGATTTAATTGTATTTAAGACAACGTTAGGTTTAACTATTTAATCGAATCCATTAAATAGTTTAATCTGAAAGTTTGCTGGATATAATATATAATTTTCCCTTACGAATATCGCACTTATATTAATAATTTATTAATATATTAGAATCATATAAAATATAAATAAACTAAAAGTAGAGCACTTACTCGAATGATATTTATTCGATTAAAGCAAGTACTTTTTTAAATTAAATTTTTCAATTGAGAATGTAAAACTATCCCATCAATATTATTGCTTAGCTCTTGAGACTCGAATAAATTAAGGACTCTTAAAACTCCTACCAAGGCCTTCGGTAAAATTCTTATAGAACATTAATTCTATTAATTAGGCAATAGTAAGTGAAGCCAAATAAAAGACATGAAAATAATTTCATGTTTATCTCCCGAGCGAACTGAAAACTATAATTATGTTATTAGAAATGAAAACAAAATAATATTAAAGATAATTTTTTGCTACTTAGAAAAATCGAAAATAGAACAGGAAACTTGACTTTTGCATCTGTTTTTTTTCAAATGTCAACTTATATGTATTTGCTCTTCATTTGAATAAAAACATTTACTTAAGGTGCTCTAAAATAGTCGAAAAAGCAAAAAAAAAAACGAATATTTGAAAAAAAATCCGAATAATCGAATAAAACTTAAAATTTATTCGAATACTTCAAAAAAAATTTGTATTTGTTGTACTATATACAAATAAATATCCAGCCCATTACCAAAATTCATTTAAAAAAATTATTCGTTATATATACGAATAACAAGAAAACTAGTTCGTTTTTTTTTTTTGCAAAAATTTATACTTTTAAATTTTTTTTGTAAAAGTTTTGAACTCTAATACAATAATTTTTTCTTATTAATTTGTATGAGCGTATTAAGCTTAGACCTTAATTCGATTAATTAAGTAATCTTTTCGTTTTAATCGAATAATTAACAAGACCTGTACTGAAATTAATTTAGAAAATATGATAATTGTGAACAAAAAATTTGTTTATTATTCATTCGATTAATCGCATAATTTAAGAATATATAAAATTTATTCGATTATTCGAATAATATTTGTTTCAAGGACTTATTGAACAGTTCTGAACTCTAATTATTTCTAATTCGTTTATAATTCATAAAATCGAAAAAAAAATTACAAATTATTCGTTATTCATTCGATTAGCCGAACTAAAAAATGCATTCCTTTATTTGAATAAAATTTTTTGTTCAATGCATAATTGATCAATTCTGAATTCTTAAAAAAGTTTGGTTTGGAAATTTATTCGCTATTCATTCGATTAATCGAATTAGATATAAGACTCTATCGATTATTTGTATGATATATTTTTCAAAGCCTTATTGAAAATTTTTTAATTCTAATGAAAGTTTTGTTCGTTATTAATTCATATAATCGAAAAAATACTTAAAAATTATTCGTTATTCATTCTATTAGCCGAACTATAAAATTCAGTCGTTAATTTGAATATTTTTTTTCAATGACTAATTGAACAATTCTGAGTTCTAATAGAACTTTTGTTCGTTACTAATTCATTAAATCGCGAAAAAAATCTTAAAAATTATTCGTTTTCATTCGATTAATCGAACAATAAAATTCATTCGATTATTTGAATAATATTTCTTTTCAGTGCGCATTCAAACAGTTCATAACTCTAATAACATTTTGATTCGCTATAAAATCATAGGATCGAATAAAACATAGAAATTTCTTCGAAATTCATGCGATTATTCGAATTAGATATAAAATTCTCTCGATTATTCGAATTATGTATTTTTCAAACAAAATTTTTTTTTCGTTACTGAATTCATAAAATTAAAAAAAAACTTCAAAATTATTCATTCGATTAATCGAGCTATAAAATTCATTCGATTATTTGAATAATATATTTTTTCAATGTATAATTGAACAGTTGTGAATTTTAACAAACCTTTTTGACGTTATTAAATCATTAGATAAAAAAACATGGAAATTTGTTCGCTATTCATTGGATTAATCGAATTAAATATAAAATTTATTCGTTTATTAGAATAATATTTTTTTAAATGCGTAATCAAACAGTTGTCAACTCTAATCAAATTATTGTTTGTTATGAAATGATGAGATTGAAAAAACATGGAAATTTATTCGCTATTCATGCAATTAATCGAATAAGATACAAAATTTATTCGTTTATTAGAATAATATATTTTAAATCGCCTAATTGAACAGCTCCGAATTCTAATAAAAAAAAAATTTTAGTTATTCATGGGATGGAAGAATTAAAATTTGTTCCACTACTATAATAATTTCTTTTTTAGATTTTATTCGAACAATTCATAATTCGAATAATATCATATTTTATAGTTCATGTTTTTGGTTCGTAAGGAACCAAATACGAAACATAAAATTGTGAAAAAATTGTGCATTTTTATTCAGGATTCCACTTTTGTTTTTATTTCTAGCTGCTTTTGCTGGCACTAAGTTCTTAATTGGAACATCAATAATATTCCCGAAAATATCTCTTAATTTATAAAAGAATAAATTTTTTACTTCACACACATTCATAGAATAGGTCTTTTGCTAAACTTAAAATTTAAGATACGAGTGAAAAACTAAATTAAGTCAAGGTAAAAAAGAAGCCTTCTGAAACTCCAATACAAATAATGGGTATGTTCGTAAATGCATCACTGCGCTGCAAATGGAAATTTAAATGTTCTAAACTGGTTTACTGAAGTAGGTAACGTAAAAATAAATGTCAAATATTGTGTACAAACATGATTGCTACTAAAACAGATAATCATCGAACTTGTATTGCATTTTAAATAAAAGTTTGCACGTATGATGTAGAGCAGTGATGCATTTACGAACACACCCAATATCATTTTATATATGAGGCAGAAAAATTTTTGTAAATTGCTTGCAATTAAAAAATCGCAGCAACTTGAATTTATAAATATTTTCCCCGTGTAACACTTGCTTCTCCATACATCTTATCAGCAAGCAACAGATCATCATTTTGTAAATTCACTCCAATATGCACAAATTATTATAGAAACATCTAAACTTACTCGTAATTAATTGAGAAGGAAAAACAATAGAATTTTCAACACCCTTTCTGTAAAAAAAAACTATCACTTTCATTATTAGAACGAATTTCAAATAACTATTCAAGAAACTTAACAGTTTGTCAAGATTATAACAGCAATTTGAAAATCTCCGATAATCAGCTGCTAATTACAATAATTTAACAGCACGTACGACTGACTATGTTCCTACATCTATTAAATTTGTTAAACGTCATGACTAATAAACTCGAATAATATTATTTCTATTAAGACTTTAAGGGGGCATAGTTAGCTGCTATTACAGCATTCCCATAAAACGTTAATAGAGATGATAATTACAAAGTAAAGCTGAGCATACTCGTATTGATGATTACGATAAGCGATCGATCAAGTGTAAAAAAGTAAACAAAGTTGATTGACAGTTGCAGTGGGCTTAGCCAAATACCTTAATAGTATTTTATTAATTCATTAACATACAAATAAAAAATAAAAATAAATAAAAAAGCAGTGAATAAATTAGCATTTATTTGAAAAAGCAGATTAAATGTATTTATTTATTAGGGGCATTCACAGTGCTAAAAAAAAATCAAAAAGCAGTGAATAAATTAGCATTTATTTTATGTGTTTTGTTTTTGTAATAAAATTTTTTTTTTACATATATAAAATTTGTCAACGCTTAGAGTTGCGATTTACAACACTAGGCCCTAAATATATTTACATATTTATTTATTAGGGGCATTCGCAGTATACATAGTATACATGAAACACAACTTAACATTAATATACTCGCTTTTAACTTTATGCATTTCTTTTAATTTTATTTTTGATTTTAAATTACACCTCTTCTTCTTTTGTTATTTTATTTTTTTAGCTAAAAAAAGTAGTTGTTTTTATTTTAATCGAAAAACGCTACAGACGTTTTTTTGATTTCCCCATATTTTGTGGCTTCGTACTTGTGTGCTTGTGACTGTTGGACCTATAAAAGTGAAGTTTCCAACGCTTCTTTTCATAATATTTATAAGAATTAAATTTTTGTTTGCTGCAATCAATTCAATTACTTGCGGAGCAACACAACCCCTTAAACAAAATCGTACAAAATGAGTATCATTGATAGTGGCAAATATCGTTTGAGAAAGGATTGGGCCAGTGCCTCTATACCATCATTGGTCGATATCGATGAGCATGCCGACGATGATGAAACTGAGAACACCAACAATAATATAAATATGAATGCCAAGTTGCCACCACAAAAACCACCTCGGCGCACTTCATTGGCCCTGAGTTTTTTCTCCAGCAAATCGGATAAGAGCCAAAAGAGACGCAGCTCCATAGCAACGGCCTTTTTAAGACGTGATGGCAATAAGGTAAGTGTTTATATTTTTTACATACATATATGCGTACATACTTATTTATATGCAATTTTATTAATCAGCTGATTTTTTGCAATACACAACTGTTGCCAGATTGGTTAATTTAAAAAAAAAAATAGGTTAAGTTCGGGCTTCGCTTATGACTTCATTAGTTATTAACGTAAACTTGAGTTTTCATTTTTGCTGTAATCACATTTTATATTTGTACATATCACTGTAAATACGTCAAAATGGCACAGAAAAACGCCGACACAACCCAATTTAATTTTTAAAAGATTAGTTCAAAATGAAGAGATATTCCAATTTTAATTTTGTGTTGTCTCGCAAGCTGTTTTTATACTACATATGGAAAAGGACTCCGAAAAGTATGGTTTATTTGGCGATACTTAACTCTAACAATGATAGCCGTCTATTTTTATGTGAATACAATTGTATTATTACAGTTATGCTATTTGTGTCACGATACAGGAGTTAGGACGTGATTTTCGTAACAAAAATAATCGACACTAACTATTACAGTTATAAATTTATTTTTGTTTTGACTTCTTTGTACAGGCTGTTTTTTTAAGGGTAAATTGAATTAAATTGAAATAAAACACAAGAAAATCGTTTTAATGTCCATCAATTTGGCTTTATTGGAAGGATAATTTTATGCCATTAATGTTTAAATATGATTTCGGGCATGTGGCCGCCGCGGCTGGCTCGAATAAAGCCAATTCTACAGGTCCAATTTTCAACCACTTTTTCGAGCATATGGGGCCGTATGTTAGCAATAACGCCACGAATGTTGGCTTCCAAGTCCCCTAACGTTTCTGGTTTGTTGGCGTAGACGAGCGACTTCACATATCCCCAAAGAAAATAATCCAATGGTGTCAAATCATACGATCTTGGTGGCCAATTGACAGGTCCATTCCGCGAAATTATGCGCTCATCGAATGTTTCCTTCAATAAATCGATTGTGACGTGCGCTGTGTGGCATGTAGCGCCGTCTTGTTGGAACCACAACTCATCCACATTCATGCCATCCAATTCGGGAACAAAATAGTCGGTTATCATGGCTCTATACCGGTCTCCATTAACGGTAACTGACTCTCCAGCATTATTTCGGAAGAAGTATGGCCCAATGACTCCACCAGCCCATAGAGCACACCAAACAGTCAGTTTTGTGGATGTAATGGCGTCTCAAGGGTCTCACGTGGATTCTCTTCACTCCAAATGCGGCAATTTTGCTTGTTGACGTAGCCATTCAACCAAAAATGAGCCTCATCACTGAACAAAATTTTGCGATGAAAATCAGCATCGAGATCAATCTCATTTTCGGCCCATACACCAAAATCACGACGCATTGCATGGTCTCGCGGCTTTAATTCTTGCACAAGCTGGATCTTGTAAGGTCGCAAGCCAAGATCTTTGCGCAAAATCTTCTATAAAGTTGATGGACAAAGCTCCAATTGCTGTGCACGGTGGCGAATCGATTCATTCGGGTCCTCTTCAACTCTTTGCTCTACAGCGGCAATTGTTTCTTCGGTGCACACTGTTCGACGTCTCTGCGGATGCGTATTATCACATAGAGTAAACGTAGTGCGAAAATGATCCATGGTTAACCGAATTAATTGCTCTGATGGACGATTATGTCGACCATAAAATGGACGGAGCTTGCGGTAAACTTCGCGAACTGAACCATTATTTTCGAAATAAATTTGCACGATTTGCAAGCGTTGTTCTTTTGTCAACCTGTTCATGATGAAATGGCAAACCAAACTAAATATTAATCATTTGACAGCTGACAAAATGGCCGCCAGTTAAAAAAGTGATGCCAAATTAAAGTTCTATACCTCAATAAAAAACACCCATTACTTACGAAAATAAACGAAACAAATTGTTTTATTGTGTTTTTTTCGTTCTTTAAAGTGAGTGAAACAAAAACTAAACAAAAACAATGAGAAGTATTGCTCAATTTGACTTTGCATTGTTTTTGCACATGAGCACAAACCAGAGAACACGGCCGATAGGCTGTAAGCCGGCTAACAGCCACCGCCGGCTACCAACAATACATTAATTTAAACGTACGCAGCTAGCAAAGAAAATAATGGCAAATAAATGGAAACGTTTTCAAAAATTTTGCAGCGAATTCGGCATCATCATATAATATAATTTTACTTCATTGTTATTTAACACATTAAGTTGGTTTTATATGTATTTTCATATAAACAAATACATATCGCTCATTTACTCAAAGAATGTCATAACTAAAAAAAAACAGTTTGCCAGAAAACGCGTTTTAAAATTTAAATTTACACACACATTAATGAAAAAAAATTATTTGTGTCCCAAGAGACAAGATATTGATATGAAATTTTTACACAATCTGAAGAACGATATGAAAATTAATTCTGCATCATTAACTCAAAAATTCCATTAGTAAATGGGCGATATGTTTTATTATTCGTCCAAGTTGTGTTCCTAGCATTAATATTTGTATGGCTTTTAGCAATTTTTTTTATACTTGTAACTTTCAATCAATAGAATTAAAGACGTTTTAAATAAGTATGTATGTATGTATGTATGTATGTAAGCTCTTTTTGCAAAATTTGTAAAACGACATGAGTGGGGCAAATTTCAATATATTTACCTCGGAAAATAATCTTTTTCATATCATTAAATTTTTCGTTGTCTTAATTAATTCCAGCATTCATCCAAAGATTCCTACGAGTCAGCTGTTAAACATGAAAAAAGTGATGCTTCCAATACCCCCATTTCTGTCGACGCTGTCTATAGTTCTGAGGAGAATATACGCACCTCCTCGCCGAATGAAACCGCTAAGACTTCATATTTGGACGATGGCACCAATACACCTTGTGCCGTTCATGGCATGGCCACCAATGCCATCCCCCATGATACGCCCAACGACAAAGAACATAATCGGCGCAGACGCACTTCATTGCAAACCAAATTAGATAGACGTCGTCGCAAGAACTACGAGGTTAGTTTCACCACTCTCGAACAAGCCAATTCACAAAGCGATTTGACCAATGATAGTACAACAGGCATCGGCTCGTCCGTCGATATAACCGACGATGATCTTGATCCCAATCATACGGCCTATTTTCCCAGACAGAAACGCCACTCGTGGTGGAATATATTTGTACCGGAGAATAAGAAAAACAGGTGAATTTTTATGTTTATTGTTTTTTATTTTATTTTTATTTATTTTTTTTTACCTAATTGATAAATTTGTCTTGATTAACCTGGAAATTTTGTGAAATTAATGCTAATGCTGCTAACCCAAGGGCAAACAAAAATATCAATAAAATAATCAATAATGTTCGTACATGATCATGAATCAAGAAAACAAGATTGCGCGTACAAAAAAAAAAGTTCGACTGCGCATCTACGTCAATGTAGAATACACACGAGTGCAAGGCGCATTTATTAGGTGACAGCACTACACGATGTGACTAATGACATTATACCAATCCAAATGTCAAAAACATGTTTTATTTGGGTTATCCTCAAACTTATAACTAATATTCAGTTTTGTATGATGTTTGACATTTCCTATAAGAAACCTACACTCGGACGATGCTACCCTGTTTTGAAAAGTAAGTTGGTAATTTATACCAACAAAGTACTACATACATGTGGTTATTGCTGTTGTTATATTTGTTGTACAAATGCGGGTACCTGATTGATGTGCCTTGCACGAGTGTTTTTTGTTAAAAGTGTGTAAGAGAGAGAGAGAGAGAGAGAGAGCACATTCCACAAACAAATTTATAATGTATTTTGTTTACAACAAAATTCTACATCTACGTCACAGGCAGAAAATAAAATAACGGACCTGCGCAATGCGCAGTTTTGCTTTCTTGATTCATGGGTACATGATTAATATTATCAACTTATAACGGAATGGTTTTTGTTTTTGTTGTTTTTAATATAAACACGTGAAAATAACTGTTAATATAAATAATTTTTTTTATTTTGGTTAAAACATAACAGTCAATAACCTGAGTTCCTTTTTTTATTACTGTGATAATGCAATGGTTTTGTTTTTGTAATTGTTTAACTTTAACATCATCATTCATTTATTATGCCTTCTTCCATTAATAATCTAACCTCAATTTTGTTTAATAAATAAGAGTACATTAATCCTGTCAAGCTTAACAATACAAAGAAAAGGGTAATAACGAAAAATAAACGTGCCTGCGAAGAAAAACAAGCGTTTGCAGTATGTAAAATGGTGAATGATTAAATATTATGCGGGAAAGAAAATTATAAAAATTGTGTTACTTTGTGTACATAAGACTTTTTTGTAAATGAAGGTTTTTTTTTTTGTAAAACGGCTTTGCGGCTTTCACTATCTGCTTAAGCTGATCATTAGTGATTAATTGAATAATTTGGGCATAAAAAACAAAATATCAAACAACGGCAAACAAAAGGAAGGACTCACTCAAGCTGCTAAAAGTGTTCAAATTTTCATGTCGCACAAAAAGCAGTAGCAGTCTTCACGCTTCATGGTTTTTTAACAACACTTGTGCATTTAATGGCCCGTTTCATAATGTGCAATTAAAAGCTAACAGGGACTTTAGCGGCAAGTTTTGTATGAAGAACTTGCAGTTAAAGTTCATGTTAACTCTTAATCGTACATTGTGAAAAGTGAAAGAAATCGTGAACGCCTTTTTTTGTTGATGTTGCCAATAAATTGAAACAGCTGATTTCTTTTTTAAAATGTTAGGAATCATACATCATAATTTCATTATCAGTACATTTCCTAATGCACAAGCAATTCGCGTTTTCTTTTTATTATTGGACTAGCAGTTGCAGACATTTTTAAATTTTTACAGCCCCAATTAAAATTATTTTAGTTACATATGTATATATGTAAGTACATATCTATACATAAACAAATACCATCTGGCGACAGTGTTGACAAATTTTAAATCTCAAAAAGCTTTGATGCCTTGAGAAAAAATTGTGTATGTACAGTGAACTCGAGATAATGTGAACGTCCACAATAGTGAACTATCCACTTGAACACTAATTTTCTTATATCAACTCTCTAAATTGTGAATAAAGTAAGTAAGGTTAGTGTATTTTTATACAGACTATAAAAATTAACACTAAAATTTTAAAAAATTTAAATTAAAGGGTGTTCTATCAGTTAATGCAATTTTGACTATGCAATTTTGACAACTTGCTGTATCTTGGAAACCGTAAGAGCAAAAATCTTGAAATTTTCAAAAACGGTGAAACTAAAAAATGAAAAAATTATAAAATCGCCAAACCGAAAAAATCACCAAAATGAAAAAAAATCGCCAAAACGAAAAAAGCACCATATTAAAAATAACCCCAAAACAGGAAAAAATCGCCAAAATGAAAAAAAACCCAAAAACAGAAAAAAATCGCCAAAATGAAAAAAAAAATCGGCAAAATAATAAAAACCCCAATATGAAAAAAAGCCACACACACACAGAAAAAAAATCGCCAAAATGAAAAAAACTTCCAAAAACAGAAAAAAATCGCCAAACCGATAAAAAAAGCCAAAAAAACTGAAAAAATCGTTTAAACTGAAAAAAACTTCAAAAAAGCAGAAAAGCCACATTAAAAAATGCTCAAACCCGAATCTACGGAACCCGTCATGAAAGTCGCACTTTACTGAATTTTTTAATATTAAGGGAATTAAATGAAACTAAGTTTTTTCTTATTTCGTTTTTGCTGTATTCACTTAACATATTATATGTGTTTTTTAAAGAACTAGATTTGTATCAATAATCAGAAAAATCCAAAATTATGACTCCAGGGTTGGAAAACTTACACTTTTTGTGTTATGTAAAATTAAATAGGTCTAAATTTTTTTTCTTTTCCTTTATAAATTAAATATATTTTATGCTTCTGAAAGAAAAGTTTGGCGTATAAATATTAAATATTAAAGTATAAAATTTATTTTTTTTTTATTTCTTTGTCCACTTAACACGCTTTATTAATCTTTTAAATCAGAAAAATCTAAAAGGTTGATTCCATGGTTGGAAAATTTATTGTTTTTTTGCAAGAGTAACTATGTGAAGTTAGTTTTTTCTTTTTGTTTACAAGTTTTATACACTTTATGACTTAAGGTAGAGGTCCACAGCTCGCTTTTTGCGCGTTATGCTTTACACGCGTTTCATCCTCTTGTTTCATTCTATACTTTGTTCGCGTTGAGTTACATGCACTGCTTTTCATGCGCCATTTTATTTTTGTTTTGATCAGCTGTGTGCGTTTGTTTATAAATACTTATAAAGAAAAAATGGAGAGTGAAATCAAGTTCTTAAAAGAATTTGTGGAGTTAGTCGAGTTTTTATATTTAATTTTATGTGCAAAAAATGCCTATGTACAATTTCAAAAAAAGAAAAGGTTTTGGATGCGGCCGTTGTATTTAGAACGGAATTTAAGTGGGTTTTTTGAAACCACATTTAAAAAAATTAAAACTTCTAACCCTGAGCAATTTCGTACCGCGACAAGAATGTCTGCAGACGTCTTTGACTATTTATTCAGCATTTTAAATGATAGTCTTGAGAAGAACTCGGCCAGGGCTATTCCAGCAAATTGTCGGCTGTTCTTGACTTTAATGTAAGGCTGAGCTTACATCTGCATTTGCCCAAAAATGCGTAACCAACTAATTATTAATGAAAAACTGTTTGATTCAGACATGTATTTATTGATTTAAACTTTTTACAATCATGTTGGATTCTATAAAATTGTCTATTAGTTATATATGGAACTATTTAACTTAATAACTACATGAGTGAATAAAACAGTTTTGCATTAGTTTTTATTTACGCAAACTTAATTAAAATTAATTAATTTTAATCAATTTTGCCGTGGGTAATTAAAATTAATTATCCACGGTAAAATAATATTTATCGATAACGTAAGAAACAAAGTATTATTTAACGTCTTTAGCTTTCAAGAACAGCTGACTTTCTTTCATGGTGCTTGTAACGCGTACAAAAGTAGAAAGTAGACCTACTTTTCGCTTTGAACGCGACTACGCGTTCTGCGTTTTTTGCAATGTAACTTGTCACATACTGTTGCATTGATTCTACTTTTTGGAAAATTGCATAGAAAGCGTAACGCGCATAAAGCGAGCTATGGACCTCTACCTTTAGAATGAAATAGTTTGGCATAGAAATTAGAAAAATAAAAGACATAGCTCCAGAGCTGGAAAACTTAAATTTTTTTCTGGTATATAAAACTAATTATTTCTTTGGTAATTACATATATTCTATATTTTATAAAGAAATAAATTAGTATTAAGAAACTCAAAAATATGGTTCCAGGGTTGGAGATTGAAAAAAGTTTCGGTAAAAAAATTAACCAAAAATATTTTTTTTCAGTTAAACAGATTTCATGTTTTAGGAAAATCATTACTCAAGATTTTTTATACAAAATTATATTTTTATAATTATATTATTTATAAATTTTTTCACAAAACAAATATGTATGTATGTGTCTGTATACTATATATGTATATGTACGTACGTTGGTAAAGGGTATATAAGATTCGGCACAGCCGAATATAGCACTCTTACTTGTTTTTTTTTTTTTGTTAAATCCATTTGTACTGAATATGTTTACAATAATTTTTCATGTGCTTTGAGTTCTAAATATTTACATACACTCTCGGTCGGATGATTCAAAACACTTGAATTTCTGTTCTAAGTACGACATATCTTGTTAAATATTATTTCCGCTGCTAAAATCTCACCACCATCGGAGAGGACAATTTCTAAAGATTCTAAAATTAACAAAAACAACATATAAGTTTAATGCAACAGTAGTTTAAAACTCCTTTTCCAAAAAAAAAAACACTCCAAAATAAAGTTGAATTTTTTCCGTTCATATGATTATAACCATTTTTTAACTAATTTCAATTAAAAATGCATTACTTTATAATTTAATAATAAAATATTTTATAATTTTTAAAAGTGGGTGTTAAACTTGTTTAAAATAACTTCATACACTGGAAGAAATACCTTCATTTGATCAATAAATTTTGTCATTAATAACAAGCTACGAGTAACGTGAGAATTCATGGCATTAATGAAGAATTTCATGCATATAATGAAAACTTTCAAAAAGCTAATGAACAATTTCATTCATACAATGAAGAATTATTAATGATACTACTTCATTAGGTGAATGAATGTTTTTTCTCTAAGTGTATATACGGTTTTTTATTGAATCAAAAAGTGACTTCAAAATATCTATACATATTTATATTGAAAGAGTAACGTAAAAACCACACCAGAATAACACAATTACATATGTATCAATGTTTATCATTTAAAAGACTTCAAAGTCACAATCTTCTGATTTATCAGTTAATATTATATATATATAATATATATATAATATATATGTATATATGTATATATATAATATATACGAACGAACTGACACCACACACAGTGGACCAAAACACAGAAGAACGCTGATGAGGAAGGTTTAGTGGCCTTCCAAAACGGCTGGCTGTTCCGTTCAACTATGTGTTGTTGTCAGAATATTTACTACTAACTTTGATGTTATTTGTTCATTAATAATTATCACATGTAATTTGGCTTAAAAAGCGTTACGAACATTAGCCTGTTCAATTCATAAGAATATAGAAACAAATACAGTTCGAAAAATAATAATTAAATTAACTAAAAAAAACCTTTTATTATTATTTTAATTTTGTTTTCAGTTGTGCAGTTAATCAATACAAAACACTAGTTTATTTCAAATTAATTAATGCCAAACAAATTCCACATTTCGCGTATACATATTACATTTGCATAGTATGTTCTTTTGTACAATTGTAAAATATGTACATACGTACATGCAACAATTTAAGTCTTAATTAATGTTACAGAGATGTTTGTCGAATGTTTTTAAAACACAACCACCAATTAAATGTTTTTAGACGCCAGCAACGTAAAGAGAACAACGTAAATTAGCAAAATAGTTCCCATCAGAATTAATTGATTTCAAACGTACATACTCGTAGTACATACATACATTCATTGTCGTCTCTCTGTAATGACAATTTTAATGGATGTTACGGGAGACCCATCCAAAAAAGTCAATTGGGTTTTAATTATTCTATTTATTTTTTTCTTTCACTTAATTCTAAACGAAAGTACAAATAATAACAACAAATAAATGAAAACACGCTTTACGGCACGCGAACAGCATTTTATGGGCGCGTTGTGAGTTATTTCTCCTATTCCATTAAATAAATTTGTTAAGGCAAACGTAATGAAAAAAAATGCCACAAGAAAAATAAATTAACTTTGCTGTTAGTGGTTTTCCAGAAAATTCTGTAATGTTTTTATAATCTTTAACTGCAGGCGTAATTTTCATATGCATGGAAATTTTTTCCAAATCTTCTCAGAATTACAAATTTTAAAACGTAAATAATAAAATCCATATTGTTATCTATTGAAGATAATAAATAAACTAATAATTCGCTTACCGTAAACATAAATTGTTATCATACTGCTGCGTACTTTTATAAGTATGTGAGTATGTTTTTTATGTGATAAGAAACTGGTCCAAAATTACGCAAGTGAATCATACTGGAAATTTTTATATATTTCAAATGTGCGTTGAGCATATATCATGAATATTACCTCGGAATTAATTTCTCACGGAAAATAAACTTCTCGAGAAAAAATTCCACCAATCATAATTCCTTGGGAACAAAAAAGAGTACTACGTGGCATCACCGCAGTGCAAAGCTCGCTGTTTTGCTTGTTTGTGGACATTTTCTTTCTCACTTTTTCTTTGAGTGAGAGAGTAAACAAAATTATTAAAATTCACCAACTTTAAAAAATATCTAAAAAAAAGGTTTATAAATGATTTATTTGGGCATTATTTGCGTTTTTCCAAACACAAGAACTGTAAAAAACAACTTTATGTGCATAAACTTTATTTGAATGGAGTATTAAGGGCCACTAATTGACATCTCAATTATATGTCATTTATTTTTAAAATCCACTTAAGTACCGAATTCATTTTTTGAGTACAAAGTTGAGAGACATTTAAATGCCCACACTTGTGTACTTAAATCACACTTAAGTTTTACGACCATACCATATGTTTTTGTGCTTGTGTGTGTTTATTGAAAACATGTACATGAACATCATGTGGTCGTATCAAAAAGAATATATAACATATACAATATATACTTTCATATCATGAAATATGTAAATAGAAAAATGCATTCTGATGCTCCTTTTATTTCATAAAATGTGTTTTTATGCAATTTTAGTTTTCTTTATTTTGATAACCTAACTTTTTTATTTATAATAAACAGCTGTTGTTTAAAAAGCCTTCCATAATGCTGGGAAATTTCGTAGTGCTGCCGTACTTTCAACGTAATTTAATAAGAACTTCAATTAACCACTGAAAAAATGAAGCTACATTTAAGTGCCACTTAAATTTAAGTGGCAATTAGCTAAATGGCATATAATTGGGAAGTCAATTATTGGGCCTAAGTAAGTTTTTATGTAAACTGCCTTCTCTTCTGCAAGGGAAATATTTTTAGTGAAAAAAGCAACTTCAAAAGCGTTTATAATAAGTACTTTTTTCCCCGGGGAGTTTTTATTCCCTCATTTAATAAAATAAGGGGGAAAACAAATTCATAATCTGAGAAAAGGGAAAAGTGAAAAAACTTCCACCGAATTTGTTTTCATGATTGGGCTGATTATATATTAAAATTTCCCTGGGGAAAAAAACTCCACGGGAAGACGTATGTAGGTATTATAAATATGAGAGAGAGGGAGAATTTGTTGAGGGTTTTATGCCCAAACATTTTTAAGAGAACTAATGCAAAATTTTGAAAATCATAATATTATTAATAAATTTTGTTAAACAATCGTTGGTACAAGCATTTATTAAGAACAAAAGAACCGGAATGTTATATTTCCTCTTTTTAACCGACTTAAAAAAAGGAGGAGGTTATAAATTACTCTCAATTTTTTTTTTTGGCGGTGTTACTTCATAACGTGGTACATTTTTGACCGATTGTAAAAACTATTTTCTTGTCCCATTGTAAAAAAAAAGTAAGCAGGGACACGCCCAAAATTTTTTTTATTTGATTTTATGCTATTCTGCTTATTTGATTGCTACAAAACTCACCCAACACATTCGGGTCTCGTAACGATATAATCTTGAAGTTGCAAAAATGGGCGGAGCCACGCCCTATAAAACTTAATATAACATTTCACATGCTTCTATTTCACCGATTTTTGCGAAAACTGGCACACGTCCTAAGCTAAAAAAAGACACAATCTTGCATTCAAAAAAGTGGGCGGCGGCACGACTATTATATTTTAATATAATATTTCACGTGTTTGTACTTAACTAATCTTTACGAAACTTGGCACACACCTTGAAGTTTTAAGAACACAAGATCTTGTATTTCAAAAATGAGCGGAGGCACGCCCATTAAAATTTAATTTTATATACCATAAATTTTTTTCGAACATATTCCAATAGATCTTTGCATTGAAGGCGGTTTTTTTTGGCAGAATTATTCGAGACATTTTAATCCAAAAACTGCGCACATCAACTTTAAAAACATGGACTACTTCAGCCTTCAGAAAAAAAATACTAAAACACTAAATTTAGCACGCCTCGTTTAAGTTCACATAATAGGTAAATGGAAGAGTAGTTTCCCTCTAATACCAAGACCGATAAGAAAAACTTATGAAATTTACAATCTCCTTTGTACATATAATCATTGGGAATTTAATCCACTCGCATCTGCCCCTGGCCAGATTTAGCTTCACTTTCCCAGCATTCAAGTTACTCCGCATGCTTGTGAATGGTTACGCTGTTTATTTTGTTTTTTATTTAAGGATATTATCAACCATTCGAAAACATACAACTTTTATTTAATCTCTATTATTGAACTCTTGCGTTAGTGCAGAATAAAATATGTATAAACATTAAACAGCTGATCACGATTTTACTCCCTCCCGTATTTGCTTATTCCCCGGCTATTTAGAATAGGATGATTATTCCCCAGAAACAAATGAAAGGGAAGAGAAAAGTCTCCCTGGGAATATTCATAATTGGGCTGAATTACTCAGCAGCTCAACCAGGTAGCGCCCAGAGGCATACGCCGAGGAATTTTGCCGGCGGCGGCGGCTCACACAAAATCTTCGGTGGCTGTTTGAAATCGTCTTAGAGCATTCTTGCTACCAGAAATGGATTATTGAAATTATTAAAAATATATTATACAAACATTTAGGATTGTGCCCAAAAATTAAAAATTTTAAATTCTTTGTAGAATTCTGAAGTGAAAATTTATGAAATGCTTAAAACCAAAAGCATTCTCTTTTAAATCGAAATCTCTTGGTCTTAGGCAGTGTCTAAATTCAAAAAAAAAATATAAATTCATTCTCTAAAATATAAAAAAGTAGTTTTCCAGCCGAAAAAAAATTACTTTCAAGCTGTTTTCCAGATGACTAAACACTATTTCGGGGTGTGGCTTAGCCTCTTGGAGCCGCTCTGGTTAATGTTTACATAAAAGTAGTGCGATTCACTAACTTCTTTTTAACGATAATCGCATCGTTAAAATAATTATAACGAACATTTATCGAATTTGCTATTCAGTAAAATTTGTAACGATATTCGCTGTATGTTAATATCAGCTGTGTCGTTACTTAAGCGACAATAATTTATGTGCTGTTAACTTTATCGACAAAAGTCAACAGAAAATATTAGCTGCGCAGTGTCTTTAAAAAGAAGTTACAGAATCACACAATCTGTATTGCAATCGATAAAATGTGTAGACAAAAGTTACTGAATCGCACTACAGAGCCAGTTATTAAAAACAGTAACAGTGGAGTTTGTTATAACATGCCTGTATTATTACACATTATGGTTTGTGGCTCTGCTATTTGAATTGGGTGTATGTATTGATTATTCCCACATTACAAAATTTTCCTTTATTAAATGTTTCTTATATTTATGCTACAGATCAGTTATTTCATGGGAAAAATTACGGCATTCAAAATTTCAAAACAAACACAATAAAAATGCCTGCTCTCTTTTCTACATTTATGTATACAATGAATTGTAGTGTAAGATTGGTACGATGAGTGATCTCCACATATGTACATATATCACAGTGGAAAGTTTGGAAAATATTGAGGATATTTGAAGAATAGCATTCTTTATGCCTTTTAGCATAGTTATATGTACGTACGTATGTATAAAAATCGTTTGCTTTGCGTGAACACAAATAAATTAGTCAGCTTATTATAACTTTTAATTTTATAGACTTGGAGATTGTTATAATATTTTTTTTTACGATTCTTTATGACATTTTATCGTTTCAATTCAATTTGTACTACTTGAGAATATTTTTATATAGATCTTCATAAATGATTTTTTTTATTATTTGCATTATCGCCGTTAATTGTTAACAATCAGTAATTTAGCCATAATTAAATTCTATTATTAAATATTAACAGTGTTTTCATTTAATATTTAAACTGCACCCAACACAAACTGTTTGAAGATAATAAAATTATAAACGATATTTTTAAAGAACTTTCATAATCATTGTTTATTTTTATAGCAACCCAGCTAGCATTTGGCTGATGATTTTTTGCATAAATCTCTTTTTGATTCTCCTGAGATCACTTTTGATGATTAAAAACTGATTTATGATTGATTGAAAAAGGATTCACTTATGATTCATCTATATGATCAAACAATGATTTCTTGAAAATAGAGAAACAAAATGAAAAGAAACCGCAAAAAGGGCGATTTAATGATTTAATACTACCAAAAAATTTCTCAAAAATTAATCAGCAAATCGCATCATAAATGATTCTTTGGTATGATTCATCTGTAGGGTACCATTTTCTCACAACTGGAGTATCATTTATGATCGAAAAATGAGCTCATGTGCGGTTGTTTTTCCCGTAAAGCTGATTCGTAAAAGATTCGATTATGATACAAAATGCTAGCTGGGTATGTACACCCATTTGGGTGATCATTTTTGGCAGAAATATCTTATATGATTCTCTACAGATCGCTATTGATGATTAAAAAGTGATTTATCACTTGGGCGATTGAAAGAGGATTCACTTATGATTCATCTATATGATCAAATAATGATTTCTTGAAAATAGAGGAACATCATGCAAAACGCAAAAAGGTGATTTAAATGATTTAATATGAAAATTGCTCAAAAATAATCAGCAAATCGTATCATAACTGATTCTTTGGTATGATTCATCTGTAGGGTACCATTTTCTCACAACGGGAGTATCATTTATGATCGAAAAATGAGCTCATATACGGTTATTTTTCCCGTCAAGCTGATTCGGAAACGATTGGATTATGATACAAAATGCTACCTGGGATACATATGTACGTATATTGATTATACATATGTATATATGTATGTAGGTATCTACATTGTACAAATACATATAATTGATCAAGATTGATTACAAAGTGTAGAAAAATTTAAATATTTATTATATTTCGGTATTCCGTAGAGTAACTTTGTTAAAGTATATACATATGTACATAATCCTATTCCATTGTCACGAGTGAAATCTTTTAAAATTGTATCACTGTTTCACTACTCGTATTTCCTATAGGGTCATTCCTTGTAGGGTGGCTTTTTAATTCCAGTAAAAAAATGTTAATGAAATAATTTGTTGATTGAAAAAATTAGACTTTTTTTTCAAATAAATTATTAAAAATTTTTGCATTTGAATTTACACAATTTCTTAATACGACCTAAATTGAACAAATTAATATTTGATTCAGATAATCTGCCTTATCGGGGTTGTCGTATTTGAAATACGACTACGACTGTTTGGTAACAGATTAAAGAAAAACTGTTGAAGTCTTCTTTAATCTATTACAAACAGTCGTAGTCGTATTTGCAATACGCCAACCACGATAAGGCACAATATTGGGCCTTATCACGAGTGTCGTATCACGACTTTGACTACGACGATTTAGTATTAGACTAAGGAGCATTGCAAAATTTTTTTCTTTAATCTCTTACAAAATCGTCGTAGTCGTAGTCGAAATACGACACTCGTGATAAGGCACATTGTGTTTGAATTGGAGAATAAATTTTTTCTGTGTAGGGTAAAAGGCTGGTTTGCTTAGAGTAAATTATTTCTTTTAAAGGCTTAAAATTTTTTAAGTAGAATAGACTATTTATTTGTTGCACGACAGCATAACAGCTTCTCTATAGACTACCAATTATCTATTACCAATAGTTGAAGTTTTCATGAAAATTCAACTTCAATCCACTATAATGCGATAATTTTGTATCCGATCAAATCCAGTTAGCCTTTGTTTGGCGCACTATTAAAACACTATGTATATGAATTATTTTATTCGAAGCAGCCTTTACTTGGTGCTGCGATATGCTTAACATAGACACCAATGGATATCAGAAAAATCTCTGATAATTATATGAAACAACCGTCATATGCTTTATAATCGACGCACATTTGACAAACATTTTTATTTCATAAGTCCAATGAAACAATTTTATTAAAATTTTTTTCACAAATCTACTGATAATTTCACAAATCCAATGAAAATTTCATGAATATTGTGAAGGAATTTCATTGGAATTGCTTCGTTGGTATTCTGGTTTCGTAAGAATATTTTATTGGATTTATGACAACAATATTTTCTAATTATTAAGAAACCCCTTTATGTTTAAGTTATTTCATTCTTTTCATGAAATTATTTTATTGTTTCGATGAAGTTATAGCGCTGCATTAATTACACTGTTAAATAAATTTGATGAAGTTTTCAATAAAATTATTTTAACTAAACTGGTTTCATTAATCCAACGAAGCGTGACGTTGGTTGAATTTTAATGAATTTTTCATTAGATTAATGTCGAAATTCATAGAATTTATGCCGGAAATTCTTTCAGTGTTCATATGAATGTATGTACATATGTATGTATTTACCAAAAGTAAATTTCTTCGTCTAACGCAGCAAAAATAAAAATTAACTACTTATCTATGTATGTATGTATCTCAAGCCTGACGCAATAAGAACTTGTCATTAGACATTAATGTTGGAACAGAACACACTTTCAGCCTTATGCTAGAAACACAATTGGGACGAACGACGAATATTTCGGTGCGAACTTTCGTCATAAAAAATAAAACACATTTGCGCATATGAAAATGAAAACAACACCACCGTAGAGCGAAATTCGGCGTGTGTGACGAACTCTGAGATAGATTTATTTATATATTGTACGCCGACGAACGACGAAAAAACAATTTTCTCTCTCTCTCTCTTTGCATACACAATAACCAACTTTATGCTAGGAACACAATTAGGACGAACGAAGAATTTCGCCACGTCGACGAATTCGTCGTTGTTGTGCTTCACACGACGAATTTAAGTAGCTAACTCTTATCGACGAATTCGTCGACGTGGACGAAATTCGTCGTTCGTCCCAATTGTGTTCCTAGCATTAAGCAAACATTGTTCTCAGAGAAAGAAGCGAAGTCCATAATTAAATTGATTATGAATTTAACCACTCTAAATAGTTTAATTGTGTCCAATGAATTGAACTCTTGATTTTCTTTTACTACTATTTTTCGTGGCGCCAAAACAATATATACATACATATGTGAAACTTTTCGAAGAAATGGTACGAGTAACATTGTTGAGAGAACGAACGAATAGTAATTAATGATGTCAATATAAAATAGATTTTATCTTATGACCACTTCCAGTCAGAGATGGAAAAGTATCGATAGTGTCACTATCGAAAGTTTTCGGTAGTTTAAAAAATTTTATCAATATATCGATTGATAGTATCGAAGTTTTATGGTTCTCGTATAATGACATATTTATTTACAGTAAAAATTCAAAACAAAATATTTTTAAACAAATTAAAACAAAATAAAATAGATTTTTATTTGTCAGTTCAATAAATAACAAATTAAAATAATTGCATGAAAAATAAGTGAGATCAGTGAAAGAAATGTTCCATCATTCACTTATTTTGGTTTATGAAGAGCAACATATTTACATTTGTTTGCCTTTAGTGGTGTATCATTTACCATCGATAGTGACTAAAAAATGTCGATTGTTTTCAAGATTTTAGAATTAAAACATGGATATTCGGGGAAAAAAATTAACTATCGATAGTTTTCCACCACTACTTTTCAGTGACGATTTTAAATGCCAAATTGTCAATCCTATAAAAGTGAAATATTTCGTCTGACTGATGAGATGGCTAGCCAACCGCGCAATTCTACTGTCTAACAAACATGCAAATATTATTTCACCATTTAGCCTACACGCGATTTTTGTCAGATCAAGCTCTGACAAAGAACCGTGGTCAACAATATCATTATATTTTTTAGTAAACATACAGTGAACGAAATGATCTCTTAATTAAATCTACTACAATTTAATATTTTTTTACAAAGTTATGTATGCTTATTTAAAATTTAAAAAAAATTTGTATAGGTATTTCTCTTATTATACGATGAATGATTAATTCTGTTCATAAGCACAATTTAAATATAATAATGTATGTAACGCAGATAATAATAATAAAAACACATTAAAAAAATATTTTTAAAAAACATGTGTTGTTGCAAAATGAACGATAGATAATGAATTTTATTTACTTTTTTCATATCAAATGCAAATTAGTTTGCATTAAAAAAGTTAGCGAGGAATCACAAAACAAATGGAAGGCCGAATAGGCAGACATAAATAATAGCGAATGAGAAATAGTTGACAGCCGGCTCGTGACACTAGTTAAAATATGCATCATCTTTTTTTTTTTTTTAATTACTAAAACAACAACAACTTCATATCGTCACCTTAAATGCAAACGGACGTAAGTACACTTTTATATTTTTTTACAGGAGAAACAAAAAACGTTACAAAATCAATCATTATAAAGTATTCTTGAAAATTTTCTTTGAAATTTACTTATATATTTTTAACTATAGATTTCTTTTTTATATACATATATTCATGACACAATTATACTAGGTACATGCACGACTACAACAAAATTCCAACACCAAAAAACACATGTATTTTGTTGGTGTAAACCAACGGTTCTCAAATGGGGGTCCGTATGAAAATTCCAAGGGGTCCGCGAAGAGCTAAACAAATATTGCTATGATTCCTCAAAAGTTAATATTAATAAGATTTAGTAATATGGCTTTTGTATAATAAATGTAAAACGTATATTTCGCATTGCGGTAGGCCGTGCTATTATTAAAATTTCTGAAGGGGTCTTCGAAGAAAGAGCTTGTGAGAGAGAACCTCTGGTGTAAACAAACGAAAAATTGTCAGAAACAAATGTCTTTTGTTTATAAAAATAACAATTACAGAGTAACTAAAGTACAATTACAGACGCGGCATTCCTGCATGATTATAGTTATTCAGTGTTGCCAATTTGTGTGTAGTTAAATAGTGTGTAATTTCTACTTCTATGTATTTCTACCTTTAGTAGAAATACAGCCGCCTCCGCCGACAATTTTGTGACGAATTGGACCTCTGGGTATAAGCCTAAAAACATGGTTTTATTAGGGTCATCCTCAAACACCTAACGAATATTCATTTTTGTATGGTGTTTGACATTTCTTATAATAAACATACAATCTAACGATGCTACCCTGTTTTGAAAAGTAAGATGGTAATTTATACCAACAAAGTACATGTGGTTATTGCTGCTGTAATATTTGTTGTAGAAATGCGGGTACCTGATTGATGTGCCTTGGTATAAAAGAAGTGCAACATGTGCATTCACTTTAATATGATAGCAAACAAGTAAGAGTGCTGTGCCGAATCTTATATACCCTTTACCAACGTACGTACATATATATAGTATACAGACACATACATACATATTTGTTTTGTGAAAAAATTTATCATTTTTTTAAAGTTTCCATCTTTGGAGCTGTAATTTTCTTTCAGAAGCATAAAATATATTCAATTTATAAAGAAAAAGAAAAAAATTGTTAGACCTATTTAATTTTACATAACACAAAAAGTGTGAGTTTTCCAACCCTGGACTCATAATTTTGGATTTTTTTGATTATTGAAACGAAAATAAGGAAAAACTTAAGGTCAGATTTTGTAAATTCAAACGATTTTTTCATTTTGAAATTTGTATTGAAAAAATATTTTTTTTTTGAAAAGAATTTTCGTTATTTTTCATAAAAATTTGAAACGTTTAGAAACAAAATTTTTTACAAAATCTGCTTATTAGTTTCATTTAATTCCTTTAATATTAAAAACTTCAGTAAAGTGCGACTTTGAATCGCGCACGGCTTTTTTGAAGTTTTTTCTTCAGTTTAAACGATTTTTTCAGTTTTGTCGCTTTTTTCTCATTTTGGCGATTTTTTTCTGTTTTTGGAGGTTTTTTTTATTATGGTGATTTTTTTCTATTATTGGGATTTTCTTCATTTTGTAGATTTTTCTCATTTTGACGATTTTTTTTTAATTTTTGCGATTTTTTTCTGTTTTTGGGTTTTTTCTATTTAGGAGTTTTTTTTCATTTTGGCGACTTTTTTCTGTTTTTTGGGTTTTTTTTTCGTTTTGGCGATTTTTTTCATTTTGGCGATTTTTTTTTTCATTTTGGCGATTTTCTTTCATTTTGGCGATTTTTTTTTTATTTAAGCAATTTTTCCGGTTTTTCGCGATTTATTTTAGTCCTAGAAATTTTTTTTAATATGGCGATTTTTTTCTGTTTTTGGGTTTTTTTTCTTTATGGCGTTTTTTCCTGCTTTGGGGTTTTTTTTATTTAGGCGATTTTTTTCTCTTTTTTGGGGTTTTTTCATCTTGGCGATTTTTTTTTTCATTTTGTCGTTTTTTCCTGTTTTGGTTTTTTTTTCATTTTAGCGATTTTTTCATGTTTTTTTGGGGTATTTTTCGTTTTGGCGATTTTTTTTGTTTTTCGCGATTTTTTTCCGTTTGGCGATTTTATAATTCCTTGATTTTTTAGTTTTACCGTTTTTGAAAATTTCAAGAGTTTTGCTTTTACGGTTTCCAAGATACAGCAAGTTGTCAAAATTGCATAGTCAAAATTGCATTAACTGATGGAACACCCTCTAATTTAAATTTTTTGAAATTTTAGTGTTAATTTTTGTAGTCTGTATAAAAATACACTAACCTTACAAATTTCAAGTGTATATACATATAATTATATGAATATTACATGGGATTTTAGAATTTTTCGTTGCTCGTTTTGGAACACCCTTTAATTTCCAATTCTCATGTATTTGTTGTTGTAGCGGCCAAAGGTCTACACACTGTGTCCAAATTTCAGGTCTGTAGCTCTTACGGTTCTCGAGAAAATACTAATATAGTTTTAGACATAGTTAATTTTACATAACACAAAAAGTTAAAGTTTTCCAACCCTGGAAACGTCTTTTTAATTTTTTTATATTTTTTTTTTATTTAAAATACCAATTTTAGTCGTACTGAAGTGTAAAATAAATTTATTTATTAAAAAAAATAAAAATTTGTTTTCGGTAGTTACTTTTATATGGCAAAATATAGTTTACGTTTTCCAGCTCTGCAATCGTCTGCCCGATTGTGCTGAATTTCAATACCAATCTAAGTTGGACCATTTCTGATACATCAGTCCAAAAACGAAGTCTCTAGCTTTTCTGGGAGCTTCGGAAAACCGATTTCACGTACACCGGACGGACGGACGGACAGACGGACATCGCTTATTCGTCATCGCTATTCATAAGGACCCAGAATATATATATTTTTTTGGTCGCAAATTAAAATTATGGAAATTACACACGGAATGACAAACCTATATATACCCTTTTCCATTTTTGGTAAAGGGTATAAAAAAAGGCTGCCAGATTACAATATTTATATAAGAGAAGACGCGAATTAAAATGTTCTTAGCAAACCATCTACACGAGACAAATACCATAATAAAAGTAATATTTAACGATTTTCAAGCCAATTCCTGGCTCATTAAAAATAGCCAACAAAACCGCCGACTTTGTTATAAAAGGCCAAAATGTCGCCAAATCGAAAATTAGGACGCCAAACTAATGCTATGTTTAGACGACAAGTTGAATCACCTGCTTCGCTCTCTGAATCATGTTTATGAATCTTGCTGTTTAGACTACGCTTTCGTGCTTCGTGTGCAGCGTGCCAATTTAGTGATTTTCGTACGAGATTAAGTGTTTTTTAATTTATAACAGTGCGGAATTTTACAACTTGTTGCTTTTTAAAAAAAGACGCTAAATTGGTGGTTTTCACCTTTGATTTTAGTCCATTTAGTGCGTTTTACAAATCTACTAAATATTAATTTATGAAAGTGTGGTGGTTATAAATAAACACCAAATAAGAAGTTTTCACCCCTTTTAGACACGCAAAGTTTTCTTTGCAGAATGTTAATTCTGAAATACAAAGGAAGAAAAACTTATTTTTCACAGAGAGAAAATGAACATATTTCTAGAAATTACAGAGGATACCCTACACGTTATAAAATAACTTAATTACAATAATTTAATCTAATAACCACTGAGGGAAGCAATATAGTGCTTTCTTGATAACGAAAGCTTTTAAAAACGCTTCCGAAAGGTACTAACCTAAGTGGACAAAAGTAAAAAAAATTTAAACCAATAAAGTTACATCTGAGTACACAAAAACTATACATTGTTACTTCTGTGAAACGAATTAGTAAGGCAAAAAAATTAATGGCTGTCTGGAAACTGAATGCATTGCTGAAAAAATTTGCTCAAAACTGATCAATTTTGGGTTGAAGTTTATAATTATAGAAATTCAACTAATGATAATCCGTTTCTAATACTGTCAATATTTCCTATAGGACTATTAACATTACCATGGTCCAATGTTAAAGTAGAAAAAACTTTTAGAGCTAATAACTATTTTAAAAGTAAGTTAGAAATACAATAATGATTTTTATACATCAAACTGTTTCATTCATATAAAATAAGGTCTAGAAAGAAAATACTTATGTTGTTCAGAATGTAACATACTGAACCATGTTCATGTAAAAATTAATTCAGATGAAACGCCTAAGAATCTAATTGTTTTATTAAAACATTTTTATGGCCAGAGGAAAAAGAAACGAAACGAGGATTATAATTCTCGTTGATCACTCTTTTGTTAAAATAATATACCATAATTGGAGTGTCTTGCCAAATGAACTTCAATTATTTTCCTACTCATATTATACTTATAAGCAAAATAGAAATATGGCTCGATATAATTGAAATTATTACAAAAACCTGTGAAATGTAGTAAATTTAAAATTTTAGTTAACTTAAATTTTTAAATTATACTCATTCAATACATATATAATTAGCCATGTGGGCTTTCTCTGTATTGAAAATAAATAAATAAATATAAAAAAATATATACATATTTATGTACATACAAGTATAATTACTGCATTTAATGCTTTTTTATGAACGCACAGTGCTTTTTGCTCTGAAAAAGTTGGCATCACTGTTCGTGTGGCATCTTTTTATGTACATATATTGACACATACACATAAGCATACATACTTACATATATTCGACTCATTCAAAATCTTGTTTTTGAAGGCATCCCCATATTTTATTTTTATTTTTATACCCTTTACCAACAAAAATGGTAAAAGGGTATATATAGGTTTGTCATTCCGTTTGTAATTTCTATAATATCAATAAGCGATCCATAAAATATATATATTCTGGATCCTTATGCATAGGGAAGACGAATAAGCGATGTCCGTCTGTCCGTCTGTCCGTCTGTCCGTCTGTCCGTCTGTCCGTCTGTCCGTCTGTCTGTACGTGAAATCGGTTTTCCGAAGCTCCCAGAAGAGCTAGAGACTTCGTTCTTGGACTGGTGTGTCAGAAATTTTCCAAAATAGATTGGTATTGAAATTCAGCAAAATCGGGCAGACGATTGCAGAGCTGGAAAACTTAAACTTCATTTTGCCATATAAAAGTAACTCCCGAAAACAAATTTTTATTTTTTTTAATAAATGTACATATTTTACACTTCAGTACGACTAAAATTGGAATTTTAAATAAAAAAAAATACAAAAAAATTAAAAAGACGTTTCCAGGGTTGGAAAACTTTAACTTTTTTATTATGTAAAATTAACTATGTCTAAAACTATATTAGTATTTTCTCGAGAACCGTAAGAGCTAGAGACCTGAAATTTGGACACAGTATGTAGACCTTTGGCCGCTACAACAACAAATACATGATAATTGGAAATTAAAGGGTGTTCCAAAACGAGCAACGAAAAATTTTAAAATCCCATGTAGTATATATACAATTGTACACTTGAAATTTGTAAGGTTAGTGTATTTTTATACAGACTACAAAATTTAAAAAAATTTAAATTAAAGGGTGTTCCATCAGTTAATGCAATTTTGACTATGTAATTTTGACAATTTGCTGTGTCTTGGAAACCGTAACAGCAAAACTCTTGAAATTTTCAAAAACGGTAAAACTGAAAAAATAAAAAATTATAAAATCGCCAAACCGAAAAAAATCGCCAAAAACAAGAAAAAATCGCCAAAACGAAAAAAAGCACCAAATTAAAAAAAATTCTAAGACTAAAATAAATCGCAAAAAATAACGGAAAAATTGCTAAAATGAAAACAAAAATCGCCAAAATGAAAGAAAATCGCCAAAATGAAAATCGCCATAATGAAAAAAATCACCAAAACGAAAAAAAACCCTAAAAAGCAGAAAAAAATCGCCAAAATGAAAAAAACCCCAAAAACAGAAAAAAATCGCCAAAATGAAAAAAAACCAGAAAAAAAAAGTCGCCAAAACGAAAAAAAGCACCAAATTAAAAAAAAATTCTAAAACTAAAATAAATCGCAAAAAAACGGAAAAATTGCTTAAATGAAAAAAAATCGCCAAAACGAAAAAAAACCTAAAAAACAGAAAAAAATCGCCAAAATGAAAAAAAAATCGCCAAAAAAAGTAAAAACCTAAAAAACAGAAAAATATCGCCAAAATGAAAAAAAATCGCCAAAATGAAAAAAATCACCAAAACGAAAAAAACCCTAAAAAACAGAAAAAAATCGCCAAAATGAAAAAAATCGCCAAAAAAAAAGAAAAAACCTAAATAACAGAAAAAAAAATCGCCAAAACGAAAAAAAGCACCAAATTAAAAAAAATTTCTAAGACTAAAATAAATCGCAAAAAACGGAAAAATTGCTAAAATGAAAACAGAAATCGCCAAAATGAAAGAAAATCGCCAAAATGAAAATAAAAATCGCCAAAATGAAAAAAATCACCAAAACGAAAAAAAACCTAAAAACAGAAAAAAATCGCCAAAATGATAAAAAAAATCGCCAAAATGAAAAAAAAAATCAACAAAACGAAAGAAACCCCAAAAAAACAGAAAAAAATTGCCAAAATGAAAAAAAGCACTAATTTAAAAGAAAATTTCTAAGACTAAAATAAATCGCAAAAAAACAAAAAATTGCTAAAATGAAAAAAACATCGCCAAAATGAAAAATATCGCCAAAACGAAAAAAAACCTAAAAAACAGAAAAAAATCGCCAAAAAAAGAAAAAAAATCGCCAAAACGAAAAAAAAACTAAAAAACAGAAAAAAATCGCCAAAATAAAAAAAAATCGCCAAAATGAAAAAAAATCGCCAAAATGAAAAAAATCACCAAAACGAAAAAAACATAAAAAAAAGAAAAAAATTGCCAAAATGAAAAAAAATCGCCAAAATGAAAAAAATCACCAAAACGAAAAAAAAACAAAAAAATCGCGAAAAAAAAACCCAAAAAACAGAAAAAATCGTCAAAATGAGAAAAATCTCCAAAATGAAGAAAAGCCCAACAACAGAAAAAAATCGCCAAAATGAAAAAAACCTCCAAAAACAGACAAAATCGCCAAAACGAGAAAAAAGCGAAAAAACTGAAAAAATCGTTTTAACTGAAAAAAACTTCAAAAAAGCAAAAAACCTTCCTTTCGTGCGCGATTCAAAGTCGCACTTAACTGATTTTTTTAATATTAAAGGAATTAAATGAAACTAAGGTTTTGCTTATTTCGTTCTTGCTTTTTTCACTTAACATATTTTATGTATTTTTTAAAGAACTAGATTGGTATCAATAATCAGAAAAATCCAAAATTATGACTCCAGGGTTGGAAAACTTACACTTTTTGTGTTATGTAAAATTAAATAGGTCTAAAAATTTTTTTCTTTTTCTTTATAAATTGAATATATTTTATGCTTCTGAAAGAAAAGTTTGATGTATGAAATTTGAAATTATAGCTCCAAAGATGGAAACTTTAAAAAAATTATAAATTTTTTCACAAAACAAATATGTATGTACGTGTCTGTATACTATATATATGTACGTACGTTGGTAAAGGGTATATAAGATTCGGCATAGCCGAATATAGCACTCTTACTTGTTCCTTCTTATATTATCCATAACTTAATTAAAGTTATTTATATTAAACTCACATCTATGTATGTTTTTTTTTTGGTTTGTTTTGATTTGTTTACAAACACACACATACGCATATACTTATTTTGTTTTGATAGCTAGTTCAGATAAAGTGGCGATTACTGCGATAAAAGTTAGAGAAGATACCAATTTTACGTGCTTCGCAGGTAGATTCATATTGAATCTACTCAATTCGCTCTCATAATTTTGTATGGCGAAAGAGTATCGTCTCAACATACTATAACTTTAAAGTCGCCACGTTTGGTGAGAAATCGCCATATCTGACAGCCCTGTTAGTAGTTAGTGGTTACGCTTCTTTGGGCACATCACCTTAGTTACCTTGTTTCCAATAAAAATAAAACGATATGTAGGTACTTTTGGGTTTTATTTTTTAACTAAACAAAAGGGAATTGTAGTACATACTTATGTATGTATGTATGTCCAATTTTTTCTTATTTACTCCCAAATATATGTACATATTTATTTGAGGGCTTCTTGTAAGTAATATTTGGTATATTGATTTATTGTGTTTTTTTTTTACAAAACTTATTCATTCGTACTTTTTGCAGTATAATACAATGCAACCTTCATAAACTTAATGTTTATTTCACTTTGCACAGCTGGAAGTCAAATGCATGTCATACATCATATCTTCAGCTATTTTAAGGTATTAGTTAATTAAAATAATATTTATAATTGTTATTTCTTAGTACATACATATGTATATATGTATAAATAATAATTATTCAGTAGTTATTAAAATAACATGCAATTGCGTTTGTAAATGAAATAAATGATTTAATCGGTTAGTGCCATAAAATATCGTGAACTTTCAAAAAAAGCGTATATTACTGTGCTGACTGACTTAATGGCTTCGTTAGTCAAATCGTATCGC
The DNA here is from genome assembly GCA_944452675.1 of Tachina lurida. Taxonomy (NCBI): domain Eukaryota; kingdom Metazoa; phylum Arthropoda; class Insecta; order Diptera; family Tachinidae; genus Tachina; species Tachina lurida. The sequence continues at coordinate 57,376,687 of OX101752.1, forward strand.
GCTGTTGCGTATCAGCTTATTGAAAATGCATTGGCAACGTTTGCTACATAAACATCTACAGAAAATGGATGTTTACATAGCAAACGTCAATTTCTGACTGACATAAATACGCATACGCGTATAAAGCAAAGATACTCGTAAATACAATAAGAGCTGATGCATTCGCTGGCTGTCTCACGTTTAAACTAACTAACATCCAAACTTAAGCTTAAATTAGACGTGACATAACCATATAACCAAATTTATGGCCAACACTGTATTAATTATAGGTGACTCGCCGTAATGCCATAGCCCTTACCATTGAAACCAATTGATTTTTGGTTTAGTTTGGTTATGGTTTTGGTATGGTTATGTATGTGTGTGTTTCCACGAGCAAGGATTGTGTAGAACGAGTTTTTCAGCAATGAACTTCATAAAAATTAATAATATCTTGTTCCTTAATAAAAGCTCAGTTAACCGACTGTAATGGAATGTAACTGCAACGTAGGAAACAGCTGATCGATATTTTTATATGAAAAGTAGTTTACGTTGCATTACATCTCTATAACCATTTTCATTACTTTTCACATAACAATATCGATCAGCTGTTACCTACTGTTGCAGTTACATTACATTACAGTCGGCTAACTAAGCCGTGCTTGCGCAACACGTTCTCATTCATGTTGGATATTAAGATACACACACTGCAACCTACAATCAAAACATAAAAGCAACATGGGTTATACACTTAGTAAACGCGTTCAACTTCGCGGAAAAAATATAGTTTAAAAAAATTAGCGATAAGCTAAGTGAAAAGCAGCAAATTTTTTTTTAATATACTAATTAAATTTTGCCAACAAAAATTTTTTCAATCGTACATACTCACTGCTCGATTGTTTTCAACATTCTAAAGCTGTAAAAATAATGAACAACAAACAGAATAATTTAAAGTTAAAATTAACGTTAACAAGGATAATTTAAATTTAACCCTTTTCGGCAATGATTTTGCTTCATGAGGAATCATTTTTATTCGAAGTTATTTCAAGTTGGAACAACGTTATATCTTTACTGAAATAACACGAAGAACAATATTGAATCAAAGTTATTTCAATTTGAAACAACATGAATTTAATTTAATGTAGTAATTGTATTTTTATTAGTTATTGAATTTACGTGCGTTTAGCACAGGCATCAGAAAAATACATATTTAACAACTGGCTTCACCAGCCAAGATTTAAACTCGGAACCCATCGCGTGCCATAATTTCTTAATATTTTTAGATACACACTATATATGCATATACCATCATGAATAAAATTTAAGTTCAACATAATTTAATTGATCATTAAACATGAAATTTATTTGAAATACTTTAGCTAAAAAAAAAGATACTTTGACTTGCCTCCAGGATTCGAACCTACAATCCTCCGACTACAAGACTAGTACACTGCCTAACAGTCAGCAGGAGTTTGTCGGCTATTTACAAACATTAAAATAACCAACAACAATACAAAAACAAGTCACACAACTAAGCAGAACAGTGTATTGCAGCTATGACCAAAGCAAATATACACCAACATACTTAAACAACATATCGTCGGTTGATAATTTAAATGTCGCATGTTTTCAGTTCAGATCGATTCCTTAGGGTTTCCGACCTGATCTTTCATATGGCGCAATCAGTTTTTCGATACCTCATACGGTTTTCGAGATATGGAGTGTTGAGTTTGACGTATGTGGCACTTGCTGATACAATTTTCAAACTTACAACTCAATTTACTCGAAACTATCAAAATCCTCATATATCTTATTAAATTATCAATCGACGATATTATTTGTTGTAAATTTAACATAATTTGAAATCAAAATTTTTGCATGTTGATTTTACATTGGTATTCTTTTCTGTGTGAACGATTCACACAATGCACTATAGGTCAAATCGCCACTTTTTCTGTGCAAAATTAGAACCGCCTACCAAATAATGGTATTCAAACCAAATTCTGAAAAAAAAAATCTTCAAAATTTAATTTAACCCATTATCGACCAAAAATTAACCCTTTAATAACAACACTACATATGTATATATGTGTATGCCTTAATAAATTTTAATTTTAACAAAATATTGGCTAATTTCTCAAATTTAGTACATATGGTAAATTTAATTGATTGATTTGTTATTACTTAATCTATACTTTAAATTTTGAAAGGAGTAAAATGGGGTCAAAATTTTTGAGGGCCTATATAAAGTCAGTACTTGTGATAAATTATACCGTTTAAGTTTAATGTGCAATGCAACCAGAAAGTATCAAAATATTTTGATACTTTTGAAATCTTAAATTCAACACGAAATCTTAAATACACACTATGAAATCTGATCGGAACATATGTAACGTATACATTTACGCAGGTGCGTTTCTGCCTTTACGGTTAAGTTGGCGTTTAATTATAAAATACGTAATACGTTTTATATATGTACATATAAACGAAAAGGGCATGCATATGTTATAAATTAAATTGCTTTTCGATTCTTTGGCCTCCTTGCTGAATGATTTTAGAATTATTAGACAACCAAACGTAATTCTGAAATATAGGAAAAGAAAAAAGTATTTGGAAGTTGCAGCTTATGAAAGCACTACGACATGATTTGCTGAAAAGAAATTTATTTCATATGATGAAAGTAATTTGTAGATATTTCCATAAAAACTCTATTGAAATATTTCGTAATTTCGTTCGATAACGAGGATAACGAGTGCCGTAATTTGCCCCCTGTTTAATTTATAAACGAACATTGTAAAAAGTCGTTAGAGCTGTGAGAGATTTTAAAATAGTCCATGTAAGTCATAATTTCAGTTATTACTCGTACATTACAACTTTTGTTTGTCGTCTTTATTTTCTGTTTTTTTTTTTTTTTTGTCATTTTCTTACAAAACCACTCACAAAAAAAATCAATTGTGATTCACAAAAATTTTCAAATTTAGGGCACTGGTTGAGAAAAAGGGAAATAGAGGGAGAGAAAAGGAGTGGGAAAATTAGTTTAATGAAAATATGTAAGTAGGTTATATTGTAATTATTTCTGCATACGGTGGGGCAAACTTGATTTCATTCAACTCTTGCTTTCAATGCAATGCATGCAGCACGATCGCAACATATGACAAGAGTCCAAGGCGATAAAGAAGCTAATGAACTCATACATTTTCATACTTTGTTTGTTGTGTGAGCAGGGGCAATTTAATATCAGTAAAAGTAAAAAAAAAACTGGAGGCAGCTTGAACAGAAAACAAAATATTTGTATGTACAAACATTCATACGTATCTAAATATGTAGTATGTTTCAACACAGTTATGGAATTCACAGTCAGTAATGTACGATATTCTATACCACGTGTTAAAACTGTCTCTTCGTTTAATTACTTGTGAATACCCAGTATGTGACTGATCACGAATTATCATAACTTCAATATGCCAATGCCCAAAATTATAGGTGCTTGCGTTGTTTGCAATTCAAGGCCAAATCACATAGAATACATCTTACGTTAAACGTCGCTTTTTCAGCTGATATTAACGCAACGACGAAGGAATTTGACACAATGAATACTTTGTTGACTTAAACATCTTCACAGCTTTTTTTGTTCTCCATTAACTTAATGCCCTAATTCCGTAAGAAGATTTAGGACGTTTTTGTTTGAAAATAATTTTGAGTTTTTGTTTTTGAATTCTCTAAATTATTTTCTTCAAAAATAGTTGTTGTCTTTGATAATGAAAAATAAAAATGTTATTAGCATGTTTTTAAAGCATAAAAATTAAATTAAAGTATTATACAATATTTTGAAAAATGTAAAGCACATATACGAACCTTCTAGCATAGACAATAAATAATAATTGTTTACATAGATAAGACGATACAATCGTCGAACATAACTACGCTATTTTAGTTTTCACGATTTTTTTTAGTTTCTTGGCAATTGTTTTACATTCTAACGATTTATTTTACTCGTATTTTTGGTGATACTTTTCATCTAAAGCGCCTTTTCCCTTTTTGGCGATCTTTCGTTTCGGCATTTTTTTAGTTCTCTCTCTCTCTCTCTCGCTCTTACGGTTTCCAAATTACACTTAACTTAATGGTCAGTTGAAAAAGACGGCGGCCTTTAGAAATATGTGTATCCAAAGAAAACTGCAATAAGTTTCCAAAAAAGAAATATCGTTAAATTTATTACTTTGTTGTTGTGACCTTGAAATTTTTTTAAATAATTTTTCTTTACAATTACCTGAGCGTGTAACGTCCATCTTTATAAAGGCTTTTGTTACATAATCGTACATATTTTTACGAAAGCGATTCACTAACTCTTTTTAACGATAATCGCATTGTTAAAATAATTATAAAGAAAATTTATCGAATTTGCTATTCACTAACATTTGTAACGATATTCGCTGTAGTTTAATGTCAGCTGTGTCGTTATTTAAGCGACAATAATTTATGCGCTGTTAATTTTACCGACAAAAATCAAAGAAAAATACCAGCTGCTTAATATCGTTAAAAAGAAGTTACAGAACCACACAATCGTTATTGCAAGCGACAAAATGTATAGACAAAAATTACGATTGTCAGATTGTTAAAAATTACTGATCTAATTAGTTTATGAACATTTCCAAAAAAAAAGAACAGTAAAAACTCATCATATCAGGGTTGAATTTGCTCTAAAACTCCTAGGAGTGATGCAGGTTATAGACCTACAAGTATAAAGAAGAACGAAATTTAATAACTTCTATACACAACTGGGACGAACGACGAATTTTTCGGTGCGAACTTTCGTCATAAAAAATAAAACACATGTGTGCATATGAAAATGAACACAACACCACCGTACAACGAAATTCGTCGTGCGTGACGAATTCAGAGATAGGTTTATTTCTAATTTGTACGCCGACGAACGACGAAAAAACAATTTTCTCTCTCTCACTCTCTGTCTTTGTACACACAACAACCAACTTTATCAAATATGAGAGGGGAATTCGCTGCGTAAATTCGTCGTTGTTGTGCTTCACACGACGAATTTACGCAGCGAACTCATATCGACGAATTCGTCGTTCGTCCCAATTGTGTTCCTAGCATAAGCTTGTGCCAACAAGTACGCCAACAGGAGTATGAAGTCCTTTTTCATAAAATTTTTTTAATATTTCATATTGCAGGCGTAAATAGAATCCCAATTTAATGTCTATATACGAGGGCGGTTCGGAAACTTCTTAGCCTATCAATGAAAGAGAATAGTTAGTTTTTCAAAAATATTTTTATTTTTCAATATAATCTCCTGAAACTTCAATACACTTAGTCCAACGCTTTTCTAGCAATTCTATCCCTTGATTAAAATAGTTTTCCTCAAGGTCTTCAAAATAGTGGTTTACAACTGTAATTGCATCTTCATTTGAGGTAAAACGCTTGCCAGCAAGGAATTTTTTTAGATTTGGGAACAGGTAAAAGTCACTGGGAGCCAAATCAGGAGAATAAGGTGGGTGGTCAAGCAACTCGTACTTTAATTCGCTGTTTGTAGCCTTTGTTAAAACACTCTTGTGCGCTGGTGCGTTGTCTTGATGAAAAATTATTTTTTTGTGTTGTAAGCCAGGACGTTTTTCTCGAATTTGTACATTTAATTGATCCAAAAGGTTGCAATAGTACTCTGAATTTATTGTTTTATACTTTTGCAGATAGTCAATCAATAAAATACCTTTGAAGTCCCAAAAAACCGTTGCCATAACCTTACCAGCCGATTGAATTGTTTTTGCCTTCTTTGGTGCACTTCCTCCAGCTTCAGTCCATTGTGTGATTTGTTCTTTTGTCTCTAGAGTATAGTGGTGGATCCATGTTTCATCAACAGTTATGAAACGACGCTTAAAATCCATTTTATTTCGCTTAAAACGATCCAAACAAGCTTTAGAAACGTTCATTCTTATGCGTTTTTGGTCGACTGTTAACAAATGCGGCACCCATCTTGCAGAAAGCTTTTTCATTTGTAGTTCTTCATGCAAAATTAAATGGACTCGATCATTTGAGATGCCCATGATATTAGCTATTTCACGCACTTTTATTCATCGATCATTTAATACCATATCATGCACTTTGGCTACAATTTCTGTTGTTGTTGCTGTTTTTGGACGTCCACTACGTGGTTCATCTTCAATGCTTGTACGACCACGTTTAAATTCAGCAACCCAATTTTTTACTGTTGCATATGAAGGAGCACTTTCACCTAACACATTCACCATATCATTATGAATTTCTTGTCCCGATAAACCTTTTTTATGTAAATATTTAATGACACCACGCATTTCTAATTTTCCCATTGTTAAAAAATCGCGGATGCGTCTTTTGTGAACACCTGTTTCTATATGAAGGAGTTGCCAGATCGAAACAAAATTTAACATGTGTTCATAGCAGAGATGGAAGTTTCCAAAACACTTAACTTTTTTCTGTTTATACCGCGCTTTTTGTGCTAAGCTAAGAAGTTTCCGAACCGCCCTCGTATTTCACATACAATATTAGTATTCGCGAATATCGTTTCAAATATTCGTATTCGCGAATATCAAAAATTGACATTCGTTACATCGCTAAAACACATACATATATACCGTTACCTTAATATAGAAAGGCCTTTTCTCATTATTTTTTTTTAATCGAGTTTTTTTTTGTGTATTTCGACAGAGGAACATCTAATGTATGGAAATTCAAAAATCTCGGTTTAGTTAGGGCCTTCCTCTATTAAGGTAACGATATATATAAGCAGTTGTAATGTTAATTTTATTCACATGTAGTTGACATTTAAAATTGACAGCGCTTTATATATCATCAATGTGCTAACTTCATGCGAAATATTCGTTATGCATAAGGCTGTTAGAAATCAATAAAGATGTCATTCTATAAAAGCTACTTGCAACTTTTTTCTCGAACTATACTCACACTCGGCAATTTCAGTTGCGCAAAATTTTTAGCTCATTGGCGAGAAAGGAAAATATGATGGTTTCTCTCTTTGTTACCTTTTCCGCTCGGCATTCGATGTCAAAAAATGTTCACACAATTTTCATTGTGTTTGTATGAAGACTTCGATCGGTATCGAATGCCATAATTTGCCTCCAGGTCTCGATATATTTTTGTTTTTTGAAAATAATACAGTATAGATACGATTAATACAACAATACGAAGGGGCTGTGAGTTGAATATATGGAAATTTTAAAAAGAAAGAAAAGGAATGGAGACAGATAAAAACCAAAAATTAAGAGAATACGCATAAAACACAACTAAATGGTGTGTATGGCAAATGAATACCAATAAAACCGAAACGATTGTAAAAAAATAACAAACAAAAAAATAACCGCCACACTGGCAATATGGAAAAAATAAAACACTATAACAGAGTAGAGAGACAACAGTTTTATAATTCAAATTTATTAAATTAGTTTAACGCGAACGGGTCGTCTATAGAGACATATTTGCAAAAAAAAAAAAAAAAAAAATACAAAGAAAACAATTTAATATTATTTACAAAAAAATACATACATACATACATACCAATGTACCATATCGCTTATTATATTAAACAAATAATTAAAAAAACATGAATAACTAACTACATACTTAGTACATACATACACAAAAATGTGTACAAACCGCTTTAATAATTTAAATTAATACATATTGCAAAATATGTAAAGTGTTATTTATTACTAGTGAAAAAATTTATTGATATTTTTTGCGAAATAAGAAGCGCATAAAATAAATACGGTGAAAATTTAATATCAATAAAAAATATTATCAACTACATACATACATACATATATTTGTTTGAAATCAAAATATTAGAAACAATATTTATTTATCTTGACATTGTGAATCAAATTGTTTATTTGTAAACTTCGTCTTATCTTATATTTTTTATATGTACATACCTACACTATACATACATACATATATGTATATAAAAGTTAAAAAACAAAAGTAACATAAACATACATACATACTTACGTACATAGTGGAAGAAAACTGCAGCATTTGATAAGTTAACCTTGTAACAGGAGAACTATTTTTGATGCTACAGTCCAGCGTTACCATATACCATGTACATACATATATTTTTTAAAAAATTTCTTAAATCTGGAAAAAAAACTTTTTTTCCCAACACAAAAACTTTTTTTCTACAAAAGTACCAAAATTTCAAAATAAAACATAAAAATGTATTCGGAATTAATTTGATTTAAAAATATAATAAATTCAGTAAAGTGCGACTTTGACTCGCGCACGAAGGGTTCCGTACGTTGGCTTTGATCATTTTTTTAATACAGTTTTTTTACGTTTTTTCAGCTGAAATAATTTTTTTTTATTATTTTTCGCTTTTTTCTCGTTTTGGCGATTTTTTAATTTTGGCGATTTTTTTTTAATTTTGGCGATTTTTTCATTTTGGCGATTTTTTTCATTTTGGCGATTTTTTTTCATTTTGGCATTTTTTTTAATTTTTGCGATTTTTTTCATTTTGGCGATTTTTTCATTCTGGCGATTTTTTTTCATTTTGAGGATTTTTTCATTTTGGCGATTTTTCCGGTTTTCCGCGATTTATTTTCGATTTATTTTCGATTTTTTTCGTTTTGGCGATGTTTTTTTTGATTTTGGCGATTTTTTTTCGGTTTGGCGATTTTATAATTTTGAGATTTTTTTGTTTTACCGTTTTAAAATTTCAAGAAGTTTGCTCCTACGGTTTCCAAGATACAGCAAGTTATCAAAATTACATAGTCAAAATTACATTAACTGATGGTACACCCTCTAATTAAAATTTTTTAAATTTTAGTGTTAATTGTTGTAGTCTGTATAAAAATACACTAACTTTACAAATTTCAAGTGCATATACATACAATTGTATGTATATTACATTGGATTTTAACATTTTTCGTTGCTCGTTTTGGCACACCCTTTAATTTCCAACTCTCATGTATTTGTTGTTGTAGCGGCCAAGGGTCTACACACTCTGTCCAAATTTCAGGTCCATAGCTCTTACGGTTCTCGAGAAAATACCCTGTGACGGACGGACGGACAGACGGACAGCGTAGCGAAAACAATAGGGTTCCTTTTTCACCTTTGGTGTACGGAACCCTAAAAAGGATTAAAATCAAAAACATGACATAATAATAATATCAAATAAAATCAGTAAAGTGCGACTTTGACTAGCGCACGAAGGGTTCCGTACGTTGGGCCTTGAGTATTTTTTAATATGGCGTTTTTTGCGTTTCTTCCGTTTTCTCAGGTGAAATAATTTATTTTGTTTTTTTTTTTGCTTTTTTATCGGTTTGGCGATTTTTTTTCAGTTTTTGGCGTTTTGCCGATTTTTTTTTCATTTTGGCAATTTGTTTTCATTTTGGCGATTTTTTTCATTTTGGCGATTTTTTCATTTTGGCGATTTTTTTAATTTTGGCGATTTTTCCGGTTATTTGCGAATTATTTTCGTTTCAGAAATTTTTTTTTAATATGGTGCTTATTTCCATTTTGGCGATTTTTTTTTTGTTTTTGGCGATTTTTTCGGTTTGGCCATTTTATAATTTTTCGATTTCTTAGTTTTACCGTTTTTGAAAATTTCAAGAGTTCAGCTCTTACGGTTTCCAAGATACAGCAAGTTGTCAAAATTGCATAGTCAAAATTGCATTAATTGATGGTATACCCTTTCATTAAAATTTTTTTAAATTTTAGTGTTAATTGTTGTAGTCTGTATAAAAATACATACACTAACTTTACAAATTTAAAGTGTATATATACATACATACAATTGTATATATATTACATGGGATTTTATAATTTTTGTTGTTCGTTTTGGAACACCCTTTAATTTCCAACGTTACGTTCCTTGCAATAATAAATAGAGGCATTCGTAACTACATCCGTTTGAATTCCTTTAATAAAGTCGTCATTTTTGATCGCAGAGGTCTTAGTAATTGCGTGAACGTAGTTTGATAAAATGAAACATAATCAATCAAAAACTCGATTTCGAATTTTTGTGTATTTACGACCGTTTGCAATTAAGGTGACAATATGTACCTTACTTTCGAGAAGGTACATAGAGTATGTCTCCTTCTAAACGAAGGGGTATCTATATTTTAAACTTCACTAATATCGAGTTGAGACTCAGAAATTGTCCCCCTACTTCCTCGTGGTCCTACTTTAGAAGATATCTATGGTCATTTTGTAACATTTTAGACGCTGGTTTATGTTCTGAGTTTCATCAAAATCGGTTGCAACGTTTCGGAGGAGCAGAAATTTCCCCCCTTTCGCCCTTCTGGTTCTAGTTTTGATAATGTACCTAGCCTAGTTTTTAAATACTGATCTATCTATGTTCTAAATGTTATTACAATCGATTTGAACGTTTCGGAGGGCAGAAATCTCCCCCTATCGCCCTCCTTTTCCTAGTTTTAAAAGTTTAAATAATCTCTGTGGCTCTTTAGACGCAGATCTATCTATGTTCAAAATTGTATTAAAATCGGTTTGAACGTTTCGGAGGGACAGAAATTTTACCCGTGGTCTAGTTTTGAAAAGGTACAGAGCCTATTTAAGCTCTTATATGTGATTTTTTAAACGCAGATCTATCTTTGTTCTAAATTTCATTACAATCGGATTGAGGGGCAGACATTTCCCCCAATCGTCCTCCTTTTCCTAGTTTTAAAAATGTACATAGCCCCTGTGACTCTTTAGACGTAGATCTATCTATGTTCTAAATTTTATTAAAATCGGTTTGAAGGTTTCGGAGGGGCGGAAATTTCCCCCTATCGCCCTCCTGGTAGAACGGGATAAAAAGTATCTTATGTCTATGTTCTCTACCACTCCAACAATTTTCAGCCAAATCGGTTCTTCCGTGCTCGAGTTATAAATAGTGTAATTAACACCACTTTCTTTTATATATATAGATTATTTTGGATATACATATAAACGTACAATTCCAATTATTATTTATTATTTTGGGTATATAATCGTACAATTTTGTCCGACAATGACTTTTACGACTGCTATTTAGACGTTGACTGCCATGTCGTACAAACATATGACATACAAAAGTTGCCATAAAACCAAAAATAAACTACACAATAGATCGAGGATGCCACAAATATTATTTTTTAGCACTATTACACGCATTTCTAACAAAAAAGTCGTTGTCAGTTTGTGCATATTTTTGTCAAAACTGCTTGGCATTCAATGTGTTAACGGTAATTAAAACTCCTCAAGTGGCAACACTGTTCGTATAAGATGTCTTTTATTACTTGAGGGTTACACGATCAAGTTTTGCCTTTCAAATTTCAATACATTCACACTTTTTCACTAATACATTCACACTTTTAGAATTTGATGCGACCTTGACTTCAAATTTTCTTTCCAATTGTGTATTCAAATTTATAGGCAAAAAACAACTGACACCAATTTCAATAAGCACACTTTTCGACTTTGTTTTCAAATATTCTGTCTGTATAGTATTTTTGTGTTCTTTTATTACACATAATGTTTAATTAACTTTAAATAAATATTATTAGGAACAAAAATATGTAAAAAATATAATGATGTGTTGCGGTTTATAGACCTAAATACATGTCATGAAGTTTTGTGTTTAAGCAGTTTTTATATGAACGGCATATTGAAAATAAATTTGCTTGAAAATTGCGTGCAGCCTACGTCACAGCTTTCAATTTAAATTACTTTTGACAACCAGTATGTGTGAAAATCTTGAATGCAAATCTTGGTCGTGTAACTGTAGCGTTAGATGCGTTCGAGCAAACAAAACTTTTTACAACTTTTTACTCAACTGATAACATAAATTGAGGGGATAAAGTGACTAAGACAAAAAGCTACTGTAATTTCGCTTTTTAAGCCAAATTACATGTGATAATTATTAATGAACAAATAACATCAAGTTATTAACATCATAGTTGAACGGAACAGCCAGCCGTTTTCGAAGGCCACTAAACTTTCCTCATCAGCGTTCTTCTGTGTTTTGGTCCACCGTGTGTGGTGTCAGTTGATGTAGATGTCTGCCCTATATACGAAACTTTATTGCAAATGGAATATGTGAATTGGTTTGATTCATTGCATTTTTCAATTTGCTCATATATTTGTTTGGTAATGAAGGCTCAACAATTTACCATCTTCCATATATATTACAACAGTCTTACCATTGTCATCATCACAATCACATGTAATTTGGCTTAAAAAGCGTTACGAACAGTAGCCTAATTCAATTCATAACAATTTAAGAAACAAATACAGTTCGAAAAATAATAATTAACTTAAATAAATATTATTATTATTTTTTTTTTGTTTTTTAATACAACTATATGCCATAACAACTTTCTTTTATTTATATTATTTTCATTCCTTAATTAGTACGGCACTTGATTTTGTGGTAATCGAAAGCAAAAGAAAATAATCATGCACTTTTGAATAAATTAAAAACATACACAAACTAGCAAAATCAAACAAAATAAAACCAAACAAAATGTGAGAGATTATATAAAGAAAATATATACGCGTTATAAACATTGCTATTTCGAGTATTCATACAAAAAAAGACTTAAGTAAACAAAAATGTAAATATTTATTTTGCAATCATATGTTTCTTTAATGCTACCAACTTTAAAAAAAAGTTCCATTCGAATACTTTTTTGGCCAACAATAATTTGTGAGAATAAATTTTACAACAGACCTATTATCAGATTTGTTTGCCGTTAAACTATTTACCAGTGTTGCCACTTGAGGCCACTCCAGGCTAAATTTAGCTAAATATTTTCCGTCTTTTCGCCTTGAAATATTAGTTTTATCTTGGTACAAATAATACTCTTTATTTCTAATTGCATATAAGATGCAATAATTTTTCTAGTCTTTAGAATTAAGTTTTTCCTTCTTCCCCTGTCTTCTCTATCACTATCCCTTTCCTAAAGAAGGTAACAACTAGTAATAGTAGTAGGGATTCATTGCCTGAGTGTTACCCTTAAAAAAAATTACTGCATGCTGGACAGTGACCCAAGAGAGTGTTCGAGAGTTTCATAATCTGTTATATAATGAAAGAAATTTAAAAATATTTATAGAAAATTCGATAGAAAACTCAATTTCTTCTTGTTATTTCATCAGCAAATTCAGTTGCTTGTTCTACACTGCAAGAATTTTCGGCCTAAATTCTATGAATTTCGACATTAATCTAATGAAAAATTCATTAAAATTCAATCAACGTCACGCTTTGTTGTATTAATGAAACCAATTTCGTTAAAATTATTTTATTGAAAAGTTCAGTGCTATAACTTTATCGAAACAATAAAAGAATTTTATGAAAAGAATGAAATAACTTAAATATAAAGGGGTTTCTTAATCTATATATAAATAGGCAAGTGAAAAAAGTTAAGAACCATTTTAACTGACTTAAACTCAACGTATTCGCTTGATTTTTTTTTTGTTAGATAGATTGTCAATAGGAGCAGTGCAGAATGTATTTTTTCTTCTACATTTTTGTGTCTAAGATAGTTAAAAACAGTTACGAATATTAGCCAATCATAAAGCCATGATCTCTCTTTCTCTCTTAATTTGCTAAAAAAATATTACAACAATTTGGCTTGGCAACTCCGTAAACACTCAGAAGGAAAAACGTATTTTATTTGTTCATTCTATTCTTATTTCCATCTTTCTATGTACTTAAACGATTATTGCTGAAACTAATAAAATTTGGATATTTAAATAACGAGTGGTACTGTATTATTTTTCTTTAGAATCTTAAAAATAAAATACTTAAAAATAATATATTTTTTTAATTATTAATAACTTTGATTAAAGTTAAATTCACCTACAGCACAAAGTAAGTGTTTTATTTTTGGTTTATTTTGTGTGCGTTTTGTTTTTGTTCATTGTTTTCATTATTTTTCTGTGCTTTAAATTACTGAACATATTGGAATGTTGGAATATGATGGAATGTTGGAATATGATGGAATGTTTATACTATTAGGCTAGCATATTCGTACATACATATGGGGTCTTTCTCAAAGAATGGGGAATAGAAACTTTTTTTGTAACAAACGTTTTAATGGGGAGTCTAAAACTTTAGAGAAAAAGCGTTCAATAAAAAAATAAACGAATATTTTTGTTTTGGGCAATAATAATGAATATGAAGTGAAAACACTAGGAGCAAATATCCAATTATATTTAGTTCAAAAAGTGGACAACTTTTTTTTTAAATAGTTTGCTTAAAATCTATTCTTATTTATGCCTATACATATTTATATACATATATATATACATATTTATATTTGAATATAGTTTTTAAATTGTGTTTTAAATTCATCAAACTTTAAATATTTTCATTCTATTCTCCACCTCTGTGCGTTAATGGTTGATTTTCAACCACTGGGCGAACACTAGTAATTAGAAAAATTGTTGTCATAAATCCAATAAAATATTCTTACGAAACCAGAATACCAACGAAGCAATTCCGATGAAATTCTTTCACAATATTCATGAAATTTTCATTGGATTTGTGAAATTATCATTAGATTTGTGAAAAAATTTTAATGAAATTGTTTCATGGGACTTATGAAGCCAAATTCTTTCGGTGTAGTTTTTTAAAGCCGGTTTTTTACTCTTCCAACTATTGGCAACTCTGATGCTTATTTTAAAACAAAATACATACATACATATGTACAACATATCGCTCATTTACAAAAACAACGACATAACTCAAAAATATCACTAGTTTGCCAGAAAACGAGTTCAAAGTTTTCAATTTACACACAACTTGATGGAAAAAGCAAATTTTATCATTCCCTAAAGAGTTGAGTAAACAAGATATTTGTATGAAATTCCGTATCATTAACTCAAAAATTCCATTTCTTGAGTTATGACGTTGTTTAAGTAAATGAGCGATATGTACATATGTACATACATACATACATACTACATACATATGTATGTACATACATATAAGGCAAGACAAATTTATTATTTTTGTGAGAATTCCTTGAATTTTTCACTTAACTCACAATAAATTGAATAAAAACAACTAAAAATTATAAATAGAAAATAATTGAAAAACATGAAATGAAACAAATACTCGTACATATAAAAAATATTATTATACTAGCGTTGGCAGCATATGCTCTTACTTACTTACTTACATACAAATATTAATTTTGACGTTTCAAAAATGCCAAAATTAGTTTGAGTTTATTACTGCCAGAAAGAGAGATATTAAGGTTAAAGTACCAAATAAAGGGAAGTAAACAATTAAAAAAAAAAAAGAATTCAAAAGCCAAAATGAGCTTAAAAAATTTAACATAAAAAATTTAGTTAACATTTACTATTATTTTACAAAAATTAATGTTTTATTTTTATTGACAACAATAGTATCTATTCTTTGTTTACGTCAGAAAAACAATACAAAAGAAAATATTTCATTTCTCCTTGATACATACATATACATATGTATGTATAATGTTCAAGGCGTATCTAACTGGGTTTTAGCCCTATTTAATACGATAATTTTTTATTCTATTTGCTTTATGTATGTATATCTGGCGAATGTAAAAAACTTCTTTTTGTTTTGGTACAATTATTTTGGTGCTACCGACGTTTTTCAGTTCTTTGCACAGCTATGGTTGCCGTATTTTTGTAGAACAAATCTTTATGCAGTCACCTGGTATACATACTCGTATTTACAACATGATAATGTCCTAATGCGGCCTCTACACGTTGCAACTGGTCGTGCATATACCAGTAGGGCGATTCAGTAACTTTTAACGATTCGACAATCGTAATTTTTTTCTATAAATTTTGTAGCTTGCATAAACGATTGTGTGATTCTGTAACTTCTTTTTAACGATAGTATTCAGCTGATACTTTGTGTTGATTTTTGTCTATAAAATTAACAGCACATAAATTATTGTCGCTTAAATAACGACACAGCTGACATTAACCTAAAGGGAATATAGTTTTAACGTTGCGATTATCGTTAAAAAAACTTACAGGGGTGTTCTGTAAACCGAGCGTTTTGAAATCGTACGATTTCCAAAATCGAAAGCAGTGTTTCGCTCATCGGACGATTTAGTGCATTCAAAGTTAGGTTCGTTTGAAATGTCTTAAGCATCTAAAACATTAAAACAAATTAAAAAGCTGCAATAAGTCACCTTTTTAATTGACCTTTTTTCTGGAAATTAGGCGATTTCAAATCACGCGATTTACAGAACACCCCTGTTAGTGAATCGCACTACAGTTGAATGTTCACTTTTTTCTTATCAAACTTCATTAAGAAATAATTTTGATAGAGTCTACATGAGTTCCGATTTTTTAGCTCTACTGGCCATAAATAAATCTTTGATAGATAAAAAAGAACATCAAGAAAAGAAAAATAAAAAATGTTTTATAGTCTTCAATACTATTGCTCAATGGCATTTTTGTTCTTTTTCACACATATTGTTTTCGTTGCACGGTATTCCTTAAAAACGTTTGAATAAAAATTACAAATGCAAGAAGAAATCGCCATCACAAGCACCAATTGGATAGATAAGTTGTTTGTCAGTTGAATTAAAATAAAAATTTTTGGATTTTTTATTCAACCGTTGGTTAATCAGACCTCTAACGTAAAGCAAGCCGTTGGTACAACATCAGCAGGTTGTACTTATATGAGATTGTAAAGTGTGTGAGGTAGTCACGGTTGTACGAAAGACTTAAAATATTTGTTTTTTGGCAAGTTGTATAGACAGGTTGTAAAATTTCGTAGTATATTGTACAACTTTATATAATTTTTAGTGTTTTATGTTTGGGAATTGTTACAATTTAAATTTAACATTTATTAACACACTAATAATCCCAATTTATTATTTTACTTATTTAGTAGTATATCATTTTGATTATATTCTCGTTGTGGTGGCATAAAAAAAGCCGAGCACGAATTCAAATTTGCGTCTCAAGTCGAGAATTCAGCAGAAATAAGTTATTTTATTGAATTTTATAAAAGTTTGCGGCAAGAATTCCCTTTCTCTATATGGTATCTTGCTTTTGTATATCCATTCAAGCTCTTGACAAAATGTCATTGAATACTTCGTCTATCATCCATATGGAATTTTTTTAGACCCTTGGCTCACTTGCAAAAATTTGTTGTTAGAATATGTTTCTTTTGCTATAAATCACTATGTAGCCAATTTTTTTTTTTACCTTTTTTACGTTTTTCTTCGTTTTGCGTTTCAACGACTACAGTACCCAATGTCATGATTGTTTAAAAATATTTTTGTAAAATGAAGTTGTGCACTAATGTTGTACACGTTATTGTATAGTTTGTGAGCAAAGCACACAACTTGGTAAAAACCAACGTGTTGCACAAACGGTCGCAAAGTCTGTGGCTTGCATAACTATTGGCTGTAGAACTTAATCAAATTGTATAACAAGTCGCAACGTGTAGCGGCCGCATAACGCAGTACCTGAGAATGAATCAGATCAGCTGTCAGCTGGCTAACAGCAGCCGCCAACCTCTGTGAATAATTTTCGGCTCCAGCTAGCCGCTTGTTTTGGAAATCCCCTTTTTTATATCAACGCAATAGTATGTGTCCGCCTCTGACATTAATGGTGGTTAAAAGATTTTGTTGACATTAGTCGACTTTAGCCGACATACGCAGTCGCCGTCGACAAATCAGTCTCGGCCTCGTTCTCTGCGTAGTGCTAAAAGAGTGAGAAGGCTGAAGGCCGGTGCACAATGAATCCGTCATACGTTAAACTTCTCCTTTTTCAACTGACATTAACGCAACGACGGAGAAGGTTGGCACAATGAGTACTTTATTAACGGAAGCATTTGAACAGCTTCTATGGGTCAATTCTCCATTTTATTTATTAAATTAAACTTTTTGTCGTTAATTTCTTTTGTTTAATTTTATTTTTGCTGCCACAAAACACAAAAATCTAAATCAGAACATACCAAAAAACCAACCAATATCTGTCAGAACTACTCAACGTGCGCAAAAAATTAAAAGTTGACCAAATTTTGTACTTTGCGTTGACGGACACGTACTGAATGTAACCGAACTCATAAGAAACCATATATTTCAACTTAGCTGTCAGTTGAAAAAGGCAAAGTTTAACGCATGACGGATTCATTGTGCCCCGGGCTTAAGGCCGTGTCAGATACAACTTCAACGCTTTGGGCCTGCTCACGATATCGAAAACGTTAGACTTGTCACAAACTTACATTCAAAACAAAAACAAATTTTAATATGTTTTTTCAAATGTAAGTGTGCGAAAAGTCGAACGTTGTCGACATCGTGGAATTGCGTGGCGTTTCTAAGTTTGGAAAAAAAAGCGTAAAGCAAAATGTGTATGACACAATTAAAACTTTGGCAACAACAACTGTTTGTTTCACTGTTTTGTTTAATGCATAAAACACAGCACAATGCGATTACTCTGATGCCACTAACTCGATTTTTTATGTAAATTTACCAAAAGTTTATTAAAAATGCAAGTTTGGCCAAACAAATAAAGAATATTTTACAAATTGATTGTCAAAGCACGCAAAAAGTTGAGAGTTGCCTTAACTTTTCGCTTCGCTTTGCATTTCATCTTAGATGTCAAAGCGAAACTTCAACGCAACGCGAAGCAAAAGTTTTATCCGACATTGCCTTTAGATCTTAGATACGTCTTGTGTCATTTCTGTATACTTTTTTGCAAAAGTTTAGTCAACCCAAAGACGGCTTTTACACACACAGCATTTACTTTGCCAAGTATTAAGTTTATAACAAAGAAGGGAAATGACCTCCCATTTTCTTTTCCCTTCTCTCCTACAAACTCGAGACTTATACCGGCCATACACTACACAAGTTCACTGCACAAGTCTGTCACTGTACAGTGCGTTTGTGTGTTAGTGTATGGGGGTGGTTGTGCTATTTACGCAGTGAACTGAGTAAATATCAAAATGATTTTGATATTTGCTCAAGTATGAAAACTGTACAGTGAACCTGTGTAGTGTATTTTGCAAACTCTCAGTTGTTTCGTGATTTTTTAAGAGTCCACAACAAGAAATGAGCGCAAAACAAATATTCAGGACAGAGTTCCTAGAAATATACAAATAATCACCAGCATTATGGTGAATTAAAATAAAAAATGCACAGTTTACTTGTATAGTGTGTGTCACAAGCTTAGTTTACCCAGTGCCAGACTTGAGCACTGAACTTTTGTAGTGTATGGACGGCATTAGCAAAGTAAACTGTGCGTGTGCGAAAGTCATTTCGGTGCGGCTGCAGTCGTACGTCATGTATGTCAAATTTGTCTGGTAATGCGCTTTCGTCCGTCATTTGTCATGTTGATGTACATATGTACAAAGTCAATAACCATATCGTCGGCTTAGAGTGTAAAACTGCTAACTCACTTCAAACAAATTTTACAGGAAAGACAAAATACTGTTATCATTTCGTATAACTTAGGAAACTATCGTAATGGATAAAGTTTTTTCGACATGTAGAGTTTCAAATTAAATAAAATTTGTAAGCCAGTCAATGGCGCTCGTCTTTTTCTTATTCGAACGGCATTAAAATGTCAAATGTTATGAAAAGTGGATTTAGCAGGTTTGCACTCTAAGCCGACGATTTGTATGAATGCGCATATGTAATAAAGACCTGCGTAAATAGTCTTGAAATGTAAATACGTCTTGTTTTTTAAATGTATTCTCGTGGCTGTAGAATGCTAAACCAATAATAAATGCTGTCGTATTATAAGCGAAGCACGATAAATGCATTGGTGTATGTGTATATGAGTGCTAACAAGCAATGTCGTGAAGACTTCTTGTTATGAACAAACAATCAACAAAGTAGTGTTGATACGTGTATGCTTGTTATTTTCCATATTGTACGTTTGAGTGTGTGTGTAAGATGTATATGGCAAGCTATTGTGTGTTTAAGGGAGGTTTTTTTAAAGCAAGCGCACACAACTAATGTCAATGAATGTGTGCGTTTGTGTGTGCGCAGAAAAATAAAAGAGCATACACACAACGCGTGTGTGTATGTACATCAGGGATGGCATTAAGAATTTTAAAATTGTGCCAACAATTTTCAAAAATTGTACTTTTTCTACCTTAATTGTACTAAACGCTTTTTTAGTTCAAATTACATATTTTTATGTATTTTCATTAAAATAATCGTCTATATTCCGGCTACCGAATCATTTTCACAAATTTGCTTATGAGTTGGGCTGTTAAAGCACATGGTTACAATTATTTAAGTTGAAATTTTAAATGTAGAAATTAATAGCATGTTCTCTGGCTTCCAAATTGAGAAGAAAGATTATTTGGAAATGAACGAGTTCACATTTTTTGGTTTTTTCGCTGCGTTTTGCTCTCACAATATTGTTTTTAAGTGAGAAGAGTCTGAGTTGCATTGTTCAAAAGTGAAAATTGACATATGCACTAGTTTGAAAAGAAATGCGGAGTGAAACTGGGGAGATTCCTTAAATGTACTAAACTAGTCATTGGTGTACTATTGTACTTTCGGAGTTTGAATAGTACCAAAAAAGGTACAATTGTACCAACTTTGCCATCCCTGATGTACATGCATGACGCTTGTATACGCGCCCATGCGTAGAAAGAAGCAAGCATCACAAATTTTTCAGTCACGAAGTATTTTCTTCTTTATTCCTATACCTGCAATAGCTGAGACAAATTATTGCAAACAGTGTTGTTAAGCGTTTGTTTTAGAAGATTTCTCTGTAGTAAAGCATTTGAAAACTCCCTTATGTCTTGAAAGTTCTTATAAATGGTCTTGTGCAGGAGTTTAATATGTACATATCGTCATGTGAGAACTTAAGTGTCCAATACGCCATTATAAACTATTGGATATTGGACACTTAAGTTCTCACATGACGATATGTATGTAATTACAGAGTACTCCCTCTCATGCATATTAAAATGTAACAAGTTGAAATGTAAAATTCTTTATACCGAATGAATTTTGTGATTTGTTTTCTAAGTATATTTTCTAAAAAAAAAACAAAACGCTCTACATACATACATATACATATTTTTATCACAGCACGTGATTTTCATTAAATTTTCATTTAAATAAAAAGATAAAAATCGTTTTTTATTACATATTACTCTTTCTTGCAATCTTAGCAGGCCAATTTGGAGGGAGTTTTGTCAATTGAATGCACATATACATACATACATACATATATTCCTAAAATAAATAACAAATGATTAAATAACAATTTAAACCGGCATATTTTTTAACCAATTTAACAAAAATCAGGCTAAGCAAATTATTTATTTATTTTTAGCGCCAACTTTAACAAATTTAATTAATCTATCTATCCACCCAGCCAATGATCCGATAAGCCACAGTGCTTTGCATTAATATAATTAGTGAAATGGCAAAATTAGAGCAACTTTGGCTAATACCAGGGAAACCGCAAATATGCAATTGCATGTTTTTTCTTGTGTGACGTATTAATGCGGGGACAAGATATTTAACGGTTTCAAAGCTTTTCATGAATTTTGGCATCGATTTGTTTGTGCATATTTTTGAATATTTTTGCATATTTTTTCTTTTAAAGCATGTTTTTGCATATATCGAAGAAAACTTAAAACTATAAGTTAACTATTTTTGTAGTCAATCACACATTCTCCGACAGGGCAGCTTTGAAAGCTCTTAAATTTGTTCTTGTTTCTTTGCAAAGTAAGAGCAAGCATTGCTGTCTGTTGTGTTGTTGTGAATGTTGTACTCTCGCCAGTGTGAAAGCACAAAAAGCTCTTTATAAAAGTTTGCACATTGTGGATATGGCTTGGACGTTGCTGCTTTAAGCGGCATGCACGCGCAATCAAGCTTTTGAGAAATCATGCTCGAACCACATCACATACCAGCAAGTTGGTACAATATTCACTTTTTTTAAAAAAATTCAAAAAGGTAGGTTATGAATAGTAGTGACACAGTTTATGCTGCAATGTTTATTGATACATATTTAGTTCATATTAGCAGCTATGTATAACTAAAGTGCTCAAATTCTATTTTCCATTGAAACAAATTGTGTTTCAACAAATTACGATTTTTAAATGCATATTTACTCCTTGACAACTTTACACAACTGAGCTAATTTCAACATACACAATACCAGCAAGCTGGTACCATCAGCAAAATATCAAACCCTATTTGACATCGCTATAGCAAAACTTACAATCACTCAAAATGCCCATACACGACCAAACCGCTTACACAAACACTTGATTGCGCATGCATGCTGTAGTAGTGTATGGGTCCAATTAAAAGCGCTCAGAGTCAATACTTGCACTCTTAGATTTCCAAAATTAATGAATCTCTTGCTGAAACCGGTATCGAAATGAAACTTGGCGCACATAATGTTCATAGCAGCTTGGGATTGCTTTCGAAACTTCGAAGTTCGCAGAAAACACTTCGAAGTGAAGTGCATACTCAAATTTAGCGGTTTTCAAATTTGTGCATACTATATATGTATGTGACGCGCAAAATAGAAAGGGACCTAAGGGTAAAAACCTGTATTGTTCAAGAGAGCCATTTTAAAGATTTAAATACGTCTATCTTTGGTGTACCATCACTGACACATCTCATGACGTCAGGAACGTATTGGTCAACCTTGAAAACGCGCATAGGTCGTCCTTACCTCTTGTTTTGTGTAGTTGGTTTTTACTGTTTTCTACCTAGCGCGCTGCTTCCATGAGTTTGATATCAATTTTGCTCGCGTTTTTTCGAATCCAGGTTTATTTTCTGAAATTATTAATTGTGAATTATAATAAATACCCATTTATAATTCTTTTAAATCGTGAATATCACTCTGTTAGTACGAAATTTTTTTCACATAACCTTAGAATCGTCGCCTTCAATTTCTTAAAACGCGCATATCTCTGGGAGGGAACACCTTTGCGGCATGGGATCGGTCTCATTCAATGCTCAGATGTTGTCCACATCAAAAAAAAAAGTGAAAATTGATTTTTTTTACCCTTAGGTCCCTTTCTCTATGCGCTGTCACATATATTATTATGTACATATGTATGTAAAGCAGATACAAAACTAAATTGACGTTTTTATTTAGCACTTTACCATAATTTCATTTGTTGGCCCAAGGCACATTCACAAGGTAGTAGCGGAAATGCAGCTGAGCTATTTTTTTTTTCAAATTATAGTTCATCCGAAACTTCAAAAATTTTTTACGAAAGAGAAATTAAAAGAAAATGTTAAAAAATTTCAATATGAAAAATATTTTATTGAAATAATTTTGTGAAAACAAATTTAAAAATATGAAAAAACTATTAAAAAATTGTGAGAAGTGCTAAATGTTGCAAATTTTGTTAGTGGTGGCTGCCGTGAAGCAATATTTTCAAATTTATGTGAATAATTTTTATTATTATTATGTTAAACAAATTCTATTTTTGAAGTTTTGGATGAACTAAAACCCATGTTGTTTTTTTCTTTGTTGTATTTTTCATTGTTTTTGTAATCCTGATATTACCTGGAAATGAATGTGCCTTGATTTG
The DNA here is from genome assembly GCA_944452675.1 of Tachina lurida. Lineage (NCBI taxonomy): Eukaryota > Metazoa > Arthropoda > Insecta > Diptera > Tachinidae > Tachina > Tachina lurida. The sequence goes on from OX101752.1 coordinate 57,400,190, forward strand.
GCCTGTCTAGTCATATTTAATGAATGTTGTAAAACACAAAATAATAATAATTTTAATTAATACTTATTTTTTGTCAAGGCCATCTTAATGAATAATAAATGTTATCGTTACTTTAAATATTATTATCACCATAAACAATATACATATGTTTGTATACACATACATACATACATATATCACGTTAATTCCTCAAATATTTATTATAGGAATTTTAATGAAGCTTAAAAAAATTTGTGATAAATAAAAAATTGTATAGCAACTCTATAGATATCATTGACTAACGCGTATGTCTTAACATGCCGACCACACGAGCAATAATATTGGCAATTATTGTCGTGACAGCTGTCAAATTCAATTGCCGGCACAAGATATTATCGTTTGGACCGTACGAATGTGCTCAAATATATATTGAGCAACAAATGTTAAAACACATTGCTGAGCAATAATCTCTTAATACATGCTGTCGAATACAAATTGTATTAAATTTTTTCAAACGTAAAAGTAGAAAACAAAAGTTTTAACTACATAAAACCAATAAAAGTTCAATTTAAAATAAGAAATGGAACTAATTATTGACAATTTGAGTATTTATATGAATAAAAAGCAAATGTATTTGAATATACGTGTTCACCACATCTAAATACATTGTTGAACATAAGCAATTTGATGTCATAATTCTGCAGGCTTTATTGCTTGTGTTAAGACACATCAAATTGCTCGTGTGGTGGTAGTGTAAGTTATGGTATGCCGGCAATTGTAGTTGAGAAAATTTTTTGTGCATGTGCGAGAGAAGAAACTATAATGGATCTCTCTCTCTCTCTCTATCTCTTCCATAAACTCAAAACAGCCACGTGTGAATCCAGTTTGCGTAGTACATAAAACGCTTAGCGTTACCCTTAATAAATTAAAAAAAAAACTGTCGCAAAAAGTTTGTTCTTGATAAAAAGTGTCATCAAAATGAATTTTTTATAAAGGCAACCTGTTTTAGAAGTGAAGATAATATACATACATATGTAATAAATTCTTATCTAACATATAATATATGTTTTTTTAAGAACTGGCATAACTATGGTTATCATTTTAACAAGTCTTGTCATAAATCTTAAACATATTTTCTTAACAAATATTTTAGAACCAGTGTAATCTCGCTAATCCCTTAAAGTAGTTCAATATAATTTATGTTTACGTTAGACTTTAAACCGTATAAAAATTAAGCATTTTGCTTCAAATATCGAAATCAAACATCTGGAAGTAAAGAAATTTTTTCATATGCATACAAATCGTCGGGTGGTTATTGGTTTGCCGCACTAGTAATGTATTTTTAATATACTGTGAGGCAAACCAGTAATCACACGAAAATTTTCAATCAAATAGTTATGTTGTTTTATTGAGAAATCCATAAAATTAATTTAAGAACATGAAAATTGTAGGAAAAAATTTTTGGAAAGGATCCAAAAAGTGTAATTTAGAGAAAATGTACAAGGCATTTGAAGAAAGTGTCAATTTGAAGCTTTAGTATCATGCTGAACTTACTCTTCTTGGATTTCCTGTCAACTTTTTAAAATTTTTCGCTAGCACCATATTTTAAGTTCCCAGGAGACGATCAAATAATCTTATCAATCACATAGTTGTATGCGTGCAGTCGTCTTTTTTCCGGCTTTGATGAGCATCAACAAATTTTTATTTTTATAGCTATTGCTATTTATTGCGAGATACAGGGGTTAGAAAATAATTTTCGTAACAAAACTAATCGACACTATTACAGTTATAAAATTATTTTTGTTTTGATTTCTTTGTACTTAAAAGCAGCGTACAAAAATAAACGAAGCAAATTGTTTGAATTTGTTTTGTTTGGTTCTTTGAAATTAGTGAAAAAAAAACAAAACAACAACAATGAGAAACATCGCTCAGTTTGTTTTTGTATTATTTTTTTGCAAATAAGCACAAGCCAGAGAACATTGCCGATCGACTGTAAGACGAATAACAGCCGCCGCCGGCAATAAACAATATATTCATTTAATCGTGCTCCGCTAGAAAAGATAATAATGGGTTAGAAATGGAAACGTTTTGAAATATTTTCGGCGAATTTGACATCATCATATAATATAATTTGATTGCATTTAATTGCATTAAGTTTGTTTTATACTATGTTCACACTAATTTTTTTAAACATGTTAAATACATCGTCAGCTGGTTTCTGGCTTGCGGCACAGTATATTCAAAATACATTGTCTGCAGCAAACCAGAAACCAAACGGCGACATTTTCACAATTATGTTTAAGACGAGTTTTCTAAGAACCAAAGTTTTTTAAGAACTAAACACAACCGTTCATATTATATTTGAGATGTTTAAGGTTGACGTTTTGTCAATAAAAATGGTAAATTATTGTATTGTAAAAAATTACGAATAATTATGCTTTTCAAACAACAAATGTTTTTGTAAATAATTGAGTATTTTTTAAGTAATTACTTGCTAACCAAATAATTTATCAGGTGCCGCCATTTAATAACAAAACAAAGGTGCCAGAGTTATCAAAAAACGGACTGAACATACTCTATTTAAGTGTTTAAGGAAGTGTTTAAATCTTAAATACTTCATTTGAGATGTTTAACAAAACAAGTCAATGTATGGTAAAAAATTTCAAAATCATCGTGCTTAAGCTCAAACACGAATGAGGCGTTAAAAACGTTTAAAAACATAAGTGTGAACATAGTATTATATAGCTTAGTAGCAATTGCTATAACCGGGTGTCCTAAGACACCTCTCTCCTTTTTTTTATTTGACGTCTTAAGAACGGGTCAACGGATCGAAAGCAAATTTAAATGTCACAGGATGGTGAAACGATTCGGTACGGTAGATTTCTAAAAAATTTTAAAACAAAACTTTCACCGAACCGTTTTAAATAAATTTTAAACAACCAACGGCCCTTTTCACAACGTACAATTAAAAGTTAACTGGGACTTTAACGGTAAGTTTTGTACGAAGAAGCTGCAGTTAAAGTTCACGTTAACTCTTAATCATACATTGCGAAAAGGGACACAAGCCGATCAAGTTCAAAATCTAAACAGCTCTTAACAAAAAAAAAAAAACATGTTGATTTTTACCGATTTGACTAAAAACGGGTGATTCGTTAAAAACGTTCCGAAAAGCTTGTTGTTTTTATAATAACTCGTCAAAAGCGATTTTAGATATGCCCTGATTTTTATAGACTTAAAAAGCGTATCGTGTGTTAAAAATTTTATTGAAATCTGTTGAATAGTTAGAGAGATATCGTTTTCAAAAATTTGCGAAAAAAAGTGTATTTTATTAAGCCGTAATTTCTTCTCAAATCGATTTTCGATACAAACTAATTTTTTGAATTTAACAACCGGCGGGAAGTTGTAGGGTAGACCCGTTAGTTCAACCGATTTCATTCAGGGTTTTATGTATTTTCTTGTTCTTATTTTTTAATAAAATTGCATTTGCAATTCCAAAGAAGTCATGAAAATGGATCATTTCTAATGATTTTTACATAGGTCTGTCATTGCAAGACGTTCTGTTTTTCGATGCCTAGTCACCGGATTGGAAGCGGTTTCAAGAAAACTTTCCTTTTTGGAGTTCTATAATAATATTTTCGTAATGGAAAAATGGGAAAAAGTTATCCATTTTTGTTTAACTTCTTTACAAAACAAACGATTTTTTTTAAATTATGTTGAGTATTTTCTAAAACTAAGTTGCACTAAAATAAACTTTTTCTTGATAGTTGTGGAATGTTTATTTTTTAAAATTATTGTGAGTATTTTCTAAAACTAAGTTGCACTAACATAAACTTCTACTTGAGTAGTTGTGGAATGTTCATCCGGCGCCCGGATAAACATTCCACAACTACTTACTTGCTTTTCTGCTAATTATCGTCAAATTAAATATATCGATTTTATGGAAGCAATGAAAATGTAGTTCCTTCAGAATGACTTCCTATTTTTTTACTGTGCTATGAAATCAAAACACAAATGGCTATTGGCGTTTTTGTTTCTATTTCTACTTTTATGTTTTCGTTTCAATCAGCTGATACAAAACATTTTTATTTATTAACGTACGAGATTCATAAAAATGGGAAATGATTTTTATTTCATTGCTTCAATTAATTTTCGTTTGTTGTTTTACAATTTCTTCTGTTCATTTAAAACATAAAAATTTTGTAAAAAAAAATGTCAGCTGAAAAACTATTTAAAATTCATTAAAATGTGTACAGAGATAGCAATCAACCTGATTGGGGGCATTGTACGAGTATTTTGACTAAATGTTGTACTTGATTCAAGAACACGCCAATATATTTTCTTTAATCTAGATTTGTCGTAATTAGGTCAACGAATGTATGTACGTATGTACATGTATTTATATTGTATGTATTGAAAAAAAAATAGAAAGCTGGCAAGTGAACTTGGTTAATGCTAAGAAAAATTAGAAATTAATAAAAATGTAGAAATATGGTTAAAACAATTAAATCCATGGTAATTGCTATTGAACATTTTAAACAGCGAACGTATGACAAAGATCTTGCAACAATAATTCAAGATAAAGAGCAAACTTAATCAGTTATTCACTCAAACAAAAAAATTAATACTAAGATGTGTTTAAAAAACAAATTTCCATACCAAATTTGTTTTGTTAACCTTTTGTAAACCAAAATTAATTTTTCTGAATACGGCAGCAAATGTTTAAATATTTTCAAAGTGCATAGTTATCTTGACAGACTGTATATTGCTTGGTATGTCCCATAGAATTTTATAATAGGTCTGTTCATTTACTTTCCCAGCAGCAACTAGCAACGAGAGAGTAAGGCAGAAATTTCCAAAAGTACTCTCCTAACTATGAACAAGTAAATGAACGCTTTAAAATTTGCAAGAAAATTTAATTCATATCAGAACCATGGATGGAAATTAGGATACAATTGTACTTTTTCTGATGTATTTTGTTTGATAATATTTTAAATTGCACTTTTTTTGAAATTGACATTTAATATGCAATTCTTTATACAGTTTCATCTATTTTTACTATTTTCATGCATTTTTCAAAATTTTTGAATTTTCTTCATTAACAAATACAAAAATGCAACTTTCCATCTCTGATCATATATGAGAAACACACAAAAATTATTTGCCATTAAAATTTAATTTATGTGGCTTAATGAAAGAAAAACAATAAATTAAGAAAACATGCTTTCTTTTTACATACGTATACATGTTTTTTTTAACAAAGAAATGCACATTTCTCAGTTTTCCTTTTTCAAATATTTTTTAAATAATTAATTTGACAACAAAACACACATCAGGTGGCTGGATAATTCTTGCAAGTAAAAAATTTTACTAGTAATAATTTGTAAGAATCAATTTGTCTCTCAATTTGTTTCTCTCTTTTGACGCTCTATCCTTGCAAACTTTTTGAGTTAATGAACACTTCAAACTTTTTTAGTTAACGAACTCTTCAACCATTAAGGTGGTCCCCATACTCAAAATAATTTTTTAGATCGCAAGGATCTAACTGCCCCTAGGGCGTGCCTATCGAAGTCAAATATATGACCGAACTTCAATATTTTTTCCATACAAAAAAATAGTTTGTTTACTAATTTTTTCTAGAAACACGTTTGTTCCGCTTTTATGTTGCCTCCCAGGGGGTAAAATGTAAGACCGACCCACAGTAATTTTTAACCGACTTCAAAAAAAGAAGGAGGTTAACAATTCGTCTCTATTTTTTTTTTTTAGGTGTGTAGGTTCATAACTCGGTGCATTTTAGACCGATTGTAAAAATTTTTTTGTTGTCTGAGAGGGTATAGCATCATATTGGTCCCATTTGAAAAAAGGTGGCGGGGTCACGCCCACAATTTTTTAAATTTGATTTTGTGATCTTCTACTCATTTGATTGCTGCGAAACCTAGCAAACATCTTTCGTTCTTGTAATTACAAAATTTTTAATTTGAAAAAATTGGCGGGGCTACGCCCATTAAATTGCATAATAACATTACACGTGGTTCTACTTAACTGATTTTTACGAAACTTAGCACACACTTTGAGCTTTAAAATACACACAATCTTCTTTTAAAAAAATGGGCGGGGTCACGCCCATTAAAATTTTATATTATATTTCACAGGGTTCTATTTCACCGATTTTTACAAAACTTGGCACACACCCTAAGCTTTAATAAAGGCACAAAATTGCGTTTAAAAAAGTGGGCGGGGCAGGCCTATTAAATTTAAGTATAATATTTCATGTGCTTGTACTTAACCAATATTTACGAAACTTGGCACACACCTTGAACTCTTAAAAATACACAATATTGTTTTAAAAAAAGGGGCGTAGCCACGCCCATAAAATTTAATACTTAATATCACGTGCTTTTACTTTATCGATCTGTACGCAACTTGGCACACACGTTGAACTCTTAAAAATACACAATCTTGTTTTAAAAAAGTAGGCGTAGCCACGCCCCATAAAATTTCATACTATATTACACGTGTTTTTACTTAATCGATTTTTACGAAACTGGACCATATTTATAAATAAAAAAAGATAATTACAACTAAAACGTTTTGAATTGGCCAGAGCTCAAAAGAATGCACTAAAAAGGTAAAAATAAAACTTTTAAAAAAAAATTAAACCGACTGCAAAAATAAGCACTAAAAAGCTACAAATAATATAGATCTAGTTAAATAAAAGATTTTTATATATGTTACCTACAGTGCCGTTTGAAGTTGGTGCCAGTAATAGTGGTACTAAACACATAGGAACATGCCCGGTGAAAAAACTGCACCAACTTCAAACGGCACTGTAGGTAACATATATAAAAATCTTTTATTTAACTAGATCTATATTATTTGTAGCTTTTTAGTGCTTATTTTTGCAGTCGGTTTAATTTTTTTTTTTTTAAGTTTTATTTATCTTCAACATTTCATCCGAATATAGCTATGCCCTATCTCGACTCCATAAGGGGGCTCCCATACAAAAGCGAAATTTGTATAAAATTTATTCGCAGGGCTCTAACTGTCCCTAGGGCCTACCTATCGAAATCAAATGTATGATCCACCTTAAATATTTTTCCCACACGAAGATTTACTCTAAACATACTTGTCATCTATCTTCAACGATTAAGGTAGTCCCCATACAAAAAAAGAATTCTTTGTTAAATCATTTTAAATTTATTTTTGGCATGTGTTAGATACATATGTATATCTTTTTATTTTAGGCAATGACTTGAAGTAAAAATATTTCTTTTCTTTGTCGCGGCACAACGCACTGCTGTAATCTTCTCATAATTTTACGCCTCTTTCTGCAGCGTTGTCGACAACTTGCAGTTTTTGCAATATCTCTAGCACTTGGTTATAGTCTTCACGTTGTCCTAGGTTTCTGGAACGCTATTTAAAAAAGTTATTGGTAATCTAAAGCTTTCCCAGGTGTTACGTAGTAGCTTAAATCCTGCATTATTTCTGGGTGTACTTCTGTGGGAGCTAAAGTAATTCACTTGAGACCTCTGAAGCCAATGACTCGGCGAGAACAACTTTCCTCTCCACTAGCGCCGCTATTTATTTTGTCGTCCTCTGCCTCATTATCATCTACGCCATCGCTGTCTTTTACTTGTATTTTCGTAATGCTGTTTATAGAAAATCTCTAAAAATTTTAATGAGAATCACGTAATAAACGGCCCTGTACTGTAAACCGATCGATTTGAAATCGCACGATTTTAGAAAACTAACTCCGAAAATATAAATTTTTTCTTAAATTTTTTTTAATTTTTTTATTATATAGATTGCCAAATATCATATCTGAAAGAAAATTATCGTGTATGATCTTAAACACGTCTGCAGGACCATTATTAATTTTTTGAAAACGAGAAATTTACTCGGATTCGGTTTACAGAACAGGGCCGAAAGTAATTTAAAAAATCAAAAATGACTGTGACCAGCTTTGGACCGTTAAATATCCTAAATGGTCATTCGAAATTAAAAATCATAAGAGAAATCTAAGGATGGTTTTAAAATACTTGTCGAATGATATAGTTCTCCGATCTTTTATTTTTTCGAATTTACAAAATGGCGTCTGTTGGCAGCCATATTGAGTTTTGACTACTGTCAGATCTTTAGTGACACTTCCAACATTAAGACAATTCGATTGATGTAAAAATCATCGGTCCACGAGTTCGGTTTATATAGTGCCGCAAAGGAACACACATACATACATATGCAAATGCATACATCTTTTAGTCGCGTAGTCGGGTAAAAAGTCCCAAACAAAAATCTTATATGCTCAACAAATATTTCATTTGGCTTTGAAGTTGATTTTATTTTGAATTGTTTTCTTTTATTTTATGTACAGATAAATATGGGGAATACCTTCTGAGAAGAGGTCAATATAACTTGTTGCCAAAAATAAAACTTTTCGTTCTTGAAAATGTTAGATTATAAAAAAATGATGAGTTACTCAAATTGTTGACGTGATAATTAATTATCCATTAAAAGATGACTTGCATTTTATAGCTAAAAAAAAGAAATAAACATATGTATATATGTATGTATGTACATAAACATATGTATGTATCTATATGTAAAGACGATCCCTGCAGTCAGACTGGGGCCAAGTGTTTCTATGTCAACACTCAAATTGTAGTGGGTAAATTGTCTACAAGCTTTATTCTATCCGTCAGTATAAAAGAAAGATAGAAAAGAAATTTGGTAGATTTGTCAACAACTTGTCAATGTACATACATTTGTATGTACATAAAGTATAGAAATGTAGAAGTAATGTTTCCGTGGTCCCACAAGAACTACTTAGTCACTACCTAGTCAATTGTTATAATGTTACTAGTAGATTTTCAATGACAAGCACATGCTAAATGTCTATAGCACAAAGTATTGTATGGGTAATAATTAGAGACCAAGTCAAAAGCGATTCAGTACATTTTCACCATCGACTTTTCCTTCAGGGATTGTTTATACAAACATTCACAAAAATTTGGACTTTTACAATTATTATATTTGTTTAACTTAACACAGCATAAAAAAGAGTTTTAGTGCTGCAGCCGCGGGCCAAATTTTATACCGCTCGCTAAGAGTTAATTATCAAACATTTTCGAAGAATTAGCGCCACTCTAAAATTTAAATAACGAATTAGCTCGTTTTTGTTTTTTTTTTTTTGTTAAATTAAAGAACTAAATATTAGTATATACATAAATACTTACGGCCTGTCCCACGATGTCACCAGAAATCGTTCGATCGAATACTTAAGTATATTGAAAACAACAAAAAATGCTCTAATATTATTGTTGTTTGTCAACCGAACGATTTCTAGTGACATCGTGGGACAGGCCGCTATTTTGATATAAAAAGTACTAAATAACAGCAATGTAGAACAATGTAGAAAAAAGTCGAAGAAGAAGTCGAAAAAAACTATCCAAAATTAAACTGAAGTAATAAGCCTGCAGAAAATAGAACTGCCACAAGACTAGTCATGTGATCGGTCACCAAGTAATAGGGACCAGTCTGTATTCTAACAATTCCCATGAAACGGGATGGCCTAGGTTGGGTTAATTGATACTTTGTATACACCTTGTTTTTTTGAGATTTGAACCGACAACCTCCTGCGTGACAGGCTTGTACACTACCCACTCGACCACAGGGCCACTCATATTTCAAAAGTATAAATACCAGTTAAGCTTAGGTTAATATCTACATACACAGAAAAAAGTATTCACCAATTAATATTTTCAATTAAAATATTAATTGATTCAATTAAATTATCAATTGTATTTATTAATTTGACTGGAAAAATTTAATTAATATTATCAAATTGTTTATAGGTGAAAATTTAATTAATTTTTTAATTGATATTACAAAAATTTTAATTAATATTACAAAATCATTCATATTACTTTTTTGTGTGTATGTTCGAGTATAGTTACGGGACTGGCTCCGAAGTCACATTGTAGGGAACAATTAACCTTATATTTACACTATTTGATAGGTCCTGCATTCAACCACATCGAACATATTCAGTGCCGTTTACTACAATAGTAGACCGAGTCCCAATTAAATTGACTCACGATATAGACGATACATCAGGAAAATTGAGAATATGTATGTAAACATTTACATAATATGTCTTTCTTTCGCCATACACTACTCCGTACTTTTGTAACACTCGCATTTTCTCAAGTCGTAGGACGAGTACGTTTGAATCAATTGTCACCAAATTTTATGCTAGGATTTTATAGAGTAAAACTAAACAGAATTGCTCGAAATTACACTAAGCTGCTCAATACACATTACAGTTTATATTGCTTACAACTGAATTAACAATTTCATTATTTAAAATCAAAAAGTAAGATAAACTGCTGTGGTAGAAAGTTTTTCAAACTGATGCAGGGCTTGTTTTGTGCCAAAACAATTGCTACATGGAAGTATAGTACTTTAAGATACATACTGTACAGTCGGGAAGTGGGACGTTCCCTATTGTAAATTTACAATATTTAATCATTGCCAAATATTATTATAGTACGAGGGCGGTTCGGAAACTTCTTAGCCTATCAATGAAAGAGAATAGTTAGTTTTTCAAAAATATTTTTATTTTTCAATATAATCTCCTGAAACTTCAATACACTTAGTCCAACGCTTTTCTAGCAATTCTATCCCTTGATTAAAATAGTTTTCCTCAAGGTCTTCAAAATAGTGGTTTACAACTGTAATTGCATCGTCATTTGTGGTAAAACGCTTGCCAGCAAGGAATTTTTTTAGATTTGGGAACAGGTAAAAGTCACTGGGAGCCAAATCAGGAGAATAAGGTGGGTGGTCAAGCAACTCGTACTTTAATTCGTTGATTTTAGCCATTGTTAAAACACTCTTGTGCGCTGGTGCGTTGTCTTGATGAAAAATTTAATTTAATTGATCCAAAAGGTTGCAATAGTACTCTGAATTTATTGTTTTACCCTTTTGCAGATAGTCAATCAATAAAATACCTTTGAAGTCCCAAAAACCCGTTGCCATAACCTTACCAGACGATTGAATTGTTTTTGCCTTCTTTGGGGCACTTCCTCCAGCTTCAGTCCATTGTTTGGATTGTTCTTTTGTCTCTGGGGTATAGTGGTGGATCCATGTCTCATCAACAGTTATGAAACGACGCTTAAAATCCATTTTATTTCGCTTAAAACGATCCAAACAAGCTTGAAAAATGTTCATTCTTATGCGTTTTTGGTCGACTGTTAACAAATGCGGCACCCATCTTGCAGAAAGCTTTTTCATCTGTAGTTCTTCATGCAAAATTAAATGGACTCGATAATTTGAGATGCCCATGATATTAGCTATTTCACGCACTTTTATTCGTCGACCATTTAATACCATATCATGCACTTTGGCTACAATTTCTGTTGTTGTTGCTGTTTTTGGACGTCCACTACGTGGTTCATCTTCAATGCTTGTACGACCACGTTTAAATTCAGCAACCCAATTTTTTACTGTTGCATATGAAGGAGCACTTTCACCTAACACATTCACCATATCATTATGAATTTCTTGTCCCGATAAACCTTTTTTATGTAAATATTTAATGACACCACGCATTTCTAATTTTTCCATTGTTAAAAAATCGCGGATGCGTCTTTTGTGAACACCTGTTTCTATATGAAGGAGTTGCCAGATCGAAACAAAATTTAACATGTGTTCATAGCAGAGATGGAAGTTTCCAAAACACTTAACTTTTTTCTGTTTATACCGCGCTTTTTGTGCTAGGCTAAGAAGTTTCCGAACCGCCCTCGTAAGAAGTTAATGTGTGTGCGTTAGGTTACATAGAAAATGGTTGAGCACATGCACTTGTAAAACAAGTTTAAATTTGTACTCATGTCTCGTTCTTTTTACTGACTCTAATCTAAATACATCTCCTTACCAAAACTCAGGCTCATGCGACATTAAAACATTAAATAAGGCTTCTATCAGCATTATTAAAATGCTCCTCCTACAAGTGAGATTATTTGTTCAGCAAGTTTTCTTCTCTTGTTAAAATTTAAAGACGTTAAATAGGGTGCTTTGCAAGCTTTACAAGAATAAGGGATCTCATGAAAGCTCTTAATATTGGCGTTTGTGCAATTCGGCAAATTTGCGAAACTTGTTTCATCAGTCTCTTTTTCAATTTTTGAGCGCAAAGATATATCAACAAATTAAATTTATGCCCTAAATCAGTGAGAAGATTTAGGACGTTTTTGTTCTTCTTTTTGAATTCGCTAATTTATTTTCTTCAAAAATGGTTGTTGTCTTTGATAATGACAAATAAAAATATTATTAGCATGTTTTTAAAATATAAAAATTTAATTAAAGTATTATACAATAGTTTGAAAAATAAATGAAAAAATAAAAAAAAATTTTTGAATATAATGTTTGGACAAAATCATAAAGCAAATACACGAACCTTCTAGCATAGACAATAAATAATAATTGTTTTAAAGAATAGACAAGACGATACAATCGTCGAAGAGAATTAGGGCATTAGTTTAATTTAATAAAAATAATGCAAGAAAACTTGAAACAATTTTTGAATTCATATTGTTACGTTTAAGATTTTTAAACGTGTGAGTTATTTTAATTGCTCAAAAATAAAAATATATAACGTACAAATATTTCTTTATTTACGCACTTTCTACTTTCGTTTATCCTTGAATAACGACAATTACAACTGTCTTTGCTAAATTATTGATAACTTCTACTCTTTATTATCGATTATACGTTGTCTTTACTTTCAACAATTTGTACTTCACGATTAGCTGATTCACAGTGACTTGCTCTTATACACGGCACTACTTTATATATGGTTACCACTGGAAATGCTTCTAGAATGTTCACACTTCGTCATAGATGGCGCAGTTAAATTTGTGCAAATTTAGCAAAGCCATATGAAAAAAACTGCCTTTCTGCATAAATGTGTTGCTTTTATATACACGTTACTATCTGAGCTGTGGTTTTCTAGTGGTAACCAAATGACCAAACAGTATTCTCAAACAATCTGGGAAATTCACGTTACTATTTCTAGGGGTTTGCGGATAATTGTATTGACTGCTATTTTGAACTTCAGAGTTGCTGTGTAACGACGTTTATGCTGGTAATACTGTGGTCAGAGTTGTTTGTACAATTTTTGTAAATTTACTGGCCACCAGGTGACTAAAATAAAATCAGCTTTAAGTTAGTTGAAAAGTAGTATGTAGTGAGATAATTGACTACCACCTAGGAAATCGTAATATTAAAATAGTTAGTTGTTTCAATTTAAAAGTAATCCGAGTGTCAGTCAGCACACTAGTTGCGAAAAAGTTAGCTTAAAGTTAGTTTAAAGGTAATTTAGTTTTCCACAGTGAAGCTATACAATTATTGTTGTTGCAATAATTTTTTGGGTTACTTTATCGTCTGCTTGCATGCGCGTACGTGTATGTATTTAGTTTTTTGTTTACCAAATGTTTTTATAAAAAAAAATATTTCACACTAGGCTTGCTTTCACATTTTTCTTTTTTTAAGTATTGCAAGAAATATGTATTTCGAAAATTAAATCAAACGGCAAAGAAACAAAATAAGTTCGAACAGAAACTAAAAATCCAGGTACATTAATTCAGTAATATTTAAAAATAAAATCAATGATTAAAATATTTTTATTATTATTAAAATCTCATTATATTGTTCTTTGTTATTGTACAATTTTGCTAATAAATAATAAAAAGATTATAAGTATATTTTTGATAAGTGCCACCTTAATCAATATATATTTTGGAATCATTAAAAATTTGGCTTGTCTTATCACGGTTTTTCTCTTGTTTATATTGTTAATAAATACTAAGAATACTATATATTATCGTTCATAGAAAAATATTAAATTCAAGTGGTTGTGGTAATCATTAATTAGAATCAAACAATAATTTCATAATAAAACGTAATACTTGTTTTTAAATCAAGAAATCGGCAAATCCACTTTTCGAACATAATTTATGGAACTTGAAATTTTCGACATTTCTACTTGAAAATGCTTTCAAACTTTGTATTTCATCGTTGGGTAGATAATTAACTAGTATATAAGGGTATATAAGTTGTTTAACCTGGTTGCACTTGTAAGGTTTGCAGGAAAACATTTTTTTTAATCTAGATCTCCATACATTCCCATAAAATTTTAAATAATTTTTTTTAACTATTTACAAAAACATCCCAGTTATCACAATGCACCCAATTGGGTCTCCAAACGGTGGTGCGGTATAAAACAAAAACATCCAAAAAGTTCAAAAATTCGTGCACTTTGTCAGCAGTTTCCACATAAAGTATTTTTGGCTTGATTTTTCGAATTACGTTGTTATTCATGGGCTCCTGAGTTAACAAGGAATCGCCAGAAATTGGCCTGCAAAAAAATTTGGTGACAATTGATCCCAACGTATCAGTTCTATGACTTCAGAAAATGGGTGTGTTAGCAAAAGTAGGGAGTAGTGTATGGTGAAAAAAGACATTGTGTAGAAGGTTACATGTTCACCATTTCTTTGATTATTTCGTCATAATCTTTAGTAAATTTAACTGGGACTAGGTCTAGTGTTGTAGTAAATGGCACTAAACAAAAACGATGTGGTTGGATCCACGATAATTGTTTCTGCTCTTCAATAGCAGCAATTAATTCAATTATGTAGTGCTGAATTTTTAAATTTCATTTTATTATATACGAGTAATTTTTAGTTGCTCACACTCGTGAAAATAATATTATAATAAATGACATATGAAAGATGTTATTATGGGAACAGGTTTCTCAAAGATGTCAGCAAGTGTGAATAGACTATTCCCACTTGACCAACACAGAGAAAAAACTGCCTCATACAATCAAAAAGATTTTATCTATGAAAGTTTTTAGGCTAAGGGGTATCCCAGCAGAAAGAAACGAAGATTTTTTCATATAGATTCCTTATTGTTTTTATGTGGTAAATCTTATTAATTTTATCAAGAAGAAATCTTATTATTCACAACTTTTTTTTACTGAATTTCCGTTCTTTTTGGCACCAAAAAAACAATCCATAGAGAAAAACTTCTTGATTCTATTAGGTTTTCTTATAAATTGTAAACTATAGGGATTTCTTATTGATTTTATTAGGTTACCTTATTGATTTTTTTTAAAGATTTTCTTCTTGATTTTAGTAGGTTCCTATATGATTATGTGTAAAGCATCTTATTGATTTTTTTAATAGGGAAATCTTCTTGATTTGATGAGGTGTCTTGTTATTTTATATCTATAAATAGACATAGAGACAATTTTCTTCATGATCTTTTTCATTTTTTTTTTATAAGAATGTTTGCACAATAATTTCAACGGTTATTCAGGCTGCTTGTTAGCATATTGGTTAGAGTGCTTGTCTATCAGTCAGAAGTTTGCTGGTTCAATAATTGGTGAGGAAGTTATTTAAGAATATAACATTATGTGTATGTATGTATAATAAATAACATCTACAATATACTACATACATACATATGTATATGGTATAGAATTTAAATGAAAATACATAAGTACAGAGAATAAAGATGCAATTTTCTTATAATTTTTATGAGGTCGCCTAATAAAAACAAGAAGAAAGCCTTATTGAAAAAATCAATAATATAACCTAATAAAAACTAGAAGATTTCTTCTTGATTTTATCAAAAAGGTTTTCCCTATGAAATTAATGAGATTTCCTTATTGAAAAAAAATCATAGAGATTTCTTATTAATTTTGTTCTATTTTATGAGGTATTTAGTAGGCACTGTTTTCTCTGTGAAGACTTTCGTTAATTATATCGATTTCGAATATATCTTGAACATTTATCGTGTAAAACTATCTAGAATGACACTCAAAAATTAATCGAAAAAAGTTTATCTGTCGCTCAGTTTTGTTCCAAAAAAACATTCAATTTCGAAAGTTCACTAGTAACATCAAGAGTGAGCCAATATAAAACTAATTTCGATATCGCAAAGAGGCAGCAGAAAAAGTAAAAAAGGTCATTTTATTTTTTAATATATTAATTTTAATTAATGTTAATTTATTTTATCTATTTTTTAATTCTTTAACTTATGGTGCAGTCATGGCTCGAACTCGGTACCTCTAGACCATGGGTGACCAAGATAAATTTAAGGTTGTGTAAGTGAGCGAAAAAGATAAGCACAGGCAGAAATAATTAATAAAAGTAATTTTTATATGATTTTTTTTATGAAAGAATTTTATTCTAGAAAACCGTTTCAACAAAAATTAATAAATAAACATTATTATTCACTTTAACTATGAGTTTGAAACTTTTACAAAACAAATTTGTAAGAGAAAATAATTTTGTAATATTCATAGGAACAAGGCATTTTTTAACATAAACAGCATACATAATAAATTTCTCGGAGTGCGTTTGAGAAAAATGACTAAAAAGATAAGCAAAAATTTGTCTCAGATAAGACTAAATGAAAGAGAATAAGAATACGTGTGAATTCGATTTGCAAAAATTTGCTACATGCTGTTCACCTATGCTCTAGACTAACAGACTAGCACACATCCATCATGGCTTTCGTCACACATTCGAGAAACTATCGAGAGAAGTTTGCTTTATCGAACATTAAAATTATTTTGTATTCGCGAACAAATATTTGTGTAGAAAATTTTTTGCTTTAGTGAGCATTCGTGTATATCGAATCTCAGGTCAAGTGGGTTATATTATCTGTAAATTTGGTAGTGCTGCCGTCAAGCAGCTCAAATGAAGTTTAATTACGTACGCATTAAGTATTGAGTCCTAAATAGGCCCCTAGGCTCTTATAATGACAAAATCTTGCATTCATAAAATAAGTCAAATAGTATTATTTCCGTTCGTAATACACACGTATCAAGGGATAAAGATAAACTTTATATTGCTACACACATACATATGTACATATTTATACATATACAAATTTGTTACACTTCAGTTTGCATCAAAGTATGAAACAGCCCTGCAGAAAATGCGAATAGTGAAATTGTAGTGATTTACTAGTAGCATTGTCAGTAGTACTACTGACCAGGTGTACCCCAGCCAATGTAATTATTTATTGACATTTAACATTAGCTTGTCATTGAAAATCCACCACTAGACTGTAGCAACACTGACTGTGTAGTTCTTTTGGGACCACATAGAGACATTGGCACCAAAGACTCACTAGTAAATTTTAGAGGCTCTAGTCTACAATATCGATATTTCCTCGCTCGATGTGAGGAGTAAAATTGTAGTGATTTACTAATGACATTGTCAATAGTACAACTGAATAGGTGTACCCAAGCCAATGTAATGACCTATTGACATATAACATAAGGTTGTCATTGAAAATCTACCAGCAGACTTTAGCACTATTCTCTTACGACCAGATGGAGACATTTGAACTAAGGATTCACTAGTACATTTTAGTGACCCTCGTCTACAATTTTATATAGGTTGTGGCAACAAACCTAAGTACATGCATACATACATATGTACGTAAGTTTTTAACAATATTGCATATCATAATAAAAAAGAAAAACAAACTATTGACGCGTTAATTGACAATGTCACCAGAAATGCAATAGAACTGTTGTCTCTAACGTATCTCTGCTCGCGCATAAAAGGAAAGTTGTCGACATTTCAACTAGTGCAATTGTCGCTAGAGAAAAGAGTTTTGACATAGAGACATATGGTTCTAGGCTGACTAGAGGGTAGACACAACTGCTAAAGTTATCACCGCTCAGTTATGATGCTTTGAATTTCAAATTTAATCCTTATTGCTAATTGATAAAATCAATAAATAATTATTTTAACATCTTGATTAGGGAACAATGCGTAAGATACATTGGTTAAATAAAAGGAATTTATTCTTTCAAAAACAGTTTTAAAAAATAGTAAAAATTTTACAAATTTATTTTATTGAAAAATTAAAAAAGAAACGTTTTGCATTAAACACATTCACCACAGCATACGACTTAAAATGCCGCTATCTGGCTACATATAATTATACCCCTTTCAGACACGGAAACTTTACTTTGCAAAGTAAACTTTGCGTGTCTAAAAGTGGTATTATTTTGGAGACGGCAGCAGCACATAATCAGCTGATATTTAAGTATAAATACATATTTCAGTGGCGTCAACTTCAAATATTTCGCATTTACAAAAATTAACTTGCTTTTTTTAAAATGTACTTATGTATTTATGTATATCACGTAAACATATAAAAATGAATCAATTAATATCTTCTTAATGTGAAATAATTGTAAGCTAACGTTTATTCCTCATTTTGTATTACATATATTGGCAGCAGCGAATGACAATGAGTACTAAAAAAAAGTTAATATGTATATAATACATACGTATGTCTTAATTTTAGTAACTGCGTATAATCCAAATTGTAGCGAAAACAATTCGTACGCTCACATATTTCCTCTCAAGTAACTAGCACTATAGCCGATTCCAACACACATGAGCATCTATACTTTATTTATGCAAAAAAACTAAAATACGCTACAACGAAAAATTAAAAGGCATATACGTATCAAACACATTGACTCTATCCCATACTTTCAGTCTGAGTATGTTTGTACTCAGGCTATGGATGTTTAATCGGACAAAAAAAATATGCTGATACTCGGGATATTTATTCAGCATTCGCCGCCGCATACAATCATTTGTGTATATGAAATGGAAAATGTGTAGATGTGTGTGCGGCTGCTTGAAAACATGCTTTATGTGTGTGTGTGTGTAAATAAAACAGGCCTGTAGACACTCATGTGTAGCCGCTTAAAAGCCAGAATATTTTTATACGCAGTCTATAAATTTTAGTTGTAGTTTGTGCTGCGTAATATAAAAAATGTTTTTGAACATAGTTGTCGGGCAATACTCAAAGAGTACTTTAAACGGTACTTTTGTCATTATCTGATTAGCAGCACTATATCTCCTCATTGCCGCCCAAAAAAATAGAAATTTGTTTAATTGACTACATGCTCCTTGTGTTAAATTGGCAACAACACAAGGGGCATGGAAAACAACCTGCTCACGTGTTGCCTTGCTGTCGTCAAAACAGTCATTCTCATATAAATATATATGATCTAATATAATATATATTCACGACACCAGGCTAACGAATAAAACCTATTAAAAGTCGAATGATATGATTATTTTTACTACAACACGGCTGCACGGCCACTTTTGTAGCTCTAGCAAACTTATGCATTAAACACATTCACCACAGCAGGCTACACGAACACACGACTTCAAATGCCGCTAGCAGCATTTGTCGCCACGTAGCTAGCTACTTAATTATTTTGGAGACGGCAGCAGCACCATCTGCAGCTGATATTCAAGTACAAATACATATGTAGTTTAGTATTGCTACTTTCATATAGTTTACATTTATAAAAATTAATTACTCTTTTAAAGTGTACTTATTTCACGTAAAAGTATAAAAATTAATAAATTTATTCTTAACATAAATTTTTGGATATTGTTTCTGCTAAATAATATGAAAGCCTTGTACGATATCAAGCATTCAACATTTTGTATTATACTGGCAACACTGCATTTGCTTATTGTAGCCAAAGAAATAGAAATTAGTTTAATCAGCATATACTACGTTTATACGCAGGGCTTATTTGCAAATAAAACAGGAAATTGTTGCCATATTATTGCTTTTATTGCGACTTACTAATTCAGAAAACTATTCACGATTAACGCACTATTTGCAAATAAAATGGAAAAGGTTGCCACGCTTACAAATGTTTCATAAGAAAAAACAATAAATGGATAAATATTGCACAAAAAACATTGATAGAAGCAAATAATAACAATTAAAACAAATAATTATTTGATATTTTGTGCATTTTACACTATTTTTTTGTCAACATAAGTAAACTTTCTATAGAAGTGCTACCAAGTTTGTGTACTTTTGCTATGCCGTATAAACAGTGAGTTAATTTATTTGCAAATAATTTTATTTGCAAATAGTGCGCGTATAAACGTAGTAATAGACAACAACCTGTCGCCATGTTGCCTTGCTGTCTTCAAAATAATCATTCTCATACAAACATGTGTATTCTATCCTTGACATTTGGTAGTCGGTAGCTTGCGGTGGTGAATGTGTTTAATGCAACTCTAATATATGTTTCTGTTGGAAACAATTAGCAATAATAATGCTGCTAGTATAATATACTACGTTTATACGCAGGGCTTATTTGCAAATAAAACAGTAAATTGTTGCCATATTATTGTTTTTATTGCGACTTACTAATTCAGAAAACTATTCACGATTAACGCACTATTTGCAAATAAAATGCTTGAGCTTGCCACGCTTACAAATGTTTGATAACAAAAAAACAATAAATGGATAAATATTGCAACAAAAAATATGGATAGAAGCAAATAATGACGATTAAAACAAACAATTATTTGATATTTTGTACATTTACACTATTTTTTTTGTCAACATAAGTAAGTGTTCTATAGAAGTGCTACCAAGTTTGTGTACTTTTGCTGTGCCGTATAAACAGTCAGTTAATTTATTTGCAAATAATTTTATTTGCAAATAGTTCGCGTATAAACGTAGTAATAGAAACTGTGGAATCATATCATATAGCTAGCATTCAAATATTGGAATACATTTAATAGCAATAATACCTCAAGATTCATATCAAGAAATAAATTGATTAGTTTTGATATGTTTAGGTCATATAAGTAAAGTTTAAATAAGTTATTTTATTTTTATAAATGTGAAGTAGTTGAAAGTGCCACCACTGAAATTATTTATGTCTACATACCTATGTAATTCAATATCAGTTGCCATTGATGTCGCTGCCGCTTGCAAAATAATTAAGTATCAGGCTGCATGGCGACAATTGCCGCTTACGGTAATTGTAGTCGTGCTGTTGTGCAGCCTGCTGTCGTCTATGTGCTTAACGCATTTGCCGTTTTTTTTCCTCTTCAAATATTACAAATTCCATGGATTATTTCACAATAATTGTTTATTTTTGCAATATTAAATTGAAATTGTTTATTCTGTTGATTTCGAATACATAGCGGAATTTTTTATTTTCTTTCTTCATAATTAGTATATTAATGGTTTATTTATTGCAAATTTTTAATTTTTTCCCCTTAAAATCTTTCATTTACTTTCATATATTTTTAATAAAAAATAAATAAATAAATGAACTTTAGAAGATCCGAAATATATTTTATTGGCTGAATATAAATAGAGTGACGCAAATTCTTATCTATGTGGATGATTCTTAAATGTTATTATTATGATATTATTTCAACGAATATCCCACATAACATTTTGCTGATAATTTTGGCTTAGGTGACCTTATCTCAATTATTTTGCAATTACCTTTGACGACTAAGAAAGAACTGAAGATACATGGGCTTAAAACGTGATTTCTTACACATACAATGACTGAAAAAACAAAATAGATCATGGAAGTCTTTAACATGTGACCATTTTGCACAAGCGATTAGAAATACCACGACTATATACAATCGCACACTAAATCATAAAGAGTCACAACTCAAAATTATAAAAGTGCTTTTGCTTTTTTATAAACCTGTTAATTCAAGAAATCTATAACAACCTCAACCATTTCTTTTGCAATACAGTCTTCTTGAAGAATATAAAATACTATTATGCTTGTTTTTGTGTCATATACTTGCGTCATTTGTACAGTATCAACAGTTGTTTGCAACTACTCAGCATCTGAAACTTTTTGAGTTGTGACTCTTTATGATTTATTGTGCGATATCTAAATAGAAAGTTAGTTATAAATGAAAAGACTCCCGAGTAGAGTAAAAGATTTTACCAACAAAAATGTCATTAGTTCAGAAAATGGGTGAATTTTAAGATAATTTCGGTTGTGCAGAGGAGTTGAAAGAGATTCAAATGTATTCAGAAATGCTAGGTGGGATGTATGTATGTGTCATCCATCAATCAAAGCTAAATTGTTTATTACTTTGTCTTTGACATCCTAATTTGTTGAAGACACAATAAATTATAAAATCACGAATCATTCTGGACTGCGTGTTAAAAAATAAACAATTCGACACAAACGATTTCCTTGCAATACTGATCTATGATATGTATAGGGTGTCCGCCGGAAAGGTGTGACTGTTTAGTGATTTAGTGTGCGATATGATACGAAGAACAGCTCAAATAGAAAGAACTATTTATTTGGTAGTTTTTGTGGACATTATGAAGTCCATGGAAATATAACCAAACCAAAATTCAATTGGTTTCTATGGTAATGGCTATGGCGTTATGTCGAGTCATCCATAAGTTTGGTTCGAACAGCTGTTTTCTATCGTTATGGCTATATCACGCCTGATTGAACCTTTAGTCCAGGTTCACACAACTTTTTATTCAGCTGATAGAAAAAAGAGGTATTTGCATTTCCATCTCCGTTGATAAACAGAAGTTGAAGAGTTGAAGTGTGTTTCGGGACTCAGTGTCCGTGGTGCTCACCGAGAGAAGTGTATTTGTGTATTTGCATTCAGCGATGCCAACTATTTATAACCCAAACGCGCTATACCCCTTCTCAAAAGACGCTAGAATGCGCTAAGTTACAGCATTATCAAAAATTTATAGTCAAAACGCGCTATTTTCCTACGCGCTAAATTAAATTTTAATAAAGGTCGATGTATGTATTAGTAAATACGAGTACAATTAATTTTTTAGTAACTCTTTTTCAGATTATGCAATATTGCTTCTTCGAAATTATATCCTAAATAACTAACTATCATTTAATACAGAGTCAGTCTCGCCTTCCAAATATTCGAAATTCTTAGTTTTTATTTTAATTCTATTTGCCAAACTTTGTAACCAATTATATAAATTATTGTATAATGTTGCTATTCAAATGCTTTTTGAAGTACAACAAGAATAGATGCTTAATAAGTTATATAAATTTTTTTGGGTCACGAGTACGAGCACATATTTTTAGCTTTGAAATTTCAAAACATTTGCCGTTTGCAATATTAAAATGCGTTTTTAATTCTAACCACAGTCAAGGGAATTTTATTTGCAACATCTGAATTATTAACGAATTTAAGCAAAAAGTAAAATTTTGGATATTAGACAAATGTCAAATTTATACAAAAAAGTAAAAAGATATTGAACTGAAATGATATTTTTGACTTTAATCAAAACGCGCTAATTTATCGCTTTTTTATTGAACGCGCTAAGACGAAAAAAAGCGCGTTTGGCATAGTTAAAACGCGCTAAAACTAGCGCGAAAGGCGCTAAATTGGCATTGCTGTTTGCATTTGCGGCTTATGGGGGCTACAAATTTCAGCCGACTCTTGCGGGAAATAGATAAGATCTCTGCTCTTCATACATCCGTAATTTTTGGGGTTTGGGGAAACTTGGAAAAAAATTTAAGAAATAAGTTATGGCAATGGGCTTAATTACTAGTGTCGTATTTCGACTACGACTACGACGATCTTGTACTTGATTAAAGATAAACTGTTGCAATGTTCTTTAGTCTAGTACGAAACCGTCGTAGTCGAAGTCGTAATACGACACTCGTAATAAGGCCCAATATTTAGGATGCTAATAAATACGTTTGTATTTATTTATTCATTCATTTATTTAAGTCAATGGATACGGTTATCCTTGCTGAGTAGCAGTATAAAGCTTGTTATAAAAATAGAAGGTACTTCCATTTCTTCTTGACATTTGCCATCTGGCAAGAACATGACATTTAAGTATTCTTTTTTAGACACCATCTCTTACAAAAATTGGTTGGATTGCATTCCGTTTCCGAACGGAATTGAACTCTGTGACATGGCCGAATAATATAATAATAATAAGATAACAATGAAATGTATGCAATTTGATTAAATTGAATATATGTTGTATTAAAGTAAGTATTGTATATATATTAAAGTATTGTATATATTGTATGTATATATATATATATATATATATATATATATATATATATATATATAAATATATGTATGTATAGTATAGCTGCATATTTCCAAGGATGTACAAAAATATGAGTGTCGCACTTTTTAAGTTCGTTAACAGCGACTACGAGCCTGTAAAATAGACTTGGCAAAAGAGCCGGTCGGGTTTTTAACCATTTTCGGATAGGTATATTACAACAAACAGGAAATGAATTATGTAGATTAAACAAAATGCATTACCAAGCAATATTTCTTAAACTTAATGAAAATTCATTGTAAATTTATCAAGATCGTCAAACGATTTGGTTTATCAACACCCAATTTCGATGAAAATATTGTTAAAATATTTCTTTTAGGCGGAAAACAGAAAAAAGTTATCATATAATCACTTTTCAAAGTTCACATATCTATATGTATGTATATACATATGTCGTTATATAAGAGTTTTTTGTCTCGCTCGCACTGGTTGACTGTTCTGCCATGGATAACCGTTATTCTTGCGGTTATTTTGTGGAATTTCGTTTACAACAACGTTGCTACTTCCTATGTGAAGGCATAGATCGGGTATAGTCAGTCACAAAAACATTTTTAAGAATACTGTTAATAACATCATGGACATATAGTCTTAGTCAAACGTCCATTTTTTGCAACCATATTCTACAAATTTACTTTGTAGAGTATGTACCAATAAATAAATAAAAATAAATAAAAATATTTTTGCAGAAAATTTCCATAAAACTACATATTTTTGCAAAAACTTTTAAAAATCCTTATATTTCAAAACAAAGAGAGAACGGAAGTACACACCTTCTATTTTTATATCATGGTCATCGGCCCATTAAACTAAAGTCTTGCAGGTATAAAAAACATAAAAAAAATTAATTGGAAAACGCTTGGAGTTGGCATCTTGTTGAAAAATTCAGGCCCAAATTCACAGTCATTAGTGAACTAGTAGCAATAGTTTAACCAATAATATTTAATTCACATCTTTTTCTTTACCATTAGTTAAAACGCCAAATGGCATTGATTAACAAATAGTTAGACAACAGCTGATTCATTGTAAACTTTATTAGTATTGTTATTTTGTAAAAAATTTCAGACACATTTCATACATACGTTGTCAAGCATCTTCTTTGTATTTAGCTGTAGCACATTCGTTTTTAATTTTATATTAAAATGTGGTTTTTCCGAACCAATCTCAACACTAATTCAATATCTTGCATGGTAAAGTTAGACGAGGGAGCATTTGTTTTATCCCTTTATAAGAAATAATATAAAAAATGTAAACAAAAACCATATGTTATAGCAGAACTGCCAATACCGAAACTCAATAGTTTGATAGGGTTACCAGTCTTTGCTCATATAAAAAACTTTGGTTAAACAATACACTGTGAATATGAAATATTAGTTAAAGATTGGTTATAATTTTAGTTTACTACCCTGCATTAGTAAACTAAAATATGAATATGAAATATTAGTTAAAGATTGGTTATAATTTTAGTTTACTAATGCAGGGTTGTTGTAGAGAATGGTTAAAATAATGTTTTATGTTCTTTTTTAAACAGAAACACCGCGTTTTCTAAATCAGCTTCTCATAAAACAAATTTTGCTGTACAACAGCAACAATACAGTACACAATACTTATTATCGTACTTAGCGAAGCTCTGCCCACAAAAATCAAAAATTTTTGATTTTCATTATACATAGTATACTTCATAAGAACGACAGCATGGTACACGTTACTAATTTCATACTTGTACGATTTGTAGTAACGTGTATACTCGCCATAATAATTAACTAATGACTCCATATTTGGCCCTCAGTGATTTCCGACGTCTACAAAGTTAGGTTGGTTGACTACTGTTTATTTTTTAATGCTAAAAGTAATATAGTGCCATACCAGCAAAAAACTTTGTGTACTAGAATGCAAAAAAGTGCATGCACTCCCCAGCCGTAAGTACTTACAATTGGACTGAATAACCCATTATTTTTATTTGAGAAGTTCAAAAAGTATGCGGTATCCTATACTTTGTGCCTACAAATATCCAAAAATTTAATAGATTACTGATTGCCTGAAAGTATTAAAAATTTAATGGGTTATTTTTTTGCTTACAAATATGCAAAATTTTGTAGATTAATTTTTGAATAAAATTATTCGAAAGTTAATTGGCAATTTTTTCTAATAAAAATAAATAGGATTTATTAACAAAATTACTATCAAACTTATACCTTTTTTTGAGATTGTTAAAAATCACAACTTTAGAAAGAAACTATGTGAATATGGATATTGAAGAATATGCGAAAATACTTAAATATAGTAATAAAAATTATAGTAAACCCAAGTTATTTTATTGTTTGCGAAATTTTTCTCTTGATATTTATTATTAAGTGGAAAGTACTACATTAAGTACTTTTACGTAATGATATAAATAAGTTGCTATTCTATTCATTGCAGGACAGTCAATATTATACACCTAAAATAATTTAATAAATATGTACCACTCATTACTTTGTAATACATTAAAAGAGTACTACCCATTACAAAATCTTGACATTTTTTTGTGGGTTTTATTCAATAAAATAACTTAACAGTACTATTACATGTCAACGTTAGATATAGACGTTAGAAAACGCTGCGCTTGACGCGCTACATTGTGTTGGTGTGTTAAATTTTCCCCTTTCGTTTTCTTTTCATATTGTACAAAAATGGTGTTGCCAGCTCAACCTATTTTTCTGTTCGGCCAATTACAAGGCACATCAATCAGGTACCCGTATTTGTACAACAAATATTACAACAGCAATAACCACATGTACTTTGTTGGCATAAATTACCAACTTACTTTTCAAAACAGGGTGGCATCGTCGGAGTGTAGGTTTCTTATAGGAAATGTCAAACACCATACAAAACTGAATATTCGTTAGGTGTTTGAGGATAACCCAAATAACAGCATGTTTTTAGGCTTATATAATAACCAGGGAAACCACAAATATGCTCTAAAAAAGGTGTTTTATGCGCATTCAATATGCACTAAAAACTTGTAAATATGCGCTTAAAAGTCAAAAAATATGCTCTTAAAAATAGAATAAATTGGTTTATTTGTAAATGAAAATATATTTTTTAATCAAAAATTCAACAACATTTGCATATAAAATAAGAAAAAAATAAATAACCAAAAAAACGGAAACATAATTAACAAAGAATAACTGGGTTTGAAGTGCAGGTTAAAGCAAAATTACTATAAAAATTTTTACTAAAACAAATTAATTTTTATTGGATGCATAAGAATTTAACTTTAATTTCAAAAGATCACGATATCAGAATTAAGGCTTTGGAACTGTATTTTGGATAAATAAGACAAGATTTTAATTTATAATTTTTATTGAAATAAATAACAAAATATTGACCTAGAATTTCAAATAAAAATCTTTTCTGTCACGTCTTAATGAACTTTCATACATTTACAATGTTCCTCCAAGGTCTTTTCGGGGCAGAGTAAATCACACACAGCTAAATTTGTATTGCAACTAACGTCCGTAAAACTGCGTTATATAGGGTGTTTTTTATTGAGGTATAGAACTTTAAGTTGGCATCACTTTTTTAACTGGCGGCCATTTTGTCAGCTGTCAAGTGATTAATATTTAGTTTGGTTTGCCATTTCATCACGAACAGGTTGACAAAAGAACAACGCTTGCAAATCGTGCAAATTTGCTTTATTCGAGCCAGCCGAATTTGCTTTATTCGAGCCAGCCGCGGCGGCCACATGCCCGAAATCATATTTAAACATTAATGGCATAAAATTATCCTTCCAATAAAGCCAAATTGATGGACATTAAAACGATTTTCTTGTGTTTTATTTCAATTCGAAGTTCTATACCTCTAAAAAAAACACCCTTTATATAAAAAAAATTATACACTACATGGAACATTGGAACAGAGATTTAGATGGCGAAAATTAAAAATAATTTGTAAGCATATTAACCCAGATAGCACAGGAAAAAATTTTTCTTTAAAACTTAAATTTTTATTTCGAAAATGAAATTTTAATGCGTTGCTAAAAAAAAAACTTCATAAATTTTTTTTTCGGAAGGATGGTGGTGCCAAGCGGGTTGAAATAAAATAAATTCTATAAAGCATGAAAATATGCCATAAAAGCGTAAATTATGCTCTAAAAATTCGAAAATATGCTAAAAATATGCGTGTAAAACCGATATATGCATAAACATGCTTTAAAGGGTAAAATATGCAAAAATATGCACTAACAAATCGATGCCAAAATTCATTAAAAGTTCTGAAACGGATAAATATCTTGTCCCCGCATTAATACGTGATACAAGAAAAAACATGCCATTGCATATTTGCGGTTTCCCTGATAATAACATTAGTCACATACATAGTGTAATGCTGCCACCTAATACATGCGCCTTGGCCAATTACGGCAACGCCGTAAATAATTTCTAGCTCTGTTAACAAAGTACATATGTGAGTATGTATGGATGTGTGTATGTATGTATGTACATTAATGACCTGCACAAGACCATTTATAAGACCTTTTAAGACGCGACATTTTTCAAACGATTTACTACAGCGGAATATTCTAAAACAAACGCTAAACAACACTGTTGGCAAGATTTTTTTTCAGTTGCTTGTCTTGCCAACAGTGTTGTTTAGCGTTTGTTTAATGTACATATGAGGCTAATATTGTAAGTTCATGTGATTAAAGCAATAACTGCAAACTATTCAAATTTATTTATTATCTTAATAATAAACAAACATTTCCTATGAGTGAATAACCAGTGACAAATATTTATAGTTTCGATCCAACTGGTTTTATTTGTTCTGTGTTTACATTTACATATTTATCATATGAGTTAATAAAAGTGCAGTAGTTTTATAATTATAATTATTATATGTACCTAATTTATTTAAATTACAAATGCATACATATTAATACGTACATATGTATGTATGTACATATGTATGTAATCTCTTGTTTATTTATTGACGCAAAATAATCGTAAACTGAATCATATACAGCACACAAAAAAAAATAAATATAATGAACAGACGTTTGTATGTATGTACATACTAATATATGTATGTAGATGAAAATGCGGTGGAAATTACAAACCTACAAGTAAAATGTTAAAATACTACAAAAGTTTTGCAATACAAATTTTAATTAATCAAAGACTACCTTTATCTTAACAAATTTAATTTACAAAACTTGTGTATGAAAACCAAAAGCCATGAACATGCACAATTTTGTTACTTCAACACAATTCTGGTAAGCAATAAATTGCATTACATTTTTTAATTTTATTTCATTTTTTTTTATACTACATATATTATATTAAACTTATTTTTTTTCGACTAAATTCGTAAGCAGTGAGTCACATACATACATACATACATATGGGCATTTCCATGTCAGCATACGTGACATTTGTACGCCTACAAAGTGGAATAGATTCTAAAAAATAGAAGTAACTCAAAAACATTTTGTTGTTATGTTCCATTCCGGTCGTACTATATGCGAAAAAAAAAATTATTAAATTTGGAACCCTGTTGTCCAAAATATCGAGGGAAATAAGGGCATAGCGTACGTGACATAAAACGGAACTGGTATCAATATGCATGTAAAAGTGTACGAAAATCTGCGAATTGTGAAGTTTCTTTTCTTGTTTTAAATTTCTTACACGAAGCCAACTATTTTTCCTTTATTATCAGTAATTTTGAAATAAAAAAGACTTTTGGCTGATTTTATAATGAATGAAGTTTAATAGCGTACGTGACATAGCGTACGTGACGGATTTTTCTCTTATAATATTCTTAAGTAAAAATTTTTTTTTAATCTGTGGCCATAAATAATAATGGCTTGAGTCGAAATTTCGTGTTTTGAGATATTATGGGTTTCGTCTAAAATAAATTGTGTTTGGTTTTTATATAAAATTTTTAGATACCGAAAAAAATGCACATTTATTTAGAACAAAACTGTTAATTTTATAAAAAAGAAACGATTTTATTAGTTATTATTCGTTGTTTTTGGTTAAGATGTTATGAAAAAATCCATTGGCAGAAAAATAAAAACTAAAGTGAACTTAAGCTATTATATTGAAAGGCAAAATAATTTTTATTGATAGTAAGTCGAGATAAGTGCTTTAGGTTAAATTAAAAAATGCGGAAAACCTGAAATAAGACAGTTTTTTAAAAGCTTATCTGCAGTTTCCACAAGTCAGGCAGGCGACTGGTCTAGAAAATTTGTATGAAAATCACTCAAAAAGATGATGAGATGAGCTTAAATATAACTCCCTGTTTCTACAACCCAGACGACCGACTTGAGTATAAAATTTACATGGAAAGCACTAATTTTCTTGAGTGACTTTCATACAAATTTTCTAGACGAGTCGTCTGCCTGACTTGCAGAAACTGCACATAAGTTTTTTTAATGACGAATAATTTGAATGGGCTGTTAGTTATTGAACTTAAGTGTATACAAGTTTAAATGCTCAAATATTTTAATATTGATGTAGCTACCTTAAAAAAATTAACTTGATTTAAGATGTTATGCTTATGTATTATTTTCCAAGAAGACTTAAGTTAAAATATAAATGGGTATAGTTTAAATGATAGATCTTGAAGAAGAGAATAAGAATATGTAATAAAATTAAACAGCACTTATGTCAACTTAAGCCATTATTATATGTATATTGCCACAGAAATATATGCATACAAAAACTTAAAAACAAAACAAAAATATGTATTCAGTGAAAATATCAATAAAAACAATAAAGATTCAACTTCATTTCTTACTACATACTGTTTACTTGTGATTTTAAAATCACAATTGTGATTTGATGGTGTTCTGAATGATTCTGTGTGATTTTACCCTTTAAAAAATAGAAGAAAACAGCTGACGTTTTGTTTTGTAACTGCAATATCACAAATGTAAATCACAAAGCAAATAACAACATTTTTGCAAAATTAAGAGTTTTAAATTTTTTTCATAACTTCATAAATTCTTTCGTAGAAAATTGCTCATTTTACTATAAAAATCAACAAAGAAGATATTAAGTTATTCATTTAATTAATCAATTGAGAATTTCAAAATAAAGTGATTGAAAAAATTACCAAGTGATTTCAAATCGGCAGTCATTTAGCTGACCGGTTTAAAATCACAAAAATGCAAAAAGTTATATGTGCAGAACACCTTTCTTGTATTTTCAATTCACTTTCACAAAAAGTGATTTTCAGAACATGTCTGATAATTATCAAGTTAACGCTGATACATTTAATTGCAATTTTAATACTTAGAATAGCGTACGTGACGAACTTTAACTGCTTATAAAATTTTTATTACACTAAATTGAGGAAAAATTTCGAACAATATTTATTTGCGACAATTATCCTGCTTTGAACTTCTATTTTGAAACAGTTGCGACCGGTCAAATTCAAATGACATATACTACGTTTATACGCGCACTATTTGCAAATAAAATTATTTGCAAATAAATTAACTCACTGTTTATACGGCTTAGCAAAAGTACACAAACTTGGTAGCACTTCTATAGAAAACTTACTTATGTTGACAAAAAAAATAGTGTAAATTTACAAAATATCAAATAATTGTTTGTTTAAATCGCCATTATTTGCTTCTATTAATGTTTTTTGTTGCAATATTTATCCATTTATTGTTTTTTGTTATCAATCATTTGTAAGCAACCTCAAGCATTTTATTTGCAAATAGTGCGTTAATCGTGAATAGTTTTCTGAATTAGTAAGTCGCAATAAAAACAATAATATGGCAACAATTTACTGTTTTATTTGCAAATAAGCCCTGCGTATAAACGTAGTAATAGACAAATAATGTTTTTGCACCGCGTACGTGACATTAAAATAGCATCTAAAGCAAACCAAAAAAATACCGCTTATCGAACTCTAAATTTTCTCTTTCCTCATGGATCTTGTTCATTGTTGTTGTAACATTAATTTTAAAGTATAATTGCAATGTTACAAATACCTGAATTGAGTCGCTAATTAAGAAAAAATAGGTGATTGCAATTTCTTAACATTAATCAAAGAGATGGTCAGTTTAAACTGCTATTTTTGCTCTTGAAAAATTTTTATAAGCTATTAATACCTCTGCATAGTAAAATTTGAGTGATTTTTTCCTCTTTGACATATTTTAAAAAAAATTTCAAGGTTTTTTAATTTTTCAGTCGTGGTTGTCATTTTCATGGAAATGCCCATATGTATGTAAATATATGAATATGTACTTACTGTCGTATTCATAAAAAAAATAATTAAACTTTATTAATGGCTTATTTGTACATATTTATTTCTATAGGAAATTTTGTCAAATAAACCTGTAATAAACCTAAAATATTTTCTATGAATACCACAGTTATAATTTCAGAACTATTCTTAGTAATTGTTGCTACGCTTTGCTCATATTTTAGGTTTTTGAAAATAATTTTTGTTGTTCTCTTAAAGTGTCTTTCAAAATACATATTTTTACATGGCATAAGTCACGTACACACGCCCTTGCGCTCGTCGCAGTGGTCATAATTTTATTAAGTTGCTGGAATTGCAATAATTATAAATCGAAAAAATTAAGTTAACAAAATATTATAAATATAAACAAAGAGAATTGAAGCCTCACTTTCAAGGCGAATTCAGTATCAGGTGACCTTATCAGCCCAGCTGATTATCAGCTGTTGCTACCAAATTGAGCATTTTGAACCAAAATGTCAAAATTTGCTTAGAAATCTTCTGACAGATTGGTTTTGTAGCATAGCAAACTACGTGTTGTTTTTTGTGTTGTAAAATTGTTGTAGCGATAAGGTCACCTGATACTGAATTCGCCTTGCCTCACTTTTAATAATGTTCATAACATGATACAATAATACAGGCAGCCGCGAATCTACAACAAATGTACAACAAATAAAACAACAGTGATTTTTATTGCTGTTTTGTGATTGACAAGAGAGACAACCAAGAGAAAACAATATACATGTACTTGGGTTTTCTCTTGGCTTTGCAAAGCATGTTTGCATTAGTACAGTTTTAATAGGCACTGTGCGCGTGTGTTGGTAAAACATAAGTACCATTTGGCAGATCACATCACGAAACAAGCAAAACAGCTGGCGCTTCGCGGTTACCATGATATTATTATATCATGGTCCATAATGTCTCTTTTAATGTCGGGTACACACTATGGCATTTTGTGACATCGCAGTAGTGTTTACTAGTCGCAACATTTGTCATTTCCGATATTTTTCGTTGTGTGGTATTGCTTTCTTTTATTTGATATGTTTTGTGTGGATACTAGCCTATAGATATGTATCAGAGAACTGAATGAGTTGATTCACTTTTACTGTCCACTCACATTTACAACGCTTTTGCTTTTTTTTAACATCATTATATATTAATGATGTTGCTTGCAGTGTGAACTCTCTAACAACTGACTGTCATTAACTAACTCTTGTTTTTTTAAGTGGTGTTTGCAAAAGTAAATAAAAACTTCGTCCTGTTGCTTGATTGTTTTGAATAATAATCAAATTATGTACTCTCAAAAGCACGTTGGACAGATGAAGTCTTAAGTTGATAAAACAGTGCGTACCTATGTATATGTTTTCATACATTTTTAAAACAAATTTACGGCCTGTCCCACGATGTCACCAGAAATCGTTCAATCGACAACTTGTATTGCAAACAACAATAACTTTAGAAAATTTGTTGTTATTTGCAATACAAGTTGTCGATCGAACGATTTCTCGTGACATCGTGGGCCAGGCTGTTAACATAATGAATTCAGAAATAATAAGAATAAGGTTTTTCAAGAAGTATTCAAAATAATCATACTGATTCACTGCTTTTGTGAATCATATGAATAAGCAGATCTTGCAAGCAGTGGCATGCATTTCTCAACAATATTCTTGTGAATATAAATCATGCATTAGCAATTTTCATTTTTTTAATGTTAAGTGCTAGATAAATATTCAATTTTCAAAAAGGCAATATTATGCCGTTTGATTCGTAATAATGCAGATATCTGATATGTACTCTGTTGCTTTCATCAGCATGATTTCGATGAAACTTTTATTTCATTATAATGCTTGGAGCTTGTCGTTACGTACGATATACAATATCATTTAAATGACCGCTCCTAGATTCATTGCCGCAGTCAATCCTTTTGGAATAGTTTTAGGCCACTTTTATTTCAAATGTTACAATTCTAGGGTTATTATCCGCGTGGACACGGTATTTTGCGTAGCCCCACAAATAATTCTAACGGCGTCAAATCACAATTGCAAGTGATTCCGTTTCGTTGTCTCTCTTATAAAAGTGCTTCCAGCAAGCAAAAAGTTTTGCTGGAAACTTCCCATGCAAGAAACCTAAAATCTGTCGTGTTGTGTGGTTCATGGCATCATCTTGTTGAAGTCGTCCAGTTCATAATTTTCAATTGCAGACCAAAAAGGCGGTTAAAACATGGCCATAGCGCTCTGAATTGATTGGTAACGATTTTTCCAGCGGCATTTTGACACCTCTTAAATATTCCCTTTTTCCGGATGCAATGGCTTTTAAACAACCACTTCTCCGAACCTCATATGTGACAATTTGTTGACGTAACCACCGAATGATATATGTACATATAAACTTCATCGATAAATCAGCATTAGATTTCAATGCTGATTTA
Organism: Tachina lurida; assembly: GCA_944452675.1. NCBI lineage: Eukaryota > Metazoa > Arthropoda > Insecta > Diptera > Tachinidae > Tachina > Tachina lurida. The sequence continues at coordinate 57,434,814 of OX101752.1, forward strand.
TCGATGCTCTAGAACCCAGTCAGCATATCGACGGCATTATGAATGGTCAGCTGGATTCAATTTTATCGTAGGTTGGACTTTATATGGTTGGAGGTGCAAGTCCAAATGCAAAATACGTCATAATGATCGAACGATATGGAAGCGACAAATTCAGATTATCCGCCACCGTTTTACTCATATCGCCCACGATATTTTCGGCAGTGTGTAACATTGCGATGATGCACGTTTCTGACCAAATCTGTAACGCTTCCAGAATCTTGAGATTTCTTTATAATATTGCCAATTTCTTGCGCAGAAGGTGGATTATGACAACCATAATCATCACCGTAATGCTCGAAAAGTGCCCACGTTGTAACCACCACTTTCCTAGTAAGTTGTAACTATATTTACGCGTTCTGCTGTTATTGAACGATCTATAATTTAGATTCTATATTCATAAATGGCAAACCTTTCACTAAATAAGTGATCAAACAGAATTGCGTCGCGAACACACTATTCATACAAATTGACACAAAAAGGCAGTCACAGAAAGCAGTCGAGAGATAGAATTTATTTTATTTTGACAGCCTTTATAATAATTATTATTATTATGTATTATCACATATACATAAATACTCATTCTCTCAATAATGCTATCATAATTTCAAAATAAATCTCATACACTTTGTTTACAAAACTGGAAAGAAAAATAAGCACAAAAGAAAATTAAACAAAAATTTGAGAGCATTTGAAGTTACTGTCGTAGATTTTATTATGGGCGATGTTATTTTGACAGCAATTTTTTCCTGAAGTTGCAGACCTATTCTGTTATGTAATGATCATAATACTTTTTTTTTGGGGGGGGGGTTTGGTATAATTTGGCTAGCTACTGAGAGCAAAGTGCCAGGTTCTACAACAAATAGAAGTTTTCTCAAGGTCCCATTCGACCCACGCCTTCACATAGGAAGTAGAGAATCCAAGAGTCCACTCCTAGAGTATAAATGGTCTCCACCAGTTAGTCTTCTTTAAGTTTGAGTTATATATGGTACTCCACCAGGTTCTTCAACAAAAAATGGTCTCCACCAGTCAGTATTCCTTACACTTGAGTTATATATGGTACTCCACCAGGTTTTTCAACAAATTGCTTTTAATCCAGTCTCCACCAGTCCTTCCCAATATTAAATAAGTTAGTCTCCAAGTATTAAAAAGTTTTATAAATCTCCTTTGTCAGATTAGTATGGCACATTTGAGTGTTCTATTTGGTCTCCACCAGGTTCTCCAAACAAATTGCTCTTAAATTGAGTATTCTATTTGGTCTCCACCAGATTCTTCAACAAATCGTTAAGTTTTATCAAATTTGGTTAATATACGACTACGATCATAATACTTCATATGACAGATAATTAACAGCTGACAGCCTTGCCAGACCTGCCGTTTTGAAATCACTTAATTTTACAACTTCGTGATTTCGACCGAAATCGCATTAAGTAATTTTCCATATGTCAACATGAATATACAATAAATAGACAACGCTGTTTTTGTACTAAAAAAAAAGGCTAATAGCCATTTTGTATGAGTTTTTTTTTTGTGATGTATTATTTCAACACGTATCATCATCAATTATGTACCGCCAGTTCTACATCAAGGCAACAATGTCAAAAACCAAAATCATCAGAACTCACAACCTGATAAATTCATCTTGATATCACATGTCATTTTATGTGTTACTGTTTAACGTTAATTTATTAAAAAATGTTCCGTTTTAAAAACGGTGGCACAACAATTATTTGTGATGAAAAAAATAAACAACACTCAAATTAGATATTTTTGGCAAGTATTTTTAAAATATTTGTTTGATTTATCATGATATAAAATCATCAACGGCTACCACTTTGTGTTGATATTAATGAAAAAATTACAGTTGCTTTGCCGGCGTTATATCACAGAATACACAGAAGTGAAGAAAGTGACAGGTAAAAAAAGCTCCAATCAGGTTTTTTAAAAACCGTGGAAAAAAAGAGAGTATTTGATACTGTAGTGTATTACTACTTACCAATTAACACAGCTAATAAAAAGCGTTGTAATTTTATTGCACTAGAAAGAAGAATCAAAACAAAAACGACGACAAAATTTGAGGGAAAACGAGACAAACATAAAAATACCCTTATCTTCCGTCTCGTGGCACTTCTGTATGTTTTGTAGTTATATTACGAGTTATAATATAAAATCGTCAGGTGTGGACTCTATGTGAATTAATGCAAGGGTCCCCTATTTTTGGTGCTAATTTGACCGGGCTAGTAGTTACTGCTTAAAATGTATTGATTTTAGGTGGCAATATGTTCATATGAGTATATATTTTAAGTATTGATACTTTTTGGTGCAAGCATTATTTTCACAAAATGTACAGAGAACGAAAAAAAACTGTAATTCTGTCTTCAAAGAATTCCCATAAAATTTGATGTGGCAACATGTCGTTATGCTGCAAATTCTACACTGATAAAAATATTGTGTAGTGTTTTGGTATCTATTAACTTTTATTTTTTATTGCTTATGATTTTATTTTTTATTTTATTATATTTTTTTTTTTATTTTTTACTCTTATAATATTAATGTACAGGTCACGTAGGGCTAGTCAAGATGCTTCGCTAATGTCACGCAGTGTTGATAATTTATCCGTGCCAGTTCGTAGGTAAGTACAATATTCTACTGTTACTATATGCATGTACAAGTAAGTATATTGCTTGTTATTTAAAGCATTTGTTTTTTGTATGCTTATTTATAAATGTTAACTAAATTCTTAAACTATTGCATGTTAGATAGAGCACAAACAAACCTGAATGTTGCAAAGCAATGCTGGGCCATTTTGCTTCTTTTTTTTTTTTTGAGCATGTGGCATAATTATTTTGCTATAAATACAATTAAGATTTAAAAATAAAAAACTTAATAATATTAAAATCAAGGTCTACCACAGGAAATAACCAAAAATGTAATTCTCACATATAAATTATTGTGATTAAGCATATGAAATTATGGTTTTTGTTTAGTAAATTCAAAGTGTAGCAAATTATCAATCAACATCTAGAGAGTGAAAAGATTTCATTAACTTTTAAATGACAATATACATATGTATGTACAGTCAAATCCCGATAATTCGTAATCGCAAGGGATCGGCCATTTCTTACGAATTATAGGGGTTTTCGATTTAACGGGGTTTCGATTTAACGGGGTTAAAATAAAATAAATACGAATTAACGGGGATTAACTAAAACTATATAAAATGAACATAAAAAACAATTGCCAAAAATAAAATACAAAATAAATAAAATAAATACATAAAGTAAAATAGCAAACTCATTTACTTAGCGTAAAATACGTGTAATTTTAATAGCAAACAAAAAACAATAAAATAAAAATAAAACTGACAAATTCATTTCATCATTCTTCCCATGTTTTTGTTGTTTTTATTACGAATTATAAGTGGTAGTTAGCAAACAATTAGGATTTATAAGAGGTAAAGAAGATTTTATTTGAAAGAAAATTACGAATTAGCGAGAGGACCAAAATGTATGGAAATTTTTCGAATTAACGAGATTTTTTCAAGGGACCGACAGTTTATTACGAATTATCGGGAATTACGATTTATCGGGGTACGAATTATCGGGATTTGACTGTACATATGTACTACGTAAGTAGCCTGTCGGAGAATGTGTGGTTGACTACAAAAATAGTTAACTTATAGTTAACTTTTCTTAGACTGACTAAAAGCTAACTGCAATGTCATCCAGAATAAACCCAAAATTAATTCCTAAGTTGAATACGTAATCAAATTTGATGAGAGCCAACAAATTATTCTCAGCTACTTTGAAACTCATTTCAGTTTTATATTAACATTTTGCTGTTGTTAATTTAGATGGTATCTTAGCCGAGTGGTAGCGCGTTGAGTACACAAAGTGTGATGATACATGTTCGAAACTGACTACCAGGTGATTTAAAAAAAGTCAACTTTAAGTTAGCTAAAAGTAATGCAGAGTGAGGCAATTGACTACCGCCTAGGACATCGCAATATTAAAATAGTCAGTTGATTATATTGAAAAGTAATCCAAGTGTCAGTCGGTACTAGTTGCGAAATAGTTAGCTTAAAGTTAGTTTAAAGTTAACGTAATTTCCGACAGGGTATAAATCAGGGACCGTAACGGTTATAATTTTTATTTTAAAAATCACTTTTTAATCATTATTTCTTGATTTTTATTTATCCCTCACAAAATAACTCTTATTTTGTGACTTTTATTTATTCCTCAGAAAATAACAGTTATTTCTTGATTTTTATTTATCCCTCACAAAATAAGAGTTATTTTGTGACTTTTATTTATTCCTCACAAAATAACAGTTACTGTTTGATTTTTATTTTTTTGCTTAACTTTTAAAATGTAGAAAGCGTAATTTTTGCGTTAAAATGAATATTAACCGATTTAAAATTGAATTTATCGCCAGAGTCTTTAAAAAAAACTCTTATATGTTAAATTAAATTTACTTTTTTATTATTTATTAATTTTAAAAGTTAAAATTTTTTTGAGCAAAAAAATAAAAATCAAAAATTAACTGTTATTTTGTGAGGAATAAATAAAAGTCACAAAATAACTCTTATTTTGTGAGGGATAAATAAAAATCAAGAAATAACTGTTATTTTCTGAGGAATAAATAAAAGTCACAAAATAAGAGTTATTTTGTGAGGAATAAATAAAAATCAAAAAAATAAAAATCATTGCATCTATCGGTAGTCCATGTAACATGGAGTATCTTGGTATATTCCTTGTGCACGTAGCACTTCTCTATTATTGTGATTTTTTTACTTTAAATTTGGAAAATAATCGTTATTTGCGATCCCTGGTATAAATACATACATACATACACACATACTATGTATGTATGTATGTCTGTAGAACCTCATTGTTTTAATTTATTTTGTCATTTATTTAGAAACGCAACTAGTTGCGTTAATAAGTTGTTTTTTTTTTTCGTTCCAATTATATATTTTGCATCATAAGGAAAATAATTTTTTTTTTATGGCAAACCCAATTTAATGCTGTTGCCAGAGCTGCCAGATAAACTTAACGAAAAATCGTCGAAATCCCGATAAACTATAAAATAATCAAAATGAACTTTTTAACGCTTATACTGGGCCGGATAAATTTGTATGGATGAAAAAAAAAATTTTAAATCGTTGAAGAACCTATGGGTCTAAAATTAAACGCTATATCGCACCTATATCGACATGAAAATGTATTTCCTTTTCCTGAACTGCTTCTTGTTTGGCTATTGCTTACCTTATTTAAGGTCATTGGGTCTAATGCATAAAAACTGAGCCTTAACTTAAAATAAGTTTGCTGAGTACGATCTCAAGCAATGAGCACAAGTATACCAAGGCAGATTCAGTATCAGGTGACCTTATCAGCCCGGCTGATTATCAGCTGTTGATGCCAAATTGAGCATTTTGAACCAAAATGTCAAAATTTGCTTAGAAATCTTCTGACAGATTGGTTTTGTAGCATAGCAAACTACGTGTTGTTTTTGGTGTTGTAAAATTGTTGTAGGGAAGAGTTCACCTGATACTGAATTCGCCTTGAAGTATACCACCTAGAGCTACAGTAAATATTTTTATGCATACAAAATGTAAGTTTTGCTCGAAGCAAATGCTCAGGTTTAATGCATTAGACCCATTGACTTTAATGATGAAAATAGGGAACCAAATATTTTGGATAAATCTAAGGTAGCTCGCAAAAAAAAATAAAAGCAGGGAGTACGTACGTGGGAGGAAGAATAATGATTCGAATTTAGCAGCATTTAATTCGGGACATACATTTTTCTCTTTGAAAAAATTGTAATTTAAACAAAATGTTTTTCTAAAAAAAAAAGGAAATACATTTCATTGCTTTTAGACACATAGTTTCATTGGAGAATTTTCTCAGAATTTTGTGTAGATTATGTATTTGCTATACGATTTTTGCAAAAAAAAAATTGACCCGCCCTAATCTATAGATATACATATTTTATTTTATATGTTTATTGGGAAATTTAAACCATTGTCGTCTTTTAACCCCTTATAACTCTTTTCCTCTCACTGGTAAAATTATGAACAATATTGCAAAGTTTTGGCCTCCGATGGCCGACATTTTTTTACGAACTTGGCTTTTTTCACAAAAAAAAAACTGAAATATATGAACTTCAATTTTAAGGAAAAAATCGTCAAATCAGGATTTTGCTAATTTTGGGAACCAAAAATCGTCAAATCTGGCAGCCGTGGCTGTTGCACGAATCTTTGAAGAAGGAGCTACACAAATCGGATTTAAAAACACATTTGCAATCATTATTAGTTGATTCAATTATGCATATTTCTTCGCAGGAAAAAAACAAACACATTTTCCACTTTTTCTTAAAACACAATTGTCAATACAAAATGCATTTTGTGTGTCAGCGCTACAGATAACGGAAGAGGAGTCATTACAAAATGAACGAGAGATTGAAATCAACAGGGTTCGGAAATAAATACAGTGGAGGCTCGAAAAAGTTAAGTCATAGAAAAGTTAAGTATATGGAAAAGTTAAGCAGCTTTTATTCACCATTGGTGACTCCAAAAAGTTAAGTAATTCTCAACTTTTCTGAGACAATTTTTTATATATAGTTTTTTTCTCTTTCTAAGATGATCTCAACTTTTGTATGTAAATCCTCAATACATATTTATATATATAGTGTGTCATATACGCCTGTATACATGCAAAAATAAAACCGTTACCGTTATATATTTTTTTTTTGTGAATTTTATATGCATAATGTAGTTGCTCTCATCAGTTGGTTGTAAAAGAAATTAGTCGTAGAATATAATTCTAATTGACAATTAAAAAATTAATAAATAATGTACAAATACGCATATAACCTCTTGAATTTTTCATACTACGGAAAAGTTAAGATTTCGGAAAAGTTCATCACCCCCAAAACAAACTACTTAACTTTTTTGAGCCTCCACTGTATTTTTCTTACCCTCATACCTAAATAAGAGCGGCAAGCGTCGCGTTAGCAGCACGGTACGCATTTTCAGTACATTTAAATGTGAAAATATTACTTGATTGTACTGAAAATACATACCCTGCTGCTAACGCGACGCTTGCCGCTCTTATTTAGGTATGATGGTTAGAAACTAGTGAAATTTTTGGATTTTATACCAGAACAGAAATTACATTAATATTTAGTATTAAACTCTTTGCATATTTACAAGCCTAAGCACCAAAATTATAATGACCAAATGATAGCGACATAGCTATATAGGTTGCGAATTCGCCGCCTCAGCGCCATGTTCAGGTTACAATAAATACTGTAGTAAAGCTTAAAGACTCAATCAGACTTGACATAACGCCATAACTCTCACCATAGAAACCAATTGAATTTTGGTTTGGTTATGGCTATGGCATTATGGCTATGTCACATCTAATTTAAGCTTAAATTAAACGTGCCATAACCATAACCATACATAACAGCTGATCAAACCAAATTTGATTTTCGATTATGGCTATGGCATTATAGTATGGCACGTCTGATTGAACCTTAAATAACTCAAATAAGTCTGCGGTCAACAAGAGCAGTTTTGGTTGCAGGCATCATCATAAAAAAAACAGCTGTTCGAACCAAACTTATGGGCAACACTGTATCCATTTGATTATAGGTGACTCGCCATAACACCGTAGCCATAGCCATAATCATAGAAATCAATTGAACTATGTTTTTCGCCGAAACCATAAACAGCTGTTTGCTGGTCAGACATGTTTGTTGTTACATTTTAGAAATGAATAAACAAAATAAGCATAAACAGCTGTTTATAGTTATGACAGCACTAACAGGATAAGCAAATTTATTTATAGATATTACAATGGCTATGGCTATGGCATTATGGTATGGTACGTATGATTGAACCTTTACAGATAACTTGTGATTTATGCATTCAAACGTATGTACATGTTTAGTTACATCTGACTTAACCTCTTTCTTTATATTTTTGCCATCACACACACACACACAGCCGATGTCAGATGACTTGGCAGATCATAATAGACCGCTCTGATTTAAGTTTTGTTGTCTGATATTTACAGTTGCAAAGTTTTTATGCTTTCATACGACATGTACGAATTTCGCTGTAGTAAATTTAACATGATCAGATGTAAAAAACATATCTTGTGAAACCACCTTTATTGATGGTCCTTCGAAACAGAGTGTATACGTTCACCACATCAGTTGATTTAGCAGCGACTATGATGCCACTTGCTTAAATATCTGGATATTGGAAATTAATCATTTAAAAATTGCATCACTGAAAGGTCACCAACACATTTAGGTTTCAACATCTTAACGAATACAGACTTGATATTTTTAGCTGGTTTTATGCCGCCAAACAGCGACCGATTGCATACAAAAATTCATGTTAGTATTTCATATTCAATTCTGTTTTTTTTTTTTTTTCAATGTTAAAACTTGAGTTGTTAGCACATATTGTTTTTATTTCAAGTACTTAAATGATTTTATCTATAAGTATAGACAGTCTAAACCAGAGGTTCTCACAAGTTCTTTCTTCGGGGACTCCTTCAGAAATTTTAATAGTAGCACGGCCTACCGCAATGCGAAATATACGTTTTACATTTATTATACAAAAGCCATATTACTAAATCTTATTAATATTAACTTTTGAGAAATCATAACAATATTTGTTTAGCTCTTCGCGGACCCCTTGGAATTTTCATACGGACCCCCATTTGAGAACCGTTGGTCTAAACAATAATAATAATTTTGCAGTGTGCGCTCGCTGACTTTGATTAGTTTCTTAGAGATGACAGGTGTAAAGTAATTTGAAAGTAAATCATGATTGATTGACACAGTAATCAAAGTATTGCCAGAGTTTTTCTTTTCTTAATTTATCTCAAATATGTATTTAGAATGTATCAAGCTTATTCATAACGAAAAAATTGGCATGAAGTTAGAATGACGTTTGATGCAGTTTGACATTTATGTACATATGTACGTAGTGTATAAACTGTTGTTTTTTTATTGCTATACATACATATCGTTACCTTAATATAGAAAGGCCCCCTAACTCTTTATATTTTTGAAATCGAGTTTTTTTGTATATTTCGATAGAAGAACATTTAATGTATGGAAAAATGCAATAATCTCGATTTCCAAAAAAAAAAAATAATGAGTTAGGGCCTTTCTATATTAAGGTAACGGTATGTATGCATGTAAGTCTGTATATATTTAATTTTTAATTTTTAAGAAAAAAAAGTTAGTTGATTTGCTTAAAAATAAAATTCACTTTATAATTTTGTGTTTTGGCTGGAGATTAGAAATTTCAAAAACGTCATAGGTAGTTTGGTAAAGATTGTAAAAAATCTATTCAGGTATCAACAACAGCGTAGTTAGTACGAGTATTTTGTTTAACTGGAAAATAAAGATTAAATAAAGTTAATTTATTGGGTGCTGTTGGTTAATTTTCATAATTTATTATGATTTTTAATAAGATTAGATAAATTAATCTGATTATTTTTAACTTAACTTTGACTTAGTTGGTGATCGTGGTAAGTTTCTTTTTTAGTGAAAAAAAAATATGAAGTGGAAGTTTTTCTAATATCTTAAAAAAAAACAAATTATGCGTAATTATAAATGCTAAATGTATAGGACTACGCGAGTAATTTCACGAACTTTATTATTATCAATAAGTTAAGCAAATTTTAGCTTTTAAATCAAATATTTTCTGTTCATAATACTCAAATTCTTAGTAAATTTAGATACACAATAATTTCCAATAAGTAGAGATAGCCGCGCGTGTCGAATTTTTGCAATACTTCACGACTCAAACACGAATACCAAGATGTCCATCACGTAAAAAACAGTCACACGAAAAATATTCCCAACACATCACGACACAATACGGAGGAAATGAGTGATAACGATGGTAGCTTCTTAGTCCAGAGGTAGTGGGTTGGATTACCGCCATAGACCCTGGATGTTTTCCGCAGACAAGCTAATCGTTTCGCGGATTAAAAAATAGCAATTTTAGAGCTTTAAGTTTAAGAGACGCCTATAATATCAACAAATTTGGTGTTTTTTTTTTTTTTGCATGTTTAACAATACAAAATATTAAATTTTTTTATTAACTGGAAATTCATGCATACCAGTGATCGGAAATGAATCACTTTTTCGCTATTCACACTGACTCATGAAATTTTAAATGTAAGTGAGTACACATAATTTAAACTCAACTACTCTGATTTACGCATACTCACGATGACATTGATTTATAAGTATAGGTTGAAATAAATATGAATGCGACGCACAGTGGGTTGAATCAGCCCCAAAGTTGCTATTAATTCAGGGAAAGGTGGAAAATTGTTTTTTATTTATTTTTTTTTTTTTTGGAAAATGTATGCCTTACTGATTACAAAAATGTATATTTGAACACATTGGAATTTTTTGATTTTTGTTTTTTATAAAAGAAAAAATATTTATTTAGGAATTATTTTTATATAAATTATGGACAACAATTACAATCTACATTGTCTCCTTCACTATAGTCATCACGATCATCATGGTCATCATCATAATTATCATCATCATTATCATCATCATCATCACCATTTTCATTATCGGAGTTAGTGGAAGTAAATTCCTTAAAAAACGGCATTAAATTCGGACGATTTTTTTCTTGAATATAAAAGCTAATATTAATTTATATTTTTATATATATTTAATTTATATGCTTTATTAACACAAACTCTTAGAACAAACAATTCGTAACATTTTTAGTTCTATTCCAACAAATATTGAAAATACTCTAATTTGGAACATTTTTAATAATGTCAACAAAAATAAACAAAGAAAGTTTTGTAAAAAACTTTGCAGTAAAATACCTGAAGTTGATGGTTCCATCATAAAATGTCCACTAAATAACTTTTAAACAGAAAAAAAATGAACTTGAAATGTGTTGAATTTCAATTTTTTCACTATTACGAAAACCACAAAAAAACGTTGTACTTGGACAGCACACTGCAGAAAAAGTAAGCAACACTGAACATTGATTTTGAGCACTATTGATGCGGAATTTTATCTATTTTTACTCGACATAAAACTTTATTCGAAAATAATAACTTGAAAATATTAATTAACATCGACTTTGGACTTGATTCAACAGAATGTGCGACGTCCACATTATATTCATACCACACTCACACTCATAAATCACCTCAGTTTCATTTCTAATCTCAGGAAAATACTTATACTACTCACATTGATTCAGCTCACTCAACTCATGCATGTATGTTTATTTAAAAGTTTAGTCATTAAAGAGCTTGCAAGTAGTATACAATAGTAGTAAATAGCGTCGTTTTTCAATTCCTGCAAAAAAAGCAAAAAAAGCTACAAAGCAACACATAACCTCTTAATGAGAATTTTAATGCTTATTTTGCATCGTACATAGGCACTGAGTTAAGGAGAGTCGAAATCAACAACATCATAAATGTTGCTAAGTATGAGTTCGATGCGAACTTCAAACTTTCGAGTGAATATGATTCATAGACAATATTGCAATAAGTGTGAGTGGGCATAAGTACAAGAAATTATAAGTCATGATTCAACTGTACTCACTTTTTCACTACTCATTGCTGTTCTCTGATGCATACATATTTTATACCTAAAATCGTTGCGTGTTTTTTTTTTGCGTCAACACGACCCGGCCACGCACGAAATCTGATTTTCTATCACATATACTTCGTGTTGAGTCGTGCGGATGCTTATCACGAACAAAAAATACGACACGCGCCCATCTCTCATTCAAAGCAACGTCAAATATAAATTGCGAATGTATAGTTTCACTTTTTTACTTAATTACACTGCAAGTACGTCAAAATGGCACAGAAAAACGCTGATAGACCCAAATTTAATTTTGGCCCCGTAGATCACAGTGGGATACTAAGTTTTTAAAGATCAGGTAAGAATCAGAGAACCAGTATTTTCATACTTTCCCAATGAGGCAGTACTCACATTGCACTAGGGAAGCCCAACGGGACTGGTTATTATGATTGCCGGGATTCCGGATTTTTAAATTTCAAATCCCGGTATTTTCGGTATTGCATCCCTACATTGCACTCATTCAAAATATTCTAACAAATTTTAAATTATTCCTAATACAAATAAGTTAGAACCTTAATATATTTATATTACATTTATTTTCTCAAATTTGTTAAATTTAAAATGCTCAATCATTTGTTCATAAAAATATTTAATTTTTCTTTCAATATTTTAGTTTCAATTAACGCTTGTCAAAATTAATTCGAATTTAAAAACACAAACAACAAGTAAATTTTTTAAATATTTAATTTTTATATAGAAAAATGCGAAATATTAATATCAATAAAAAAAGGAACTATTTAATTAACGAAATCAATTCCAATAAATAAAAATCATTTAAAAATCATACACAGCGAAAATAAATTGTTTAACAAAAATTATGCTTTCAATCAAAAAATTAAATTCTTTAAAAACTAAAATTAAATGAAAGACTTATATGTACATACGTGTTTATATATCGCACATTAAATCATAAACAGTCACAACTCAAAATAATCAAAGTGATTTTGTTTTTTTTTTTATAAAAGAATTAATTTAACAAATCTCTCACGATCGCAACAATTTCTTTTGCAATACAGTCTTCTTAAAAAATATTATTGCTTGTTTTTACGTTACATACTTGTGTCATTTGTATAGTTTCAACAGTTGTTTGCCTCTACTCAGCATCTCAAATATTTTGAGTTGTGACTGTTTATCATTTAGTGTGCGATATGTATGTTGCACAAGCACTTTGCGGAAATTGATTTTGTCAATCAATCAGATTATTCTGAAAAAGAGACAAACATTACCCAACAAGTTACTTGTATCTTCTGCTGCTTCAAATACATTTAACAATAAAATTTTATGTTATTAAAATAATAAATTTGTTGTGTTTATTTTTCGTTACACTGTACTTAAATGTATTTAATTAAAACAGTATTTAAGGAGGCAAAAAATAGTTAGCGGAGAGGAAATAGTTAGGTAAGGTTTTACGCCTTTTAGACACGGAAAGTTTACTTTGCAAAGTCTTAATTCAGCTGGGAGAAAGACAGAAAGAGATAGTATTCCTCTCTTTGTCTTTCACACAGCTGAATTAAGACTTTGCTGAGTTATTAAACATTTTATTAGAAGACTTTTTGTTAAAAAACTACCTGTATGAAGTATTTCGCTTTCTATTTGTACGCTTGCGGTGTATTTAAACTTATAGGATGATTAAAGTACAATTTACAACAGTGGTCGCCAAACTTTTTTTCTTGAGATCCACATTTTTCACTAGCGCAATTGACAAGCAGCAAATAAGAAGCATGGTACACAGAGAAAAAACTGCCTCATAGAATCAAGAAGATTTTCTCTATGAAACGTTTTTAGGCTAAGGGTTATCCCAGCAGAAAGAAGCGAAGATTTTTTCATAGAGATTCCTTATTGTTTTTATGTGGTAAATCTTATTAATTTTATCAAGAAGAAAACCACTTAAAATCAAGAAGAAATCTTATTATTCACAACTTTTTTTACTCAATTTCCGTTACTTTTGGCACCAAAAAAACAATCCATAGAGAAAAACTTCTTGATTCTATTAGGTTTTCTTATAAATTGTAAACTATAGGGATTTCATATTGATCTTAATGGGTTACCTTATTAATTTTTTTAAAAAGGGTTTCTTCTTGATTTTATTAGGCTACCTTATTAATTGTGTCAATAAGGTTTTCTTCTTGATTTTATTAGGTTCCTATATGATTATGTCTAAAGCATCTTATTAATTATTTAATAAGGAAATCTTCTTGATTTTATGAGGTGTCTTGTTATTTCATATCTATAAATAGACATAAATACAATTTTTTTATGATCTTTTTAATTTTTGTCTAAGAATGTTTACACAATAATTTCAATGGTTATTTAGGCTGCTTGTTAGCATACGATTATTTTTTAGAGTGCTGGTCTATCAGGTAGAAGTTTGCTAGTTCAATACTTGGTGAGTAAGTTAGTTAATAATATAACATAATGTGTATGTATGTATAAATAAATGACATCTACAATATACTACAAACATACATACATATGTATGTACATATATGGTATAGAATTTAAATGAAAATACATAAGTACAGAGAATAAAGACGTAATTTATTTTTTATGAGGTCGCCTAATAAAAACAAGAAGAAAACCTTATAACCAGTTATATAATATTAATTCTATCGAACAGTTGTATTAATGGAAAAAAATTTAAATCCCACTAAAGTTAACTTTAAGTATCAGAAAATGTATCGCTAAGCTGTAATAATGGTCATTAGAGTCTACCAATACAGGGGCATATTTCCTAGGGAAAATTTTTTAAAAGTATGTAAATACTCTAAAAGAAACTTGTATATGTGGAATTTACCGCTTGAAATGCTCTGATAACTCCATATTCAGGTTTAAGTTCATCTGTAAAAAACATATAAGTACATACTTCTGGCATTCAGGAAGTTCTAATTGTATCACCCAGAGAAGGATTAATTGATCTTTTTTTTTTTTTTGCCTTTTATCGCAAGCTATAGGTTCAATCTCAAGTGGCAATTGACACACTTTGGTAAATAACAATCGTGTATATTATCGCTATCAATGCCCAATATCTCTTGCGGTTAGATAGTATGACGATATGACGACGCCAACAGCGTTTCAGTAAAAGTGTTTTGTTATAAGTACATACATATATTCGCTTTTTAATTTTATTTGTACAAATGTTTTCTAATATCAGGCAAGATAATTTTCAATTACTTTTTATTTTCAATTGTTTATACATACATTTTTACGAGTATTGGAAAAATAATAATATTTAAGCAAATTTAAACAATAGATAGTTGAAAGATCTTGTTTTTCTTTTTGTTGAAGTGGAAATTAATAGATAGCAGCCCTATCATCAAGTTTGAAATTTTAAAACCAAATCTAAAAAGCTGCAATAAATGAGCTTTCTTGTTGATTTTTTTTCCTGAAATTTGTCGGTTTCAAAACGAATGGTTTTCAGAACCTGGCCGTATCTGATTGCACCCCTTTTAGACACGCTAAGTTTCCTTTGCAGAATGTTAATTCAGCTGGGTGAAATACAGAGGAAAAAAACTTACTCTTTTACAGTGAGAAAAAAGAACATATTTCTAAATATAAAATAATTTAATTATAATAATCACAGCAAAAAAGAATTCTGATTTGGAAGCACTAACAACTGAGGGAAGCAATGTATTGCTTTCTTGATAACGAAAGTTTCGAAAAATGCTTCTGAAAAGCACTAACGTAAGCCGGGCTCCCTAACAAAGTCGAAAATAGTAAAAAAAAATGTAAACCAGTAACTTTTGCATCTGAGTACACAAAAACTATACATTATTAGATTGAGTAGCAAATTGAGGGACTCGATATCGATCAAAATTTTAAAAACATTTCCACATAAATTTTATTTAAGTGTTTTGATATTTCGTCCATACGGAATGATTTAATTTAGGCAGTTATTTAAAAGAGTACAAATGACATTTTAATTTGAATTTAATTTTTTTTTGTGAAATGTAGCTTTAAGGATTATATGTATGTATAAGCCTATGAGTTCTACTTCATGTTTACAAAAATATTAAATCAAATAAACCATTGCAATTGGTTAATTTATTTTCATTTATGAATTATATTTGGTCATTAAATGAAATGTCGCATTTTCTGTACCACAATACACTTCATTAGTACTCATGTCTATCTACTTGGGCTAAAATTTGTTATCAGAATCACCTTTTAAACGTAAATTTTAAAATGTTACCTTTCTTGCATTTAAAACAAAAAAATTAATTCATAGAAAATATTGCAAGTCAAAATAAGGCGCAATATATTAAAAATAATTTTTTTATTGAATAAACATTTCATATGTTGTATACGATATTGCCGAAATCTCACTTTAGCTTGACTGATTTTGCTATTCTTCTATAAAAAAAAATCTAGCCATAATTTCACTATAGTAATAATCGTTAAACTAAATAAGCAAAAATTCCTCAAAATCATTTAAATGCCTTGTAAAAGTAATAAAATATCTTACAATTACTTACAACTGATTTGCCAATGATTTTATTTTGTTCTATTTTAAGCTTATGAAATCATAAAACATTTATTTGGGGCAATTATTTGGCAATTACTACAAATATAATTATTACTATCTATGTATATATGTACATATGTATGTATTTTGAGCTGTAAAGAAAACTTTAGCCAGATAATTCTTAAAAATTTCTATGAAATTAGTCTAAAAATACATATGTACGCATACATACATATGTTGGTATATATTTGATGTTTTCTTTATTAACAAATCATTTTCACAGCTGTCCTGTTTATTTAGCCTTTTTTATATTATTCCTCTAATCACCAGATTTAGGAAAAAATAATTTATATTAATTAAAATGCAATTAAATTTAATTTCATTCTCTAAACAAACAAAAAAAAACAGCTTGTTAGTATTTTGTGTACACATTTATAAATTCAATTTAAACAAACTTTGCTTTGATGCGTTCATTTTTGGTTATTTCCACTTGTGAATAAATAAAAACAAATTCTCAGTCATACCGATACGATGACTTTAAATTTATTTTAATCTCATCTTAATCCAGATTTTTTATTTTTCTTATCGTTATTTTTACAGGAGTAAATCGCGCAGTGTTGACCATGGCCTGGCGGCACCATTCGATTTGGATTCGTTGCGTTCAAAAGTCGAAGGACGCTTTGAAAGTGTTGACAGATTATCAAGTGAGTATGAGTAATATAGTATATCTCGTAATTTTGCTATTATTTTTATTGTAACAGATATCATTTAAATTGTAAAGCATACTCTAAGGCGTAGTAGTAAAAGAAACACACAAAATGAAATGTTCGGATAATTGAGTGTTTTTTATTTGTGTTATCCGGCGTTGCCAGAATGATGATCTTATCAAGTTCATACACCGAAGCAGGGCTGCCAGATAAAACTATCGAAATTGTCAGAAAAATCGGACAAACCAAAATGTACCTTAATTAACATGTATGCATACATGCATACATACATACATACATACATACATACATACATACATATGTACATATGTATGTTTTATTTCATAAATGTATTTATTAGGAAACAAAAACATAACAATTCATGTTCATACATGAATTTGACATTGTTTTTACCCCCTCATAACTTTGTTACCGTCAGTGGTAAAATTATGAAAAATATTCCCAAGCTAGCAGGTCCAAGTTGTGGTATCAGTAGTTTTCATCGCCGAAATTTTTGCAGAAATTGGCCTTTTTCACATTTATGGCTTTTGAGGATATCAATTTGCACAGACATCAATACATCGTTGGTATCAAGTGGAAAGACCCTAACTCAAAGAATTGTAACTTTGCAGGTGAAGGTTAATAAACATAATAGAAAGTGTAATATTCAAAATTTAACTTTTTTTGTACACTACTGCAATTAATTTTTGTGACGAGGTGTATTTGTGTGAAATGTATTTCTACTTGAGACCATCGATATGTATGCATACATACATACATACATAAAATTTCTTTTAATTGTACCCATACCCTGCAGTCAGACTGGGGCCAAATGTCCCTATGTCAACACTAAAATTCTAGTAGTATGTACATTGTCTACAATTTCTCTTCTATTCGTCAGTACAAAAGAACGAGAGAAAACAGATGTGGTGCATTTGTGGTGGGTTTTGCAACAACTTGTCAATATTCCTATAATTGTATGTACGTAAGGTATAGAAATGTACCACTAAATGTCTGGTTGGTCTGTCTCCATGTTCCCATAAGAACTATGTAGTCACTACCTAATCAACTGTTTAAGTGTTACTAGTAGATTTTCAATGACAAGCACATGCTAAATGTCTATAGCACAAAGTATTGTATGGGGAATAATTAGAGAGTAGTACTGGTGACAAAGTCAAAAGCGACTCAGTACATTTTCACCATCGACATTTCCTTCAGGGTATACATACTTGCATATAAATATGTATATATGTGTATGTATGTTTATTTATCGCAACAATAGAGTATTAACTCAAAATTTCAAAATTGGAAGGATAACTTTAAATAATAAATGCCAAAATTCTATTTTTATTTAAAGCTAAAGCATCAACAAATAAATTTTTTTATGAATTCTAACAGTACATTTTTCATAAAAAGCTGCCCTATTTGGACTACTGAAAAATCGTAAATTTTAAGGAAAAAATCGTCAAATCGTCATTCTGCTATTTTCGGCAAAAAAAAATCGTCAAAATACTTAATTTTCAAACTTAATTTTTTAACAAAATCGATTATTTGCGATCGCAAATAATCGTTTTCGTCGAAAAAAATGAACTCCGAAAAATGTGTGGGTTAAACTTTTTTGGTGGTTATGGCTCGATATGTATGTATGTATATATGTACATATGTACATACACACTAAAGCTTTTTTTGCCCAAATTCCTTGATATTTGGCATAACATTACTTCTAGTTAGGGTTGTTATCTGTCCTCGGAAAAAACTAGCGTCCGGGGAAGTCCTACTTTTTAAGGACATTTTTTTCGCTTTTACATTGCTTGACAAATATTATTTATTAAAAACCAAGCTAAAAAGAAAAATAATTGGTATTGAATGTCCAAGCTATAAATAACTTTGCCCATCAGGGCTGTGGTATATTGTTTTAAGACGTAAACTTATTAAGATGTATTTAAAATATCGATGGAGTTGCGTAAAAAGGTCCAAAATAATAAAGAACATGGCATCAAGCGAGAGTTCAAAAACTTTATTTTATGAACATATAAGACATTTTAACCTAACAATGAAAGTTTATTTAAAGTCGGCAGCCTTACCGTTAGAGATATTTGATGTGTAATCGGTTGAACTTTAAATGAATTTGGGTTCTCAGTTGATAAAAAACTATTTTTTAAGGAATTCAGGCAATAAGAAAAGCACCATTCATCGGAAATGAGCAAGAGTATGAACTAGCAAAGACTGAATCCGCTATGAATACCTTTAATGCGGTTTTAGTCGCAGTTCCGTTTGGTACCGTTAAATAGTCTCAAACACAATCTTCAGAAAGCAAAAAAAAATATGTGATATGCGCTGAGTACATGTAGGGTTGTAAAGAAAATGTGACCATCCTTCTACGATAAACGCGGTATTGAGGTGTCACGATCGGCAAAGCTTATTTTGCCATAGACAATACCAGGAAACTGGTACCAGGGATCTGAAAGATAGCAAACTCTGTTTGACATCACTACAGCAAAACATACAATCAGTTTACTGGAGCACTTGATTGCGCGTCATGCTAGTGTATTGTATGTGCCACTTAAATTATTGTCGCTAAAGGCTAGGATTCACTATCCTACACAATTGTACTACTTTTGAAAAAATACAACCCTGATCTTTCGAATATGATCATAAACTCTATTATTCCAGCGTTGTATTTTCTCAAAAGCTGTACGACTGTACGCCTATATATATATATATAGGATAGTGAGTAATAGCCTTAAGGTGGAGGTACCTACCACGCGTTACGCGGCAACGCTTTTCTGGCTTGTTAAACGTTTAACGCTATACAAATGGCAAGTTACACACCACGCTTTTGAGGCTTTTTTAGCTATTGCGCGCTATTTTTTTGTCTTGCATTTACGTTTTATATTTCTTTAAATAATTAATGAATTTTTTTATCCATTGTTTAATAAAAAATTAATTTCTAAGCATTTTTGCGTATGTTATCTTATGAATCTGGCAACTCTAGCTGTCATTTTTTATACAACGCGTGAAAGTTGAAGAATGTTCAACTTTTTGCGAGGTACGCGCGTCGCGAACTTCTCTATGTAACTTGCCCTATGATAACACACTATTTCAAATTTTTTGACAGACGCGAGTATCGCATTAGCGCATTGAACGCGTGTTATGTACTTCCACCCTTAAGCTTGAATTAGACGTGACATAGCCATAACGCCATAGCCATAACCAAACCAAAATTCAAGCTTAAATTAGACGTGACATAGCCATAACGCCATAGCCATAACCAAACCAAAATTCAATTGATTTCTATGTTGAGAGTTATGGCGAGTCTCTCTCACTCTCACTCTCGAAATCAATTGAATTTTGGTTTGGTTAAGGCTATGGCGTTATGGCTATGTCACGTCTAATTCAAGCTTTAATCAGCATAAATGCAACACTTTTGGGGACATGGTTTCCTATTTTGGGATTAGTTCTTCTTACTTTGGCAAATATTGAACAAATTTCCCAGTTTCAAAAACGAATTAAGCTCACCAAAAATTGTCATGCCTATTAAATTTATTGAAAATTAAAAAAAGAAAACTAAATTAGTAAACGAAATATTTGTTTTGAATTTATGTCCCGATCGATGTCAATGAAAATTGTTGTAGTTTGTGTTAAAACTTTTTTTTGAAATTATACGAAACCGCCAGAGAAGCAAAAAGTTACTCTAATTTGTACCGCTTAAGAGTTGCCATTACACAAACACTTCTTCTTACAGTGTTACCAATTATTTTTCATTTGTCTTGAAAATAACGGCCAACAGACTGTTGATATGAATTGCATCGTAAAGGAACGGATAAGAAATAAAAACAAACAATTCTAACAAAAACAATTGAAAAATTTATAATTACGTAAATATGTACACATAAATAAATGCATACTAAGCAAAAGTGAAATGCACACATGATACACATTTGAATATATAGTAAGTATCACCTAATTCACACGTTGATTTTTCAATGATTTTTTAAAACACGATTTTTGTAGTTTGTAGGCGAACGGTATAGAAAAGCAAAGGGGGTAGAAAAAAATCACATTTTCCGTTTTCCGAGTTTTTTTTCAAATTTTCTTTACACATATTTTAATTTTTGGTATGTTGCTTTATTTTATTTTTTCATTCAATGCGACAACAGCTTTTTATAATAGAAAACAGTGTTACCTGTAGGTTATTTTGTCGCTAATATAGGAGTATAGGGAATATCGGACAAATATTTTATTTTGGCCAAAATGTAGGTATTTTGTATTCTCATATTGCATTTTTTTATACATAAATGTAAAAATAACTATACGCAAAATATATTTTTGCTCCGTTTAAAAATTTGTTTTTGCTCGTAATTACATAGACTTTTATCTAATTATTTTGGTGTAGCAGTGCCTGTATTTGGATAGGATCTTCCCTCTATTCTTCTAATGGCAAGCACCCCAAGAAATAGGAAATGAGCATCTATTAAACAATGATTTAATAATTAAGGTTATTACTTACAACTATTTAACTTAAATCTTAATAAACTCCATGATTGGAGAAACCCCAAATATAGATATGTGTTATATTTGTATTATAAGATAATTTCTGAAAATCTGTAGAGAAGTATGCATTAATTTCGAACACAGAAGTAGTCACTTTAAATATTTTAATACACAGGAACTACATATGTATGTCAAAATGAGGACTTAAATGTTTTTAATTAATCTTTTTTAAATTAAAATTAATGAAATTTGTAGATTTTCGTATGGGAACATTTTTTTAACATGTAGGGGAAATGGATTTTTTAAAATCTACTGGCAACACTGATACCATTTTTGAAGGCAAAAAAAAAACAAACCTAGAAAATGGAAAAAATCATCGTATGAATGAGGTAGTTTACACGAGACTAATTTTTAAGCCGCACAATCTTTGTTTTTTTAAGAACACACGAGACTAATTCATCCGGAATAAAAATGTATACGTATACACAGCTTTGTGTATGTTAGTGTTATTCGTATTCATTTATCATTTGCAGTTTTTTAAGTTGTGTGTGTATTGGTTTTGTGCTGCTAATGCGGGGTTGTAGCTGGTTGAAAAATTATGCCAAACACAAAACCCCTCTCTTTGCCTCTCTCACCTACAAACTGGCATGTTATGCCAGCACAATTAATCCCGTGTAAATCAGCGCAATGAACAATGTTTTTGGAAGCAACTTTTAAAGAGAATTTAAAATAAAACAAGATTTTTAAATCCTCGTATGAATTGGGCCTATGTGTGTGCGCTTTTATGTATGGAATAAATAGAATGTGAAAATTTTACTAGCAGCGTTGCCGTTGGGTAATTGAAATATGCCAGAAGAACTGTTGTTCGGGTAGTTTAGCAAAGCGTAAACTAAACTAAAAACGAAAATAATAATATACTAAATTATTATTTAGTCCGTCACAACCATTTTAAAAATTAAATTAATAATAATTACTATGTTAACAATATTTGTAATAAATCTTTAATTGTAATATACGAGTACCTATATGTACATGTCGCACTTAATCAACAAGACTGTATTAACTCAAAATGTGTAAATTTTCACTTTTTGTCAAGAGATCAACTAACAACATCAATATCTACCAACTGTAAAAATTTCAACGTATTCCGATTACTCTTACATACGGTTAAGGAATTAACTCTACATACACCCATCATTTTTGGGATTTGAGGAAACTTAAATTAATTAATTAGAAATTAAAAAAATTAATTATGCCAATATTTAGGGTGCTAATAAATATGTTTATACAAAAAATAAAAAATGAAAATATAATTGTAATAACAACAATAAAAGCAAAAATATTCAAAATCCATAGGAAAAAAATGTACATACAGGCATAAAATACATGAAAAAATACGTGCAAAATGTTCGAGGTCGTCAACTTATTTGAAAATTCGGTGATTTCCGGTACCAAACCGTCAACAAATGGCATCCGAATATGGTCTAATATGTTCTTAAAAAGGCAACAATTGATATTAACCTCGAAAGAATAAAAAAAATTTACCACAAATGATGGGATTGCCTTTTAAACCTTAACTATGCTTAAGTAGAGTTAAAATTAAGTCATTATTATAAATGACGTAAACTTAAATTCAATGCCATTAAAATTTTTTTACATGTAGGTATACATACTATGAAAATATACGAACAATAAAAATAAATATATCTTTTGTTGCTGTCGTCTTGGAGCAAAGTATAAAAAAATTCGAAAAACTGAAAAAATACCTTGTTTAAAAATGGTCCAGCTCACGGATGGTCAATGCTAGATCCAAAATATTTTGGGATACATCATAAAAAATATCAAGCTTTATTTTCAGAGGGTTAACATTTTTTTATACACACATATATTTATTTATTGTATCTTCAAATATGAACTAACAATAAGTATTCAAATCTTTAATCCAAATATAATTATTAGGCCCGACCAGTATCGGACATAAACTTAGTGATAGTAATTAATAATACATAAATTTCGTATTAAGCACAATAATTATTTTCAAGAAGTATCATTTTGGGTGCTGAGTATTGGGGCCCTTGTGTCCCTCTTTTTTAAGCGGATGTGTCCAGTAAAGTTCAAGATATAACGAGCAAGCGAATTAGAATGTTACTCGAGTTTTGTTAAATATTTACCTGCGTATTTTGCGATTTCTTCAGTCACTAGTGGCATATTTAAATCACGATGTATATTTGAGTTTTCGATGTACCATGGAGCCGATGTTATTAAACGTAAAATTTTATTTTGCCGTCGTTTTATTCTGTCCACATTTGAAGCTGAAGCAGTGCCCCATAGCTGAATTCCGTAGCACCATATTGGCTTCAAAAGCGACTTGTATATCAAAAGTTTGCAGTCTAGACTGAGTGTTGAATTTCTGCCAATCAACCAATGTATTTGAGTTAACTTAAGTTTCATTTGAATTAGTTTAGCGTCAATATGATGTTTCCATGTAAGCCTTCGATCAAGGTGTATGCCAAGGTATTTCACTTGAGAATGTTGAGGAATATTTTGATTATTGATTCAAATGGAGGAACAGGTATCTTTTCTTAGGGTAAACGTTATATGAACACACTTTTGTTCATTTACTTTAATTCTCCATAAGTTCAACCATCTTTCAAGCTGGGTAATGTGTGCTTGGAGATTGCGGGATGCCTCATCAGGGTTTTTGTGCATACTCATACAGGCTGTATCACCGGCAAATGTAGAAGTGTGGATGTTATTGCTCACAGGCATATCACAAGTATATATTAAATACAAGACTGGCCCCAGAATACTACCCTGTGGCACACCATAAGATATAGATTTGGGCACACTCATGAAGTCTCCTTCCACAACAGTAAACTTCCTATCAACAATATAACTTTCCAAAAGTTTTTCTATATTTATTGGCAAATATGTCTTAAATTTTAAAAATAGGCCTTCGTGCCATACTTTGTCAAATGCCTGAGAAACATCAATAAAAAGGGCAGAACAATAATTCTTTTCTTCAAAAGTCCTCCTTATAACTTGAACCAATCTATGCGTTTGCTCAATAGTGCTATGCTGACTTCTAAAGCCAAATTGATGGTCCGGGATGCACCCATTATCAGCTAAAATTGTGGACAATTTAGTCATGAGCAGCTTTCGAAAAGTTTTGAGACTGTTGATAGTAAGCTTATAGGCCTATATGACTCAGCCTTGGTAAGATCTTTGTTACTAATTCCATCAATACCTGGAGTTTTTTCGGATTAAGTTCAGCAATTAGTTTTTGTAAATCGCGCATCTTAAACTTTATGGGTCGCGGGGGTAGAGCAACCACACTCGGCAAATCAGCAACACCAGTACATGTGTTCGGGCTAAATATGTATTTTAAATGATTAGCAAATATGTTACCTTTTTCAGTATCGTTTCTTGCCCAACCTCCGGTAGATGTGCGCAGAGGTGGTTTAAATTCAACGGGGGTTTTCAGCTTTCTAGCAGCGTGCCACAAAGAGTAATTAGATGCTGGTGTGACATCAAGACCTTCCAGATAATTTTTAAGAGATGCAGTTTTTTCAATTGCAAGTAATTCTTGGAGTCGTTTAGTGCACTCTTTAAATCTGATTTTAGGTTGTGGTGATCTGTGCTGTTCAATATCGGTAGAATAAATTTTATTAAATCCAGTCTGCGGATGGGAGGCAGTAGCATGTTCAGCAGCCTGTGTAATCATTTCATTAAGGTTGGCGATGTTAGCTTCAATATCCTCGGGTGTTCTTAGCGTAATGTTTTCCGTGCATTGACTACTAAGATCTTTACACGACTGATCATCTTCACATACGAGTGAGGTAAATCACTTCTCTGTGGGCTACAGATTGTAACGATCGTGGGAGAGTGATCGGACGAGAGATCTAAAGAAGCTTCAACGTTAATTAATTCTCTAGAAATGTTTTTCATGACGCCGAAATCTATAACATCCGGAATTTTATTTATGTCAGTAGGCCAGCAAGTAGGCTCCCCACTCGAAATGACGTCCAAGCCCATTTTTGAAATTGTGTTGAACAACGCTCGACCTCTGGGTGTAATATGACGCGAACCCCAGAACGTATGTTTAGCATTATAGTCGCCAGCTGCTACGAAACAAGGACCAAGAGATTTATAGAAATCCTCGTATTGATTGTCAGTAATTGCGAATCTGGGAGGGGAGTAAATTGATGATATCACAAAATTTGTGCAAAAATTTTCAACACAAAGTCCTGATTCACACACATCAGGTTTAGCTGATCAGTTTTTGTTCAATTTTCTTTTGAACCTGCATTTACGTTCATACACACCGTCAAGTCAAGTCATCAAGTCTCATCAAATAGAGTATTACGAATGACAAAACAAAACGAAAAAGCAAACTTGACTGGTACGGTCAAGTATGTACCCCTTTCCATCCTCTTTTCCTCTCTCTCCTAAAAACTCAAGACTTGACGACTCAGACCTGACGTGTGTGAATCAGGACAAATATTCGTTGCTTGTAGATGTTCCTCACAAATGTTGTCAATAATATGTTTGAGTCTTGACTTTATTAGAATTGCTGATCCACCGCATGTGCTCTTCCTCTCGGGTCCTTTGAATCATATAAGGTGTAGCCAGAAATTTTAAAAAGGCTTCTCGAATTCAAATGAGTCTCTGAGACCAACATTATATCAATAGTTTTTTCCGTGAGGAAGTGCTCAAGTTCATTTTTATGTTGGCGAATGCCGTTTGCGTTCCAGAAACATAGTTTTAACGTGTTCATGGCTTGTTAACTAATGCTTGAAGCAGAGTATTCTGCATTCTCAGCATTTCTTGCATCAGGGTAGTCATATTTGTTGTAAAATTATTTATAGTTAGCACCAAATTCTCAATAGTAGCTTCAAGGCGACTAAAGTTAAAGCTTGATTTTGCATTCGTTGAATTATTTGGCGGTGGAACATTTTGTGTGGGAATAGAACTAGTCTTAGCAGCATCGGCATACGATACACGTGAACTAACTGGTTGGCTTGTTTGAGGAAGAGTGGCGGAGTAAGCGTTTGCTGATTGAGTTGGAGCTAGTTTAGGTTTTTGACCCATAGCCTGTTTAACAAAAGAATATACAGGGCATCCTCTGTAGTTAGCGGTGTGATTACCTCCACAATTACTGCATTTTTTTTCTGCTTGATCTTTTGACTTAGTGCAGCTAGCAGTACCATGCAATTCACCGCAGATAACACAAACTGTAGGTAAATTGCAGTAAGTTTTTGTATGACCATATTCTTGGCAATTGTGGCACTATACGGGACCCGAACGCTTATGTGGCTCTTCAACTGTAATTTTTCGGTACAAAAGGTATTTTAGGCTATAAATTGGATGTGTCTCGTTTTTTTCAACTGTATATCATTTGGCTCCAGTTCAACATGAAATAGAGGCTGGGGGATCTTCTCTCATTGATTATATTAGTAGCACTTTTTACCTTAAATCCTTGTATGATGAGTGCATCTTTTATTTCGTCGGGATTAACATAAGCATCAATGCCCTTCAATACGATCTGCATACATTTAGCAGATAAGTGTAAACATTTGGGTTAACATAATAACTTTTTTGAGTCGCTCTAATGTATATAAATGTTGCCTCGTCTGATTTAGTTCGAAAATTGTTATTTTTGTTACGTTATCCTTTTTTCATTAATAAAATCTCAAAATAGTTAATAATTTATGTATTTTTATTAATTGGAATTAATAAATTTATAAAAATTGTTTTTAATCGGTGAACCGATTAATCCTAAATTAACCGCTTATTAACCGATTAAACCAAAACCTCGATTAATTAATCGAATGAATAACCGATTAATTTAATACCCTAATGATGTGGAAGTATTTTGTATTTTAAATATGTATGTACGTACAAAAAAATTAGAGTATTTTGTATTTTAAATACAAACATGACCTGTAAGTATTTTGTATTTTGTATTTTAAATACATGACCAGCAATTATTTTGTATTTTAAATACTGCAAGCCATGTATTTTGCCCAACTCTGCATATATGTATATATAATATAAATGTACATATATCTTTTTTTTACTATGAAATTAATTAACTATAAATTGGTTGAAAAATAAATATTTAGTAGTCAATTAAAAAGTCATGCAGAGATGGCCAATTGACTACCGCCTATGACATGCCTATTTTAAAATAGTGAGTCGGCGACAAGGAAAAAAGTTACTTAATCAACCACTTGTGGTTATTAAAAAACCAGTTTGAAGTTACTTACAAATGGGTTTGAGTTCCTATAGGGATATTGTAGATGTTATTTATTTATACTATTTATACTATACTAACTAACTTACTCACCAAGTATTGAACCAGCAAACTTCTGACTGATAGACAAACACTCTATCCAATATACTAACAAGCAGCCTGAATAACCATTGAAATTATTGTGCAAACATTCTTATACAAAAATGAAAAAGATCATAAAAAAATTATCTCTATGTATATTTATAGATATGAAATAACAAGAAACCTCATAAAATCAAGAAGATTTCCTTATTAAAAAATCAATAAGATGCTTTACACATAATCATATAGGAACCTACTAAAATCAAGAAGAATACCTTATTGAAAAAATCAATAAGATAGCCTAATAAAATCAATAAGAAGTCCCTATAATTTACAATTTATAAGAAACCCTAATAAGGAATCTTTATGAAAAAATCTTCGCTTCTTTCTGCTGGGATACCCCTTAGCCTAAAAACGTTTCATAGAGAAAATCTTCTTGATTCTATGAGGCAGTTTTTTCTCTGTGTGATATCATAGCCACATGCGCATGCACATAGCACATGTCGTGTAAATACTATAGGCTTAACAAATAGGGACATGTGCTTATGTATAACTATAAATATTTTGTATAAGTTGCTCATTATATTAAGAATATTGTCAAAGTATGATTAGTATTGAAGTCAAAAGTACAATATTGATGTCTGGATCAAAAAGTGTCATTTAATAAAAGTGTGTGTCAGTTTGATACTTAACATGACAAACGGTAACGCTGTTTTCAACGCATCAAAAAAACGTTCTGTTGTCGCGACGTCAGAAATATGAGAATCTAAACAAACATAAATTTGCTTACATTGGAAAAAAAATTATTACATATACAGTATCTCACACAAGTTTTCAAATACATATAATTTAACTGTGAAGATATTCCACACAAAAATTGTTTCCACTAAAAAAATAATCAAATCAAAAAAGTACCATTCCTAAAAGTTCCTATTAGCAACACCTATAATTTCCTATAAAGTCATAAATGTACCAAAACGCTTTCTACCTATTATAAACAACCTTTTACTTTCAAATCACAGATTAATGAAAATGTATTTCATACAAAAGGTTTTCGATAAAACGATTGTGCTTTATAATTAGAAATTATAAGGTCTCTTCGAATAGGTGCCTTCGATAAAAGTCCATATAAAACTTTTTGAGTATTTTGGCCGTTTTCATCAGTCAAATTATGATTTATAATAAATTCGTTTAAAATTTATTCTTGGGAGATATCCAAATTTTAAACAGAGCAGCCTTGTACAAACTTAAAGTCGATGCTCTGGTGTGCGAGAAATCTTTGTAAACAAATTTTATGCCATTATATTTCGTTTTAAATATGTTTATCTAACTTATTTTCATTTTTGTGAATCATCGCTAATATATTTTCGTTATTCAAAGTTATTGTGAAAACAATTTATAAACAAGTTATCAATTTAAGACTCCAATAATAAGCTTCTTCTTGTTATATCTATCACTTCTTATGGTTTTGTTTTTAAAAAATATATATTTTCTTAACTGTATAAAGCTTATTGTTGATTTCTTGTAAGTCTCCGAGAGTTCTTACATTTTAAAATTAATTTGTACCATAATTAGTTTGACCTTTTAAATATATAAGAAGCGCACATATGTAATTTTCTTTAAGAGTTGTACAGTCATAAATCAGTTGTGTAAAGTGAACTCCCCTCAATTTGCGTACTTGGGATGTCCAAAAGAGAATCTGATGAATGTGTGTTGACATCTGATATGAATTCGCGCCGAGTCCCATCATATTATTTTTATATATTTGTCAATAAGTTTTTAGATATAGAAAGAACCATGATATATTTATATCATGTAAAAAACTATACAAAACAAATAAACACAGTAGTTTCACAAAATTTATTTTGGACATTAATGCACTTTTGCAGTGTGAAGATTAATGCTCTACACTGTAACTTTTGCAACCTCGTGGTTCTATTAAACTTCACAATAACAAAACAAAACAAACTTTTTTTCCACTCACTCTCTCTTCCTGATGCATTTGCTAGCTAGTGTTGCCGAATTTCATTATTTCTAACCAAAAATTATAATTTTTTCAACCTAAGTAAGTCCTCGTCCATACTTGCAATTTTGTTGCAGCAATTCTTGAGTTTATTGGTGAGAGGGGTGAGAAGATTGGGGAGGGGTACACAGTTTCATGTGCTCTGCAATTATCATTTGTTTTGAAATTCTGAATTGTTAAAATTATTGTTTAAAGTTTGTAGGTGTATTTGACTTTTTTTTTATTTTATTTGTTCATTTGTATGAAAAACACAAAATGTAACAAAAAGTAAAATAACTGTTAATTTGTCAGGCAAATTTGTTGTGAAATAAAATTTTTTAATAATTAATTGCAAAACTAGAATTTACTAATGTGGGCACTTATGCAATTTCAAAGCAGAATTGTAAAAAATTGCAGCAACAAAAATTGCAAGTCTGGACGTGGACTTACAAATCCATACAGCCAAAATGTACATGCCTACAATTTGTGCTATATGTAATGGGTGTTTTTTATTGAGGTATAGAACTTTAAGTTGGCATCACTTTTTTAACTGGCGGCCATTTTGTCAGCTGTCAAGTGATTAATATTTAGTTTGGTTTGCCATTTCATCATGAACAGGTTGACAAAAGAACAACGCTTGCAAATCGTGCAAATTTATTTCGAAAATAATCGTTCAGTTCGCGAAGTTTACCGCAAGCTCCGTCCATTTTATGGTCGACATAATCGTCCATCAGAGCAATTAATTCGGTTAACCATGGATCGTTTTCGCACTACGTTTACTCTATGTGATAATACGCATCCGCAGAGACGTCGAACAGTGCGCACCGAAGAAACAATTCCCGCTGTAGAGCAAAGTGTTGAAGAGGACCCGAATGAATCGATTCGCCACCGTGCACAGCAATTGGAGCTTTGTCCATCAACTTTATGGAAGATTTTGAAGATTTTGAATGTGGATGAGTTGTGGTTCCAACAAGACGGCGCTACATGCCACACAGCGCACGTCACAATCGATTTATTGAAGGAAACATTCGATGAGCGCATAATTTCGCGGAATGGACCTGTCAATTGGCCACCAAGATCGTGTGATTTGACACCATTGGATTATTTTCTTTGGGGATATGTGAAGTCGCTCGTCTACGCCAACAAACCAGAAACGTTAGGGGACTTGGAAGCCAACATTCGTGGCGTTATTGCCAACATACGGCCCCATATGCTCGAAAAAGTGGTTGAAAATTGGACCTGTAGAATTGGCTTTATTCGAGCCAGCCGCGGCGGCCACATGCCCGAAATCATATTTAAACATTAATGGCATAAAATTATCCTTCCAATAAAGCCAAATTGATGGACATTAAAACGATTTTCTTGTGTTTTATTTCAATTCGAAGTTCTATACCTCTAAAAAAACACCCTGTATGTACATACATACATATATGAATGGAATAAACAATAGAACAAACTCCAAACCAATGAAAATTATAAGTACTTTCCAAAATAACTAATGAATTTCCGGATAAAAAGGTGTAACATGGAATGATTAGAAAGTTTTTCGATAAAGTTATTTATTTCCCGTAACATTCAATACACTTACATCTTAACAAATGTCTTCACAGCTCAGTTGATTACAAACAAAATTTTTTTTAGAAATAGGTATTGGCTTTAAAATATTTAACAATAACGTGATATTCTTCTTAAAAAATAATAAATAAAATCGGTATTTTCATTTCATTTCATTCTAAACAAACACCCACTTCTACATTCAAAGGGTCAATATAAAAAAACATAGGTTATTAGGGTGCTGAGAAAAGCAATTAAGTTTTTAGCTCACTTG
The DNA here is from genome assembly GCA_944452675.1 of Tachina lurida. Classification (NCBI taxonomy): domain Eukaryota; kingdom Metazoa; phylum Arthropoda; class Insecta; order Diptera; family Tachinidae; genus Tachina; species Tachina lurida. Next base: position 57,466,347 of record OX101752.1, read on the forward strand.
GCTCCAAATAACTGGTCCCTTTGTGTTTCCTGAGAGTAGGAAAGGGATAGTGCAAGTACAAATGGCGAAGTGACAATAGCTAGAGAGAAGAGAAGCTTACATAACTATTTTGTGCGTTTTGGTAATTTTTATAGAACCGTTGCAGAGTATCTGGTATTGGCGTGTTGTCATTCGAACAACTTTTTTTCTCATTTTTGTTCGAACGAAGGAAAATTTTCAATTTAGAACAAACAAAAAAATAGAACAACAAATAGAATTCAAGTACGAATACACACATACATATTCACAAAAATACCTGCTGCCTCATTGGGTAATTAAAAACTCCCAATTAATTCAAGAGGGCTCTGGCAACACTGCTGAGAGAACTATTGTTTTTGAATTTTTATTTACGTTCGTTTTTTAAGAGAAACGAAAATAAATACAAAAATCAGTTGTCAGTAGTTGTAATTTTCTGAACTTAATTTTTTGTAAAAGTGAAATGAGTAACTGTGGCGGTTTGAGTGTTTATTAGGAAGATATTACAATTTGAAAAATTATTAATTAGTGTACAAATATCAGAAAACTTCATAAAAATATATATAAACAAAACATAATGGAAGTGGTAAAAATATTTCGTCGTTCGGTGAATAAAAGTTCTTTAATGGTTGATCACAAAACGAATTCTGTGGACTTTGTAGTTATTTATTTGACCGCCGAAATCTGCAAACGATATAACAATTTCAGCAAACTTAACGAACTCAAAGATTTTGTTTTATTTGAACAAACTCTATTGAGTTCATATAAAATAAGTACATACTTACATACATAGTGAACTATTTATTATTTCATTTTGTTTTCTCTAAAAATTATTTTTTCTATTTAATTTTTCTTTTGTTTTAGATGAGCGCAAAAAATCATCGCTACCAACCATACCCACCGTTAATTATACAGTGGGCAATCGTGATACTTTGACATCGGTGGCTGCCCGTTTTGATACTACACCTTCTGAATTGACACATTTGAATCGTCTGAATAGCTCATTCATATATCCTGGCCAACAGTTGTTGGTACCTGATAAAAGTGCAAAGGATAATGTATCAACAAGTTCGACAGATGAAAAAGCTGGCGGTTCTAGTGCTTCGGGCAAATCGAGCCCGATTGAACGAAAATTATCAGTCGAAGAGCAGCAGCATGATGGTAAGTTTTTATGTACATACATGTGCATTAGGCTTATGCGTATTTTTTTTTTAACACAAAGGCTCACTGGTTTTTCATAAGTGGGCTGAAATTCTAAAACAAACTGCTTTTTTACTTTTTTGATATCTCAAAAAAAAAGTTCCGCACCAAATGCATTTTCTGCAGCAAAAATGTGGATTTTTTATATCCAAAAAAATCTCATATTTTCGTAATGACAAAAAAATTTTTGTTAAAAAACCATCTACTAGTACTTTTGATCCTCTGATCACGAATCTGCTGTTTATTTAAAAATCCATTAAGTAGTTTTCGAGATATGACCATTTGCAAATCGCACGTATTCTCAAATACGATGAGTAGTTTTCCAGTTATTCGCTAATTCAGATTTTGCAAAAAGTTACTTATTTATATATTTATTATTGCACATTAGGCTTATGCAGAAAATAAAAAATTTGCAAAACGCGAAGGGCTCACTGGGTATGTTGCACAGTGGGGGATTTTGAAAAAAAAGTGCAAATAATTTTGCAGTTTCTAAACAAGCCGTCCGATTGTTATCAAATACAGCACTTAAAGAGGTGTTGCCGAGCTCAAATCTGAAATTTGGACTATATATCTCAAAAGGGGTGGGGCCACAAATCCCCAAAGTGGGCGACCTCGGGTTAATCAAAAATTTTAATTGATGCCACGCTGATGTTTTTAATATGATAAAAAAGATTTTTTGCAAGTGGATTTCTCTGTCCAAGAGCTAAAAAAGTCACCTACATTTATGCAGCTCCGCTTACAGTTTAGGAAATATTCGAGAAAAAAATTTAATTTTGGCTTTTTTACTAACCTTGTTCCATTGTTCTGCTAGTGTTGAAGTCAAATGTAGTTCGATTTCAAAAAGAAAACTTAGTATGAGTTAAGAACAAAATTTTTAAAATTTTGAAAGAAAAATTTGGTATCAAAAGCACACCGAAGTCAAAAGTTATACGCAATTTAAATGAAATATTTGAAAAAATTCGATTTTTTGCCGTTTTTTGCAGAAAAAAGTGGGTTAATTATTTCGCGGTTATTAAAAAATATTGCAGGAATACCAACCCCATATTTTTATTTATTCAAAAGGTAATACTATAAGAAATATTACAAAGAAATTTGCTGTTCCAAATTTTCGTGATTAAAGGTGCCAGATCGTTTCGAAATAGACCTATTTTAGTTATAAATATCAAATGTAAGGCATTTTTTCTCAAATTCCAAAGCTGGAACCAAAAAATTTGTCATTTCACCTTAAGACATATGTTTTGAAATATTTCCTAAAACATTATCTGCGCCCGGCGAAAGATAAGAGAAATACAGCAAAAATACCCAAAAATCCCATTTTTGGAATTTAACCCTTTCCCTGTCCCGTGCATCACATATGATGCACAGCGTGTCTTTCTCACACGTCCGTGCATCATATGTGATGCACAAATGGTATATTTTTATAAGTAAAGTATTTTTTTTGGACTTGTGAGAAAGAAAGAATTTTATTTCAAAAACGTGTGAAGATGGTATTATTTTATCTTGTGTCAAACTCCCGCTTACCTAGCTCTTCTACTTTAGATGGTATATGGAAATAAATCGAACGAGTTTTCAGTAACAAAAAATAATAATAAATTCACTTTTATTTACTAAAAACTATAAAAAATTAATAGAAATTCATTGTATTAACTGTAAAATTTATATATAAAAAGTGTTATCACTAAAAATGTTATTTCAGTCTTTATGGGAATCATTGAAACAGGTTAGACATAATGCCTTTCCACATTCGCAGCACTCAGTTGAAACTTGTTTAGTTTTTTTAATGACAGTTTTTCTATCTGCTGTCTCTGATATTTTCCGATAACAATCGGAACATCTTTTTCGAAGGATTTTGCCATCAGCCTTCCGAGGAATAGTTGTTAGAACGTGTACTACCTTTCCAGTTCCTCCAGTTTTTTCAGGGGGCTTTGTGAGATCAAGTAATGCCATTGCAATGGACTTTGAGACATCTTGTATATTTAATTTCTTGGCTGCATAAAAGTTATTATATAACACCCAGGTGTTTAAAATCGACATGCTTATGCTTTCGAAAAACACCTTGCGATACCACTTAACACTTTTTCTAGCAGGACTGTAGTACGAGATCATCTGATCCGAAAGATCCACACCACCTTTTACACGATTGTAATCCAATATGACGGCAGGCTTTACCAACTTGTCCCCTTGTGGATTTTTTTTCCTGTTTCTTTTAAATCAGCACCATGGAAAGTTGATAGCATGAGTATTTCTCTTTTATCTTGATATTTGATTACACGGATATCGCAAAGATTTTTTCTTCCAACGACTTCTCCTTTCTTCAGTTTAAGAGATTTCAAGTTTGGCAGTCCGAATCTATTCGACCGCAATGTTCCACAGTAATCCGTTTTGTTTTCCTTTAAAAACATTGCCAGAGGAACGCTGCTGTACCAGTTGTCTGCAACTAAAAGCCTTCCCTCATTCAACAAAGCATCGGATAAAGTAGCAACAATGGTTCCAGAATGGTCTAGTCCTGGCATTTTTTCAGATGAGCCTTTGCCGCAATATATTGAAAAACTCCAAATATAACCGCTCATCTCACACAGTTTAAAAAGTTTTATGCCATATTTATGAGCTTTTCCGGGATTATACTGTTTAAATAGGAGTCTTCCCTTTTGTGAAATCATTGTTTCAACAGAAATTTCTTCGCCTGGAGTATACACTTCCTGGTACTTCGAAACCAACATGTTCGTGAAGTTAGAAATCTTAAATAATCGGTCTCCAGGCGGAGCAAGACTATTGTCACTTACATGCCAGTTTCGTAAAATCAAGGCAAAACGATTATAGCTCATATTAATTTTATGAAACAATGGATGATAATAAATTTCATCTTTCTTCCAATAGTCTTCCATGTTGGGATATTTTACGAGACCTGAAATAATTATAATGCCCAAAAAAGCCTTCATTTCGGTCGTTGTTACATCTGACCATCTGCTCATACGAGAATTACGACGCATCTGATTATTTTCTATAAATTGCCTTGCAAATTTATTTGTTTCTGTTACCATTAATTCTATGATCTCTTCATCAAAGAATTGTTGAAATATGTCTATTGGCATGGGTTCACCATTATCAACAGTGACGCGTTTATTTAAGCCATGTATTCCAATGAAGTCTAATCTTTCCTTGGCTTCAAAAGTGGAGGTCCATTGCTGGGACTCAGGTATTCTGGATGTAGACGGAATTTGCTCCCAATTTTCATCGCGTTCTTCTCCACTATCAGATGATGAAAATGATGAATCAGAAGGAATATATTCGTCACCGCTATCTTGAAAAAACTCCTCTTCACTATCGGAATCATCGCTTCTCATTCTTTTGTGGCCGTAAAAGGTTTTTGGATCCATTATTTATTAATATCAGTAAAACAAACTGTAAAAAAAAAAGAAAATTGTTAAAAAAAAGTGTGCATCATATGTGATGCACAGAACGTCTGAGTCAGAAAGATCATAAAAAAAATGTCTGTGCATCACATATGATGCACACTTTTTTTAAAGAAAAACCATGTGGACGTACGGCATACAAATTTTTTTTTGTATGGGGACAGGGAAAGGGTTAATGAAATCTTTTTGGGAATTGCCAGGAACTCAAAAGCAAATTCTATTTGTTTTTACTTTTTGTGTATTAATTGCATCATTTTCCACCTAAGACAGAATTTTCAGATCAAAAACTTCAGCTTGGCATCAATTTAAATTTTTGATTAACCCGAGCTCGCCCACTTTGGGGCTTTGTGGCCCCGCCCCCTTTTGAGATATATACTCCAAATTTCAGATTTGAGCTCTTTTAATGCTGTATGAAATTTTATAAAAATCGGACTGCTTGTTTAGAAACTGCAGAATTATTTCCACTTTTTTTCAAAATCCCCCACTGTGCAACATACCCAGTGATCCCTTCGCGTTTCGCAAGTTTTTTATTTTCTGCATAAGCCTAATGTGCATAAATGATATTGTGCTGAAAAAATAAGTAACTTTTTGCAAAATCTGAAAATTTGTTTTTGTAAGAAAAATTTTTTATGAAAATTTGTTTTAAAAACCCTTTATAATAAAGTCTTAATAAGTTTTATAAATAAGACTGATTAAATTTAATTGAACTATAGTGAATTTTAATCAGAAATAATTTCATAATCAGACTTAAGTTTAGTATTTTCAATTCGATAGAAAATGAAAAAAAAAAAACAGAGAATGAATAGTTATTGTTATAGTAAAGTGTATTTACCAAAGGTAAATCGATAATTGTATACACAATATAATAATTTCCCATATTCCATTTCATTGAAAATTTGCGTTAAATAACTGATGTTAGTATATGCACCTGGGCGTTGATGAAGTGCGTGGCTGCACAGAAAAATATAGGTATTTCCCCCAGCTAATAAAGTCTAGTTTAAAATGTTTCTTCTCTTCTTTAGAAACTCACATTAATTAATAAAAATATTTCATTCAATAAGAATTGTAAATATATACTGAACTTAAGCCCGATTAAGAAATTATTATTGTTATTATTATTATTTATTATGTTTGCTTGTTTGCATATATTTACATATCGTTATATGAAATGCTAAATCAACTACCTACATTTTTTTAACTTTTTCAAGAGAGCGAAAAAACTAAAACTGAAGTAAACATTCTTTATATTTATTTTTAATTCGGCTTATTTTCATGATAAGGGTTTGAAAATTTGTAATGTAATACCCAATAGTTAATTAAAAATGCTACTTGGAATTTTTTATTCGTTACGTCGTTTTACATTTCAGCTGACGATGTACTTTTGTAGTTATAAGGGGTGTATTTTTTAAGAGCTTTCGGATTTTGTTTAAAAATAAAAACCACATGAAATTTAAAGAAATGTATGAAATCTTTATTTGAGTCGGTTGGAGGATCTATGTATATAATTCAATGTTTAAATATAATTTCATAAAAATTTTGATCGCGGATATGTTTAAAATGGTTCATACGCTGAGTCCAATTTAGGCATAATTTCTCCATCATATCGCCGGTATCTCACGAATAAATTCTTCAATGTTGTCTTCCAGTATGTCAATCGTTGCGGGCTCGTCCCTATGGACATAAGCCTTATCATAGCCCCACAAACAATTGTCTAAAGGCGTTAAATCGCACGATCTTGGCGGCCAATTGACCGACACCAAACGTGAAATAAACTGTTCACCGAACTCTCCTCTCAATTGGACTATTGTTTCGCGTAATGTGTGGCATGTGACACAGCTTTGCCGAAACCACATGTCAGCCAAGTCCAGCTCTTCCATTTTGGAAAAAAAGGAACCTAGGACCAATTGCTACGAATGGAGCCGAAGTGATAATTCAAAGTCATCAACAAGAATGGCGGATACAGCTGCGATATTTTCCTCTGTCCACATACTACTTAAGCGTGTTGGTGGTTTAATGTTCAATAATGTAATTTTGGTGCAAAATTTAATCACAAGATTCCGAATAGCTGCCTCAGAAGGTCGCCCCAAACTGACCATAAAATAGAAGAAGTGCATGGATGCACTTTCTCAACCGAGCATGCATTTTTATAATAAAATTTTATGATCTGCAAGCGTTGTTCATTTGTAGGTCCATTCATGGTTAAATTATAGACCAAACATTTTTAACAGTAACATGATGCACGAAAACAGCTGAGTTGCCAATCATAGTGTTGTCAAAAAGAAACTTGCTAAAAAATCACCCTTTATATGTATGTACATACTGTTACCTTAATATAGAAACGGCCTAACTCATTTTTTTTAAATGGAGATTTATCTTCTATCTACATAAATATACATACATAAAACTCGATTTAAAAAAAAATTATGAGTTAGGGCCTTTCTATATTAAGTTACAGATATGTATGTGTATATATATATATATATATATATATATATATATATATATATATATATTAAAATTTATGTGCAGTTACTACTTATTAATTAAAAAATTGCAAATTAAATTAGTTGTTTTCGTCCATCCATATAGTAATTAATAGCGTAATATAAAACATGTTTGTTGTTACACATTTTTTTGTCAATAATTTTAAATAGAGAAATCGTCGTGCTTATGCCATTTGTCATCATCTTATGATCAGTTTTTATTCAGCTACTGTTGTGATAAATTATTCGATACATGTTTCAAAACCGGTCCCCAATATATATGTACATACATATGTAGATATGTAATAATTTAAATTTGCAGCAACCCCTTTACGGGTTTAAGTATAAAAAGTAGGTTAACGATTTTTAACTGACACATTTTTTTTATTAACTCAGTTTGCTTGTGATATTAAAAGGACTTTTGATCAGGAATCGCAAATAACAAGGAATAAATTGAACTCACAATAGGGGTGGATAACTATCGATGGCACTATCGACACTATCGTTAGTTAATTTTTTTTCCGACTATCGATGTTTTAATTCTGCAATCGATTAGTACTTGAAAACAATCGATATTTTTTAGTCACTATCGATAGTAAATGGTATACCACTAAAGGCAAACAAATGTAAATATTTCTATATTCTTATGAATTGAATAGGCTAATGTTCGTAACGCTTTTTAAGCCAAATTACATGTGATAATTATTAATGAACAAATAACATCAAAGTTAGTTGTAAATATTCTGACAACAACACATAGTTGAACGGAACAGCCAGCCGTTTTCTAAGGCCACTAAACCTTCCTCATCAGCGTTCTTCTGTGTTTTGGTCCACTGTGTGTGGTGTCAGTTGATGTAGATGTCTGCCTTATATACGAAACTTTATTGCAAATGGAATATGTGAATTGGTTTGATTCATTGCTTTTCAATTCGCTCATGTGTTTTTGTAATGAAGGCTCAAAGTTAGTCATTGGCTTGTGGCAAATATTAAATAAAAATATACTTAATAGTAACAAACCAAAAATGTTTGTGTTAAGTAGAACAAAAATAAGCAAATTAACAAACATGTGCATGGTTAGTAAGGAACAAAACGACTGTTGACTGTTGTAAATATAGAGATGGTAACAATTATTTTAATTTTGTTATTTATTGAACTGACAAATAAAATGCTATTTTAGTTAAATTTAATTGTTATTCGAACTTCATTTGTTTCTGTTCATTTACTTCCCCAGCGGAAACTAGCAACGAGAGAGTAAGGCAGAAATTTACAAAATTACTCTCCTAAATATGAAAAAGTAAATGAACGCTTTAAGGCTCAGTTACCCGACTGAAATGTAAAGTAACTGCAACAGTAGGAAACAACTGATCGATATTGTTATGTAAAAAGTAATGTAAATGGTTATAGAGATGTAATGTAACGTAACCTACTTTTCATATAAAATATAACTGAGCCCTTAAGGCTCAGTTACCCGACTGTAATGTAAAGTAACAGCAACAGTAGGAAACAACTGATCGATATTGTTATGTAAAAAGTAATGTAAATGGTTATAGAGATGTAATGTAACGTAACCTACTTCTCATATAAAAATATCGATCAGCTGTTTCCTACTGTTGCAGTTACATTACATTACAGTCGGCTAACTGAGCCTTTACAGTTGTTAAATCAACGGAATTTGCATTTTGAGAGATTTCATGAATTTTTTCACGATACTTTATATCTACATATGTCCTTTTTAAAACTTTTATCCACACCTATTGGCAAATAAACCAATTTTATGAGTGTAGAGTGAAAATCTAATAAAAAAAAGTTTTCCAAATTATTAAAATATGTATACTACACCACTTTTATGTCACTCTGTTCTCTAGCACTGCTATTAGCAAATAGAAAGTTTTTAGCAACAAACAAATTTCTTGAAATTCCTTTCAAAATTTCTTAATGCAAATTTTATATAAAACTAGCTAACCCGGTGTGCTTCGCTACCCCTCCCCTCCCCACAAAAAATAAATATATATATCGCACACTAAATCAAAAAGAGTCAAAATTATAAAATTGCCTTTTCTTTTCTATAAACCAGTTAATTAAAGAAATCTAGGTATAACGACCTCAACAATTTTTTTTTGCAATACAGTCTTCTTGAAGAATATAAAATACCATTATGCTTGTTTTTGTGTCATATACTTGCGTCATTTGTACAGTATCAACAGTAGTTTGCAACTACTCAGCATCTGAAATTTTTTGAGTTGCGACTCTTTATGATTTAGTGTGCGATATATATGGCATTGGTGGTGCAATATGCAAATTGGATTTTGCCACGCCCCTCCGCCCGCAGACCGAAAATAAAAAATCAGACTTCACATTGTCACCCTCCTGAATATTCTGAACATTCCCTTAAAATTTCATCAAAATCGGCCCAGCCGTTTTGGAGTCCATACGTTACATGCATACATACTCACATCCTGTTTTATATATAGATAAACTGTGAAACTAAAGCAATTTTGTAAGTTTGTATGTAGATATATGTACATATTTCATTACCACTGTCTTAAAATCAAACCAATACATATCGCTCATTTACTTCAATAGTGTTATAACTCAAAAAATGCGTATTTGAGTTAATAATGCAGAATAATTCGGCATATCGTATTTTATCTTTTGTAAACATTTTATACAGTAAAACTTCGATATAACGAATTTTAAGGGACTCCGAAAATACGTCGTTATAGGCATTGATTCGCTATGAATATAATCAGCAAAGCCTTGATACAACTAACTATAGTTTTCTCTATTCAAATTCTATTTAACATGAGAATGCTAATAAAAACTTATATTTCATGAGGTAAATGAAAAATAAAACAGCACACACATTTAGAAATCGTTCTTTTGACTTTGCCATTTTGCTATATGTAGGTATGTACATAATTTTATTCTTACTTCGCTGTATAGAGGCTTTTGTACGAGTACTTCGTTGTATAGAGGCTTTACAAATGCGCTTGTAAATACATTTATGCTTCGCTGTTTTTATAATGGGACTTTACCATTTAGGATTTATTCTGATTTCGTTATATTGAGTAATTTGAATGCATATTTCGCTATATAGAGGGTTTTTCGCTTAGAATTTATTCGTTATAGCTATAGTGTATTTTTGTATGAAGAACTTTGCAATAAAGAGGTTTTCTCAAGGGACTCGGGTAAAAATTCGTTATATTGAGTTTTTCATTATAACGAAGTTAGTTATAACGAAGTTTTACTGTATAAAAAGCATGCATGCTGAGAAAAGAAATTTTTAGATTTAATTGAACTGTAGTGAATTTTTAATCAGAAATAATTTCTTAATCATAAGCCTGATTAAGAAATTATTTCTGATTAAAAGAAATTTTTTTCATGTCTCCATTGAGTTATATGTAAATTTAAAACTTAAAACGCGCTTTCTGCAAAAACTAATTTTTTTGAGTTGTGACACTATTGAAGTAAATGAGCGATATGTACATATATGAAGTCGTATTATAAACCACTGTATGCATAATATTATAACTCAATTTTTCTAACATAAACGCGGGAATAAAAACATTTCAAAATGCCTTTAGTTCCTCGAAAAGTAAATTAATACTTTGTATTGAAGTCATGCTTGCGTAAATGAATATACCAAATGCTGAATCGACTTTTCTTTAAAAAATATTAAAGATGGACAGTCTACTTACTTACATATATCCATACATAAATGCTTTGCTTCTGTATCGAGATGTTTCCCCATATGGTGATTCCTTTTTTTTTGCAAAATACGTAGTATGTACATAGAATTTCCTTAAGCAGGAACGAAAAACGAAAACATAGACGGTGCTTAACCAACAAAAATTATTAATACATTCGTGTTGCGTAAACAAATTGCTAATGCCCTAATTCTGTTCGACGATTGTATCGTCTTCTCCATGATACAATTATACAGGTAGCCGCAAATCTACAACAAATGTACAACAAATAAAACAACAGTGATTTTTATTGCTGTTTTGTGATTGACAAGAGAGACAACCAAGAGAAAACAATACACATGTACTTGCGTTTTCTCTTGGTTTTGCAAAGCACGTTTGTATTAGTACAGTTTTAATAGGCACTGTGCGCGTGTGTTGGTGAAACATAAGCAACATTTGGCAGATCACATCTCGAAAGAAGCAAAACAGCTGGCGCTTCGCGGTTACCTGTATAATTGTATCATGGTCTTCTCTATGCACGAAAAAAAGAAGCAGTTTTGATTCTTTAAAACATCCCAGCAAAAAAAAACATGACAAATCATGTGTTGATTCATAGGTTCAAGTGATGACGCATTGGTTCGATTTAGGTGAAACATGCATGATTTTTACATTAGCTTGTCATTGGAGATCATGTGTTTGTATGAGAATTTAAATACTTTGATATCCATTCAAATAAATGAATTAAAACCCATGCAAGTTCCCTGATTCGATGATATTTTTTCACGTAAATACAAAACAAATAAACAAATAAAAACTTTTGTCTCAGGATACGAACCGTGGTATTCTCACTCTCAAGGCACCCTCTCTACCACTGAGCTACTGTACTCATGTCATTTATTGGAGATAAAACTTGTTATATGAAAATGTAGCAATGTGATGATTTAATTCCGCTTTTGCATGCGCTTTTAATGAGTTCAAAAACTATAGCATTATTTACGATTTGCGATGATATTCAGAATGCATTCGAAGAAACAAATGCTCAAGAAAGCATGAAAAAGTATTTCATTTTGAACGCGTTCATTTATTTTTTGCTGGGATTTATTATTTATTGTCTATGCTAGAAGGTTCGTGTATTTGTTTTATGGTTTTGTTCCAAACATTATACCCAACACATATTGTTTTATATATTTTTCAAACTATTTTATAATACTTTAATTTTTTTTATAAACAAACACAACCCGCGAAGCGATTAGCTTGTCTGCAGAAAACACCCAAGGTCTATGGCGGGAATCGAACCCTAGCATCGCTACCACTCAGCCACAGGGGCGCCCAATTTAATTTTTATGTTTTAAAAACATGGCAATAATATTTATATTTTTAATTATCAAAGACAACAACAATTTTTGAAGAAAATAATTTTGAGAATTCAAAGACAAGAACTCAGAAGCATTTTCAAACAAAAACGTCCTAAACCTTCTTACTGAATTAGGGCATAAGTCTGTACCTAACATTTCATAAAAAATTTTCTTAAAATAGATTTTAAGTATATTTTATTTTTTTAAGAAAATGAGTAACATAATAAAAAAATATGTATGTATATTTTTGAAAAATTAATTGGAAATTCTTTAAAATTGTCCTTCTTGTCTGATGAAGATTATCAGCAATGTCGGAAAACAAATTCCCATCGGAAGCGGAATTGAATCCATAGCTGGATTCTTTAGAATATATGTACATATATCGAATACCTAAGTAGTTTTACTGACATGTTCATTATCTAAATTATCTGTTATCTAAATAAATTCTTTGTGGATAGTACAGAATTTACGATGTGCCAGGATATCCCTATTAGCTTTTTAAAAGTGTGTGAAGCAAAGAAGGGTATTGTGTATGAATTGTGTTCCTTTCCGGCACTACATAAACCGAGCGCGTTGGCCGATTTAGATGATTCTTACGTCAATCGATTTGTCACTAAAGATGTGATAGTAGTCAAAGTTAATTTTGTAAATAGGAAAAAATAAAAAGTTTTTAAATATTCGAACTTTTCTTGTAAAACCGGGGTTAAAACTGTTTAAACAACCAAACCCGAATCGAAAATTGCCCTAACCAGCCAAAAAATGTGTTTTTCACAAAAATTCCGAACTAAATATAACCGGTTCCGGATCGGAAAAAATAGGTGATGTTTGCCACTCGTAATGTAGCTTTCTATTGGCGAAATAATTTTCAAAATCGGTTTGGCGATTTGAAAATCGGTACCAAATACGAAAAACCGGTTCCGAAGCGGACAAAAAATTGCCTATGTTTGACACTGGTAATCTGGCTTTCTATTGATGGCAGAACTTTCAAATCCGATTTAGTGGATTGTGCGTGAAAACGTAGCAAACAAACAAACAAATACACTTTCACATTTACATATAATAGGTTTGATCCCGTACTTTTTGGGCAAAGTTCGGTAAAATGAGAACAAGCTATAATTTCTCTCAATAATACAAAAAATTTACAAAACTACGGGAACAAGAAAAACCAAAAATGTTTACCAAAAGCCAAAGCACAAGTAAATACATACTTACACACATACACATGCATGCGTTTACTTACATGTTGTGGCATATCTAGAACGTTTGGTTTCTTAATTTTACATAAAAACTGATAAAACTTAGTTCACCACTTGTTTATAAACCTTTTTGATAAAAATTTCCAATGTTTTTAGTGTTTAGGACAATTTAATTTTACTTTGTAATTGGTTATTTTTCAAACAGCTGATCGTTTATCGGCTTGCCCAAACTAGCCCAAAGAAAAATTACGGGCTATTTCGGTCAAGAAGAAGAAGAACATTACTCTCTCAAAAGCTCCCTTACTTGCCCAAACTTTGAGTACGGGAACAGTTTTCGGTAAAATTGGGATCCCACGGGCGCCCAATGTGGAGTACGGGATCAAACCTAATATTAGTGAGGATGTGTAGTGAATGAAGAAAAACTCTGGGCATAATTGTTATATTATCAAATATTTTTATCTAATTTTTCGACATTTTTTTATGTGAAAATTAAACTATTTTTCCGAGCTTTAGGCCAGTTCTTAAATTCTTATATTTATTATTACAATATTTCGTTAACCTTCGGTTAAACTTCTTCAGGTTATAGTATTCTGTTTTATATTTTTCTGCTATTTCTTTTTCCTTTTTTTCCTTTTCAAATTAAAATAATAAATATATAAATCGAATCATAAATATTTTCATTTGCCTATAGCTATTATAATCGGTTTTTGTAATAATTATTAAAATTTTATTACTTCATCTTTACGATAACAGATGTTTTTATTCCCCATATTTATCGTTTTATTGTTTCATTGTGTCATTTACAAGAAAAAAATCTTTTCAACAAAAGAATTTAAAACAAAATTTTTTGTTGGTTATATAAATTAAATAAGTATTGTTTATTTCCTGTTCACGCATACCCAGATTCCTTACTCTAGTGATTACACATGAGGAAGCACACAAAAATTATAGAAATAGAGCAACTAACTGCCAGTTTATAAAAGACAATCGAAGATTCTCGACTCCCCTCTAATATTGAAAAGAAAACAGAACATTCAAACTTGTTTTTGTGTTCAACACAAACAGCCAGACGAAAACTTTTTGTTGTCTTCTACGAGGGCGGTTCGGAAACTTCTTAGCCTATCAATGAAAGATAATAGTTAGTTTTTCAAAAATATTTTTGTTTTTCAATATAATCTCCCGAAACTTCAATACACTTAGTCCAACGCTTTTCTAGCAATTCTATCCCTTGATTAAAATAGTTTTCCTCAAGGTCTTCACAATGGTGGTTTACAACTGTAATTGCATCTTCATTTGAGGTAAAACGCTTGCCAGCAAGGAATTTTTTTAGATTTGGGAACAGGTAAAAGTCACTGGGAGCCAAATCAGGAGAATAAGGTGGGTGGTCAAGCAACTCGTACTTTAATTTGTTGATTTTAGCCATTGTTAAAACACTCTTGTGCGCTGGTGCTTTGTCTTGATGAAAAATTTAATTTAATTGATCCAAAAGGTTGCAATAGTACTCTGAATTTATTGTTTTACCCTTTTGCAGATAGTCAATCAATAAAATACCTTTGAAGTCCCAAAAAACCGTTGCATAACCTTACCAGCCGATTGAATTGTTTTTGCCTTCTTTGCGGCACTTCCTCCAGCTATAGTCCATTGTTTGGATTGTTCTTTTGTCTCTGGAGTATAGTGGTGTGGATCCATGTCTCATCAACAGTTATGAAACGACGCTTAAAATCCATTTTATTTCGCTTAAAACGATCCAAACAAGCTTGAGAAATGTTCATTCTTATGCGTTTTTGGTCGACTGTTAACAAATGCGGCACCCATCTTGCAGAAAGCTTTTTCATCTGTAGTTCTTCA